>OZ005655.1:17385692-18585692 GCA_963930645.1 Salticus scenicus
ATTTTTTGCCCTTTCCCCCTTTTCTTATCTATAACTAGCGATCAGCAGTCAAGTGTTCTGCAGAAGTCGTTTGTATCCCAATCTTACTCCATGACAGTATTAATTTTAAATTCGCTTTTTGGATTCTAGAATTAGAAACGAAAGAGTTTAATATTTCTTATTATGTAATTAATTTTTTTTACTTAACCCCCCCCCCCCCCCAACCTTTCCCATCTTCAAACAGTGACCAATGACCAATTCTGGAAACAGTAAAGCGATAGAAGTAATCGATATTTCTCACATACGTAATTATACGATATTTCTCACATACGTAATTAGAAAAAGTATTATTATTTTCTTTTTTAAACCACTCCTGTGTGGATTTAGATGTATGACAAGCAGCATTGTCCTGTTGAAACATCCAGTCAGCACCACCTAATAAAGGTCCAAACGGTATCATATGATCATATAGCATAGACTAATATTGTGTAGAGTTCATATGACCCGAAATCCGCTGTAAATCACACAACCCCTCATAACTGAAAGCTCCTCAAATCATTACTGATCCTCCACCCATTTGTCGACTGAAGCATTCTTTTGGTTCCTTCCTCAAGTCGTGCCAATAGTGTTTGTAACAATCGGGACCATCAAGTTTAAATTTCTTTTCATCAGAAAATATAATTTGTTTCCACTCATCATTCCATGACATGACATTTTTAGCACATTTTAATCTTTCTTCTCGATGGCATTTCAATAACTTTGGTTTTTTCTTCAATTTCATAAATTTCGTATTAATATTTAATTTAAGACTCTTCCAGACTGTTACATGTGAAGTTTTCTTGCTAAAATGTTTCGAAATTTCACGAGTTGAAAGACCTTTTTTAGTTGACAGTCGAAAAATTTGTCTATTACCACATGCTGTCAAAATATTTTTTCTACCAGATCGTTTTATTTTGTTTGAATAATCTTTTCTAATTATGGCATTATGAATGGCAGTTTTAGAACAGTTCATTAACCTCGCAATATCTCTTTCAGATTTACCAGAACCTTTATAAAATAAAATTTTTCTCACTTCGCACTCCGATAATTCTTTACCTCGAGGCATCGTCAAATTAATCGTCTATAACACATTCAAAACCTAAGCCTTTGCTTCTTAGGTAATGCTTTTACGAAATACTGACGCATGCGTTTCATATTGAGTTTGACGTCATGTATAATATGCTAATTTTCTCAGGTGGTCTTATAATTTCTTAACAGTCACTGTCTTTAATTTTTAGAAAAATGAATAAGTTTTAATGAAATTTAATTTTAAAAGTTGGAATTAGCATAGGATACGTTTTCTTATCAATTTTAAATACGCAACTAAAAATTTGCATATTATGCTCTCTTCTTCAGAAATGCACCAATACACTTGTGGTTTTATAATTTCTTAACGCACTGTATAGTACTCGTACCATCAGACAAGACTGAAAATGACTTTTCAGAATGGATGTCTATAGATGAGAACGCCCAAGTGACTACAACGATGACTGATGAAGATGTATGCCAAGTTGTATCTTGTTCTATCGAAAAAAAAAAAAAAAGGATGAAAAGTCATCAGATGAAGATGATGACGATGCTGAAAACATTATTGAGAATTCTCCAATAACTACTAAAATGAGACAGGCTTTCCATGCCTTGGGACTCGGAATGCAACACAGCTGCACTGCTGGTGACTTTCGTGAACATTACAGTTATGAAAGTTTTATCAATAATTTGCTAAGACAAAAAACAAGGCAGACAACTTTAGAAGACTTTTTTTAATTGACCTATTTTAATGATTTGTTCAATATAACGTTTAAATAGAACACTGTCTTTTAAATTTGTAGCTCCAAAAAAAATGTTACTTAGTATGTAGTAAAATTAAAATTTTGTATTCCTGATACTTTTTGTTTATTATTATCAAATAGTATCTGTCCAAAAGTAATCACATTAAGCTGCACCTACTGCATGTTAAACTGTCTAAATTTGTAATCAAAAATTAATATACATTGAAGTTTTATATATCCTTTACAATTATCTCTAGGTCATTAAAAATAAATATTGATAATTTTAGAAAAGAGTGATTTTTACAAAATGCATTTCTAAAATTTTTTAATATAATCTTAATTTAAGCAATAACAAAATGGATTTATTCATGAAGTGCTTATCACTGCTTAAAAAGGAAAAAAAAAAAAAAACTTAAGCACCATAAAATGCAAAAGAAATTGCAATAACTGTTTCAGGTTGAGCGGAAACATGACCCTTCATCAGGTGAACAAAAAAAAAAAAAATGAAGTTGATGTCAGTTTTAGTATGTAGACATCCCTTAAGTAAAATCCAACTAAACCATTTTAAACTAAGCCTTACTACTAATCGATCAACACCAGCCACAAGTCTCTACACTAATTTACGGCGAAATTAGTTGGAAAAGGAGGGGATGGGGGAGGGGAAGCTTTTTTTTTATGACTGTACACGTGGTGTAGCCCAAATGAATAGATTGATTTCCAATGCGGCCCACCAAGTGTTTTGGGTTGGACAGGCCTGATCTAACCTATATAAATAAAGAGGATACCTGTATGTGTATGCGTTTTTATGTGCTCTGGAGCTCAGGCCACTCATCGCAAAGCTACAAAATTTGGCAGAAAGTTAGCTTTGATCATGCAGGGAAGATCTCATTGTGATTTTTTTCCGATTTTTGTATTGAAATTTTTAAATTATTCTTTTTTGATTTTTTTGTTACATTTTATTCAAACTGCATGTTTTTCATTTCAGTTGCCTGCATCCCTTAGCAACAGTTACTATTTATGTTTTATTTATTATTCTCGTAGTCAATAACATAAATAAAAATTGTTACATATAGTCATGATTTTAATAAGGAAGTGCTACTTTGCTTTTTTTCAATACTGTCTCTAATATACACCCAAACAGAAGTATTTGGGTAAAATATTGTTGCACATAGTGTAGACCTGCACATAAGATAGTGTGAATGGCGGAGACTCTGTTGAAGGCAGAGGAGATCCAAATAGAAGTTTTAAATAGTTTTTTTTTTTTTTTTTTTTTTTTTTTTTTGAAAACTTATTAAAATATAGTGATAAACAAAATGACAAAGCCTGCTTATATTATAAACAGTGAACAGTGGTTTTAAAAAATGTGTTCAATTTGTTAGTCACTTTATTTCATTATGGCGATTAATCACTGGCATACAGTTAAAATGAAATTATCAATAAAAGACACACCCAAGCAGATACTTCATCTAAATTGACCAGTAGTCTAACCCCATGTTATTCTATAGAGAAATTTGTTTTATAAATTATTCATTATCTAATGCTTTTTTTTTTTTTTTTTTTTTTTTAATTCTGTTTATACATTTAGAAAATTCACAACTGTTAAAATGTTTGTTGTTTTTCAAAAATTTATTATTTAAATTTTTAAGTTTTCATTTTGAAGCTATAAAATGCAAAAAAAAAAAAAAAGATTTTAGTTAATTTTTAGTACTTAACAGCTTTGGAACAAAATATTAAAGATTTAAATTATTAATTTTTGAAAAATGAAAAACATTTTAATGGAATTGAATTTTGTGTTTGTGAAATGTGAAAACAGAATTTTAAAAAATACTTTATATAATGAGCGATTTGTAAAACAAATTTCTCCATAAATTAACATGGTCCAATTAACTGAAGTATTCCCTTAACAGTGTAGGATAAAATTCATACCTGTTTATTCATATTTTGCATGGCTCTAGTAACACCTTTCATTGCTTGGGCCATAGCATTTTGTGATCTTAAAGTCTGTATCTTCAGAGAGACTGCCTGTATATTCGCTCTCATTAAAATAAACTTTTTTACATATCTTCGAGTTCTAACTAAATCTTTAGCCATAATTTTTACAGCATCCTAAGAGACAGGAAGAAAAAAAAAAGTTGATAAATTTTAATACATATAGATTGAAAACAATAAATATGTCAAAAACAAAAATACATATAATGAAATAAAGAGCCTGTATACTGTATTGTGGGCAATCAGTGACTCACATGGCCATGAAATTAGAGTCAAATGATAGCTATTAACCCGTTAACACCCGAATTAATTTTGCAAAATATTATTAGCTGATTATTTCACTTCTAAATTAATATAAACAACTGAGAGTAAAATATATTAACTTAAACAATTCTTCTGATAGTTTTGAATTTAAAGCCTATCCTCATTTATTGACGTTTAACGTTCAAGCGAGAAAACTTCGAGATAGAAAAACTTTGATATAACAGACTAATTTCCTATTATATGTTGACAAAGATCTCAAAAGTAAAGTATTATAATATATATTATTATTCAACTTGATTTAAGTTAGTATACCTGTGCAAAAGGCAAATATATGTGCGATGAATGTAAAATCATAAAATAATAATTAATAGTAGGCACATAAAACTTTCAGGGATCATTTAAAGTGATGCTATAAACTGTCACTAAATCATTCCACAAAACCACAAAAAATATACGTGCAATTTTATTAGCTGTCCTCAAATGAGGACACTGGGTGCTAACGGGTTAATTGAAATGTGCACAGCTTGAAACTTGATTTTTTAATTTATATTTTAAAAAATTAAATACAAGTATGATCTTTTAAACTTTCTAAATGATGACTTTAATCAAAAATTTTTGTTTTTCACACTGTATATAGCATTACTATGACTAATAAAAGAAAAATTAAAAATATCACGCAAAAGGTTTACTAAAAAAATTGTTTTTTTTTTGGTTGGAAAATTTTCCGGAAAAACATAGTAGAAAATTTTCCACCCCACATCACTAGTCACAGTTCGAGAAAATTTATTAGCCTTATAAGAATTATTAGAGTCTGAATTGTTAAAAGTTCTTATAGGTTTTGGATCTAATTGAGTCAAAGGACCTGGATCTTCAGAAGTTTTATACTGAGCTGATGGGTGAACCACAATTTCTCTATTTGGAGGAATGTCTGCTTTTGTTTTCTGTATCACTCCTGAATTCCATCTAAATGTGCTACCATCTGCAGTAGTAACCAAATAGGATCTAGGAGCATCTGTAGTACCAGTAATAGCAGCAGGAATCCAATTTTGTGGGGATACTCCAAGTTTTACTTTTTCTCCTTCCACAAACACTGGAGATTGAACACTCGTAGTCGTTGAGCTAAGTCGCTGTTTCTCCCTAACTAACTGAAGGGGTATAGATGATGATTCTCGTTGCAAACGTAGAGATGGGTGTATGGGAATTAAAGTTCTAGTAGGACGTCCAAAAAGTCCTTTTGTAGGTGAGGTCAAGTTATTACGAGGAGTATTTCTCCAATTTAGTAATGACAATCTGTAATCAATTTTTTCAATATAAGATCTTTTAAGTAGCAATTTAGCTTCTTGCACATAACGTTCTGCTAAGCCATTAGACTTTGGATAATGTGGGCTTGATGTTATATGTTTGATTTTCCAGGAAAGTGTAAATTGTCAAAAAGCTTCTGAATGGTAAGTAGGTTCATTATCAGACTCCAAAACATCTGGTATACCATGAATTGCAAAACAATCCTTTAAGAATTCAATTACAGCATGTGATGTTGGATGATGCAATTCCTTAAACTCAAAATAACCAGAATAACTATCAGCAACAAGGCAATAGGTTTTTCCTTTAAATTCAAACAAATCAGAAGCAACTCTTTGCCATGGAAAACATGGTACAGGTTTCATCAACAAAGGCTCGGTGTTGGGTGCTCTTGATGTTTGTTGGCAAATAGCACATTGTTGTACATAAGTTATGACATCTTGTGACATACCATGCCAAAATACAATTTCATGTGCCCTACACAGTGAAAGATTAGTTCCCAAGTGTCCCTGATGGATAAGTTTTAAATACTGATTTTGGAGACTCTTAGGGATAATAAATCGCTCAGATTTGAATAAAAGATTTTCATAAACTGACAACTCATCTCGATAGTTCCAATATTTACGAAGCTCTTGGGGAACTTCTTGAACAGTCTCTGGCCATCCATTAAGGATTAAAGACTTTAATTGTTGTAATTCCTCATCTTCATTCACTGCAGACAACATTTCTGGATATAACGATACTGGAAAAAGGAACATCAACAGTTACTTCAAAAGTTTCTTCATCTAAACACTCTTCAATAGAATCAATTTCACAGTCACGACTGAGAGCATCTGGTATTGGAATATCTTTGCCACTTTTATAAACAATAACCGGAGAATATTGTAACACATCAAAAAGCAAACAACATTGTAAACGAGGTGGTGCTGACTGCAACGGCTTTTTAAAAATAGACTCCAAAGGTTTGTGATCCGTTTCTATCACAACAGATTTATCATAGATATAATCGTGAAACTTTTTACAACCATGACGAATAGCTAAAGCTTCCTTTTCTATTTGTGGATAGCGTTTTTGAGTAGTTGTCAAGGCTTTAGTTGAATAGGCTACAGGTCTACCCTCTTGTAAGAGAACTGCTCCCATCGCATGAGAACTAGCATCAACAGAAACCACCACAGGCTTGTTGACATCATAATAAGCTAATTTCGGTGCATTTTGGAGTGCTTCTTTTAATTTAACAAAAGCATCTTCTTGATCTTTAGACCAGTCCCATAATACATTCTTCTGAAGTAATCTTTGCAAAGGCTCAGAGATTGTAGAATAGTTTGGAACAAACTTTGAAACATAGTAACCATACCAATGAATCTCTGTAACTCTGATAAACAAGTGGGAGTTTTTAACAGTTTAATAGCTGTAACCTTTGAAGGATCAATCTCAATACCATCAGAAGTAAATAAATGGCCTAAGAACTTAACTTTAGTTTTCCCAAAATGGCATTTTTCTTTATTTAAACGCCCACCACAATCCAAGAGTCTTTTAATAACTTTGTGGGTCAAAATTTTCATATCATCTTCAGTGTTAGCCCATAATAATATGTCGTCCATGGAACATTCTACATTTTGAAAATCTTTCAAAATACTTTGCATCACCTGTTGAAAAATTTCGGGGGCTGAGTCAAGTCCAAATGGAACCCTTAAAAAGGAAAATCGTCCCCAAGGTGTATTTGACAGTTAAATATTCTGAAGTTCTCTTAGTAACCCTCAATTGCCAAAATCCCTTCTTGGCATCTAAAAGAGTAAAGAATTTAACTTTTCCTATTCTTGCCGCAATATCTTTAACAGTCTTAAGAGGAAAATGTCTTCGCTTAATTACTTTATTTATATCAGTTGGATCTAAACATATACGAACACGATCACCAGATTTAACAATAACCAATGGGCTAACAGCAGGTGTAGGTTCAGTGACTGGTTTTAAAATATTCATCTTAACCATTAAATCTATCTCTTTCTTAACAACATCTCGTAAAGCATAAGGTATTCTACGGGGTGGGTGTATGGAGAATGTAACATTATTTTCAAATTCAATGTCATATTCAAAATCTTTAATACATCCTATACCTTCAAATATTTCCTTTGGAATTTCTTCACTAAATTCTTTAATTGTAAAACATTTACATTTCGTTTAATTAAACCCAAATTATCACAAGTTTTACATCCTAATATACAGTTATAATTACCATCAACTACCAAGAATTTTAGACTAACTGATTTACCATCTACAGAACACACAGATTTTACTTATCCTAGTACAGGTGTATATTGATTATTAAATGACTTTAAACGTTGTACTGACGTTTTTGAAATAGGTAGTGATAATTTATTCAAAACATCTTTAGTTATCACATTACTTTCCGCACCTGTGTCAAGTTTAAATTTAACTTGAATGTCATCATTAAATTTTACTGTGGTAAAGCAGACATTTTTACTATCAACATTTATCAATTCCCCAATATGCAAAGATAGACAGTTTAAGTCCTCATCAGAATCCTCCTTAAGCTCATGAACTTTTTTATTATAAAAATTATAAGACCCTGAATTCTGTTTCAGTTTTATTCTACACTGACGAGCATAATGACCCTTCTTAGAGCAAGCTTTACACATTAGATTAAAAGCAGGACAATTTTTAAATTCATGAGTCAAACCACAATGCCAACAGACTTTATTTTGTTTACTAGAATCAATTTTCAAGTTAAAAACTTTATCACTAGAATGTTTACTTTTCGCTTTTTGTATCGCTAAAATTTCTTTCTCATTAGAAGTGGTTATACTATGCATTTCTTTTAACTGATTAGTAGCCTGCTCACTTGCTCTACAAATAACAATAGCTTTCTGTAAAGTTAACTCTCTTTCCGATAATAACAATTCACGAACTTTATCGGAACTAATTCCTCGAACAATTTGATCACGTAATAAGCTATCTTGCAAAGTTTCAAAAGAACAGTCACTTACTTTCGTTTTTAATTTTGTTAAATAAGAATCAAAAGTTTCAAGCTTACCTTGCATTATAAGTTAAAAAATAAATATCGAGTATACGTTTCATTAGGTTTTGGTGAAAAATATTCATCAAACCTATCAGTAATCTTCTTTAAATCTTTACTATCATCTTCATTCAAGTCGAACGTATTAAACACAATTGTTGCTGCAGGCTCAATTGCCGACATAAATGTAGCTGCTTGTATTTCCTTCGATTTCGTCGATAATTGCGTGGCAGTTGCATAAAAGTTAAACGTTAAAAGTCGCATAAAAGTTAAACGGAGGTAAATGAAATCTGGCGGCACCTACTCGTCAATAAAAGAGAAGATCAACTTGACAGTGACTGCCATCCACGGAGTGCAGACGGCACTGCTGAAGAGGGGGATCCCCTTCGAAAAAAGCTTTTCTGCCATGAAACGAAGTAATGTAAGGTACCAAATTCTTTTTAATATATTTATTTAACTTCGTTTAAAGTATAAGTTATCATGTTAAACGTTTGTTTCCACAGTTTCCATTTAACTGCCATTCCATTTCCATCCTCTGTAACTTCCAACTCACGTGGAAGACGAGCATTTACATTAACACTCGAAGCATTTACATTCTTGCCAGGCATTTTAAAAACTACTATTATTGCAAGTACTTATAATTTTACTTTCAAACAATAATTTTCATTCTGACACCATGTAAAGTTCCTATATATACTTAGCAGAATTACTTAGGATGAACACTATAAACTAATTCATAAAGCGAAAACTATTTAGCAGTATATATTTATTAGAACGTCAAACACACAACTGTACTTACAATATAACTGAGAAGAGAACAACTCTGGACCGTTGCCAAATCTATAACCTAAAAACATGGTGTTGCCAAACAATCATACAAATATTATGACAATTACTGTCAAATGAGCTCTTGTTTTTTCAAAAACTCACTTTTTTAAATATTATTTTGAAGATGTAAAATGCAAAATTTCATCAAATGAAATTTTGCATTTTTTCAGTTTTAAAATAAATTTGGGGAAAAAAAAAGTCAGTTTTTGATGAGCAAGAGTTGATGAATATTCTGAATGTGAAAACAGAATTTAAATATATAGGTAATGGATAATAATGGGGCAATTTGATCTATTAATATAAGGTCAGAATGACCTTGATACTAATTGATAAGTAGCATCGCAGCAAATAAGTGAGATCTCATTTTGAAAGATTGATTTTTACACCAACTATGAGAAAACAGTGACATTGAACCTGGGCCCTCCATTCAACATGCAGATGCTCAAAGCAGAGGGTCTGGGTTCAATTCCCGGCTCTGACATTTTTCACATAGTTGGTATAAAAATCAGCCTTACACTCCAATCTTTCTAAAATGAATTTTCATGGTTGTTGAATTAATGAATAAAATCTTTAAGTGAGATCTTTTTCAAAAAAAAAAGAATTTCTTTTTATGATTAAAATATATCAAAGTTTAGGAAAAACCTATAAATACAATACTGATTCTCTAAAATAAAATTTAAGTAATGAGAAAAGAATTAAGTAAATGCTACTTGAAACAAATTCCATAAATTTTGTGTATTATTAATGCATACATTAAATCAGATATCTTTACATAATATTATATCTTCTACCATTTGGTTTTCTTTTGCCATTTTCTTTATGTCATTAATAATTTTTTTCTCTTGTTGTTCCATCTTAGCCCTTTCTCTGTCAAGATCTCTCATAGCTTTATTTAAAGCTCGTTGATTTTGACGCAGCATTTCTTCAGGCGTCTTGCGCCTTCCAAATAAAAATTCCATAGCCATATTTTTACTGAAAAAATAATTACATTTTAATAAGGCATAAAAATCCATATAGTTTACACTAATGAAAAAGTAAAAAATGAAAAGCATGATAAATGTGAGATGAATCATTAATAATGGTTGTTTCACACACAAATATAAGTACAACCAATCAGCACTACAGAAAAATGTCTATATAATATACTTTATATGTCTTTTTGAGTAAAAAAGTATTTTACAGAATTATATATACAGTGATGCCACTAGTCTTTCAAAATCATGGGTCCCTAAAAAATGTGGGTCCTTTTTTCAAAAAATGGGACCCTACATAAATGAATTTATATATTACAGATATAAAATAAAATTTTATCTTACTGTAGATGAAAAACAGTTTTTTAGGAATTTTTAACCAGCTCTTTTTGAGATTGCTTGAAAACTAATATCATGTAGGAGGCGGTTGCTGATAAGAAACAACTGAAAACTAAGCTCAATGTGCTCTAGAACCAGAATTTTTTTTTTTTTTTTTTTTTTTTTGAGAAATGAGGAGTTATTGGATAAGCAGATTGATTACAAAATTTAATTATACATTCCACTTCAATTCCTAAGACCAGCCCCCACCCCCACCTTCCTTTAACCACAAAATAGCTTACCAATAAACTGTACTGATAACTTAAATAGTGCATTAAAGAAAAAAATAAAATAAAAGAAGTGTACTTACTTATCTGTAAACGAAATAACTTTAATAATAATAATAACATTCTGACATTGGCAAAAAATATTTTATTTTTTGTTTAACACGGCAAACATATTACTTTTTTTAATACTTAGGTTTTCTTAATAATAAAGTTTCTAGAATCTTAATAAAGATATAATGTCATATTCCCGTAATAACGTTCGTTTATCTGGTTCATTTGTTTTGTTTTGTTCCAACGAACTTAGAACACAGCAGGAGCAGGGTGATTCGATTCAATGTGTCAGCACATTTTAACTGGTAATTTTTTCATATTGGGACTTCATTTTTGTGTTTCAGAAATTAGTGTTTGTTTTCACGCCGGCCACTCATGTGTGTTTATTGTATTATCGTATTGGAATTGGATAGAAATGTTTTTGGATTCTTTGTAAGAATGGTTTTGCGACCATTTTTCAAATTTCATATTTTGACTAAGATTTGATAGAGGGCATCCATTGGTGATTCGTTATGCAGTGATGCAATTCGGTGTATCGTACACTTTTTACAAATAATCTTTTTGCATCGAAACTTTGTTTTCTCGTCTCGGAGTCAGATCTTTGTTTTTGATTTCGCACCGGTCGCTTGTTTGTGTTTATCATACAGGATAGGTTCTTTTTCCTTTCTGGTAAAATGGAGTTTTAAATATCTATTTTTCTTCTTCTGAGCAGAATGCAATTCGGTGTATTGTACACTTTTTACAAATAATCTTTTTGCATCGAAAATTTGTTTTCTCGTCTCGGAGTCAGATCTTTGTTTTTGATTTCGCACCGGTCGCTTGTTTGTGTTTATCATACAGGATAGGTTCTTTTTCCTTTCTGGTAAAATGGAGTTTTAAATATCTATTTTTCTTCTTCTGAGCAGAATGCAATTCGGTGTATTGTACACTTTTTACAAATAATCTTTTTGCATCGAAACTTTGTTTTCTCGTCTTGGAGTCAGATCTTTGTTTTTGATTTCGCACCGGTCGCTTGTTTGTGTTTATCATACAGGATAGGTTCTTTTTCCTTTCTGGTAAAATGGAGCTTTAAATATCTATTTTTCTTCTTCTGAGCAGAATTCTTTAAAAATATAAGAAAAATATCAGTTTTAAACAAGAAATATATTTTAAAATTTGTTTTTTTTCTTTTTTCTAGTTTGACTTTTTTTTTTTTTCCCCAGAACGAAAATTCTGCGTCCCCTGGAACCTACCACAATAAATTTTTTGCATCCTGCCTTCGATTTTCTGCATAATTTACGTGCTACAGCACATAAACAGCATGGCTGATATAACTGAAAAACTACACAGATGCAAGATTTTATTTTTACTGCAGATCAAACTTTTCTTTTTATTATTATTATCGAACATTGTTCCCTGAAAATTTGTGTGTGTTTTCATTTTACATGCAATACAAATGAAAATTAGGAAAATTTAATTCATATTTCATTGTTGAAAATTAATATTTTACAATCTAATTGCAGTATTCACATAAGGTAAAAAAAGAAAGAAAGAAAGGGAAAAAAAAAAAAAAAAAAGTCCTTCCGGCTCATTAGGAAGGGTAGGTTGATTTCTTTTTTCTTATCAAGTAACTGTTATTTTGTTTCAAAATGGCGGCTACAAATTATTAATAGATTTGGTAGAAATATTGATGTGTGCTATGTACATATGGAATTTTAAGCAAATCGGCTCAAAAATACATTTATCTACTGTACAAATTTAGTTTGAATTAATTCAGAATTCAAAAGTTATGTTAAAAAATTAAGTGGCCACCACATGGATCAAAATGACATAGCAAGTTGCTCAATCAACTAATCCAAGATATTTGTAAGATAAGTCCACTGTCCAACTTTGGTTTGAATAACTTCAGTATTTCAAAAGCTATAGTGATAAAAAATTCTCAAGTGGCACTATATTTTTATGTGATACTTTAAAAACATAGTTGTTTTCAATAAGATATTATTTATAAGTATGTTTTAAAAGGTAAACATATTAATGTTTTTGGAGAAACAATATTTTAACATTTTGATTAATATAAAAACAAAACTTTAGGCTTCAAAAATTTATGATTTATTTAAATCATTGATGGATCATTTTGATTGACAAATCATTTTATTTGCAATACAACATTGTATATTTCAATATTTTTAGTATTGTGCTTTTAGTATTATTTTAAGCAGTAAAATAAAAATGCATAGTCTAATATTTTGTATTTAAATATTTTATAGAAAAATATAACTTTTTTTTTTTTTTTTTTTTTTTTTAAATGACTGCTGATATTGCAAGTTTTTAAGAAAAAGCAATAATTATGAAAGTTAAACAAGCTTGAATTGCTGCGTCTGAAATTCTTATAATTACTGTGAGACAAGAGAAATATGAATGCTTTCTGGACATGTATAAATTGTAATAAATTTAATATTTACTCGTACAGATTAAAAAAATTTTTATTAGTCTAAGCTGTAGGAAGTGGCGTACCTAGCCAAAGTACCGCCCGGGGTAGATGTTAATTTTGTCGACCCTTATGTTTGAGACAGTGTTGAATTTAGATTTTCAAGTATACTTTTAATGGAAATTACCAAAATGCCACCCCGGGCGGACTGCCCCTCCCTTGGTACGTCACTGGCTGTAGGGCCCACCAGTGGCCAAGCAGTTCTACACTCAAAGCTGGTAGCATAAGGTGCCGGTTTCAATCCCAGGGCGCACTCGTCGGCGTAGCCATTCAGAGTTTTTCACAGTTTTCTCCGAAACTTGTATAAATACTGGTTAGGACCCCTTAGGCCTAAGACACTAGAGTAGTTAATCAGCCTTACTCCCAAAAACACAAATGCCAATAGTCCAAGCTATAAACAGGTACAAATATTTATACAATCAATAATAATAATAAATAGATAAAAAATTATTAATAAATGATAAGTGTAATAAATATAGATTATAAATATAATTATTTTCAAATCCATATTAATTTACTGCCCACATATATTATGCTTTACTTAAAGGGGAAAAAAAAATTCCAGTATTCCTGTGTTTTTATGGCTTAAGTGAAAATTCATGAGTAACTTTAGAATTTCATAAATATTAATATAAATAAACATAAACATACAAAGTATATCTATGCATATGCATACTTTGTATACATTTCTTACGTTATATACTAGTATATTTATAGTGCAACCACGTTTCCTACGGCTAGCACTAGCAGTGAGGTTGAGTCCAAAAGTTTGGAGGTTGCCCGAGAGATAGTTATTTGGCAAACATCCAGTTATTCGGTGTTTCCTTATCGCTTGTTTTCTCTCAGTCACCCCTATTTTAACACTGGACTCGTTCAATCCGCACTTGTGCAGAGGCTTCCATGGTCGCAAGAAATGTGGTTAAAGAATAACTAAATTTTTATAAATTATCTACAAATTGCTTTAAGATTTGTTAATTTATAAACAGCATAATATTTAGATATTCACTTGTATATGGCAAATATTACTAAATTCTATTTCTAATCAGATTCTAGCTCATTTATAGATTTTGAATTTTGACAATACAGGTTTTTGACGGTAGAGGTTTCTGACGGTTAAAATCAGGTTTAAACCCTTGTCATGTCAAAAACCACTTTTTGACGTCAAAAACCCAACCCTGCTTTGCACCTAATCCACCCTTAGAAAAATACAAATATATTTATTTATTAAATTTTTGTTAACTTTGTATGTCTATCAGTGGCGCAGCGACGGGCCCCCTATGAGCTGATATTTTTTTTCGAAAATTTATACGTTATGCAGGGCCTGATTATTGTAGTAGCAGGTGGGGCTCGGGCCCTGAGTAGCAGGGGCCCTAAAATTAATTTCTTTGGTGATTATTTGACCACTATTTGTTCGGTGTTCAAAAATGTTGATCATTTTTTCAACTATTTTCACATCGTCAAGTACTGGCGGGGGTCTAAGAAAGCATGTTTGTCCCAGGCCTCATGTGAAGTTAATCAGTCCCTGGCATTACGTATAAAAATTTGACTAGAAATTTGTACAAAAATCGACATATTTTTACTTTCCAAACATACATATGTGAGGAAATTGTTGTAATTATGCCAAAAAATCCGACTGCAAAGAATTTGAAGTTTCTATATGATTTAAGGTTTCCTAAGTTCATTTTTGCCATATTTACGATGATGTATGTATTTATGTATGTGTGTGTGTGCCTGTGAGTGAACACGATAGCGTCTAAAAGCTATTTTCCAATAAGCTGAAAGTGTGTACGTATGTTATAAATCATTTTAGCAACAACCCTATTGGTTTTGGTGAATTTAGTCCTGTTAGTTTTTTTACAGAGACACAAAAAAAAATTCCTTATCATTATGGCCTATGGGCCCAAATTTTTTTAAAGTCAACGTCAACGTGAGTGCTTCGGAGTCAGGCCCTGATTACCCAATAGCCACGAGAAGCATGTGCTTCCCCTGGAAATTTTTGAAAAGGCCCCAAATTAAGTAAAAAAATAGGCCCCAAATTGTAAGCTTGTGTTCCAAAAGCATTGTCTGATTATAAAATGTCACAGTACACCTGACTGCACAACTATCATTTCTAGATTATATAGGAAATATGCTAATGAAGCTTTTACACATTCGTTTATAATAGAATAATTTCATATATTGTGGTGAATATAGACTTTCACCAGTTTATATTTAGGTACAAAAATTAAATGAATTTACTTGTCTACATTTTAAACGAATTTACTTGTCCTCCATTCCAGGTAACTACAAAATTTAATGAAAAATTTATAAATTTTTTGAAATGCTTGTATGAGTCTTTAGACCAAGCAGTCAGTGGGGGCCCCCAAATGGATTTGTGCTTCCCCTCAGTTACAAGGTTAATAGGGCCCTGTTCGGAGTACCTGCAATTGGTTGCAAAAAATGCTCCATCGAAAGTATAAAAATTTTTAAGATGACTTTTTCAGAAAAAGAAAAAAAAAGCCAAAAGGGTTTTTTAATTTAGAATTTAAACTCTAAAAATATTCCTCGCGTGAGCAGAGATTTTTCAGAGTGAAGCACCAGGAGCAAAAATAAATAAATAAATAAATAAAATGAAATGAAAATTTTAACTCTCTGCGAAATCCTAAGTGCAACAGAAAACGCTATTGCATGCGCTGACAAGACAAGTCCGGACGGCAGAAAGGAAGCAGGGGCTGAACAGGGTGTCCCAAAAAACAGGGGAAATCCTTCGTTTGGAGTCCCACAATTAGTAAAAAAAAGAAGGGGTGCATAAATTTAAATAATTATAATAAAATTTAGAGAAAATCTTTAGTGAAATAAAATATAGAACTTATAGTGTCTAAATGCCTTATTCAGTAAAGGTGAAAATTTATACACAAGTTATGGGTCATTGTCGCACAAACAGTGTAGATTTTGGTGAATTTAGCATTTACAGTTTTACTAAAATGACACAAAGAAAAATTCTTTATCATTATGGCCCATGGGCTCAAATTTTTTAAGTGCGATAGCGTCTTTGTAATGTGAGTGAACATTATAAGGTTTAAACGCATAGTACGAATGACCTGAAAGTTGATACGCACATTATAGGTTACCACAGAACAAACTTTAAAGATTTTAGTAAATTTAGCACTTGCATTTTTTTTTTTTTTTTTTTTTTTTTTACGGGGACAAAGAAAAATATCTAATTATAGCCTTTGGGCTGAAACCATTTGAAGTACGATTGTGTCTAAATGCCTCATTCGAATGAACTGAAAATTTATATACACATTATAGATCCCTGTCACACGAAGAGTACGAATTTTGTATAATCTAGCACTTCTAGTTTTTTTTTTTTACAGAGACACCACAGCGAAAATTTCTTTATCAGTGTATGGCTTATGAGCTCAAATTATTTCAAGTGTGATGGCCTTTTTCGATTGAGCTGAAAATTTGAAACATATTATAGGTCACCGTCGCACAAACTGTATACATTTCCGTGAATTTGGCCCTTTTAGATTTTTACAGGGACAAAACAAAAAATTCTTTATCATTATGATCTATGGGCTCAAATTATTTGAAGTGCAATAGTGTAAAATTAAACAGTATACTATAAGGAGAAAAATACTCAAACATTGTATTATAATTTTCATTTTTGTTTATTTAACGACTTTTTTATTTGACGACTGGAGAAAGTATCCAGGAGCGGATTATATTATTCTGTTTTGAAAGAATGTTTTTCGGCAAGTTCGGGTGTAACAGTTTTCGGAAAACCTCCGTCAAAGTACTAAATTACCTTTTCACGGAAGGTGACAAATTATTTTGAAACTGGAAACATGGGAACCTTTAAATTAGCAGACTTCAAATTGGAGTTGAAATGCCTGTTTTCGATCTCTTTGCGGTAACATGTGTTGTGCGTGTGCGCTATTATTCTTCAGACAAGACGAGACCCCACACAGGTCGCCGTTGATAAGTATTCCTGAAATTTTTTCTTTGTTTGCATACATCGAGAATTTCTAAGAAAAAGGGGATTATAGACGAGGGTCAGTTTGGGAGAAGTTCAGAATCAATGAAAACATTTTAAAAGTTTCTCAGCTAGTTACAGGTTTTTTTTTTTTTTTTTTTTTTTCCCTTCTCATTTTTCGTTTCACTTTGGTTTTTCAAAGTCTCACAATTTTCAATTAGAATTTTCATTCAAGTTATTTTTTATTAATTAATAATGAATTAATTACTATTTATAAACTATGAGTCATCCAGAAAAAAACTAGTATGTTGTGGCCACCACAAGACTTTCTTCTATATTTTCTTATACAAATTCACGCAGTAACAATATATATAAAAAAATAAAAATAAATAAGGATTTTTTTCAGTTTTTTTTTTTTTTTTTTTTCGTTAAAAGTAAAAAAAAATCGATAACTTTGTTTTAAATTACCACATATTTATAGTTCAACCATTCATTTTAAAGGTATTGACGAGACCTTTCGATAGATACCAATTTTGAAAATTTACACCCCCTTCGGGGGGGGGGGGGGACTTCCCCATAGGGTGGGGAAGCAATGCCCCAAATTTTTTTTCCTAATTAACTACTATTATTATCAATAATTCATATTAATTTCACAATCACAGGTTAAGAATAACTCTCATTATGTATATTTATACGAAATTTTTTCCTATACTGCCATGTTAAAAATTTAGAAAAAATACGATCACAGCGCCACCTGTTGAGCGATTGATCCCCAAATCTAATCAGCCTCAGTTTATGTCAGGGGCCAACTAAATACCGAGTCTGGTTAAATTTCGTAAAAAAAAAAAAAAAAAAAAAAAAAAAACGATTTTTTTTCTAAGTTTTTTTTTTTTTTTTCGTTAAAAGTAAAAAAAATCGATAACTTTGTTTTAAATTATCACAGATTTATAGTTCAACCATTCGTTTTAAAGGTATTGACGAGACCTTTCGAAAGATACCCATCTTGAAAATTTACTCCCCTCGAGGGGGGACTTCCCCCCCAGAGGGTTGGCGAGCCTCCTATGCATACAAAATTTTTTTCCCAGTTGACTATTTCTATTATAAATAATTCTTGTAAATTTCATAATGATTACTAGAATATAATTTTCTTTATGCACATTTATACAAAATTTCGTCCTATATCACCATGTTAAAAATTTAGAAAAAGCGGGATGGCAACGCAACCTGTAAGACAATTTTTACCAAAAGTTGATAGGCACTAACTTATGTCAAGGTGCAACTACATACCAATTTGTATAAAATTCTGTGCAGTAGTTCTTGAGATACAGTTGCCACAAAATTTTGTCACACACACACACACAGACAGACAGACATTTTCTAAAAATGGTCAAATTGTGTTCTACAGCTCTCAAAACGTGTAAATTCATCAAAAACCTGAGGTCGAAAATTTTTACGAATCCAATACTTTCTCTATATTACATATAGAAGAAAATAAAAATAAAACACGCAAATTGTGTGAAAATTACCGAAGACTGGAATTTTTTTTTTTCAACCGAAGAAGAAGAATCGCAAAAATCCAACCGCTAAAGATGTCACAGACAAAAAGGGTAAGCATTTTTCTGTTCATGTTTTAAATGGTTTATAAATTCAAATTACAAATATTTAAAAAAAATTGTATCAGAGTAGGGTTAAGTCCGATTACCTTCTATAGGAATCAGAGTCTGAGTGGGTTTCCCTCTGGTCTTTCTGAAGGATTCTAGTTCGTATTAATGTGAGTTTCGGAGAAAACAACGCAAACACTGTGCGGCTAGACAAAGGAGCGCAACCTGGGTTCATTCAAAAGGATGATAAGTCTAGTTTTAAATGTCTTAAGTCAATACTTAAATATATAGATTTAAATCAACAGAAAGTGTAAAAACTCAAACAAAATCCATCTCTAATTTTAGTAAATTAATCATTAATTTAAAGAAGATAAATTTATTTGCAAATATAAAATTTTCAAAATCCTGAAAGGGGTATAGGTAGTGAAACATTTAATTTAAAAAAAAAAAAAAAAAAAAAAAAAAAAAAAACCTCTTACTGTTTTGGATAAATTTTTGATTTGAGCCAAAATTTATGGATGAAAGTAAATGTCTTTAAAGTGACTTAATTACTTTTTTTTTTTTTTTCCCTTTCCATTGTGAGGAAAACTGAAACTTACTCTAGTGTTGCACGAGATTTAAAAATTATCCTTGAGAAAAATGAGATGCAGATATAGGTTTACAGTTTTTCCGTTTGGGGTTTGAACTGAATATTAAACTATTATGATATGAAGGGGGTCATTACAAATTTTTCATTTATATCTTTCTAACATAATGAATAAAGTAATTTTTGGCACATTCTTCGCAAGAAAAGAAAAAAATATGCACAGTTACTTTTTGAAATTACTGACATAGTTATTTTTGTTCAATTACACCTAATGGATTCTGAGATATAATTTTCAATATTTATGGCATAACAACAACACTTGTTAAGCTATATACACCAAAGTTAGACCAACAGTTGATATCATTATTATCATATCGTAATTATCACTGATATAAAATTCAGAAAATTCCATGTGATAGGTTCTGGGGTAGAGCTTTCAAAAAGTATGGTAAAAAAAGGCATAGAATCGCCAACTATTATTTCATAATCTTATCTATTCCATTTTTTTGAAAGATACACAAACTTAAAGAGGGTAGGGGGCATTCCCACCAGGGGGGGGGGGAAGCGTTGCTCCTACATATACAATTTTTTCCCCAACTGACTATCAGTGTTGCTTTTTTCTTCTTATTTCATAATGATTAATAAATAATAAATCTCTTTACGTACATTTATACGTAATTTTGTCCTATACCACCATGTTAAAAATTTAGAAAAAGTGGGATGATAACGTCACATGTTAGACAATTTCCCCCAAAATTTGATAGGCACTAATTTATGTCAAATTGCAACTATATGTCAAACTTTCTGAAATTCTGTACAGTAGTTCCTGAAAAACATTCGCCACAAAATTTTGTCACACACAGACATTTTCCAAAAATGCTCAAATCGTGCTCTAGACTTCTCAAAACGTGCAAATCCATCGAAAACACGAGGTCAAAATTTTTCCCGAATCTAATATTTTCTTCTATTACATATCGAAGAAAGTAAAAATAAAACAATGAGACGATTTTTAAAATATTTTTGGTCCATTTGCAGAGATTTCTTCTACATTTTGCATTTGAATCAATATGTTAATTTTATTTCGAAATTTGAGGATATAACTTTGAATCGTGTTGTTAGAGTAATCCCACTTTAATAAGAAAAAATGCGATATGCAAAAATCTAAAAGTAACTCGAAAAGTATTTTTTCCCTTATTATTTAATTTAATTATTATAATTATATTAGGTATGGTTTATAGGTTTTTCAGATGGGGTTGCACATGGCAACCTGAAACTAGAGTGCTGGGGCCACCACAAGACTTTCTTCTATATTTTCCTATACAAATTCACTAAGGAGAAATAATTTATTAAAACTATTATTTATTAAAATTATTTAACATGATGAATGCAAATGATTTTCATCTTATAGAAAACAAACACTAAATATCCAGATAAGACAGTTTTATTGTGTATAAATAACATCTTAAAAATACGTTTTTATAATGGTTATCTCACATATCCAGTTTCGTACAATTGTATGCCATACAAGTTGAGATATAGCCTTCCCGTTTCGAGGAAATTTCCAGTATATCAGCGCCATCTATTAGCCTATAAACATCCAACTTGAATCAACATAATGCCTCATAATGGCCTTCTCACATATCAAGTCTTGTTTGATGATACGCAAGAGATCCTGAGATATAGTTGTTCATTAAATTGCAGAAATCGCTGTGTAGCAACGCCACCTATTGAGCGGTTGACACCAAAAGTTGATAGTTACTAATTTATGTCAAGGTGCATCTACATATAAACTTATGTGCAGTAGTTCCTGAGATAAAGCCTTCTTTTAAATTGCAGAAATTGCTGTATAGCAGCACCACCTGTTGGCCGATAAGCATTCAAATAAAATCAGCACAATGCCACATAATGATATTCTTACATACCAAGTTTTGTTTGTGTATGCGCAACAGAACCTGAGATATAGCCCTCCCCCCCCTTAAATTCCAGAAATCGTTGTTTAGGGGTGCCACCTGTTAAGAGCGGACAATACCTAATCTCATTGGCAGCCTTCGCCCATGTTATTCTATGGGAAAATTTGTTTACATAATTACTCATTACCTAATGAATATTTTTCAATTCTGTTTTCACATTTAGAAAATTCATAAGCGTTAAATTAGTACTTGTCTTCCAAAAATTTATTTTTTTAAATTTTAGTATTTCATTTTGCGATTAGAAAATGAGAAAAATGCATTTTGTGAAAAATCGCATTTTTAAACTCAAAATTAAAATGTAAAAAAAAAAAAAAAAAAAATGAATTTTTCAAAAATGAGTACTCATTTAACGGTTATGAATTTTCTGACTGCGAAAACGGAATTTAAAAATATTCATTAGGTAATGTGTAATTGTAGCAACAAATTTTCCCATAGAATAATATGGGGGAAGGCTGCAGCCGAGATTAGGTATTGTCCCCTCTTAAGCGGTTAACACCAAAAGTTGATAGGCACTAATTTAGGTCAGGTACATCTAAATTTATATGCAATTCTGAGCAGAAGTTCCGGAGATACAGCCACAAAAGTTTTACCTCTCAAACACACACACGCAGAAAGACATACGGGCAGACAAACATTTTCTAAAAATGGTAAAATCGTGTTCTAGACCTCTTAAAACGTGTAAATCCACCGGAAGTCGAAGTTTTTGCGAATCTAATACTTTCTTCTATTGAATATACCTTTTCATAATGGTTATCTCACATATCAAGTTTCGTCCAGTTGTATCCTATACAAGTTGAGATATAGCCTTTTCGTTTTCGAGGGAATTTCCAGTACAGCAGCGGCATCTATTGGCCTATAAGAATACAACTTGAATCAACATAATGTATCATAATGGCCGTCTCACATATCAAGTTTTGTTTGATACGCAGCAGAACCCGAGATATAGCCGTTTATTAAATTACAGAAATCGCTGTATAGCAATACCACCTGTTGAGCAGTTGACACCAAAAGTTGATAGGTGCTAACTTATGTTAAAGTACATCTACATATAAATTTATATGTAATTCTATCCAGTAGTTCCGGAGATATAGCCTTCCTTTAAATTGCAGAAATCGCTGCATAGCAGCACCACTTGTCGGCCGATAAGCATTCAAATTGAATCAACATGTCTCATAATGACTTTCTTACATAACAAGTTTTATTTGTGTATACGCAATACAACCTGAGATATAACCTCCCCTTAAATTACAGAAATCACTGTATAGCAGCGCCAGCTGTTGAGCGGTTAACCCTTTCAGGCGCAGTGTTCCCGCTGATGGAACACCTAATTTTAATTCTCAAGTGCAAAAACTCATCCCGGAAATTTTTTAGGAAAAATTTACATTTATATCATAGCAGAAAAATCCTTATTTTTTTAACCTGAAATTTTAAAATTTCTATTATTTTAATTTTGTTCGTGAATTCCGGTGGCAGTGTAATTTAAATAATCCGAATCACCCTGCGCCGTAATGGGTTAACACCAAAAGTTGATAGACACTAACTTAGGTCAAGGTACATCTACATATAAATTTATATGCAATTCTGAGCAGTAGTTCCGGAGATACAGTTGCCACAATAGTTTTGTCACACACACAGACAGACAGACAGATATTTTCTAGAAATGGTAAAATCATGTTCTAGATCTCTTAAAACATGTAAATCCGTCGAAAACCCGAAGTCGAAAATTTTTACGAATCCAATACTTTCTTCTATTGAATATACAAGAAAGTATAAAAGGGAACTGAACCAAAAAATTTTTATAAATGAAGTGAAAAAATTGTTGCCTGTATCAGTCTCATAGACTAAAAATACAAAAAGCTGTCAAATATATTCAATTTCCGAATAAACTTCTTACCAGATTTTTGTATTAATGAGCCTTATTAAATAAAATCATACAAAAAACCGATCAATGATTTCTATAAAAAATAATTGTAATTTTAATAATTTAAATGATGGCAGCTATGAAAAATGCACATATAGGGCCCGATTTAGACAACCTAAGGCCCTAGGGTAACCTTTTTTTGGTAGCCACGCTTGCAGTGGCATAAAAGCTCTTTAGGATGCAGAATACCTGCATACGATTCTAAGTGTGCCCCTTAAGGAAGAGGGGCCCAGGGCAACTGCCCACTTGCCTTGGAGTTAGTCAGGCCATATATATATAACAGATTTCAAATGGCCCTTCATGCCTCTTACTTTTTTTTTTTCCTCTTTGGACCCCCCCCCCCCCCTACGGAAATTTTCTGGCTGTGCTACTGATGTCTATTTTAAAATATTTAAATTGATTATATACACATATTAATAAAGAATTGTTACATATATATGAAAAGAATAAAGATAATTTTTTTTATTTACTACTCGAAAATAATTAATAGTGGACAAAATAGTATTTTGTCCGGGACGGTTTTAACCAAGTTTTTTCCACTATGGAAAAAACCAAATGAAGTTACTGAAGTACTAGTTGTACACAGGATTGATAATGATGCATTGGAACTTTGAGTATCGCTCTGACGATTGATTGGTTCTCACGCTCTGTTCTCTCTCTAGGTCGACCACTTCGTCCCTGACGCTGTGTTCGGAAATGGTTCACCCATTCCTGTCAATATGATCAGGGTTGGCAAGTTTTTGACGGTTTAAACCACAGTTAAAACTGTCACGTCAAAAACAATGTGTCAAAAACCTTATGTCAAGAACCTCAAATTTTACACTTCTTGACATACTTTAAACAATTAAATTAAAAAGTCATATTTATTGTAGAAAAGTAAAAAAACTGTAGTCTTAAAAAAGGGCTCAGTTTATATATCTCCCAAGGTAAAAATTTTCTAGAAAAGTATTGTGTGTTTCATATGAATCAGTGGCGGCTCGTGAACCGAAAATAGGTGAAGAGCTCAAAAATAATATTTAAGTATTTTTAATCATAATTTTTATTTAGCATGGTCTTAACTAAAATTAGCTAAAAATACTTCTTTAAATGTAAATTTATATTCTATAGATGAATAAAGCGTAAAATACAGTGTGCCTCTTCACCAATTTTCGGTGCACGAGCCGCCACTGTTATGAATGCCAATAACTTCTATTTAAGTGAAAAAAAAAAAAAAAATTCATTCCCGTTACAAAATACAAAAATTTAAATATAGAAAATTGTATATTCTAAGGCAAACTACTTACTTATTGTATTTTAAGTTGTCAGAAATTTTACAAAGTCTTATTTTCAAAAAAGAAGTTCTAGTAAATGCATACTGATTGATAATTAAAAGGTGCTGTAAATAATTTATCCCAATGAATGACATTACTGTGCTATTGAATAATACAGTGCTGCCAACTCGCCTGTTTTTCACGGGAGACTCCCGTTTTTTAATCCTATCTCCCGTTTTTACGTTTTAATGTGTATTTCTCCCGTTTTTCTAATATTTTCAGAAAATCGAACTGAAAACGCTAATTGTTGACAATTCGTAGGTGCCATCTTTTCAGATTTACGAAAGCTTTCCAATTCACAATCTTTCTCCATCCACAACATAAATGTTGATATTCATTTAAAACTTACTTTATGAGATTTTAGAATCTCTAAAGAAACAGAATCCTTCAATATTTCTTGCTCATGTAATTATTTTTAACTCCCCTCCCCCCCGTATTTTCTTATCTCCAACTAGCGACCGATGATCAAATGCTCTATGGAACTGTTTTGTTTCCCATTCTTTCTTCATCCACAAGCCACAACAAAAATGTCAATATTCATTTTAAACTTCTTTATTAGATTCTAGAGCCTATAAAGAAGTAGAAATGTTTAACAGTTCACATTCATGTAATTATCGTTTGACACCCCCCCCCCCCCAAAAAAAAAAAATCCCTTTCTCCAATCAATGATCAAACGTCCTTTGATGCTCAGGTTTTCTAATTCTACAACAAAAAAATCAAACATTTTCCTCCAGGTTTTAAAAAATGTAGGGTACTGCTAGTAAAAAAAAAAAAAAAAAAAAACACTTTTTATATTCTTGAGGGCAGATTTGAATTTTTGACACATTTGACATTTAAAATCCACTTAATTTAAAAATTTAGCTATAAATATGCATACAAAAAAAAAAAAAAAAAAGTATGTTTTTTAACTTTTCTTTACTTTTACTTGTTGTTAATGTGCTGATTGTCACACACAATAGTTTTATTTATATTTACAGCATTTATCTTCAGTTTGTAGGTTATTTTCTACAAAGGGAGTAATGGGGGAGAAATAGATTGGGGCAAGGTGTTTTTTTTTTTTTTTTTTTTTAATCTTTCCTTTCCAAACAAAGAGCAGGCAAGGTGCAGCACCCTCCTTAAATCATCTGGAGAAAACTCTGGATCAATGTTCATAAAAACTTGTTTTATTAGATTTTAGAACCAACTGGGTTCAAAATTCTTTACTTATTTAGTTATTTTTAGACTTTGTTGATGAACTTGTTAACTATTTGTTTTCCCCCAATAAGTTAAAAATATAAATCACCCAACAAAAGTTATATTAGGTCTTTTTAGTTAAAAAAAGTATCATGCATTGAATAAAATAATTTTGTTTTGTTTTTCTCCACGAAACTGTAAATCTCCCTTTTTCTCCCTTGAAATTATGTAAAATCTCCTGTTTTTTTTTTCTCACCAAAGTTGGCAGCTCTGATAATAAATCATGTATTTTTATTTTGGGTTATAATCAACAGTATGTTTTAATGTTGCATGATTAAAAATTTCTAAGGTATTACATGACTGGTTGAACTAAATTTTTAATATGAATTACACAATGCAATTTTAAATTAAATATTTTTAATAAAGGAAATGATGGACAAAATATCTTTTTTGTAAATTAGTCTTAAAGGTATAGAAATTTACATTTATATGCACTGAAGTGCAATAATATTAAATACATTAAAAATTCTCAAACTGTATTAAAAAAAAAAAAAAAAAAACCTTCACTTTTTAAAAATGTCCTGTGCTAACTAATTTTTTAATTTTATACCGTGATTTTACATTATTATAGTTTAATAAAATATTCTAAAATATCTGGATATTATTTTATTAATTTTTTTGATAGGTTAATAAAAGAAAAAATTTGACTACTAAACATTTTTATTAAAATTTCAGGATTCTATTTAATTTTAAAAAATAATCTGTCACTGAATGCACAAATACATACTAAACCTAATATTTTAGTATATATTTTGAAAGCATAATAATGTTAAAGTGAAAGGAATAATAAAATAATAATAATGTGTAGAAAAAATTAAAAACTTTAAAAAAAAATTAAAGAATTTGAATTTTTTTTAGTTTAGTAGTTTTAAAGAATTTTTAATATACTTAATTGTATCACTATAATCAAGGCCGTATCCAGAAAAAAATTTCGGAGGGGGCCCAACTTTCCCTCAGATTGTTGGTCGTGCTCCCACACATATGTACACCAAGAACGTGTGCATTAAAGTACCCCCCCCCCTTTCAACTTAACTTTAAAACAAATATAAGTTATTGCCTTAAAGTTCGTGCCGAGGCATAGTAAAATGGTTATGCACTATAAATAAGTTCGGTTACAACGTCACATTGTGGCAAACAATGGAATTAATATTCCTAAAGTCTGAAATGGCAAGAAAAGATTTAATATAATAATAATAATTCTAAAAAGTGACTTGGGCCTAAAACTGATGAAACTAGTACTTTAAAAGGCACAAGTCTCTGCTAGAGAGTTCTTTAATCCATGATGTTATAAATAGCTGACAAACGGAGAAAATCCCCAAAAACTGGACTCACGGTAGTCCAATTAATAAGGAGTCGAGCTAGTAATTGAAGGATTGGGCGATCGATGCTGGAGCCATCCAAAGACTGTCATGTAGATCAGGCCTGTCCAACTCAAAACACTTGGTGGGCCACATTAGAAATATATTTTATTCATTCGGGCCACACTGTATGTACAGTCATAAAAAAATCCCCCCTCCCCCCCTGCTTTACCGACTAATTCCGCCGTAAATTAATGTAGAGACTTGCGACTGGTGCCAATCGATTAGTAATAAGGCCTAGTTTAGACGGTTTAGTTAGAATTTGCTTAAGGGATGTATACATATTAAAACTAACATCAAATTATTATTATTATTATTTTTTTTTTTTTAAGGCAACCCGCAATTTCGACAAACTTTTTGGATTAAAAATTAGATGTCATTACCAATCGTTAGGCATCAGCTGCTAGTTTCTACGATGATTTACGGCGAAATTAGTCGGGGAGGAAATTACTATTATTATTATTATTATTACTATTTTATGACTGTACATATGCATATGTGTATATATGTTTGTGAGTATATGATTCATGTATGTATATACTTTTTTCAGAGAAGGGCATAGGGTGAAAATTCGGAGAAGAATACATTAATTTAAATTATTTTCATTCATAAATTAACAATAGAATTGTAAAAAAAAATTACGACTATATATTAAAACTATAATAAAAAGAATGAATAATGGATCTAATAACATTCCATTACAACAGTTCCTTATCTACCATAATCGTTGAAAGGTATTTTCACTTCGAAAAGTCAGAACGTATTTATTAATTTTTTATTCGTTAACCAAAGTTGCCAAACTTTAAATATCGTTAGTCTCCTCGCGGGCCGTTAGTCTCCTCCTAGGTCGCGCTCATCGACCTAGCCGTTCGGAGTTTTCCGTGGTTTCCTCCGAAACTTGCGTAAATACGGGCTAGGACCCCTTAGAAAGACCCCCACGGAGGGCATTCCCCCTCTTGGCCTAGGACACATCAGGAGTCAATCGGCCTTAAATCCTACAACCAACCTCGCGGGCCGCAAGAAACTACGCGGTGGGCCGCATGCGGCCCGCGGGTTGGCCACCCCTGATGTAGATTAATGGTATCTGGTGTACGTAAAATCCGTTGTGTCCTCTATGTTTTGTAAATGTAATAGCTCAGGTATACTGAAGTTGGGGGAACATCTCCTCCGTGGAGATTTTAAATTGTGATGTTACGATTACCCTAGAAATGAATTCTAGAATGTTGATATAATGCTGTCTGTCTAGCTTTAGTAAAATGTTAAGTCCATTCAAATTCAACATACCAAAAACTGGCTGACGTCCTAATTCAATGGTATGGCGTTTGATTTATGTTCAAAACAACCATGTTTCAAATACTTTTCGGATTTTTTTAGATATAGCTTCTTTTTTTATACAGCCGAGATATATCTTTCCCATAAAAAGGGAAATCTAGTGCAGCTGCGCTGCCTGTTGGGCGATATACCCAAAAATCTAATCAACAAAAAATTTATATCTAAGTTTCCAAAAATAGTCTAATCTTCAGTGCATCTAAAAACATGTAAATACATTGAAAACTGGAAGTCTAAAAGTTTCCGAATCCAATACTTTTTCTCTTATGTGTGTAGAAGAAAATAATATATATGTGGTTTTTAATTAGATAATGCTTGCTTTAGATCATATTACCGGAAACATGATGACCTGTGTGCTGGCGTCCACTAAGCCTAGACATATTACATGTCTAGGTTTAGTGAACACATTGAGGTCTTCTCATATGGCTTACTGTTTAGCGTGGGTAGACGTGCCTTTTACAGACCCTGGGGGCCATGCTTATATGCATTGTAGTTGCTGAAAATCTTCTGGCATAGCGTACGTATCGAACTATCTAGCGTTTCTATATGAAACCAGGGTGTGTATCAACCAGGTGTCTCATGTGACACAGCGTATCTTCAACTGTGGATGCACGACATTAGTGATTATCGTTTGGAAATTAAACAGTGAAGCGATGGCCCATCATCGCGTTCTACATCAGACTCAGATATGTCTGCTTTGTGACGATCGTAACAAAGATATTTACATAACGTGTTGTTTTTTAAGGCCTGTCAGGGCAGTAGATAGCAAAACCAATTATTCTACTTGCATCGCAGCTCGCACCCAATTTCGTTTTAGGACCGTCTTAGATCTCTTCAGAGGTTTGTCGAACTCAGGGAGCCTTAATTCCAACATTATGTATATATATATACATTTTTTTTAAGTTTTCCCTCTTCCCTTTCACTTGGCCTATGGTGCGAGCTGTGGTTCATACCAATGTAGGTACAATACCTTACTTCTTCTTTCGAGCGTAGGAAGCTATAAATACTTTTCTGACTTTGTGTTGACCAATAATTGTTGTAATGCTTGGGGCTATACAATTGCATGCGATTGATTTTTCTCCCCTGAGAGATTCGTTTCGGTAATCCTTCTGATTCCTTATGCGAATGTTATTTAGTTATAGGTGCATGGTGACGGATGACGGTAGTAGTGTAATAGTTTGAAAGATGCTGATGACGCATGGCCACATATGGTGGCTTTTTCCGCAAGTGGGTTTTTCCGTATCGGTTTCCTTTTGGAAAACCGATACGGAATTTCTTTGACAGACCCTGTTGATTGAATGTACCCACTAGAGTCTTGTCCAGACAAAGCTCAGTCTGGTTTGGGAATCCGGACATTAGTTTGAAAATCTGCCTCGCTGCAAATATGAATACTGAATGCTATACTCTATGATGTGATTACTGACATTTTTGCTTTAAGTAGGATTAGATAGTACCATCTTTTATCACATGTAAAGTAGACTTTATATTGGCTTTTTTTTTTTTTTTTTTTTTTTTTTTTGTTTGTTAGAATTTATACTCTATGGAAGGTATACTACATGCATAACTAACAAAACTAGAAGTTCCATACGCAACTGTGATCTTTGTTAATGACGAATCTTTTGTCTCACATGGAATTAAAACGCTATTTCTGGCAAGAGAAGTGTTTAAAAGAAAGGAGACACATTACAGTGTTCAATAATAAGTACCATAAAGATATCTTTTTTAGTGCTTTTTACAAAGAGCTAATATGCATTTCGGTAATTTGGAAGTTACGAGACAGAAAATTGCTAATACATAAGGTTTCACAAGCAAACAAATTAACAACAACAACAACAAAAAGATATTGTGGAGAAAAAATTCAATTTTTACAATTTTTTTTTCTGGTCAGTAGAACATGAAAAAAAATGTCTCAGACAATTTCGGGGGGGGCTTGAGCCCCCAGAGCCCCCCCTCTGGATACGCCCCTGACTATAATTTTAATCTATGTATGCGAATTTTCATAGCTCTAAGACAATTCACATAAAAAGATTTATAATGTTCACACTTCCCTTGAGACTATGAATTGATATGTTTCCTAACACAATATTTCTTTTTCTGGGGGAAATATATATATATTACATATAATCAATATTAATACGTAGTAGATTGCAACTTAAAAATATGCATAAAATGATTTTAGATTATAGTTTCTATTTTTCTCATGTGGTTTTCAACAGTTTTTGACAACCCAAAAACCAACCCTGAATATGATATGATAGTGGCATCGCTCCTATCCAACTGTCACACAATTCGCAGATTAGACCAACCAGCTTCTTTGAGTCCAACAACACACCTCTTTCAAATGCTGAAATTTGCGTATATTGTTTGCGAGGCATAGTTAATGTCTTTTTGAGTAGACGGAATAAAATTCTCGAAGAATTTATGACCTGGAATCAAAATTTCTGATTTTTAATATTCTGCCAATTGTGCAGTTAAGATGCGCTGCAGCATCGCATCCTCATTTGATGGCAGCCAAACTTTAAAATTATGCATTTTTCATTGAAACCTGTATGAATGTCAATTTATGTCCATTTTTCATTACCAGGGGTGATTGTAAATTCATGAAAAAATACCTGAAATTTCATTGAGAAAAAGTTTTCATATATGGAGGGTATTTTTTAATTCATTGCAGGGAGGTTATATCCTTTCATCATGAAATAAAAAATATTAATTTTAATTAGGCTTTGCAGTCATATAAAATTGATATTTTAGTCTTATTTTGAGAATTTAACTATCAGAAAAAATGAAATTCCAGTACTGAAAATGAAATAAATACCAGAATTCAGGTACATTATCTGAACACAATTATTTCTGCATTACTCCTTCTTGGAGATTTTTTTTTTTTTTTTATAGAGTGTTATTTCCGTGTGAGGACGGCTTCCGCCCCTTCAATAAACCTGATTCAATACACGGTCTGATTTCTCAAGGGGCAAATAGGGCAAGTGCCCGGGCCCCCCAAATCAGCTGCCTTTTGAAATTTGAAGCATTTTACATATATATACAAAATTCATTTTGGAATTTTTATTATAGAAGGGGCTGCTAATCGATGATTTTGCCCTGAGCCCCAACTTCTGTAAGTCAGGCCCTGATTCAACACCTAGATTCATAACCAATTTAAAACTGTTATTAAATTTAACCCTTTAACCATTGCAAACGGCTTTTTCCATCACTTAATAGTTGAAATAAGAGGCTAATGTGGCAAATTTTGGAAAAATATGATATTTTTTCCTAGGACATAAGATTACTGAATCAATATCCATTGATTTCAAAAACTAATATGCTTTATTCCTACTTCACTTAGTATTGATTTTATGAGTTATTAAACAGATATGCTAAAAAACTCGACACGGCTAAAGGGTTAAAAATTTATTCCAAATGATTCAGACAAATTTCATTTACACCATTTCTAGAAACTTAGCAAACTTGGTCAAAAATTTTAAGTGACAACTTTCTATGTATTACCTTCAAAATCAAAGATTTGGATTTCTTGCAATTAATTGTTTTAAGTTTTGTTGATAACACACAGACACAGATCAATTGCTAAAAACTTGATTTTTGTATTCAGGCGATCTCAAAATGTGTAATCAAAGAAAAAACTGGACTTCAAACAGTACTCTGTCTATTATGTGGGTATGTAAAGTAATGATCATTCTTAAACAGTTTTATGGACATTGTAGCATTTAAGTTGAGTAGGCTTTATGTCACACTATGGGCAATTGACGGCGGTCTGGGACTCACCCCCTAAGGTTGGGCCCTGATGCATGTCCTCACAATTTCCATTCTCCACACAGAGTATGGCTTTCTGCTTCAATGACCCCTAGAGGTATAATTTGGGTTTGGACATGGAGGCCATTGTGGCTACGATAGATTTTACTTATTGATTCTGTTTTGAAATTTCCTTACTTTTTTGATCTACTAAAACTTTCTTGTTATTACTCATAAAGCTTTACATATTCCTGAAAGGTTCCAAAAATGTTACTATATTATAAATATATGATTTAACACTTTTTCAATTAATGATTTAGACATTTTAATTTGCAAGACATTGTTCATGTCAGGATTAACAATAATGATTTGGATAATATTCATATTATGAAAAAATAAAATATTAAAAGATACACAATATTACAAAATTTAATGGAAATACAAATAATGTACAGAATTTTAGATACAATTTATCCCCTCCCAAAAATTATACATGAATAGATCTAATTTCTAAATGAAAATTGGTGACTCATTGTTAATCGCACATTTATATTAATTCTCTTTTTAACTTTAAAAGAAACAATAGTCTACAAGATTTATACAAAATTTAAACATTTATAAATGCTTTATTAACTGAAAAAAGAATTTGAATGATATTTTTTTTTTAAAACAGTGATGAAATGTAATTTAAATATATATATATAAATTACAGAAAATATTTCGTATATCGAAATGTAATACTGTAATACAAACCTAAAGGCACGGAGTAATAAGAAATTTGAATTTTTATTTTAAAATCTGAAAATTTTAGCTTAATAGGTTAAAAAAATACAACCGATCATCCAAAATACTCTTAGATTAGCAGAACAGCGCAACAATAACAAACAAACAGGAGATGTCAAACATAAGTGAAATTCAACTATTCAACACAAGCACATTGGAAACACCGGATATGCAGCGCCATCACACCCTCGTGACAGATTCTGGGGACATTACATTTACACACAGGCTGAAACGCTCGCTCACTCGCAATACGCAAGCGAAGTGATGACGTCACTGATCATCTGTGGATGCAAGAAAAAGATTTCTTATGTTAATTGATTGGATTTTTTGTAAAAAATTATTAAAAATCGAGGAAAATTATTTCTCGATTTTAATCCCCATATTTGAGTATAGATATATATTAGCTATCGTGTGCATGTGTTAGATTGAGTTATTTTGCTGTCAAATTGACAAAATTTTAATTTTAAATTTCAAGACTGTCGTCCTTGGCGATTTTGTATTTGGCGACCAAAAACGTAATACGAAAATGTGCATGCCAGATGCACATTTTCGTAATATGTATTGTACGAAATATTGTTTCATATTATTCGTTACTCTCTTAATATAAGTTGTTAAAATAACCATGATTTTTGAAAGGAATCAAATATGTTCGCCAAATAATTTGGCGATATATATATATATTTTTTTTTTGCCAAGTATGACACATATGAAACCTATTCCACTGCAACATATTAGTACCTTATATCAGATACTTTATTTAGACATTTGAAACAAATTTGACTTCAAATTATGATAGAATATTTATTATTTTCCTTTTAATTAGTGTATTAGTTGGATATTTATTGCTATACAGATTTTTTTTTTTTTTTTTTTTTTTTGGGGGGGGGGGGTGGCGGGGGGGGGAGGGGGGGGGGCATTATTACACTGGAATCCACGGTTTAAAGTAGATTTCAAGCAAATGTGAATGACCATGTGTGTACTGGAATTTGAAAGTGTTATGTCGAATTCTGCTTTAGGCATGGATATTAGTGGTGGTTAGGATTTTCTTTAAAAACCACAGATTTCCGAAATTAAAATATCTAACTATTTTTCTAACAAAAATACTGAGAATCCACTTATTTTTCTAAATTTACCATTTATTTTAATTCGGAAAATAAATAAAATATATTGTATCTCCCTTAAAAATAAATAAAAATAAACATATATACTATCAAATAAAATTTAATATTTCTCGCAAAAGATATAAAACTTGTAATTTTTTGACTAGCCACTGAAAACCTTATTAATGTTCAGGGAACCACAAAACATGTAAATGTAACAAAAACTTAATTTTGAATATTTGAACTAAAAACAATACTTTCTCTGCTAGAAGTTAAAAAAAAAAAAAAAAATGATGACCTAATCGAGCATTTGAAAATTTTATTTAAGTGGTAACATTATATTCTAATGTTGGATAAAATTAGATGTTATTAATAATTAATTAACCTTACATACATAGTGACCCACTGTTTTTGACATTTTTTACAGTATGCCTGTAAATTATGTACTTGTTTTAACTTTATAAACCTTTTCTCTCCCTCCCTCAAATAAGGGAGGGATGGGACAATTTTATGATATGTTAATCGCTTATGAAATTAATATTTTAATAATTACCATCAAATTTATATTTTTAAAAGATGTTAAAGTGTTTCAATTTGTTTCACTGAAACTTACAGTGTTGTACCAGTAAAAGTAAATTTGTAAAAAATATTTTTGTCAAAAGTGTCCCATCCGTCCCTACTCTCCCCTATATATATTAATAGTAAAAGCCGAGAAATGTTTATATAATATAAAAATAATATTTTAAAACATATTTAAACTTTAAAACTTCTTCACACACTATAAATTTTAAGCCAGAATAACCGTTACTTTTGCCTCCAAGGCAGTAGCACGTGATTTTTTCACATGATGAAGAAAGGCTGCGTCCTTTCGAAACCGATTGTGCTGGCTTAAAATTTATGGTGTGTGAAGAAGTTTAAAATTTAAATATTGATTGTACACCACTTTTGAATTTAGTTTTGTGATTTTAAAACATAGTGAAAGCCGACGCCGAGAAACAGAAACAAAATCACTTTATATCCTTTTATTATCAAAAGGATTATATGGATATTTTTTTTTTTATCAGGAGTTATAAGACAAATTAGCTAGTATTTATAATAACTTTTGCTGGATTCATATCTTTACTAGTTTGTTAATTACAATCCTCTTTTTTTTTTTTTTTTTTTTTTTTTTTTTTTTTAATTCATGTTTTTACTCTTTTAGTTGATATTCTAAATATTTTAGTTGATATTCTATCAGTTATTTAAATATTCCAATCGTAGTTTCTATAAATGTAGCACACAGCAGGGTTCTCAGCAATCACTATTTTGAATACCTTTTTTTTGTATAAGGCAGTCTTTGTATTATTCTTTCGAAGATATATATACTACAAATGATTAATAGTAATTACTTAAAACTTAATAATTACTTTTAAAAAAAAGTCGTTACCAAAATAGGACTGCTGAGAGACCTGCATAGAGGCAATGTCTGTCAGATTATTTGTATTTGCTCAGGTCTCAGGATTACATTATATCGCGCATCGGAAAAGTTGCATCGAAAAATCAGCCTAAGGATAAGGGTAAAGCATTGATTAGCCTACAATAAAACTGACATGAATGTATCTCATGTTTGTAAATTGCGAGATAGAGACATGATGCTTTTCGTGCCCATTGGAGTACCTCATACACATTTTTCAGTTAAATGAACTCAATTTTGCTATTTTTGTCTTATGTCCCTTTTCTTGCCGATATCTCAATCCAAGGTAATTATTGCACTTTGAATAGGTTTTAACGTCAACTTAACAAAGAAAAAAATGTCCTTTTGTTTGAAGTAAAAACTGCATTAAGGTCATCTTTTCTTCCTTAAAAAATTAACTCGCACGTTTTTACTTGTATCTTAATATAAAATTAGTAATTTTAAATGAGAATTTAAAAGATGAATCAATATCACCTAAAGATTACATTACTCGGCATGAAAATTGGCTCCAACACCATTTCAACATATTATGTAAAATGACCTCCTGAATTCAAATATGACGCCCATTTTACGCTATCACCCACCGATTTTTAGGAATGACCCCCTATTTTTATCATTTGTCGGTGATTTTATGGCTATAAATTTGATTTTTAGGAGGGGAGGAGGATTATTTTAACCGTTAAATATCTTCTGAGGGGCTACAGAGTTGGAAATTTGTCAAACATGGACATTTACGACAAGGGAATTTTTTTTTTTTTGGAGGGGGGGGGGGGGAGGGATTTACCACTGAAATTAAGTATTATGTGTCTTACATTTTTTTTAATCTGCCATTAATGTTGTTTTTTAAACTTTAGATATATATATATATATATATATATATATATTAGGTGTTAAATTAATTATTTTTCATTCTTCAAATCAAATTCATGGTCATAAAACTCTCAAAGAGGGAAAAAAAATGAGGGAGGGGGTGATATTTCTAGAAAACGGTGGGTGACTGGACAAAATGGGATCCATATTCGGATTCAGGAGGTCATTTTACATAAGAATCAGAAAGAATGGCATCAAAACTCGATTTTCTTTTTTTTTTTTTTTTTTTGCAGAGCAGTGTTATTAATAGTTTTACACAACAACTTTACTGTTTCAATATTTCTGAGTTTTAAGGAATTAACAATTAATTAGTTCAAGCTACTTAAGCTTGGGTAAAATTATATTTCCATAATATGGAAATATAATTTTATGGAAATATAATAACTATTTTCTTTCTCTGTATCAAGTCCGGTACATGAGATTAAAATTCAAAAAAGTTTGAGGGATTTCAATTGTATAGATTTTTTGTGCTATTAAAATGTATTTTTAATTATAAAGTCTATGCAATGTCATTAATAGTATTTCAAAGCATTGTGTTCTATGAGAGGTATTTCTATAAACGATATTTTCATATCTTTACTGTACACATATCTTAATGCAATAGAAATACATTATTCAAGTTCATTACTGGATGTTTCCTGTAGAAAATAGAGTAAATATCACCACAGGTTTATGTACAGGGACACTCGTCAAAGGTATTCCAAAGCATTGCGTTCTATGAGAGATATTTCTGTAAATCAAATTTTAATAACTTTACTTTCTACGAAGTTTTATGAAAGTGAAATATATTATTTGTGTGTAGAAAAGAATGCTTTGCATAGAATATAGCATGATTAGCATTAGATTTACAGGGCCACACAAAAATATTCAGTTACATTAAGAGCTATTAATAAAAATTTGCTAGAATTGCACTTTCGTTTACATTAAGCGTTTTAACACTTCTATTTTTAGTAGGAATGTGATTTCAATTTGTGTATCTGTCTGTCTAATTGTCTACCTCTCTATCTGTTTGTTTCCGGCTCCAAGCGTCGGTAAATATTTTTAGAATTTTTTTAATATGATACAATCAAGTTCACTATGGAACGTTCCCTATTTAAAATGACAGTAATAGATCCTGTGCAACTAGTTTGTTTAAAGAGACAACAACACAAAAAAAAAAAAAAAAAAAAAAAAAAAAAAAAAATCAATGGATTAAGTTTTAGGACAGAATTTTTTAAAAGATATATTTAAAATCATTCGATTGTAAAAATCATAAAAACATTCACACGTATTTTTAATATTCTAAAATAATGTTTTGTATAGAATATGATATGATTAACTTTTTCAGATTAAAAGTTATTCGATACAACAATTACGTACAGTTGGAAAGTGTTACTTATCAATGCGTGCTGCATGATTTTTCTTTCTTGTTTTATCTTATGAATAATTAAGTTGAGTTAAAATTATTTTCAAACTATTAAAAGCCACCCTAAAAGGAATACATTTAATAAAATGGCATCTGTTAACGTAAAAGTAAAGTAAAACTTTAATATTTGATTCCTCGAAATACACTGTGTCCCAAAAGTTTAGATAATCAATAAAATTTGCATTAACATAAAAAGTAATAAGGTACAATTGAAATTCGTGAGATAGGTAATAAACAAAAACAGTTTTGCTGATATACACATATAAATTATGATCAAAGGTTTGAAATTATAAAATGTACATTAAATTATATAAAAATGTGCTGTCCCAAAAGTATAGACACCTGTAAGTGTTTTTGACTTTACATTTATAAAAGTAACTAAAAACTTACTTTTAATGTATTGAATTGTATTGCCATGACACTTTATAACATGAAATACACGTTGTTCCATAGAATTAATTAAGCACTGAATTACAGAAGGAGATATTTTATACGCTTTGTCAATTGCAGTTTTTAAGTCATTTTACGCAAGTATATTGCTTTCCATTTATATAGATTTTAATAGATAAGATCTCTCAGTACTTTTTGAAATTCTGGAAGTTGATGCAATTGCATGCACAGATAAATTATCAACTGAAGTCTTATTTAATAACATTCTATCATCACGTAGCGTTGTTTTCTTTGGTTTCCGACTCACTTTCGGGTATTCCATGTTCCATCTGATCTCCTGACTCTATAAATACTTCTCAAGGATCTCTCTATTCTTCTCAATATTTGTACAGGATTTTGTCCTTGCGTTTTCAATTGTAAAATCTTAATAATTTCATCTTTAGAAAGTAACATTTTTTAACAGAATACGCTGGAAACATCTTTTCCGAATCACAAACAAAACAATACATTGAACTTATTAAATTATTATGCTAAATATATAGCAGACGATATTTCAATTAAAGGAAAAAATTATTCTGCATTTATAGAAGCAGACGACAATAAAAATATTTTATTTTGTGAACAAAAATGTAAAAGAAAACAAAAATGTAAAAGAAAACATGCAATGCTGTGTTGTGTCGTTACTTTTGGGACAGCACATTTTTATATCATTTAATGTACATTTTATAATTTCAAACCTTTGATCATAATTCATATGTGTGTATCAGCAAAACTGTTTTTATTTATTGCCTATCTCACGAATTTTAATTGTACCTTATTAATTTTTATGTTAATGCAAATTTTATTGATTGTGTAAACTTTTGGGACACGGTGTACACTTTAAAACATTACCGCTTGCTTTATTTTATTTTATTTAGACAAATTATTATAAAAATAAATCAATCAATTACCTTCACTTTAATGTCACCCGCACTCGCTTCGTATTTCGCGAGATGACAGACAACAACATGATAAAACCGATTTAGCAAGGCTTCTATATGCAAATAAGAAGAGCATGCGCGGACAGTTACTTGACGTCAATGAAATTTTAAGCCAGTAATATGCTTGATTTGGCATGCGTAATTTTCCAAACTTGAAGTTGGTCTGAGATATCCTTTGAATTAGCAACTTTGCTCTGTCATGGTAAATTCACTTGAAAGCCAACCTTGTTTCAAGGAAGTGTGCTGTGTGGGTGTGTAAATATCATCCTTTAGAATGAAATGTTTATGTTTTCGTTTACAATCGAATATGGAAGTTTGCCATTTTTTTTTCTAGTGTTTTGAAATTTAAAATTCAAATTTTATCAATTTTACAGCAAAAACAACTTAATTGAACGCATGCACACGATAACTAATACATATATACAGTAGAGTGCCGATTATCCGAACACGTCGGGACAGACCCTAGTTCGGATTAGCAAAAGTTCGGATAATTGGACAGACAACTTATGGGATATTGTGACAATAGAAAACCACACGTACATAACTTTATCAACTTCAATATTTTATGATCTTTTCACAGATTTTTGTTTTAAGCTTCATTCCTCACTTTCAAGTGCCGTTATAAAATTGATTATGGAATCTTTATTCTTTTTTAATTTCTGATATTGTAGACTTTCCTACACCATATTCCACTGCTAATTTTGTACCTGCTTCGCCATTTTTAAGCCTTTCCAATATCTTTACTTTTTCTCCCAATGAAAGAACAATTCTTTTTCGCTTGCCAGACATCTTGTTTTCACCTTAGTTTAGGCTGACCCGATCAAAGTACCTTCATAAGAAAGAAGCATTAAAAATTGCTAGAATTATCGAATTATGGATACATTTTTTCATTCCTGATAAACAAGGACTAAAAATAAAGTGTTACTGATTAATAATTTAGTTTCTACATTTTTTTAAAACTTAGAAAAATGCCTTAAAAAACAAAGGCGTCCCCATTTGTCCCCAGAAAATGGGGACGTTTGGTCAGTATACCTTAGTTCTAAATCCCCCACGCCCTACAATTTTAAGGCATACAGTTATGCAGGGCTATTATGGTGTAAAAAGCATTATGAAAGGGTTACTGCAAAGGTGACAAAAGAAAGATACAATGCGAAGGAGGGATGATATGAACAGGAATTTTGTGCTTTGATCTTGATTATACCCCCTTTCACCAAGCCTTGATCTTTCACCTAAATCTGAAGAGGGGGGAGGGGGATTGAAAAAAATAGAGTGTTTGGATAATTGGAAGTTCAGTTAGGCATTTTTTTTAGGGGGTGGGGGGAGAAATAGGCTGTTCGGATAATTGGATGTTCGGATAAAGAAAAATAAATAGTAAAATAAGCTATTCGGATAATTGGAAGTTCGGTTAATTGAAGTTCGGATAATCGGCGCTCTACTGTATATCTAAATATGGGGATTGAAATCGGGAAGTAATTTCCGTCGATTTTTAATAATTTTTTACAAAAATCCAATGGACGATTTGTTATTTAAATACCTCGATAGCACAGAATATTATTTTATAATAACGCAGATGTCACACATATTTATTTTAATTATATATATATTTCGATAAAATATTTTACAGGTAATTATAATTAAGAAAATCTTCTTACCTGTATTCGTCAATTTAGCATCCGATCATTATATTCTTGCTTAGACAGCTAAATCATTATAAACTCTTCTATAAAGAAAATATCCATTAGATTCAAATGATTCAGCATACTCAATTACGAGATGACTTTGTGTCTTTTAAACATTTAATAAAAGAATTAAGAAAAGAAAAAGAACATAAAAATAAATTTGAATTACGGAGCTAATAAACGCTCCGAACATTAAAGAATCTACGTTACGACAACAGATGAAAAAACTACATTTACACTGATGCAGGTGCAAGCGGTTTCGTAGGCATGCGCAGATGCCTTATTTATTTCACTTCACAGTTCGAATCGAAAGTAGAATGTTTTGTTAGTCTGTGAAATATATATATTGGGCAGATAATTATTATATTTACAACACTCCACCTTGCACAATATATATTAAGTTTTGATAAGTTGCAGTTTATCTCTGTGTTTAATGAATGCCGCTTTAGGTAGTGCCTTAGTGAGCACATCGGCAGTCATATCCTTGCTTGAGATATATTTCAATTTAATAATTCCTTGTTCGCACAACTGTTTAATTAAATGATATTTCACATCTATATGTTTCGTGCGACTTTAGTACTTATCAGATTCAGTGAGTTTAATACAGGCTTGGTTGGCTTCATAAATAACGATTGGTTGTTTTGGTTCCATATCAAGATCTTTTAGTAGTTTTAATATTGATATTGTTTCCTTTGCTGCATTTCCAGCCGAGATATACTCAGCTTCAGCTGTTGACAGTGCTATGCAGTTCTGTTTCTTGGATGTCCAGTTAATCGGGTTTTTGCCAACAAAGTATACGTTTCCACTTGTAGATTTTCTATCAAGTGTGTCATTTGCCCAGTCAGCATCAGCAAAAACCTTTAAAATAGGTTCTTGATCAACATTATATTTTAATTTGTAATCTTTAGTTGTGTTTAGGTATTTAAATACCCTTTTTGCGGCTTCCCAATCCTTTTCTCTAGGTTGTTCATTTCTACGACTAAGTATATTAACTGCTGCCGAAATGTCCGGTCTGCTTAACGTTGCTATGTAAAACAAAGCTCCTACAGCTTGCCGATATTTGGTGTTATTTGGTAGAATATTTTAAATTTTATCATCTTTCTGGTATCCTGGATCAAGTGGTGTGTTAACTGGTTTGGAATCTTGCAAATTAAATTTGTTTACAAGTTCATTTATTTTATTTTTCTGATGTATAGCTAATGTCCCATTATCACCTCTTTCTATTTGTATTCCTAAGTATTTGTTTACTTGACCTAGATTTGTGATTTCGAATTCGTTTCCAAGTTCCTTTATTACTTCGTATATTTCATTTTTGTTTCCTGCCAACAATATGTCATCGACATATATAAGTAAGTAAACTGTATTATTGTCCTTTGTCCTTTTGTATAAACACTTGTCTGATTCACAGACAGTAAAATTTAATTTGATTAGTGTATCATTGATTTTGGTATTCCAAGACCTGGCTGCTTGTTTGAGGCCATATATGGCTTTTCGTAATTTGCAGACCTTTTTCTCTTGTCCTGGTGTTATGAAGCCTTCTGGCTGGCTCATAAAAATGTCTTCTTCTAGTTTTCCGTGGAGGAAAGCGGTTTTCACGTCAACGTGAGTTAACTGCAAGTTTTTATACAATGCATCTATCAAGAAGGTTCTGATTGTTGTATGAGAAGCCACTGGGGCAAAAGTCTCATCATAATCAGTTCCATACTTTTGACTAAAACCTCTTGCCACGAGACGTGCTTTGTATTTTTCAATTTTGCCTGAGTCATTGTATTTTGCTTTAAAAGCCCATTTAGAGCCAACAATGTGTGTATTAGGTGGAGGATCAACAAAATCCCACGTTTCATTTTTATTTAATGATTTTATTTCTTCTTCCGCTGCTTCTAACAATTTTTCTTTCTTAATAAGATTTTTCATGTTTACTATATCGTCAAATGTTTTCGGTTCAATATAACTAGTATTAGTTGACAGAAAAACAAAACGTTCAGGTGGTACCCCTTTGTTTATTCTATCTGACCTCCTTAGGGTTTGTGTATTCTGTATTTCATTGTGTTCTTCTGTTACATCATTTTCATTGTTTAGAATAACAGGAATTTTAGATTCTTCATTAATTGCATTTTGGTCAATGTTTCGAGAATGTTCGTGAGTTTCATGCTCTTCGAGAAATTTCACAGTTCTGCAGATTTTTATGTTATTATTTACATGAATTCTATATCCTTTATTTTTTAGATTATAACCCATGAAAATTCCACGCTTCGCTTTATTGTCCAACTTTTTTCTATCAGTTTTGTTCACATAAACATAAGCTTTGCAGCCAAATGTTCTTAATTTTGAGAGGTCTGGTTTCATACCAGTCCAAAGCTCATATGGTGTCTTTTCACGGGCACTTGTTGGTAGTCTGTTTTGTAAATAGTTTGCTGTCATTAAAGCTTCTCCCCAAAAGTTTTTGTTTAACCCGTTAGTAGTCGCTATACACAGCGCCACCTATTACAAATTGCGCACTTTTTATTTAACTGTCACCAATAATTTTAAGAAGTGATGTGACTGACGATTCTTCGATTTTATTCGCGTTTTATGTATATCAAATGCCGCTTTAAAAAATTTTTGGTGGCTGTTGAATAAAATAATCTGTCAACACTGAAGGATGGGCGGCAAATCGACCAACTAGCGACTACTAACGGGTTAATTGACTTTCATTTAACATGCATCTGGTCATTTCGACTAAAGTACGGTTTTTCCTTTCCGCCACGCCGTTCTGTTGAGAACAATGGGCACAATCAGTTGGTGTTGTATACCCTCATTTTGAAGAAATTTTTCAAACTCTTTATTCATATATTCACCACCATTGTCAGAATGCAAAATTTTAATTTTTCTTCCAAATATATTGGAAGTGAGTGCATGGTAATTTTTGAAAGCTTCTAAAGCTTCATATTTATTTTTCAACAGATATATATAAGTGTAGCGGCTGTAGTCGTCAATAAAAGTGAGAAAATAACTTTTTCCACCCACCGTAGGTGTCTGGAATGGCCCACAGAGGTAAAAATGTATTATATGTTTTGTTTTGCGTGTAGCTACTTTGGGGTAAGACTCATTTTCTAATTTTGACATAATACAAATTTCACAGTTATCATCGTGTTTACAATTGTTCAGTTTAATTCCCGTTGCCATGTCTTTACTGACGAGTTCTTTTATTTGTGTGATATTTTTGTGTCCTGATCTACTGTGCCATAGTTTGACACAATTTTTATTATCGCAAGTTTGTGTCATGCTTATTTTTTCTTCTATGTTATCATTTGCTTTAACTTCATAAAAATTGTCAGCTACTGTCGCAAAAATATATTCTTCGTTTTTAAATTTAATTTCACAAGTGTTCTCTTTAAATATTGCCTGACAACCATTCTCGGTTGCCTTTTTTATTGAAATTAAATTTGTGGCAATTTCAAGAATGAATAGAGTGTCTTTGAGTATAATGTGTTTGGTTTCGTTTTAGAATTTCTCACTTCTATTTTTACATCTCCACAACCTTGTGAGATTACTGATTTACCATTGGCTAACATAACTTGTGTTTTATCATTATTTTTAAATGATATGAACCTTTTTATACTGTTGCATACATGGCTTGAACTCCCGCTATCTACGATGAACGACTTTCTGTTTGAATTTCTTACCACAAAAGTTAGATTTTTCATTTTATTTTCCGTTTCTTGTATCATGTTTGTCGCGATGACTACAGAACAGGCAGAGCTAGAGAGACAGGTGTTTATTACATGACAACAAGGAATACACTGTTTACATTAAGTCGCGAGCGGTTAACAGGCAGGACTAGCACATGCACAGATCACAATGCGCACAAGAGCAGATGCATGGAGGCAATAGTTGCTCGCTACATCTCCCCTGAAAATAGAAAACAAACATTTAATTATATTACATCACAAAGAGAGTTTATAAGTTCAATTTCTTAGGTGGGCGGATAATACGGCCTGATCTAGTTTGGACAGTTTTAGGATTACAGTCACTCTTAGGCAAAGTTGCTGGAACTGGCGACACTGATGATGGGGACGGTGGTGACACTGATGATTGAGGTGGTGGCGATGAATGTACTTCACTAGTTGGCTCAGTGAACTTAAAGTTTGTCACACATTTGTGGGGGACAGGAAGTTCAGCAACTGTAGGCTCTATTTGGATAGTATTACGTCTCCAACACTTATCTCCACTTTTGATGATAGCTGATCGAGGATTGACCATGCTTTCAATCTCTCCTCCTACCCAATTTTTATGATCTGTTTGCACTCTGACACGATCACCCGGACTGATAGTATACGATGAATTTTTCGTGTGTCGATTTGCAAACTCTGTTTTCTTCATTCTTGCCGCCTTCAATAATTCAGAAGCATTCTCAACAACTTTAGGCATCAACGCTTGTTTAGTAGCGGGAAGCAGTGATCTTGTTCTGCTCAGTAGACGTTGATTAATTGATATCAAATTGTTTTCTCTCGGAGTGTTTCTTATATTTAACAAAGCTAAAGCAACATCACTATTGTCTCTGAGACATCTTTCGAGAACAGTTTTTGATGCTTGAACTGCTCTTTCGGCTAAGCCATTGGACTGAGCATGATATGGGCTAGATGGTTCCTGTGGTATAAACTCATAAAAACTATTAACTATAAGACTGAATTCTGAACTATATGCATATGTTTATTACACCTCAACTCGTGTTTGTATATTAACTGTAACCTGTTTTGTAACTGGCGGTTGTGTAAGTATCTTTCATGCGTGTACGTGTTTGTTGACTTCCATTAAAGTTGTGTTGTGTTCTAAACACGGATTCTTAAATCATGCTACCAATTAATAAGAGTTATTATTTACGCTCGGTTGTATCATAAAGATACATAACAATACCGTTCCCATGTAATATCCCATTCTTTCAAAAATGATCTGAATTCTCTTGAGGCATACTGAGTCCCGTTATCAGACTCGAAAACTTCTGGAATTCCATGAACTGAAAACCATCTTTTAAGAACTTTTATGCAGTCCCAAGATGTCACACGCTTTAATTTCTTAAAATCATAAAATCCAGAGTAACTATCTGCAATTACGATGTACATTTTCTTGTTGAATTTGAATAAGTCTGAAGCCACTCTTTGCCACGAGTACTCAGGTATAGGTTTCATGAGGACAGGTTCTTTCTGTTTTCTAGGTTGGGTAGACTGACATATTCTGCATTTTTTTATCATTTCTTCGATATCTTTAGACATCATATACCAATAAAAGGATTCTCTGGCTCTTCTTAGTGAACTCTGGATACCCATGTGACCTCCATGGAGACGATTCAACACTTTGTTTTGTAGGGATTTAGGGACTACAATTCTGTTTCCTTTAAAAATTAGTCCATCATAAATTGACAGTTCATCACGAAAGTTCCAATATTTTTGTAAATTATGTGGTACATTAGATTTTTCATTGGGCCATCCATTCTGAATTATTTTTCTTAATTCAACTAACTCAAGATCCATTTGTTCTTGATCCTTAAAATTACCTAACATATTTTCAGACATTGGCAGTACCAGATGAACAACATAAATGTCACTTTCATTATCAGAGTCTGTTTCTAAACAATCACGACTCAACACATCAGCAACAGGAATGGACTTTCCTTCTTTATATACAATTTTAGGATTATATTGTAAAATGTCATAAAATATGCGTTGAAGTCTAGGGGGGCCCTGTGTTATTGATTTTTTACCTATAATTTCTAACGGTTTATGGTCCGTTTCAATTGTTACCTCTTTCCCGTAAATGTACTGGTGAAATTTGTTACACCCAAATAGCATCGCTAATGCCTCTTTTTCTATTTGCGGGTAATTTCGTTGGGTTTTTGTCAAAGATTTAGTTGCATAGGCAATTGGTTTATCATTTTGACTTAAAACTGCACCAAGTGCTGAGGAACTTGCATCAACGGTAAGAGTTACTGGGTCATTAACATTGTAATAGCCTAACACTGGAGCTGACGATACTAGCTTCTTAATAGTATTAAATGCATTTACTTGTTTTTCAGCCCATTCCCATTCAACATCCTTTTCTAGAAGTATTCTTAATGGTTCGGTAACTTTAGAAAAGTTCGGAAGAAATTTTCCTAAATAATTTGCTAATCCAATAAATCTACGCAATTCTTTAACACAGGTAGGGGTTTTGATGCTTTCAATGGCTTTAACTTTATCAGGATCTGGGGAAATACCATTTTCATTAAGAATATGTCCAAGGAATTTTACTTCTTTAGCAAACAATACACATTTATCTTTATTTAAACGAAGGCCTGCCATAAAGATTTTTTTCATTACTTGATCAAGAATTTTATTTAACTGACATTTGTTTTCAGCATAAATTAGAATATCATCCATAGAAAAATCTACATTTTCAAATTCTTGCAATAATTCGGACATTTTCTGTTGATATATTTCAGGTGCAAAAACCAAACCAAATGGGATTCGTTTATAAGCGTATCTTCCCCAGGGGGTATTTACAGTGAGATATTTGGACGTTCTACGCGTGACAGGAATTTGCCAAAATCCTCTTTTGCAATCTAATAAAGCAAAACATCTTGCTCCCTGTATTCTCCCTGCAATTTCCTCAATTGTTCGTAAAGGAAAATGACGTCTTTTAACATGTTTATTTAATAATTTAGACGGATCTATGCATACCCTTAATTTACCATTTTTTTTTAACAATTACTAATGGACTTACACAGTAACTTGGCTCAGTAATTGGTTCGATAACATCTAATTCTACCATTCGGTCAATTTCTTTTTTCACAGCTTTTTCAATAGCATATGGTATTTTTCTGGGGGGTGATATGTCAAATTCTACATTTTCATTAACATCTATATCATATTCAAAGTCTTTAAGACAACCTAATCCTTCATAAATTTTTGTTTTCCAGTCTGGTGGAACTATTTCATTTTCTGTAGCCAAAATTCTTTTTATTAGGCCTAATTGTACACAAGTTTCACCACCTATGACTGATTTCACATTAACTTCAGGGACAATAAATTTTAAATTTACAGTTTTGTTCTTAATTTTACCTGTAACATTAATTTCCCCTATTACTTTCAATTCATGATTACTGAATGAAATCAATTTATTTACTTTTGTTTTGACAATAGGGATCTTTAATTCTTTAGCTAAATGATAACTCAAAACATTACATTGAGCTCCTGTATCTAATTTAACTTTTAAGGATTTATTACAGATATTTACTGTTTCATACCAATCATTCTCTACAGAATTAACATCACAATTTAAGTGAATAGCATCTAAATACATTTTTGATTCATTGTCAGCTACTGAGTCATTACTAGCACTATGGTTAAAATTTCTGTTCTCAAAATCATCAATAATATTAATATTTTTAGATTTACAAAAATTATAGAAGTGACCTACCTTGTGACATTTCCGACATCTTTTATTATATGCAGGACACGATTTAGCGCCATGTTTCTTACCACACCGCTGACAATCAAAACTTGCGCTTTTAAATCCACCCCTGTTACCAGATGAGCCGGACTGTTTAAACTTTTCCGCATTCTTTTTAAACTTTACTCGGTCTATACGATCTACTTCTGGTTTCGGGTGCTTGAATTCTTCAAGTTGTTTTGAAGCTTGTTCATAAATTCTACAAATTTGAATAGCCTTTGCTAATGTTAAATCTTCTTCCGCCAACAGCTTTTCACGAACACTATCGTTTTTAATTCCATATACTATTTTGTCTCTGAGAAGCCCATCCGATAAATCTCCAAAGTTACAACCTTGAATTTTCATTTTTATTTCTGTTAAGAATTCATCGAATGTTTCTGTTCCTTGTTTCAAACGAAAGAAATTCCATCTGGTAAATGATTCATTCTTCTTCGGTGCAAAATGATCTTCGAATTTTTGAAGAATAATATCTATATCTTTACCTTCTTCATCCGTTAATTTAAATGTGTTAAAGATATTTATAGCTTCAGTTCCAATAGTAGTCATTAACACAGCAGCGTGTACTTCAGCTGGTTTCGCTTTCAAATTCGTAGCGATAGAATACCAGTTGAACTGTTGCTTGAAGTCTTTCCATACTTCTGACATATCAAACGGCTGAATTTTTAATGGTTGGGGCGGTTTTAAACCACTCATACCTGTATCAGTCTGTGATGTTGTTTCTGTGTCAGGCATTTTACGTTATAAAGGTTAATTTTATTTCTGACACCATGTCGCGATGACTGCAGAACAGGCAGAGCTAGAGAGACAGGTGTTTATTACATGACAACAAGGAATACACTGTTTACATTAAGTCGCGAGCGGTTAACAGGCAGGACTAGCACATGCGCAGATCACAATGCGCACAAGAGCAGATGCATGGAGGCAATAGTTGCTCGCTACAATGTTTGATCTTTGTTTTTATATTTATTGCGGTTGTAGAAATTGCTTTGATAGTTTGGATTTTTATAGTCATTATTCTCTTTGTGTTTATATTCATTGCTTTATTTATTTTTTAAATGCCAACAATCGCTTTTATTATGCGAACTCTTTTTGCAATAATTGCAAAACTTTCGTGGTGGTGTTTTATTTTTATAATGTGCATTTTATATGCGCTTTCATTATTTGTTTAATTGTTTTCTGATCTTTTTAGATCTTCGTCTAGTAACTTTCCCCTAATGAATTCTGGGGCCAAGTCTTCCTGATCTCTAGATTCAATTGCAGTAATCAAGGTATCGAAACTTGGAGGAAGTGAGCATAGCATAAAAGCTGACATGTGCTCATCATTTATCACTTCACCTATAGCGGTCAGTCTATCACGGATCTGATACATGTACGTTAGATGTCGAGATAGGTTTTCACCCTCTGCTAGTTTAGCAGAATATAACTTTCTCAATAAAAATAATTTGCTTGATAAGTTCGAACGCTCGTGAATTCTTTTCAAAGTGTCCCACGTTTGCCTAGCTGTCGCGAGATTTTTAATGTGTACGATTTGATCGTCTTCTATCGATAAATTAATAATCGCTTTGGCTTTGCGATCCTTTATTGCCCACTCATTAGTGACAGGATTTGGAGGTTCGTCTGTTATCAATTCAAACAAATTTTCCTTACATAGCATCATTTCTATTTTGAACTTCCATAAATCGTAATTCGTGGAATTCAATTTGTCGATGATTGAAACATCTTTTGCAAAATCCATTTTAACCTTATTATTTAATCACTGCAAATATTTTGATTATATAATATTTCTTTTCTTATTATACTTAATTACAATTCAATTGAGTTTTTTCTTTTCTTTCTTTTTGTTTCTAGAACACATATATTTTTCAAACCAAAACTTTTGGTTTCAGTTCTATTTTGAACGGATGCTTTTTTATTATTATTATTTTTTTTTATCGAAATTTATTTCAATTCATTTATTATTTTTGTATTTTTAATACATTCCATTTCATATTATCTTAAAATAGAATACTAGTATTTATATAAATGAATTTATTTTTATAGAAAGTGTGACATCATTTTTTGTTCTGTGCTCATAATCTGTTATTTAAATCCTCGATAGCACAGAATATTATTTTATAATAACGCAGATGTCACACATATTTATTTTAATTATATATATATTTCGATAAAATATTTTACAGGTAATTATAATTAAGAAAATCTTCTTACCTGTATTCGTCAATTTAGCATCCGATCATTATATTCTTGCTTAGACAGCTAAATCATTAAAAACTCTTCTATAAAGAAAATATCCATTAGATTCAAATGATTCAGCATACTCAATTACGAGATGACTTTGTGTCTTTTAAATATTTAATAAAAGAATTAAGAAAAGAAAAAGAACATAAAAATAAATTTGAATTACGGAGCTAATAAACGCTCCGAACATTAAAGAATCTACATTACGACAACAGATGAAAAAACTACATTTACACTGATGCAGGTGCAAGCGGTTTCGTAGGCATGCGCAGATGCCTTATTTATTTCACTTCACAGTTCGAATCGAAAGTAAAATGTTTTGTTAGTCTGTGAAATATATATATTGGGCAGATAATTATTATATTTACAACACGATTAACATAGGAAACATTTTTTTTTTTTGCATCCACGGACGGTCAGTGACGTCACACTTCGCTTGCGTATTGTGAATCGCCAGGAAAATTTCATTGCAAACGAAATATTGTCGGGCGCTCACAAATGAAGATCCTAGCAGATTTACGATTTCCCTTTCCGGTTTCTAATATATCGATTATTTTAACAATAAGCCCTTACGATTTGCTAGAGAGTAGTCATCTGATCTACAGTCGGCAGCAAAAGTATCCAGCACTAGCCAATAAATCCGATGTCAAAAAAGTACACTTAATACTATTTTGTTAAATAAATCCTTGTCGAATAATGTACTTAGACTGACTAAGAACAGGACTCGACAAGGATTTGTTTAACAAAGCAGTATTAAGTGTACTTTTTTTAGGCAGGGATTATTGCCAGTGCTCGGATACTTTTGCTGCCGACTGTAGCATATGCTTGCGTTTTTGTTTATATTTATTTATTAACGTATCCATACCGAAATGTTTAAATTTTTTTTTATTTTTTTATTTACTAGAAATGTTTCTCCTTGTGTATTATACACAGAGATGAAATATAAAATAAGATAATGTTAGTATACACTTATATATGAAGTTTTATGTAGTAGTTTTTTTTTTTTTCTCTCAGTTAAATGCTCCTTCAGTAATATGTATATTATACACTAGTGAAAGCCTACATAAATACTTTAAAAGAATTGACAATTGTAATTATTTAATTAAACGAGTAAAAAGTATTTATAATCATTTAAATAAAAAATTTTCTTTTATTTCTTATGTTTTTTAGCATTTTAATCTATTGTAGTGGGTTTATTGTTTTTATGTTTTGTTTATATGTAACAGACTGTTTTAATATATATATATATATATATTACATAGGTGTAGGAAATAGAATGTTCAGTATTATGTTATTGTATATATCTGCTTCTCAATTTGTGTATTATTTATTGTGCATAAAGACTGTATTAATTAGTATATTGTTAATAACGTGTTGAATTGTTTGAATCTTGAAAATTTATTTAATGTTGTCAATGAAAACTTAAATAATGTAGTCATGAATTACTGTTTTAATTATTTGGGATATAAATATGATATTGGTAATCGTAACTCTCAATATTGTTAAATTTTGTGTAATTTGTACTTGTTTTATAAACCTATCTAGATGTTATGGATCGTTTTAAATTTCTTTGAGGTACTTATGGTGTGTTAATTTAAGAAGATTTAATTGTGTATTTATGTTAACTATATTTTGTAATCCTATGAGATAAATAGGAATTGTTTTATTTTACTGACTTTTTATGGTCACTGGATTTATATCGTTATGCTTTTAAAATAATGTAAAATTTCTGTTGTGAACCATGTAAAACTTCTGTGTGTAAATTCCTGTTAATTTTTTTGCTGTATTTATGCTCTGCACTATGCTGCTTTTTGTTCAATTAATGCCCGCTTATTTTCTATGTTTTTTTTCTTTTTTTCTTTTTTTGGTTATGGTTTGTTTTGATGGTGTAAGGGAAACGTTTTCCCGCAATCCTCGGGCCGGCCATAAACCTTCGGGTTGGTCGGTGGTTGGAAAGTTTCAGTTTCAGTTCTGTCAATAGTAGAAAAGTGCTGCCGCCATCTGATTTTCTATTATTTGCTGAAAATAGCACCAGAATCAAAACCTATGGTAATAAAATTTTAAAATTAGATCTTGGACGCAGACAAACTTTTACGTGGTCATTCATAGTGGCCGATGTGTCGAAAGCAATTATTGGCGCGGATTTTCTCCAGAAGTACGGTTTATTAGTAGACGTCAAAAGACAGCGCTTATTAAATCCTTATACTTCATTCTCGTCACCCGCCACAATCGCTATACAACCATCGACATCATTGGCTACCATAGACTTTAATAATTTGGATTCAGAAATTTCTTCTCCTTTGGCTCAGTTTAAAGACATAACAAAAGAAAATTCTTTTAAAACATTTCCCAAACATGATGTAACCCATCAAATAATTACAAATGGTACCCCAGTTTGCACCAAAGTTCGAAGACAATCGCCCGAAAAATTAAAATTCGCTAAAGCCGAAATCGAATATATGATGGAACAAGGAATATGTAGACCATCTAAAAGTTGTTGGTCTAGCCCTCTTCATATGGTGAAAAAGAAGAATGGTGACTGGAGGCCCTGTGGTGATTACAGGTAACTTAATCGCATAACACAAGCTGACAATTATCCAATTCCCCATATACAAGATTTTACGCAGCACTTAGAAGGCTGCACCATATTTTCCACACTAGACTTAGAGAGAGCCTGCCGGCAAATTCCTGTCCATCCGTCCGACATCGAAAAAACCAATCTGCCAAAAAAACCTGCAATCTGCACACCTTTCAGCCTCTTTGAATTTCCCCGCATGACGTTTGGTTTTAAAAAACGCTGCTCAGTCTTTTCAGAGATTCATGCATGCCGTTTTAAGAGGTTTAGATTACTGTTTTGCTTACATTGATGATATCTTAGTGGCTTCAAAATCCAAAGAAGAACATTTGCAGCATCTCAAAGAAGTTTTTAAACGTCTGTCAGACTTTGGCTTAGTAATAAAAAATACTAAATGCAATTTCGGCCAGCCTGAGCTGAATTTTCTAGGACATACTGTTTCAGCCAAAGGGCTAAAGCCAGAGGCAGATCGGATAGACATCATCAACAATTTTGTAAGACCCAAAAGAATAAAGCAGCTGAAACGTTTTTTAGGTATGCTCAATTTTTATAGACTTTTTTGCCTCATGCCGCGGAATATCAATTACCTCTAACAACATACTTATCCGGCATTAAAAAGAACTCCAATATGACTATTGATTGGACACAAGAAGCAGAAGGATCCTTTCAGAAATGCAAAATGCACTTGGCGAATGCTGTTCATCTAGCACATCCATCAATATCAGCACCCTTGGCATTATTTGTAGACGCTTCTAATTTTGGAATCGGGGCAGCGGCTCAACAAAAAATTGGCGATTCCTGGCAACCATTAGGTTTCTTTCCATCAAAACTTAATCCTACACACCAACGGTACAGTACCTACGACAGAGAGCTGCTAGCTGCTTATTCTGCCGTGAAACACTTTCGTTACTTAGTGGAAGGCAGACCCTTCACAATTTATACTGATCATAAACCTCTAACATTTCCCTTGAATCAAAATCCTGAGAAAGCTTCACCTCACCAATTAAGACATCTGAACTTCATCGCCGAATTTACACCTGGCATTCAACATGTTTCCGGTTCTGAGAACATAGTTGCTGATGCATTGTCAAGATTAGATAGTTTATTTGTTCTGGCAATCATCGATTATGAGGAAATAGCAGAAACTCAAAGGTCAGATGATGAATTACAGCAACTGCTTCAAAACAAAAATTCTTCATCCTTGAAAATTACTGAATTTCCAGTAGTTGGATCAAATGCTACAATTTACTGTGATACCTCTTAGAAAAACGCTCGACCTTTTATTCCTAAGCAATTTCGACGAACGGTTTTTGAAGCACTTCACAAAATTTCTCGCCCAAGAAATAGTTCAACAAGAAAATTAATAGCAAGAAAATATATTTAGCCTTCAATGCGGAAAGGCATTCAAAATTGGTGCAGAAGTTGTCTCAATTGCCAAATAAACAAGGTTACCAGACATGTCACGAGTCCCATCCAAAATTTTCCTTTGGTCAGTCAGCGTTTCACCGAAATACATATGAATATAATTGGCCCTTTACCATTATCAGAAAACTACAGATATTGTGTCACCATTATCGACAGGTACAGTAGATGGCCAGAAGCCATTCCAACATCTGATATTGATGGAGAAACCATAGCCAAGGCCCTTTATTCTGGCTGGATTTCGCGTTTCGGCGTTCCATCTTACATCGTCACTGACCAGGGAACACAGTTTGAATCACGCTTATTTCAAGAATTGTCAAAAATTATGGGATTTCAAAGAAAACGCACAACATCGTACCATCCTCAATCAAATGGTTTCATCGAGCGATGGCACAGGTCTTTAAAAGCTGCTTTGATGTGTCACAACAACATTCCGTGGATTCGTTCGCTACCAACTGTTCTGATAGGTTTGAGAACTGCCATCAGCAATTCTTTTGAAACAACACCTGCAGAGATGCTCTACGGTGAACAACCTGGAAACTTTATACAACCCACTCCAACTTCAATCAATAAATTCGAGTTTGCTACTCAGCTTAAAAATCATTTTGCCACCATCAAACCAGCACCAGCATCTAATCATAGTAAGGAAGATATTTTCATTTTCAAGGATCTTTCGACGTGCTCACACGAATTCGTACGGAAGGATGCTGTACGCAAAAGTCTTCAGCCACCCAATGAAGGACCATTTAAAGTAATAGATCGCAGTGAGAAATATTTTACTGTACTTATCAGAGTGAAACAACACTGCCTACCTTACGGAAAATAAGATTATCAAGGATAGGGAAACTAAAACTGTTTCGTTTTTACCTACCAAGCAACCAGAAGTGGAAGACGAGTCAATCGACCCACTAGATTTAGCAAAAACCTTTTGAACTTCGTTTGAACTTTCTACGTTTACTTGTTTACTGGCGGGGGAGTCATGCAGCCATCTGGTAACACTGCCAATAGTAAAAATGACTTTACGCATCTGGCAACAAAAAACGTTTTGTTTCCTAGGTAGCGATAAGAAACCAGAATGTTGGGCCGCCAGGCGGTATAGTGGTTAGCGTCCCTGAATTCTATACAGTTGGGCCCGGGTTCAAATCCCGGATAAGCTATGGATGTATTGTCCTTGTTTATGTGTTTCATGTATCTGTTCTTGTTATAATAAAAACTTATAAACCCTTGTGGTGTGTATTTTCGAGATATAAGCGGGTCCTAGAGGCAAGAAATAAATCTCAGTACTGATCAAACCAAACCAAACCAGAACTTTGGGGGAACAATGTTTACTTTGTCTCTGAGCTAGAATATTTGTAATAACGCTTGCTTATATTTCTATACATGCTACTGCAATGCAATAATTAATTCATCCTTTGTATCATTTAGATTGTAAATAGTATGTAAATAATATTAGTTTTATAATTTGGAGTCTTATTTATGCAAACTACACGCACCTATAAGTCATTGCGGCATTAAGTCTGAAAATAATACATTCAGAATAAATCTAACCGCAATTGACTTCCATATAAGGTCTGAAATAATGAATAATAGCTCTTTAAAATTAGACAAAAAATAAATTATAACGGAAATCATTTTATGTATTTTTAATAGACAGGAATATAAATAGATTTATTCTGATAATTGCTTTAAAATCTAAATAATCTTTTTCTGAATTGCAAATAAATAAAAAATGATTTTTTTTGGGAATGAATATCTTAAATGAATTTGTTAACCAAGCTGCTTCGCCATTTTGTTTTCAAGTGGAGGCCACTTCAAATTTTCAAATTCACATTGTAAAAAGCGTATTTAAGACTGGATTTGCTTGAATTTTTATGTACACATAGACCATGTAAGGGTCTCACCCAAGCTTATTAATAAACGTTATCCGTCAGTTTTAGTTTTCTATTAGAATATGTTATAAATTAAGTGGGAAAACTTAAAATAAGCTAACACTTGAAAATTTATAATCATGATAACTTTTTAAGTTCTGATTCCGTTTGAACCGAAGTTGGACAGTGAAATAATCATATAAATATCTTTGATGAGTTCACTGGGCAACTTGTTGCGATATTTTGTTTCCAAGTTGAGGCCACTTGAAGTCAGGCTGCCACTTGAAAATGTGCCCTCACGATAACTTTTGAAGTACTAAACTGATTCAAATCAAAGTTGGATAGTGAATTTACGGTTCAAATATCTTGGATAAGTTCGCATGAAACATGCTCCGTCATTTTATTTCCAAGTGGCGACCACTTGAAAATTTGTTATTATGATAAATTTGTAATACTGAATAAATTCGTATATAATTTGGGTAGTGGATTTATCATTCAAATAACCCAGATAAGTTTGCTGGGCGTCTCACTCCCCTTTTTTGTTTCCAAGTGGTGGCCACTTAAAATCACGGGGCCACTTGAAAATTTCTTATCACGATAATTTTTGAAATATTGAATTAATTTGAACCAAAATTGGATAATGAATATGTCATACAAATATACTGAATGATTTCGCTGGACAAGGCGTTCCGTCATTTTGTTTCCAAGTTGCAGCCACTTAGACTGCCGCTTGAAAATTTATCATAACAATAACTTTTGAAATACTGCACTGATTCGAACCAAAGTTGGACAGTGAACTTATGCTTCAAATATCTTGGATGAGTTTACTGAGCAACTTGCTCCGTCATATTGTTTTCAAGTGGCGGCCACTTGAAAATTTGTTATCATGATAACGTTTGAAATATTTAATTAATTCGAACCAAAGTTGAAAAATGGATTTATCATTCAAATACCTATGATTTCGGTGAGCAAGTTTCTCTGCAATTTTGTTTCCAAGTTGTGGCCACTTGAATTCTTCCACTTGAGAGTTTGTTATCGCGATAACTTTTGAAATACTGAACTTACTCGAATTGTAGCGACGCCATCAACAACATTCAAATGTAGATAATCCTAACTTACTGATGGACAATGGGTTAACCTTTTGTTCAGAGGTACGGCGCTGGATTACTACCAAAACGACCTCGATTCTAATACAACCTACCGCAAAACACTCTTTCCTTCATTGGTGACCATGGACGCTTCGAGTTATTAACTTCGCTCTATGGCAATAGATGACAGCATCACAAAAACCCTCCGAGCAACAAAGCTTGTGAATCGCTGTTCTCACAGCACAAAAAGCCTGTCACGCCCCATGCCTTCAACTCACCGCATCAACAAACACAACTGCTTCTTCAACTTGGCAAAGCGGGGCAACTGACAGCACAATCTGGTAATCGCTACCGTCTACAGCAGTAATATCGCTCGTACGACGGTGTACTCTCTGGGAGGGGGAGTACGGTAGCGACGCCATCAATGCCATTCAAATGTAGATAATCCTAACTTACCGATGGACAATGAGTTAACCTTTTGTCCAGAGTTACGGCGCTGGATTACTACCAAAACGACCTCGGTTCGAATACAACCTACCGCAACACGCTCTTTGGACAGTGGACTTAACTTACAAATATCTTGGATTAGTTCACTGAGCAACTTGCTTCGCCATTTTGTTTCAAGTGGCGGTCACTTAATTTGTCAACACAATAACTTTTGAAATACTGAATTATTTCGAACTAAATTTGAACAGTAGACTTATCTCACAAATGTATTTGATGTATTTGTTTGCCAACTTGGCCCGCCATCTTGTTTCCGAGTGCCAATCAATTGAAAATTTCCAATTCACATAAAAAGCTATTTATGAATCGGTTTGCTTAAAACTCCATATGTAGTACATACTTAGTTCCATAATATACAATTAAGATCTTTCATTTAAAGTTAACTAATTTCTTTTTCCCACGTAAGTTGGGGAGTTTGATTACTTTTGGGTATTCACACGTGCAAATTTACTACGTATCATATTTTGGCCTGCTGATTCTAAACCGTAATAAAAATTTTCCTACATAGGTTGGGGTCAGTGTAAAAAATTATTGAATTTACATAGGCTAGGGCAGGTTTCCTTTTTTAGGTTTCTTTACATAATAACAATATTAACTTTTCAATACATGTTACTTAAAGTAGTTTTCGTACGTTTCCACCATTTTTACTAATCACACATAGGTTGAGGCCTACATTTTAGTTTTTTTTTTAAATCAGCATATTTGTAATTCTGAACTGAAAATTCTAGAAAATTCCTCTCCCTCCACTTTTAGTTTAGTTTCGCTCCTCTCATTTCCTTTCCCTATTCCTTCCCCCTCCCTCGAAATTTGGTTTCGCCAGTGTCTGGTCGTCGCCGGTTGCTTTTATTCCTCATATTTATAAACTATAATTAATTTTTTTTTTTAAGTAAAAATAATTATAAAAAATAAAATAATATAATGCTCCGATAATTGCAAAATCTAAATGGGTTAGTTGTTAAATAATTGAAATATTTGTTAATTACTGGAATTTTCAGTTGAGCATTACAAATATGCTTGTAAAAAAATTGAAAATGTAGGCCTCAACCTATGTGTGATTAATAAAAGTGGTGGAAACTTATGAAAACTACTTTAAATAACATGTATTGAAAAGTTAATATTGATGTTATGTAAAGAAACCTAAATAATCTGGTGTGTCACTCACACCGCTTTCTCTTACCCTGAAATTTAATACTATAAGTACAGGCAGTACCGGATGCGTATCTCCGAAATGTTGGCGCATACAGGCAAACCTGGCGAATTTTTGTAGCTCGCGCCAAAACACTCTGCGCCGCAAAGCAACCCTTCTTTCCACTTCATTCACGACTCGTTAAGGATTCGATCAATCTTTTTTTTTTTTTTTTTTTTTTTTTTTCCCCCAAGAGAATAAACTATAAAAATGTGCCAATGGAGTTTTAGTATCGTAATTCTTAAATAATATATTTAATGCAAAAATTTATTAGAAATCCTCCACCCTTTAAATTTAATTTAGCAAGATTAATGAAGAAATAAAATTGTAATATTCTAATTTTAAAGCTTTTAAAATTGTTCTTGAAATACATTTATTTATTTATTTTACTTTCTCTTACCAACATATATGGTAGAGAAAGTATTGTTTTGGGGGTCAAATTTTCGAAATTGAATTTTTGTTATATATACACGTTTTGAGGCTCCCTGAATCATAATTGTTAAAAATGTGTCAATGGAGTCTTTGTATCGTTATTTTTAGATAATATAATTTAATACCAAAATTTATTAGAAAACCCTTTAAATTTGTTTTATTAAGATTAATGAAGAACTATATTTGTAATATTATGATTTTAAAGCTTTTAAAATTATCCTTGAAATACATTTATTTTATTTTATTCTGTTTTATTATCATTTTTATTATTATTATTATTTACTTTCTCTTCGTCAAATAAAATTGTTTCTAAACCTATTTTAGATTATTTGAAAATTACATTAAACTTTACATTCTTACGCTATTGATCTTAAGATTTAATGTGCAATCTGTCATTATAATATTGAAATGCAGGGTAAAAAAGAAAGTCGTGTGAGTGACACACCAGATTGTCATTATTATGATCATTATTTAGTTTATTTTACCCATATATTGTAAGAAAAGTTTTATTTTTGATTCAGATTTTCGAAATTGAGTTTTTGCTACATTTGCTTAAATATCCTGAAACAAAAAATTAGGTTTTAGCGGTTGCCTGAATGTGTCTGTGTGTTTGTTATCACCATACCTCAAGAATAGATATTGGGACTCGGATGAAATATTAAGTAATTCGTGTACAGTGACTAAGAAAAGAATTCAAATTCATTAAGTCTATGTGTGAATTTTCTGGTAAATACAATTTAATATTTTTGGATGAAACAAAAAATAAATAAATTGAACTTATATTTTATGTGCATGAAAGAATGTTTCGTATACAATGTAGAATGTATATCCTTTATTAGAAGTTTACACAGAACCCCACAAAAGAATTCAGATATATTCATACAATGGAATTGCTGAAAGGTCATTTCATGTCGTGCTATGTGTTTTAAATTCTGTGCTAAATTAGTACACTATATTGTGTTTGTAAAATATATAGTAAATATACAGGTCTACCCCAAATTAAATGAAAGCATTTCTTTTTATAAATAAAAATCAATGTAATAAATGCAATTAAAGTTTAATTAATTTAAAATTATTCTCTTATTCTAATTTACTTTATCTTATCCGTAAAAGGTCGCGAAAGTATTGTTTTCGGATCATGTTTTCGAAATTGAATTTTTGTTACATTTATATGTTTTGAGGTTTCCTGAATCCAAAAATTATGTTTTTAGTGGTTGGTTTATGTGACTAGTCTGTGTGTATTATAGATATTGAGTTTGTAAAATGGGTGCATCAGTTTTTAAATATCACTTATGTTATTGATAAGGATAATATTGCTTTGGAACAATGTAAGTTGTAAACTTCGCATGTTATTCAAAATTTACGTTTTCTTTTTAACATGGTAAAATAGAGCAAAATTTCGTTTAAACATCCATTATGCCAATATTTTGTCGTAAACATGTCAGACTAATATTTTAAAATATATTTTTTAATACACTTCATTAAATATGAACATTTTAATTTGAAACTTTAGTAATTAAAAATTGTGTTTCCTTCGTTTGACAAATTAGGCCAATACTTCCCACGAATTTGCAATATGGGGATCAGTTGTGTTGGAAATTAATGTACGAAAACAATCCTAATAAAATTAGTCATTTAATTACGATAAGTCAAATGTATCGAATCGGATAGAGGGTAGCCTATGAGGTGCGGCATTTCAGTCTGCGACTGTGTTGAGTGTTCTATATCATACTCATTCCTTTTAATATGAATACATTTCGCTCTCAATAGAAATTAGTAAAAATAAATATAGGATGAGAATGGTTATGCGCATCATTATTACTTTGATTTGTATAACATATTAAGTTAGATTGTTTATGATTACTGAAAAACAAATAGAATAGCATTAATAAAATGTTTAACGTTTTATTTTATAACTTTGTATGTTGGGGTTGGGGGGGGGGGGGTAAAGAATGAGAAATGGACATGTCCGAGGAGGAAATTATACGTAGAAAATTTTATGAATTTCAACCATAAAATTTAACACGAAATATCTATTTTATTATGATTAAGATGTTCTTTAAAAATACATAATAGATAAATATACGGTGATAATTTATAAAAATTCAAGCACTGCATCGTAAGAGAAATATTTTATAAAGTCGTACATTTTAAAAATTTAAATACAAAATGATAATAAAAGTAGTTGAAATATAAAATGGCGTACTACTTATTTGGACTTATGAACATTCTTCATGCATTTTACTAAGAATTTGTAATTTGTTTGAACAATTTTACAAACTTTTTGGCCTTATACATGAAATCGGATCTCAATGCTAATATATTACCATTATTATTATCTACTTCTCTATTCGGATAACTATTTCTTAATTTCAAGATATGTTTCGTTTTGCGATTTAAATCCTACATTAATAATCAGAAGAAAAAAAAAAAAAGAAAAAAAAAAGAAAGAAAGAAAAACGCCGGATGTTTATTTATACAGGTTAAGCGGCGTGAAGTTTCTCTTTGCACTTCCAGATTTGGCGAAAATCGCATTCCCTGGCGAAAAATTGTGAATTTGTTCTGTGTGCGCCAACAGTTCGGAGATACGCGTACCGGATCTACATTTTTAAAAGGGGTGTGCAGACTTCCAATTTGCCGCCCTCAAAGCAAAACCTTTTACTAAATAAAATACTGAGACTTTTACAAAATTATTTATTTTAGTTATAAAATTATACGTAATTCTTAAGGTTTATTTTCCTCGACTTTATTTCAGTTAAAATGTCATAATTGAGATTGTTGGCTATTTCACTCTCCCAAGGAAACATTCAAAAGGTGTCGTCTACAAAAAATATTGAAAAAAATATAGGTGATTCTACTCTTCATAAAACACCGGAAAGTGAAAAAATTATCGGCCGAAATGAATTACAGCGACCACAAAAAATTACCAAAATTAAGCGTATTTGGCGATTTCACACCGTTAGGCGATTGATTTTGAGTACTTGGCGGAGAAGCAAAACACGGTTCTGTTCATACACAGCAATCTCGGTGCTAGCGAACTTATCACCTAACAGCGCTAAATCGCCAAAAATGCTTACTTTTGATAACTTTTTGTGGTCACTGTAATTCATTTCAGCCGATAATGTTTTCACTTTCTGGTGTTTTATGAAGAGTAGAATCACATATATTTTTTTCAATATTTTTTGAAGACGACACCTTTTGAATGTTTCCTTGTCAGTCGAAATTATTGCCAATTCCGACAAGTGCTCTTGGAACATTGCGAAACGTAATCTTTAGTGAGTTTCATTTTTCTGAAGTTTCTTTTAGATGAAACAGAAGTTGTATGCAGAGTTGCATAAATTCTGAAAACTATGCTTATGTTAGGAAATGCATTCAGCAAATCGTTTTTACATATAACTTCCAATAAAGAAACAGGTTGTAATTCATAAATATTTGTCGATAAAAGTTTTCTTTGTTCTTTGAAAACTTCGTGTTCGGAAAAGCGTTTTTCTGAATTCAAGCCATTGACATATTTAAGAGCCAAATTGAGTCAATATATTTTTTAAAAATTTATTATAGTCATTTTCATCAATGCTTCGTCAGTCAAAAATACAAAATAATAATTTATTTTCCTCGTATTGTCAAGTCTGTGATTAATTTCGACTAAAATTCGATCTAATATAGCATTTGTTGGTTGTAGTGTTTCTGTTTGAAGTGTCTGCAACTGGTCGTCGACTAATTCGCCAGGGATATTTTCCTTTCGGTACTCTACGTTCTTTAATTCTTTGAGGGGAATGAAAAATTTCCAATTTAAAATGAAATGCCACCAGAATTCACCAATATTAGAAGAACGAAAATAAATGAAGTTATAAACGCAAAATTTTATTTAAAATAATAATAATAATAATAATAATAATTATAATAAAAATACTAAAAATCCGGGGCCTGTTTCTGCAATTGAGAATTAAAATTTGCGTTTTATTGTGCCAAGAGCACCCTTGTTAGGGTTAATGGTTGTATCTATGACATCAACTCGGCAACGGCAGTAGCTTTTTTAAACCATTTATCAAATCCAGTATTACGAAATCTTTTAATGTATTTTCCAACCCTTCCATAAAAGCAAGTGATCTCGTTAAAACAATACTATCTGAAACCCGCCGAATTCGACGATCACTTCATTGACTGTAATGTTTCAAAAATTATCGCATCATTATAAATTATTTCAAGTTAAAATATGTAATATAATTTACGACATTTTACTTAAAAAAAGAAATTCGGAAAAATACTTATAAATAGAAATACTATATATGACATCACTTTCTACAAAGTACTGTCAATGTGACGTCAAACTGATTCCAAATAAACAGTTGCTATCTTTTATTTTCTATTTCGTTAAATACTACATGTTAGTTGACCCGACCGGCGTTGTTCGGACCTATGGTAATAACCTTAAATGAACCTTAAATTTGTATGGTTTTGCATCTTTAACTCGATTTTGTTTGAATTTCCATTTTTAAATAAAAGCATCGCAAAAAAATAATCAGCTGTAAAAAAAAAAATTACCTCGAACCGAACGAAACTCGGCCTTGTGACCCCGGTACCTTCGGTAGCGCATACGCCGGTCGCTAATAACATAAAAATATTCCCAAAAATTAATCTGGAACCAAACGAACACGCTCGCTGTTGCCCGGGCCCATGATACCTTAAATAAACCTTAAATTTGTGTGATTTTATACCTTTAACTAGATTTTGTTTGAATTTCTGTTTTTAAATAATAGCATCACGAAAAAAATGATTAGCTGTAACAAAAAAACAAAACAAAAAAAAAAACCTCGAACCGAAGGAAACTCTGCCTTGTGACCCAGGTGCCTGCGGCAGCGCATACGCGGGCCTCTAATAACATAAAAAATTCCAAAAAATTAACCTGGAACCGAACGAACCCGCCCGGCAATGCCCGGGCCCATGATAATAACCTCAAATGAATCTTAAATGTGTATGGTTTTCCATCTTTAACTCGATTTTGTTTGAATTTCTATTTTTAAATGAAAGCATCATAAAAAAAAAAAACCTCAAACAGAACGGAACTCGGGCTCGTGACCCGGTGCCTGCGGCAGCGTATGTGCAGCCCGCTAATAACATGAAAAAATTCTCAAAAATTAATCTTGAACCGAACGAACCTCTGACTCGTGTTACCGCTGCCTGTGGCTGCGGCACCGTATAGCAGGCATGCTACGCACGCGCTGCAAAATCCACTTTCCTCCACCAGGTGGCGCAGTATGTTGTATACGAACATCACCAATTGCCTTGAATTTCCAAGACCTTTCATATAAGGTGTCACATGGTGGTGTCGGCTGCAAAATCCTTTAGTTGCACTTTCTACCGCCAGGGGGCACAGCATGTCCTATACGAACAACACCAACGGTCAGGAAATACCAAGACCTTTAAAATAAGGTGTAACATGATAGGGTCTACTGTAAAATCACCTAGTTCCATTTTTAACCACCAGGGGGCGCACTATATTGTATACAAACATTCCCAATCAACATGAAATTTTAAGACATTTATGACCAATCGTCTTGAATTTCCAAGACCTTTCAAATAAGGTGTCACATGGTGGTGTGAACTGCAAAATCGTTTAGTTGCACTTTCCACCACCAGGGGGCACAGTGTGTTCTGTACGAACATCACCAACGGTCAGGAAATACCAAGACCTTTAAAATAAGGTGTAACGTGATTGGGCCTACTGCAAAATCACCTAGTTCCATTTTTCCCCACCAGAGGGCGCCCTGTATTGTATACAAACATCTCCAATCAACATGAATTTTCAAGACCTTTAAAATGAGGTGCTACATGTGTGGGTCTAGAACGGATTTCCCTCTCAAACTAATTTCCCCCGTTACCTCCCCCTCCAAATCTACTTTCCCCCTTTTCCCCCCTTTAAAATCGAAAATTCCAAATTCGCAGAAAGTGATTTTTTAGGATTTGACTCTAGCCCCCATATGTACAATTTCTTCACCGTGAAGTAATTTGGAGCTTAGTTAAGCTCGTAAACGTGTTTTTAACCCGTGGGGGGAAACGGAAACCGTTCGACTTTTTTTTTTATTTTTCTCTTTTCATAGCACATCTACAGACCAAGACCTTTTTTATACACCTCAACCAAATTTTTACACCTTCTCTCAATATAGTGGAGACAGACAAAAACATGTTTCAAATTAATATATAGATAACAGATTGAAAACTGAAAAAATAAAGAAATAAGAGAAAAAGCGGGAAAATAAATAAATATTTTTTCCTCATGCCACACTGTAAAAAAGGAACAATAATTAAAAAATAAAATGATAACACGTGAACTTTGTTTTTATAAGGCAATAAAAATTCAGATTAACTCGCTGTGTTGTTGCATTTCCGAAAATGACGTCATTCTAAAAAAGAAATGTGCATTTTTCGTATATTAATTGGGACCGTTCGACTTCATTTTATTTTTCTCTTTTCATAGCACATCTACAGACCAAGACCTTTTTTTAGACACCTCAACCGAATTTTTACACCTAGCCGTTCTCTCAATATAGTGGAGACAGACAAAAACATGTTTCAAATTAATATGTATAGATCATTTGTCAGTATTTCGTATTCCTTTACTGACACAGTTGAACACTTTCAAAAAATGATTCTATATGACTAAGTATAAAATAAATTCAAAAGTCCTGGCCTCATTTCGTAGCCTTTTTACTTTCCGAACACTATAGTGAGGAAAGTATTGTAATCATGTCAAAAATCCGAATTCGAGATTTTGATGTTTCTATACGTTTTGAGGTCCCCTGAGTCCGTTTTCACTATTTTTACGATGATGTATGTATGTGTGTGTGTATGTGTGTATGTTTGTGAACACGCTAGCGTCTAAAGGCTTTGTTCGATTAACCTGAAAGTTGGTACGTATATTGTAAGTCACCATAGTACGAACCCTATAGATTTTGGTGAATCTAGCACTTATAGTTTTTTTACAGGGACACAAAGAAAAATTCTTTATCATTATGGCCTATGGGACCAAAATCTTAAAAGTGCGATAGCATCTAAACGCCTTATTCAATTGAGCAAAAATTTTATACCCATATTATAGGTCACAGATACTCAATCTGTATAGATTTTGGAGAATCTAGCACTTATAGTTTTTTTACAGGGACACAAAGAAAAATTCTTTATCATTAAGGCCAATGGGGCCAAATTTTTAAAAGTGTGATAGCGTCTAAACGCCTTATTAATCTGAGCAAAAAAATTGTACACATGTTATAGGTCGCATTTGCACCAACTGTATAGATTTTGGTGAATCTAGCACTACAGTTTTTTTACAGGGACACAAAGAAAAATTCTTTATCATTATGGCCTATGAGACCAAATTTTTAAAAGTGCGATAGCATCTAAACGCCTTATTCAATTGAGCTGAAAATTTGTATGAATATTATAAATCACTGTTGCTCTAACTATAAGCATTTTGGTGAATCTAGCATCTATAGATTTTTACAGGGACAAAACGAAAAATTCTTTATCATTATGATCTAAGGGCTCAAAGTTCAGTAGCGTTAAATAAAACCTCGTGTGATATATGGAGAAAAAAACACTCTATTATGGTTTTCTCTCTTTTGTTTGTTTAGCAATTCCTCTTTCTTTATTTTATCTACAAAACTGTTAGTTACTCAATGTTCGGAAAGTCGAGTGGAGTCACTCCAGATTTTTTTACTTTCCGAACACTATAGTGAGGAAAGTATTGTAATCATGTCAAAAATCCGAATTCGAGATTTTGATGTTTCTATACGTTTTGAGGTCCCCTGAGTCCGTTTTCACTATTTTTACGATGATGTATGTATGTGTGTGTGTATGTGTGTATGTGTGTATGTGTGTATGTTTGTGAACACGCTAGCGTCTAAAGGCTTTGTTCGATTAACCTGAAAGTTGGTACGTATATTGTAAGTCACCATAGTACGAACCCTATAGATTTTGGTGAATCTAGCACTTATAGTTTTTTTACAGGGACACAAAGAAAAATTCTTTATCATTATGGCCTATGGGACCAAAATCTTAAAAGTGCGATAGCATCTAAACGCCTTATTCAATTGAGCAAAAATTTTATACCCATATTATAGGTCACAGATACTCAATCTGTATAGATTTTGGAGAATCTAGCACTTATAGTTTTTTTACAGGGACACAAAGAAAAATTCTTTATCATTAAGGCCAATGGGGCCAAATTTTTAAAAGTGTGATAGCGTCTAAACGCCTTATTAATCTGAGCAAAAAAATTGTACACATGTTATAGGTCGCATTTGCACCAACTGTATAGATTTTGGTGAATCTAGCACTACAGTTTTTTTACAGGGACACAAAGAAAAATTCTTTATCATTATGGCCTATGAGACCAAATTTTTAAAAGTGCGATAGCATCTAAACGCCTTATTCAATTGAGCTGAAAATTTGTATGAATATTATAAATCACTGTTGCTCTAACTATAAGCATTTTGGTGAATCTAGCATCTATAGATTTTTACAGGGACAAAACGAAAAATTCTTTATCATTATGATCTAAGGGCTCAAAGTTCAGTAGCGTTAAATAAAACCTCGTGTGATATATGGAGAAAAAAACACTCTATTATGGTTTTCTCTCTTTTGTTTGTTTAGCAATTCCTCTTTCTTTATTTTATCTACAAAACTGTTAGTTACTCAATGTTCGGAAAGTCGAGTGGAGTCACTCCAGATTTTTTTTTTTTTGAATTTGTCTTGGTGATTTGTCCCCACCTTCTATCGCTATCGAAGCGTCACAAACTTATTTAGACTTATTTTCAAACCGACAACAGCTTCTCCTTTCTCAGACCATCATGCCTGACCCTTTGACGCTATTATTTGTGTGTTTTTAAAACTTTGTAACAGCAGTGAAAATGGTTTATGGTATAGATTTGTCTATCTGCGCTCTACCTCCGATAAATATTCATAGAATTTTCTGAAACTGATATATGTTATTCGAGTTTACTGTGGAATGTTCCCCATTGAAAATGGAATAAGTACCACCATTGGTTTGTGCGCAGTGACGCACGAAAGAATTCCAAAGCATTGTGTTCTATAACAGGTATTTCTATAAACCATATTTCAATACATTTATTTTGCACAAATCGTAATGAAACAGACATTTATTATTCCTATGCACAAACATTTTCTATAAAATATAGTATGATTAACATTAGGAAAAAAAAATAAGACCACACAAAAATATTCAGATAAATTAAGGATTATGATTGAATTTGCTGCAATTGCAGTTTCTCATTGTTTAAGCATATTCGACTTTAATCAACGCTTAAGAGTGATTATGATTTGAAAAATTCTATCTGTCTGTCCCTCTAACTGCCTCCAGTGTCCGCAAATATCTTCAGAATTACTTTAAAATGATCACTCTTAAAAAAAATCTTTTCGAGTTCACTATGGGTTATTCACCATTTAAAATGGTATTAGTAGAGCAGCTGGTTTGTGTACAGGAACACTCAAAATAATGTCAATGCCTTGCGTTTTATGATAGGGATGTTTACTGCGCAAATTATAATTAAATTGAAATTCGTTATTAAGATGCTAAAAGAGTTTATTATTATTTATTTATTTATTTATTTGTTTGTTTGTTTTTTGGCAGAATATGAAATGTTTGGCGCTAAGATTTACAGAGCTACACTGAAATATTCAGATACGTTATACAACAGGATACAGCTGGTGTTTCATTTTTCGTTTGTGTTAAGCGTTCTTAACACTTTACAACAACGTTTAAGGGTGAATATCAGTTCAATTAGTCTATGTGTCTGTCTTTCTTCCATTCCGTCTGAAGGCTGTGTGACCAAGTAGCGAAAGTGCATTGACGATTAAACGATGCAACAAGAGGTGCGTATAGTTAGAAAGTTAATAATCTATGGGAACCGCATGTGGTTTTCCGTTCTTGTTTCATAATATCACAGCGTAAACTATATGAAACAAAAAAGTCGTAAATTCTTTGAACAGCTAACTCCACATAGACGTTTAGCCACGGAGCAGAAAGAAGGCATGTGCACCAACAAGTTTAAGGAAATGGGCAATGCACGGTGAAAAGCAGCGTATTTTTATTATTATTATTCTGGCTTGGACGCATCTGTACGTTCCTGACGTATTTGAATTATTGTAGGACTGACCATGACAGTCCCTATTGGATAACTTATCGTCCTCTAACTTTTTATTTAGAAATTATGTTCGCCATGCATTCGCCACTTTTATCATGAACTTCAATGAAATCAATAAATCTTTCAAAAATTTTACATTCTCCGAAACTTTCGAAGAAAACTATAGAAAACCTAGAATTTTTTTTTTATTATTTTACATTTTACAGAATTTCGAATTCCAATTTCCGCTCACATTTCATACTAAGGATAAGGATTTTTAACGATATACAGCCCGGAATAAGACAACTTTTGGAGAAAACCAAACCACGGATAAGTCAGACACAAATTTTTATATAGAAATGTTTATATTTATTAATGTTTGTATCTCAGCTCCTAATTAACAGAATTTCATAAGTAATATATCATTTTAAAACTTATTTGAACTGGAATTAGAAAGTAGAGATCCCAAATCTCTGCATCCAGATGACACTTTAATATTTTAAAATTTCAATATCTCCAATTCTAATTATGATTAAATTACTTATAATACATAATTTGAAATATATTTTATTGGAGATTTTTAAACTGATATAAGCCATTAAATTCCGTGCGGGAGTTTCAGAATAAACCCCAGAACACACAGAACACCATTATTCCAATATATCCAATTCTAATTATGATTAAATTACTTATAATGTATCATTCGAAATATATTTTGCAGTAATTTTATTGCGAACTTTTAAACTGATATAAGCTATAAAATTCAGTACGGGAGTTTCAGAGAAAACCGCAGAAAACCCGGAACACATATATTCTTTTTTATTTTGCAGACTTTCGAATTCCGATACTCCACTCACATTTCTTATTAAGGATTTTTAACGTTATTTTGCCCTCGATTACGCAAGTTTCGGAGAAAACCACGGAAAAGTCAGACAATTCTTTTTATAACAATGTTTATATTACTTTTCTATCCCAGCTTCTAATTAACAGAAGTCCATAGGTAATATATCATTTTAAAAGTTATTTGAATTGGAATTGAAGAGTACTTTTTGCAAATTTCTGTCGCCAGACAGCGCTTTGATATTTTAATAATTCAATATCAAAAATTACGAATAAATTATTTGAGAGTACATTAGGAGACCGTAGGCCCCACCGGGTTGGGGATTTGCCAGATCAGAATTTTTAATTTTCCTTTACACGGTGAGGGAATAGACTGTTCCAAATCATGAAACGTAAAGAGGCGCTTTAGTCGTAACAGAGCAGAAATTTGCTACAGTTAAAGTTTTCAAAGATATTTGCACAATGAGCGAGCAAGCTGTTGTAAGTTCTAAAACGGGGATAAGGCGCCGCAGTCCCCACCGAGCGGGACTTTGGTACAGTTAGAATTTTCAAAGATGGAGATTTTCACGTGGTAAGCGAACAGACTGTTTCAGGTACTGAAACGGGAAGGGGGCGCCGCAGGCGCTACCGAGCGGAAATTTACTACAATTAAAATTTTCAATAAAGCTATTTACACTATATGTCAATAAGCTGTTATAGGTCCAGAAACCGAAAAAAGGCGGCGCAGGCTCCACCTAATGGGGGTTTCATACAGTCGGATTTTTCAAGGATAGCGAACCAGCTTGACGCTGAAGGCGGCTATTAATAATAAACTAGTATTTTTAGTAGAAACTCGGAGAAAGAAATAATTAGTGGCCAAATATAGAATGACATCAGTTACAATACGAGGAATCGCTTTCCACCTATACTTTTCATTTTACATGGGTAAGTCAACTGCTGCCGACATGCCACCTCTCACCTACCGCACCCGCAAAGATACATGTATCGCTCTCGTTCAGATTTTAAGGGCCCTCTTCACTCACCGCCGCCGGAAGCCGAAGCCAATGCTATTCTATGGGAAATTTTTCTTTACAAATAACTTATTAACTAATACATATTTTTAAATTCTGTTTTCACATTCTGAAAATTCCCAGCTGTTAAATTGACGCACCTTTTGTAAAAAATTATTTTTTTATTTTTTTATATTTTATTTTGAAGCTGCAAAATACGATTTTTCAATATGTGGATTTTTTTCATTTTGCAATTTCAAAATAAAATATTAAAAATTAAAAAAATACATTTTTAAAAAAGGTGCGTCAATTTAACAGTTGGGATTTTTCTGAATGTGTAAACAGAATTTAAAAATATGTATTAGTTAATAAGTTATTTGTAAAGAAAATTTCCCGATAGAATAACATTGGCTCGGGCTTCCGGCGACGGTGAGTGAAGAGGGCCGTTAATGCTCACTCACTCGCGCGCGTCGTGCGCTCATAAGTAATATTACGTTTTCAGGTTTTCACTCTGTTTTCGTCATACGTCTCGTGTGAGGAGAGGAGAGGAGGGCGTTAGGTTGCTCTGCGCTTGTTACAGACGGTGCAATGTACTACGAAAATGGTCTGGAAATCGGTTCCAGCATAGTACAAATAGCGAGACTAGCTGGACCTGGTGGCTGCCGCCCCCCCCAATCTTCACCGCCCGGGGCAAGTGCCCCCTCTCGCCCCCCCCCCCCCCTTAGATCCGGGCCTGAGTACAGGCTGGAGATTAAGCTGAAAGATAACGAGTACTGTTATGCAAACCTATGTTAAGACAATTCAAATTAGGCTTCGGAGCAGTTTTATTTGACAAGTAATTCTGTGTGAGGGGTGCTGTCGCCCCCCCCCCCACAACCCCGTGTTTCATTACTGCATCTACATTTATAAGGAATTCGAATGTGTTATTAAATTCAAAAGTTCATTTAAAATTACATTGAGACAACTTTCACAACATTCCTTGAAACTTATCAATCTTGATCAAACTTTTCGAGTAACAAACACATTAACTTCAAAATGCAACATTTGGATCGGCTGAAATTATTTGTTTTTAATTTATTCTAACAGACACACACAAAGATCGAACGTTAAAATCTTGACTTCGGTATTAAGGAAGCTTCAAAAAGTCTAAATATACAAAAAAAAAAAAAAAAAAAAAAAAAAAAAGCGACGAATATTTAGCTTAAAAAAATACATTATTTGCCATATGGCTATGAGGAACTAATTTCAATTCCTGCTGAGCAGCTATCCTGGACATGGTAAAATGTTGCAGTAGAGCACTTCCACTAACAATAAAAAAAAAATGTTATGGCTTAAATATTGGAAGCTCTGTATACAATTTAAAAGTTATGTACACATCACGTGGAGGACATAAATATAATCCTATATTAATAACACACGTCACAACCTGAAGTACACTTCCATCAATTTTCAAGTATTGTTGTACTATAATCTAGTTTTTTTGTGTAGCCCTGTAAATGAACAGTGAATGATTTCTATACCATATTCTACACGAAACATGTTTTTATGTATATAAAAAATATATATTCGTTTCATTTAGTTTAGTGCAGTCTATAGATGTTAAACTCTACTTACCTGTAATTTTCCCCATGTACGTAATGTATTTGAATTCTCTTGGGTGCCCTGTACACGAACCATTTTCTTGATCTCAACGAAATGTTTAGTGTAGCATCCCTATATCATACACAATACCAAGTTTGGACTTTCCGCAATAGTTTGTTTTTGAGATATGCTGATAACACACACAGACCAACAGCTAAAAACATGATTTTTGGATTCAGGGACCTCAAAACGTGTAAATAAAGCAAAAATTCAATTTTGAAAATTTGACCCCAAAATAATACTCTCTCTACCTTATGGGTAAGAGAAAGTAAAAAGGAAACCTGCCCTAAACTATGTAAATTCATTTTTACATTGACCCCAACCTATGTGGGAAAAAATTTATTACGGTTTAGAATCAGCAGGCCAAAATATGATATGTGGTAAATTTGCACGTGTGAATACCCAAAAATAAAGCAAAGTCTCCAACTTACGTGGGAAAAAGAAATTAGTTAACTTTAAATGGAAGATTTTAATTAATTATATATTATGGAACTAAGTATGTACTATTGTTATGTGGTGTTGGTTTCTTTTTATTTAAATTTTTATTTGTATGCTATAATTTTATGAGCACCATAGAATATTCCATATTAAAATTCCTCATTGAAAACACTGGAAAATACTTGATTGCTGTTTATTTTTAACTACAGAATTTAATTACCAATACTGACAAAAGTCAGTTCTCTAACCATTGAGCAACCTTAATTATGTAAGCAAATTTTTAAACCAAATAAACAACAATCAAAATGCTTTGCTCTAAACATTTTAACAAGATCGTATAGTGGCAAATTTTTAAGTACATAGTACATTTTAGAGCAAACCACCAGCCAAACAGGTCAATTATCAAACCCTGAACCCTTTTCTTTATTCCCCTTTTCTTATATATATATATATATATATATAGTTAGTGAATAGTTTGAATTAACTTTAACAAGAAAAAACCCCTTAACCCAATGAAAAAGTTGAAATTGAAAAAAAACCCAGATCTATAGTCTTTTACAAAAATCTAAACTAAACACATAAAGTAAATAATCTCATTATCCATAACCTGTATATCTCTAAATGATCCAGAATAAACAAATTGTAAAGATTCACAAATAATACGATCAAATAGAGACAATATAGGTTATATTTCATAGATAAAAATTACTTTGATTAAATGTGTCTACTAATAATTAAAATGATAATACAAGGCAGAAAATTTAACATGATCAAACATGCACATTCTGGAAAATTTAGTTATTAAACCTGTATCAAAACACTTCGACATCTAGAATTATTTTACTAATACAAACCGCAAAATTTAAATTAAAATTTTAAATAACCAAAAATTCAAATCTTCACCTAAATAGATTTTAAAATATATATTTTCTTACAATTTTACTTTACTATTTGCCAGAGAAGAAAAGTATATAAAATTATTCCAGAATATGCACCTATTCACCATCTATAAAATTAAACTCCTGAAAATTTACTATTTTCATAACTACAAATTTCTAATTCAATGTTAAACTAACTAAAAGGCCTGTAAACTTTAACTGCTGGGGTAATAAAAACAATAACCCAATTCGAATAGAGGATATACCTCTAATAGGAGAAATTTCAACACTTTAAAAGTTTAATTAACCCCCTGAAATACTAAAGGTTATCTCTGTTTTTTTTTTTTTTTAACAATTAATTTTTTAAAAGACAAGAATTACACAGAAATACACATGACAGAATTAAATAAATTTACAATAAAATTTGTTTTAAGCTTTATCAAATATATCAACATTTAAATTCATGACAAATTAAATTTTTACTTTCTTTAAGCTAGTTATTTCAAATTGAATCAACACACAGGGTAACATGGCAATTTATTTTCCACAAGTTACATCAATTATTTCTATCTGGCAAACTTTAATGCTAGCCTACATCATATTCCAGAAACACTTTGAAATCTGTAGGTAAAGGTGTTAACGTTCACAAAACTACAAATCATTTAAACATTTTCATTTTTAGAAAGAAATTAAAACTTCTTCACACACCATAAATTTTCAAATCAGCACAACCGGTTTCGAAAGGACGTAGCCTTTCTTCATCAGGTGCAAACACGTGCAACTGCCTTGGAGGCAAAAGAGAAAAAAAAATGATGGATAAATTTTATAAAATTTACTTATTAGTTTAATATTAATGAATAATAAAAAAAAATTAATTCTTTACTCCTTCCCTCCCTCCCGCCCCCTTTTTTTTGGTGTGTGTGTACGTGTGTTCCTCTCTGATTGGTCCTTCCCTGCATGATGCTTCCTATTGGTTGTTTGTGTTGCTCCTCCTCCTCTGGATTTTGCCCTGCTTTCAGTCTTGCTTTTGCCTCCAAGGCAGTTGCACGTGTTTGCACCTGATGAAGAAAGGCTACGTCCTTTCGAAACCGGTTGTGCTGATTTAAAAATTTATGGTGCGTGAAGAAGTTTTAATTTCTTTTTATTGACTGTACGCCAGTTTTTGAATTTATTTTTGATTTTCATTTTTACTCTAATAAAACAAAAGTATCACTAATCAAGCAAAAGAAAGAAAATTTACGTACTTTTGATAACTAAAATAATTGCTTATAACCTAGTAGCAATGAAGGAATAAATATTGGATACCAGGCAGAATTCTTTTTCTTAAAACCCGAATAAACTACTACGTCAGAAACGCCAAAAGAAAAATATTTGCGATGCATACAGCTGTTTCGGTAGCCTTAAGCATACCGTCTTCAGTGCAAAAAGAATTCTGAAACTGGAGAAGTGCTCGTATATTCTTTTTCTCTAAATTCTCATATGAAATAACACATCAAGCGGTACGGCGAAGTTCCGCCTTTGGTCTGTTTCCTTGATACAACAACGACAAAGCATTATAGTTGAACAATCTTGGCCAGCGCAACTCCGAGATGGGAAAACCTCTCTTTAGACCAGATGACAGCTACCTACATAGGGCTGAGTCAAATTGAAGATGTCGCTTGATTAATATTGTATGGTCAACCATACTATCGCAGCGTATAACAGGAACCTCACGGGTATCTCGCCTCAAACAAAACAAGGAGACCAAAACTAAGAATAAGCTAGGATGTCAAAGTGTGTTTCAAAAGGCTTCTCATGCAATCAGCATTTGATTTCACTGGCAGGCAGAACTTGCATATCTATTTTTTTTTTGCTATTCGAAAACTCTCTAGTCAGGACGAATATCCCATATTTGAATTCTATTGGGGAGAGGTATCAGTGCGCTCCATAAACCATCACTCCGAAGTCGTCTCGTCAGCTTCCAAACCGCACGAGATTTTTAACACTCTTATCTCGAAGCGCAAAACATAGAAAAAACACTTCGGGGAGAGGTATAGAGGCTTAAAACCTCTAAACTCCTCCCCAAAAACAAGAATCCACTAATTATTGCATCTCCTGTTTCAAGACGAATGCCAAGCTAACAATTCTACCGAAAACACGCCCTATGCACGCACGACAGATCAACTTGTTGCCACAATTAATAGGTAAAAAACCTCGCTCTGCTGATTCGATGATCCAGTGAACACGTATTTTACCCTAACCGCCTTAGCAACAGGTTAAGACAACACATTCAGGTGCACATGTAATTTTCTCCCGCCTAGAAAATGCCAAAAACCATTAGTACCCCAATTTTCACATCAATGAACCACACATCTTTACAAAAACAATTAACCATTTTGCAAGACAGTTAAAATCGATTAGGATGAGGAATCTTTATCCGTAAACCGCAAATGAACATCTGCTTTACTTTACTGCTTTGCTATTCCGAACGGAAGATGAGAGAGGGCCACTTACTGAGCACAGGCGCCTGCAAAACAGATGCGTTAACTTGGCCCCCCCACTTTCGAGTTTTTAAATTTCAAATACATCAGGAATTAGCTCTCAATTAGCTCTAATTTGCTCTCTAATATTAGAATTTGCTCTGGGTATGGAATCGAGATATAACAAGTTTAAAGGTGGGGGGGCCAAGTTAACGCTAGCCCCCCCACATTCGAAATTTTAAATTTCAAGAACGTCAGGAATTAGCTCTCAATTAGCTCTAATTTGCTCTCTAATATTAGAATTTGCTCCGGCTTTGTTAACGAGATATTTCAATTTAAAAGAAAGGGGGGAAGGAAGGGGGGGAAAGCAAAATTGCAGATATCGAAATTTCAAATACGTCAAATTTTAGCTCTCAATTAGCTCTATTTTGCTCTCTAATATTAGAATTCTATCTGAGTAAGTTATCTAGATATATCAGTTTGTTTGTGGGGTGGGGGGCTAAGTTAACGCTGGTACACCTGACTCCCTATTACAAATAAAAAAATTTCGGTAGTGCCAATATTTAGCTCTCAATTAGCTCTAATTTGCTCTCTAATATCAGAATTTGCTCCGGCTTCGTTCACGCGATATTTCAATTTAAAGGAAAGGGGGGAAGGAAGGGGGGAAAGCAAAATTACAGATATCGGAATTTCAAATATGCCAAATTTTAGCTCTCAATTAGCTCTAATTTGCTCTCTAATATTAGAATTCGCTCTGGGTTAGGTATTGAGATATATCATATTTTTGGTTTTGTGGGGGGGCTAAGTTAACGCTAGTACACCCGACTCCCTATCACATATAAAAAAATTTCGGTAGTGCCAATATTTAGCTCTCAATTAGCTCTAATTTGCTCTCTAATATCAGAATTTGCTCCGGCTTTGTTAACGAGATATTTCAATTTAAAGGAAAGGGGGGAAGGAAGGGGGGGGAAGCAAAATTACAGATATCGAAATTTCAAATATGCCAAATTTTAGCTCTCAATTAGCTCTAATTTGCTCTCTAATATTAGAATTCGCTCTGGGTTAGGTATCGAGATATATCATATTTTTGGTTTTGTGGGGGGGCTAAGTTAACGCTAGTACACCCGACTCCCTATCACATATAAAAAAATTTCGGTAGTGCCAATATTTAGCCCTCAATTAGCTCTAATTTGCTCTCTAATATCAGAATTTGCTCCGGCTTTGTTAACGAGATATTTCAATTTAAAGGAAAGGGGGGAAGGAAGGGGGGAAAGCAAAATTACAGATATCGAAATTTCAAATATGCCAAATTTTAGCTCTCAATTAGCTCTAATTTGCTCTCTAATATTAGAATTCGCTCTGGGTTAGGTATCGAGATATATCATATTTTTGGTTTGGTGGGGGGGGCTAAGTTAACGCTAGTACACCCGACTCCCTATCACAACTAAAAAATTTTTGGTAGTGCCAGTATTTAGCTCTCAATTAGCTCTAATTTGCTCTCTAATATCAGAATTTGCTCCGGCTTCGTTAATGAGATATTTCAATTTAAAGGAAAGGGGGGAAGGAAGGGGGGAAAGCAAAATTACAGATTTCGAAATTTCAAATATGCCAAATTTTAGCTCTTAATTAGCTCTAATTTGCTCTCTAATATTAGAATTCGCTCTGGGTTAGGTATCGAGATATATCATATTTTGTGGGAGGCTAAGTTAACGCTAGTACACCCGACTCCCTATCTTAATTAGTCTTAATTTGCTCTTAGGCTTAATTAGTCTTAATTAGTCTTAATTTTCTCTCTAATGTTACAATTTGCCCCGGCTATGTTAACAAAATATTTTAATTTTAAGGAAAGGGCGGAAAGCAAATTTTTAAATATGGAAATTTGAAACATGCCAAAATTTAGCTCTTAGCAAACTGTAAATTAATAAAATTAAAATGTTTTAATTCTTTCAAAATATGCAATAATCAGGTGAATGAAAAAGCCGACAATACGAAATTTTATTAATATCAATAATGTTTTATATGGATTAATGTCTGCATAATTTAGTTTAAAAAAAAAAAAAAATCCATATCTAATATCTAATGATTTATAATCTGAGAAACAGCATCATGTTGAAATCCATTAGCTATAGCATGGTAAATTGGAAAACGGAATGTACTTTGCACATGCACATTATTACAAATCTTTTTGCATTTTAAACATTTTTGTCTTTTACATTCAATAATTTAATATGTGATTTGGAAAAAAAAAATCATACAATAATAATTCTAAGATTTGAAAAAAAAAAACTTTTTATATACCATGTTTTTAAATTTTCTGTTGAATCATATAAAATTGACACATTACCAGAATAATTAGAAATGCATTGTCATCGTGTTCTCAGCTATTCTTAAAGTTTCAAATTTTCAGCTAGTCGGAAAGTTAGCCAAAAAGCGATTGCGAGATTTGTGCTGCACAGACAAGAAAGCAAGTTCAAAGCAATACAAAAAAAAAAAAAAAAAAAAAAGAACTTTTTTTCTTTTTTGTGTGTGTGTGTGGGGGGGGGGGCAACAATTAAATTATAGTTAATATTTGAATGACTAATTTTAAAGCAAATAGGAGAATATTATTTTCATATTTTAATTAATGAAAAGAAAACTAATCAAAAATTCGAAAATCGGGTTTCGAGGCATTGCGTTGTCATCGTGATCTGAGCTATTCTAAAAGTTTTAAATGTCCAGTTAGTCGGGAAGTTATTTAAAAATCGATTGCAAGATTTGTATTGGACAAACAAACAAGAAATCGAGTTAATATAAACATGGTAAAAAGAATCACTAATTTTGTTCGTCTTTTTTTTTTTTTTTTTTTTTTTTAGCTTACATTCTGTGTCATAAACCTTCTGCCGAATCCGGGTTAAAAACGGAAAGAGGGGAAAATAAATTAGAAATATTAGTCCTACCGTTAGAAATCCAGTATCAAAAGAAAGGGGCGGAAACAGTTTTTCGTTACGACTATTAGAATTTTTAAAATTTACTAATGTATGAAATTTAAGTGACAACACTTCATTTTAATCTTTTCATAATTTCTAGTGCGAATCACGCTAATAAAAAAAGTCTTTAATTTAAAACTTTATTTTTATATTTTATTATTAAAGACTTTTTTTTTTAATCTTACATTCTCTGCCATAAAACGTCTGCCGAATCCGGGTTAAAAATGAAAAAAGTGTTAATAAAAAATGTTGCTCTCATCTAATTCATTTTTTTTTAAGATTTTTCTTATAAAATATATTTTTATTTGTACATATTAATTGGATGTTACGTTATAATTGCTCAAGTCTGTAGAAAATAAATTAGAAATATCAGTTCTATCGTTACAAATTCGGTACCAAATGGAAGGAACGATTTTTCTGAATCCAAGGGTGCAAACAGTCTTTTGACACGACAATTAGTTTTCTTTAAATTAACTAAACTATGAAATGTAAGCTACAAAGCTTCATTTTAATTCCTTTCAGTCACTTTAAAAAGTAAGTGGCTCGTTACAAATTCGATACCAAATGAAAGGGGCATTTTTTCTGAATCTAGGAGCAGTTTTTCCACACGACAATTAATTTTTTTTTAATTAAGTAAAGTATGAAATTTAGGTGGCAACACTCCATTTTTAACTTTTCATACTTTTAAGTGCAAATCACGCGAATAGAAAAAGTTTTTATTATTATTATTATTACATTTTAACATTTTATTTACTTTATAAATGAAACCTTTAAAAACCAAATCCATATAAATCGCTCAAAAACTTGCTTCAGGTCCCTGATGCCTTCGGTTGCGTTTTTTTCACCCACAATATTTCGAGTAATTGATAGGAATCCCACTCCAAATGTAGTGGTACAATATGTTATGAAGTTTAATTTCCTGTCAAAAGAAAAAAAAAAAGATCCATTAGCAAACGAACGGTATTTTATAGCACCTTATAGCGTATTCAATGAACAGCAGAATCTTCGGATTTTCACCTCGCAGTGTGAAAAGAAATGTCTTACGAAAAGGTCTATAGTTAACCATTTTGAATTAATAAATTGATTCCTAATTAAAAGTATAAAAATTCGGTTTCGAAGTGCACTTATAGACGTTGCAGACGGTATCGTGCGGTAGATTTTTCTGGAGACATTTGACAGAGAGAAAGGCAGACGCTATTACGGTTTTATTAAAAATCTACTAGAATAATCTAAATAAGCATTTACAATAGAGAACAGCGATACTATAGGACCTCGTTGGCGAACTTTGAAATTTAAACAATAGCTGGGACATTTCTAGCCAATGACATTGCTTATGCAATAGTGTCGTGACAGCTATATTTTTACTTCCATTACCCATCTACCGTAGATAATGGAAGTATTGTATTCGGTCCAAAAATTCGGTATCAAGTTTTCACCTGATTTATACGTTTTAAGATCTTCTGAGTCAAAAAATTCACTTTTTGGAAACTGGTCAGTGTGTGTGTGTGTGTGAAGGGGGGGGGGGGGGGTTCTTCTGGTTATCATATCTCCGATAAAGATAGAACTACGAAACTTCAGAATTGAGGCATGGCTGTTGTACAGATGATTTTTCCAAATTTTGGGGGAAATTGGAAAATCGGAAGTGGAACATAGGAAACCGGAAGTGGGATCGCAAGTCTGTATCTAAAAAACGGCTCGAACGATTTTCTTCAAAGTTGCTACATAAACACTCTATTAGATGCCTTTTTCAATGATATAGTTGGTTTATTCAGAAAAATTAATAGCCGTTCTGTATAAATAGCTCAAATTCTGGTCTCGCAAGTGCGTTCTTTAAAAACCGTTCTACGGATTTTTCTCAAACTTGCCATAATAACTCCCTTTTAAATATCCTTTTGTAGGTAATTATTGATTTCTTGTCAATAACTAAGTATGCCAAGTTTTGGTAAATGTTGGTATCTCAAAACCGGTTCTAACGATTTTCTTGAAAATTATTACAAAAATCCATTTTAGATATCCTTACTCATGTACTACGTGGTTATTACACCAAAATTAAAAGTCATACTAATTAGGTAGATCCGTTTTAGATTTCGGAAAATGGTGTTTCAAAAAATAACTGTACAAATTTTGCTTTCTTATTTTTTTACTCACTATGTATACTTTTTTTTATATGTCTTTAGATGTGTATAAAGTTTCTCTTACCGGAAAATTTTTTGGTGTCAACTTCGTTAGGTCAATTTTATGTCCTCTGGTCACATTATTTCCAAAAAATGAATATAATACATTTAATAGTAGGTAAAAAAATCATGTGATTGTTTTACACCAGATTTTTTTCATGGCAAAATGACAAAAACGATTAAAACTCACCCAGAAATTCCACTGCCTTCTAGATAGAGGAAACGCTCCCTTCGCGCTTTTATAGAAAACTACCTTAAAGTCACTTTATTTGGTTATTTATCGCTCATTTAGCGAGTTTTATAAATTAGGAAAAAGCGTTTGTTTACAAATTATTCCGTTCGTATCATGAAATGACACAGTACCAAAGCTAAGAATATACAGAAAAATGTGCATATTAATTAAGGGAAAAAACAACAACAACATATAATTTACTAAGTAGAATTACACATACAATTCATGGTACTTTCTTATATACAGGGTAGGGTGATTATAAAAAAAAACTACCCCGATATATGAGACCATAGCTGTCATACCATTCACAGTAACTGAATAAAATTTTGGTGGAAGGTACGTTGAGGTATGCGCTCAAGAATTACTATATAAAAAACAACATTTAAACTCTAACAGTTACGGTTACAGTGACAAAATTTCAAAACTTTCAAATGACAACACCTACTTTTTTTTTATTGAAATGGAATCTCCATAGCAAAAAACCATAAACAGCGTTGGAACGGTACCTGTAACATGAAAATCGTCAGCGCTAGCAGGCTAAGGAAAAAAAAAAAAACTGTTATGTGCCTACCAGAGCACGACTTTCATTTTTTTTAATGACGTCACATTCCACACTGAGTCTTTGGATCAGACTAAAGTCTACTGATTCTGCTTCGAAACGAAAAGAAGAAATCACGGTATCCTTAATTTCTTGTAAGGCGACTGAATAAAGGCTTTAATTTCGTTGTTAGTTGTAAGACGCCGTCATGACTGACATCATTGCAGAACGTGAAAAACAAGGCATTGTGAAATGGCAATCAAAATCGATTTTGATGATGATAATAACGTTTCCCAGTAAGCGGCATATTGTTCACAGAGCAAGAAAGCAAGATACACATCACGCATTTCACAATGCCTTATTTTTCACTTAGTGGAATGACGTCAGTCATGACGGTGTCTTACGACTAACAAAGAAATTAAAACCCTAATTCAGTAGACCTACATTAAATTAAGGATACCATGGTTACAGCGTCTAGAATAAACAGTGAGGCAATCGCCTATAACCGTGATGTTAAAATGATGCTACAAAAATTAAGCTTACCCAGATGTCGCTGTGATCGAAGCTATTGCTCAAATCGAAGACCTGATTGGCTTTTCCCAGTTTCGTCAGTTTAATCACGTGATCTAAGCATATAATTAACCAATAGGGAGTCTCGGTTTTGTTGTCGTGACCTTAGCTTCGATTACAATGACATCTGGTGGCAGGCTTAATTTTTTTAGTACAATTTTATTCGCCGCTTTCCACACTGTTTATTCTAGACGCTGCACCATGGTCTCTTCTTCTCGTTTCGAAGTAGAATCAGTAGACTTTAGTGAGAGACGAAGACACAGCGTGAAATTTGATGTCATTAAGAAAATGAAAGTCGTGCTCTGGTAGGCACATCACAGCTGTTTTCTCTTTTTTTCTTAGTGGTGATTTTCATGCTAGAGGTACCGTTCCAACACTATTTATGGTTTTTTGCTATGGAGGTCCCATTCCAATAAAAAAAATGGTGATGCCATTTTAAATTTTCGAAATTTTGTCACTGTAAACGTAACTGTTAGAATTTAACTGCTGTTTTTTATATAATTCTTGAGCGCATACCCTAAAATACCTTCTACCAAATTTTTATTCAGTTTTTCGGAACGGTATGGTAGCTATGGTCTCATATATCGGGGTAGTTTTTTTATAATGACCCTGTACATTATTTACAATATTAAAAAAAAAAAATCCAATTTGCCGTTAGCTGACCTCCAAACCCTCATTCAGTGTCCTTTACATATCTGATGAGGGAACCAGTCAGACAAAGCATTAGACTAGTATGCATGAAAACTAGTGTACATGAACGTTTTGCGTACATGAAAAAAAAAAATCACGGAATACCCCCTATCTCAAAAATGCATGAAATTACATATTGCAGCAATTAGTAATACGCACGTCTGTACGCTTCGCGTATATGAAAACAAAGAAAAAAATCACGGAATACCCCTATTTTAAAATGCATGAATATCAAATATGCATGAAATTACATACTGCAGCAATTAGTAATACGCACGTCTGTACGCTTTGCGTACATTAAAAAAAATACTTCTATCTCAAAATGCATGAAATTACATATTGCAGCAATCAGTAATACACACGTCTGTACTCTTCGCGTACGTGAAAGCTAAAAAAAATCACAGAATACCCCTATCTCAAAATGCAACAATATGCATGAAATTACATATTGTTGCAATTAGTAATACGCACGTCTGTACGCTTCGTGTACATGAAAAAATGCATTTTAAAATTAAATAATCAAAATAAAATATTAAAATTAAACTAAGAGCAAAATAAACAGAAATAACAAAAATAATAAGAGCAAACTCTAAAAGATGCTTTTGGCTGCTATGCGCATAACGCCAAGCGTGAATTCTCGCCAAACTCACTTAGCTCCATAGGGATTTTCCGCTACAAAGAGACTCTACTCATCATTAAGACTCCTATAATACGAGCTGACTCACAGCTGATCATCGTTGCCCAGCGGAAATATAGCTTGGCGACGTTTAGTTACAGACGGATTACTCAGCGTTTTTATCGCCTAAAATGGCGAGTTTGCCTAAACAGAAGAGCGAATGATTGTTTGTACTTGATAAGTTTGGCGAAATTTTCTTATAACCTTTGTAAAAAGTAGCCATCACTGTTGCTATTAAATTAGTTAATTTTAAATATTTATATACGTTGAAAAGTAGTGTAGGTTGTAAAATACAACATTTAGATAATCGAACAGCAATAAAAAGAAATAATTGATACAAAAAATGCAAGAAAACATATCATAATTACACTTTATATTTGTGATTGAAAGCTAAGCGTACAATTTTCTTTTGGACAATTAATAGCCCATTTCTTTTGCCTTTCTTCATCTGTTGGAAATCTAAACGTTCTTAAAGCAGTTCTGGTATGATTTGAGCAATTTTCGGCTGCAAAACCTCCATTTTATGTGATTTGATAACACTTGAAATTCAGACCGCGCAACTCGGGAATTCGGATGGGCAACAATCACTGAGTGGGAAACAAAATGCCTGATGAGCCAGGTTGTATTGGAGGAGCTCTACTCACCATACACCACATTTCACGACGCAACTATCACACTATTTAAACTTCTGCAAAATATACAACACCATTTACTTCATTTCCCGCAGCTACTTCTTTAAAGTTAACCATATTCAATCATCTTTCACAATCTACGTAGATCCTAATTTCAATTTATCTAACTACGTTCCAATAACTAGACATTCCATGCTTACCTAAAATTCCCTCTGCTCGACACCTTCAATCTAGCAATTTCACCTTTAACGTCGCCAAACTATGCTGGATCCAGCTAGACTTTTGCATCCTCAACCAACATTTTAATCCGAAATCGACGCTATCACCTTCAATACTGACTTCCTTCGACGACCTTTATTTCCTCAACTCGACGTTGCGTCTACGTCACACATTTTCCTCCAAAACGCAGCTCCAGTGCTCTGGACAGGGTCTCGAAGTTATACCGTTCTTCCTTCGAAATAGTTTCTAGTATGTCGACTGCATCGTCCCGTAACACTGCTGCTAAATAAACTTTCTTGGCAGTTGTGTCCCAGGTGTTAGCTTCAGCTACGATGGTAGACTGTGTCTTATATACTTGCCAAGTTGATCTGCCATCATAGATGGATAGCTTAATTGATTCTTGATTCTGTATTCTTTTATATCTCTTTTCATCTTCCTGGGTCATGGATGCTAACTTTCCTTCCAGATTCCGGATCTTCTTTTGCACTTCATCACCTAAACATTCTTGAAATTTCTTATCATGTTTTCCTATCAATTCTTTGTTGCATTCTTCTTCCATTTTCCTCAAAAATTCTACATCTGTTTTTTAAAGTTTGCTATCTGTTTTTGAAAATCTTCTTTTCAGCTCTTGATAAAAGTTTTCTTCTATTTTCTCTTCAATACATCCTTCTATTCTTATCTTTTATCTTCATAACTTTAACTTCTTTCCCAATTTATTTTTCCACAATTTATTTTCTTATTCTTCTTTGACGGATATCACTTATTCCTGAGCAGCTCCCACTTTTTCTTGAATGGAATCCAGTTTTCATCTTTTCTTGTCCTGCACACATTTCTTTCGTCAATCTGGTTTTAATCCGCTCATTTGGGCGAACTACCTTTCCAGAAGTTTCTTCATTTCTTGTTCCATATATCAAGTTTTGATCAGTCAGCAGACAATCCCACTTCTGACACCAGAATTGTTGCGAACTCGGGGTTCGTGAATTGTCGGTGAATGAACAGGTTTTCCACAGGCTTAAAAATTTATTTACAGAATATTCCAGAAAATTTCAGGACTGTTAAACAAATATAAGCTTCAATTTTACTAGAAAACACAGCTAAAATAACAGCTGACAACTTAAGAATCATAGCATATACGGTAACAGAAGCAAAACACATAGCAAATGAGCTGTAATCGATAGCAGAGGCTTTGTAAAGCAGAGATCTTTATACCGCGATATATTGGCGAAAAACTGACTAAATGGTCGGAACGTGATCCTTTTATATATTTATCCCTTCATTTAGTTATATCCTTCTCCAATATCTAGCAGAATAGTCCAGTTACAGCTTAGATAATCGATAATTAAAGTTTTCTCGTGAAGGTCGCTAAAAAAAAGTCCCCAAATTCGTCCCCGACTGGGCTTATTTCAAAGAGCTTCTAACTGAGACCATTTTTGCTGTTTGTTTACAGTCTGTTGCTTTGTGTTAACGCGATGGTACTTCAGAAGTGCATGTGGCGATAGGTTGTATCTGAACCTGGGACTATCGTGATAGAAATCCTGCGTCGTGCCTTTGGGCAAAAGGTTAACCCGTTGTCCATCGGTAAGTTAGGATAATCTACCCGAGAATGGTGCCGCTACAGTACTCCCCTCCCTAGTGAGTACGAAATCGTACGAGCGATGTCACTCGTTTGGACGGTAGCTGTGGCCAGATTGTGCTGTCAGATGTCCGCGTGTAAACTTGATGTGCGGTGTGACATGCTTTATGCTGTGAGCGTTTCACAGTGTCTGATGCTGCCATCTGTTGTCCGAGATGAAACTTAGTTGTGTCGTTTATTCGCACGTCCGGGTCACCAATACAGAAAGTGCGTGTGGCGATAGGTTGTGTTTGAACATGGGACTATCGTGATAGAAATCCTGCGTCGTACCTTTGGACAAAAGATTAACCCGTTGTCCATTTGTAAGTCAGCATAATCTACCCGAAAATGGCTCCGCTACCGCTACAGAATAATTCATACTGCGAATTTTATGTTGTCAGCTGTTATTTAAGCTAGGCTTTCTGACGAAACTGAAACTGATACTTGGTTTACAGACATAAGTTTCTGGAAACTTCTGTAAATAAACTTTTAAATCTCTGCAATATCCGCCTTTCATATACAGACAACTCATGAACCCCCGAGCATGCAACATACACATATTGTTACGAATTTGTTAATAATAGTCAGTGTTGCCAGATCTGACAGATTTTTTATTCAATAATCATCTATAACTTTGAGATGTGATATTTGATATACATAATAGACTGTCAATCTTCGAAGTGATTAGGCAAGCGTTACAATTAAAAATTATTCGTGATTATTGAATAAAAAATCCACCAGATCTGGCAACACTGGTAATAATAGTTATTTTTGTGTAAGTGTAAATTCATTTTAAGAGGCTTAGTCATGTTACCAAATATTAATTTTCGGCATTTTTAGTTTGTTTTCGCATTAAAAATGGTCATTTCCCGTTAAAAACACGCTAAAAATCTTCACCAAAGCAGATAATTGCTTTGGCGCCAAATTTGCCTCCTTTTTTGCTCTTGGCTTTTTTTTTTTTTCTTTTTTTTTTTTTTTTGCCGACTAAATCTTTGCTATCGATATACCAATTATCCAAACTCTAACTTGAATATTCTACGAGTAAATTGGGTAAATTCTGGATTAATAGAAGAGTATATTATAAAGTATTCGGATTTCGGCCTTCAGACAGATTTCACGCCAACTACCTTACTGGAAGGTGCTCCTAACTGAGTCTTGTTGAATGCAGCCAATTGCTGTGTGTTAATGCTATGCTACTGTTTGTACTTGCCAGCTGTTATTTGAAATTTAAGCTGTATTTTCTGGTGAAACTGAAGTTCATACTGTTATGGTAAGTTACAAATCAACTCTTGTAATTGACAAGCTACAACTGAACTCTGTCACTGTCTAAATTGTATTACCCGACTGTAGTATGCAATAATAATAGCGGTTATATTGCTTGTTTTGAAAATGCATTCTAATTATTTATTTGTATGTTAGCTTTTCGTTATTTAGCCCATTAATTAATGATAACCTTAATAGATACACGGTGTCCAGATCTGTAATCTTCTGAAATTCACATTTGGAAATGCCAGTTACCATCATATGGCCTATGTAGCTGACATAGCAGATCCTCTATTCCTTGGACTTGATTTCCTAAGAAAGTATAATTTTTAATTCGATTTTAAAAATAATGAACTGCATTCACATTCAGATGGTTGGTTGGTTGATTGGGTTTTATGTCACACTAGTGCTGCGCAGTGGGCAATTGGCGACGGTCTGGGACCCTTGAGGTGGTATGGACACATGCCATTACAATTTTGATCCTACACGGAGAGGATAGCTCCCCCGCTTCGGTAATCACCAGAGGTATAATTTTGATGGGAACATGGAGGATTTTGCGGCCACGACAGATCTTACGTGCACCAGCCACCATTAGTGTAAACGACGGTCTTTGGCCAGCTCGAGTACCGAACCCGCAATCTTCCAATTACGAGTCCGGCGCTCTACCGACTGTGCTACCGCGGCCCATTCACATTCAGAAGACATAGCTGTGTTTAACAATGAAAATCCAGACATTCAAGAAATCTGCCAGATAACAACAAAGTCCGAAATCTCCGTCCCTTCACACAGCGAGACCATAGTTTCCGGGACACCTAAAGAGCAATACTTCTGCTATGGACAGAAAGAATACCCGAATCCTGACGATAGCCCAAGAGGAGTTCTGGTGGCTTCATCTCTGCTTGACCTTACAAAAAACATTATTCCTGTGAGAGTCGCCAACATAAACGATAAAGTAAGGACCGTGAAGAAGGATGAGGTGCTGGCAACTTGCACTACTGTTACATGCATTAACCGGCACACGCAATCAACTGAGTCCAAGTCTTCTGAGTTTTCAACAACGGAATTACTCAAGAATGCAGAGTTAGGAATCGAACAGAGACGTACTGCGGAGAAGCTACTCTATGAATTCAGAGACTGTTTGAACATCTGAAGACGTCAGGAGAACGAACATCACCCAGCACAGAGTTGACACAGGAAATCATTCTCCAATTAAGCAATACCCAAGAAGACTTCCATTTGCTAAGCAGGAAGAGATGGCTGAGCTTTTAAATGAGATGCAGCATAATGATATCATTGAACTAGCAACGAGTCCTTGAGCTATAGTTCTTGTGCGAAAAAAAGGATGGTTCAACAAGAAGATTCTGGGTGGATTATCGTCGTTTGAATGATATCACGAAGAAAGATAGTTACTCTCTTCCTAGAATTAACGACACATTGGACACACTTGCTGGCAATGAATGGTTCTCGACGTTGGATCTGAAGAGCGGTTATTGGCAAGTAGAGTTACATCCTGATGACCGTTAAAAGACTGCATTCACTACGGGACAAGGATTATGGGAATTCAAAGTTAAGCCATTTGGATTATGTAATGCTCCTGCAACTTTCGAGCGCCTGATGGAGACAGTGTTAAAAGGACTTTCCTATGAAGTCTGTCTGGTGTACTTGGATGATATTATCATTGTGGGGAATACCTTTGAAGATCATCTAAGAAAGATCCATAAGGTTTTGGAAAAACTCAAAATGGATAACCTCAAATTGATTCTTAGCAAGTGCAACTTGTTCCGTCGTGAAGTAAGTTATTTCGGCCATATCATCTCTGCTGAAGATGTGAGAACTGATTTCGAGAAGATCTATGCAATCAAGGACTGGAGTCACCCTGAAAACATCCATCAACTACGAAGTTTCCTGGGGTTATGTACATACTACTGGAAGTTCATAAAGGGTTTCTCGAGTTTTGCCAGACCACACACCACAAGCTGACGGAAGATAAACTGAGGATCCTGTGGACAGAGGAATGTGAAAAAGCGTTCAAGAGACTTAAAGAGACCTTAACATCATCGCCTATTTTGACGTATCCACAGCCAGACAAACAGTTCATACATGATACTGATGCAAGCCATGAAAGTGTCGATGCTATTCTGTCGCAAGAAGTTGATGGCCAAGAATGCTTCATTGCCAATTGGAGTAAATGCCTGTCTAAACTAGAGCGATACTACTGTACCACCAGGAAATAACTACACGCCATAGTAAAAGCTTGCATCATTACCTCTATAGCAGAAGCTTCCTGCTCCGGACTGACCAGACCACGAATCTTTAACCCTGCTGCTGTGTTCGGGTCCATTTCGACCCAGCATTGACATACATGAAATTTTGTATTTATGTAAACTACACTCCGTAAAAAGATTATATAAAGTGTCATATAAATTTAATTCAAAAATAGGAATAAAAAGTACGGTTATATATTGAAATTAACAACCTTTGGGCTCGTTTAAATTCCATTTCGTACATTTAAAAGTGAATGTCCATTTTGTTCATTCGTAATGAACACAGCAGCAGGGTTAAAGTGGTTGCTTAATTTCAAGAAACAGGAAGGCCAAATTACCAGGTAGATACGCCTCCAGAAATATGACTTCAAGATACGCCATCGTAAAGGGATTCTACATAGTAATGCAGATGCCTTGTCACGGAAGCCCTGATCGAAAGCTGCAAGCCGAAGAGAAATACCAGCAGATAAATCCGGTTGCTCGCCAAGCTACAGTCTCAACACTATCAAAACTGGACCACTGGAGTGACCAGGAACTTAGAGAAGTGCAGTTGGATGATCCTGACATAAAGACAATATTACAATTGAAGTAGACGACCAGCAACAGACCTACCTGGAAGGACATTTCCACATTTAGCCCCATTACAAAAACTTATTGGGCACTCTGGGACTCACTTTATATTAGAAATGGCGAACTATACAGAAAATGGGAATCTGACGATGGAAGGAGTTTCAGATGTCAGACTTTATTACCAATAACGAAGATTCAGGTGTTCTAGCATAGTAGCCCTACCGGTGGCCATTTCGGGGTGATGAAGACTCTACAGAAAGTTCGAGGAGAACGCTTCTACTGGTGCAAGGCAAGCGAGGACTTGGAGTAATGTTGTAAATCCTGTGATGCTTGTGCAGCATATAAAGGCCCAAAGAAACGAAGCCGAGGAAGACTACAACGATATAACGTAGGAGCACCATTTCAACAGATTGCAATCGACATCTTGGGTCCTCTAACACGGACCTCCAGTGGAAATAAGTACATCCTCGTCGTAATGGACTATTTCACCAAGTGGCCTGAGGCGTATCCCATTCCCGATCAAGAGGCATGCACAGTTGCAGAGGTTCTAGTGCAGCAATGGGTATCAAGGTACGGTACGCCCCTACAACTTCATACCAACCAAGGTACGAACTTTACCTTTGCTGTTTTCAAAGGACTGTATCAATTACTCGGCTTAGGCAAAACTCAGAAAACACCCCTACATCTCCAGTTGGACGGCACGGTCGAGAGGTTTAACCGCAGCATCCTGAATAACCTCTCTCTTCTAGTATCAAAGAAACAGCAAGATTAGGACTTGAAGTTGCCGTTGTTGCTGATCGAAGTGCAGTCCATGAAGCCACTGGCTATACTTCAGCTCAGATGCTGTTTGGACGCGAACTTCGTCTCCCATGTGATCTCCTGTTTGGTTTTCCACCAGATGCGCCTTCATCACCCAAAGAGTACATCCAAGATCTTCAGGCACGATTTGAAGACGTACACAAGTTTACTTGGTAGCGGATTAACATGGCAACGGAGAAAATGAAGACAAGGTATGATCTAAAGGCTACACAACGTAAATTAGGGGAAGGAGACAAAGTTTGGTTGTGGAACCCTATTCGACGCAAAGGACTCACTCTCAAGCTACAGTGTAACTGGGACGGTCCCTACACAGTCATAAAATGACTGAATGATGTCGTGGTGAGAATTGCTGAAACACATTCCTCAAAACCGAAGGTGGTTCATTTTGATCGGTTAGCCACATACCACAGCTAACGGTAATGTTGAAATTTGAAATGTAAATATTTGTTAAATTTGTTATATGTGTAATGTAACTAATTGTATATAAATATTTGTACTTATTTGTAAATTTTGTAAATGTTTCTCACTTAATTTTGAAATCTGTATTAATATTTTATTGTTATATGCAACTTAGTTTTTGTATTTTAGATTGTTTAGTTTCGCCTTCTGACCAACGGTTGTACTTCCCGGGATGTACAGTCCTTGAGAGGGGGGCAGCGTTACGAATTTGTAAATAATTCGTAGTTATCTTTATGTAAATTCTGCATTTCTAGCTCTTTTTCTCGTTGATTGCTAACTTTCCCTTAAAAACGCATTAAAAAACTCCAATAAGGCAGTAAATGGATTTGGCGCCAAATGTGGAGATTTTTTCTTTCTTGGCGATTTTTTTGGCGACTTCGGTGACAAAATCCTTTTTATTGATATACCAAATATGGAAGGTCTAGCTGCAATATTCTACGAGTTACCAGAACATTCTGGGTTTGATACAGGGGTATAAAATGAAGCCCAATGCGCGAAATCAGTCAGTCTGAGTTGAGTTTCGCCAACTACTATCATTGCTACTGAATGAGCTCTGAGTCTCTTTGGATTAATGCCTCGCTGTGTGTTGCTCTAATACAATTCGTACTGTGAATTTGTTGTTGACAGCTGTCATCTAAGCTGTGTTTACTGGTGAAAGTGCAGTTGATACCTATTTTGTAGGCCTGTATTCTTCTGGAATTTTTTGTAAATAAAGTTTCCAGCTTTTGCAAGATTCGCTTTTCATTCTTGGACAACTCACTAACCCCCAAGTACGCAACAATATATATATATATTTAATCCTTCAAAAAGTAATCTGGTTACAACCTTAGTCTAGAAATTTGTCGGTGAGTTTTAATAATTTTTGGCATTTTGGCGATGGAAAAATCTGGTGTGAAACAATCACACGACTTTTTTTATCTACTATTAAACGTATTATATTCATTTTTTTTAAAAATAATGTGACCAGAGGACATAAAATTGACCTAAGGAAGTCGACACCAAAAAATTTTCCGGTAAGAGAAACTTTATACACATCTAAATACATATAAAATATAGTATACATAGTGAGTAAAAACAAGACAAATAGTTATAAGATTAAAAAAAAACTTTTTATATACCACTGTTTTTAAATTTTCTTCTGAATCGTTGAATCATAGCTATACGCAAGCGAAGTGTGACGTCACTAACCATCAGTGGGGCCAAATAAAAAGATTTCTTATGTTAATTATCCATTTGATTTTTTGTAAAACATTATTAAAAATTAAGAAAAATTATTTCCTGATTTTAACCCCCATATTTGGATAAAGTTATATAGAAGTTATTGTGTACATTTGTTAGATTGAGTTACTTTTGCTTTAAAATTGATAAGCTTTTAATTTTAAATTTCAAAATTGTGTCGTCCTTGGCGATTTTTGTATTTGGCGATCAAAATCGTAATACGAAAATATACATAGCAGATGTATCTTTTTGTAATATGCATTCTACGATATATTGTTTCATATTATTGATTGCTCTCTTAATATACGTTGGTGAAATATCCATGATTTTTGAAAGGAACTAAATATGTTCGCCAAATAATTTGGCGATATTTTTTTTTTTTCTGCCAAGGACGACAGCTATCAAATATTCCGCTGCAATATATTAATATCTTATATCAGACACTTTATTTAGACATTTGAAAACAAATTTGACTTCAAATTATGATTCAATATATATCATTTCCCTTTTAATTAGTATATTAGTTGGATATTTATTGTGTAAATATAACCCTTTGAAATGAAATGTTTATGCTTACATTCGAAAATGGAAGTTAGAGATTTTTTTTCTACTGTTTTGAAATTTAAAATTAAACTTTTATCAATTTTACAGCAAATAAAATTTTTAAAGCGATAATGACATCAATTTTTGTAAGATGCATAATTTAACCTTTTTTTTTTACAATTTTTTAACGTTCACGTTTAATTAAATGTATTTATTTTTATGTCGAAAAGAAATGAACTCGTAATTTTTTTGGCAACAATTAAATTATAGCTAATATTTTAATGCTTATTTATATGCTATCAGGAGGTTACTATTTTACTACTTTAATTAATTAAAAGAAAACTAATAAAATATTCGAAAATCTGACTTCGAAGTATTGTGTTGTCACCGGGTTCTGAGCTACTGTGAAAGTTTCAAATGTCTAGCTAGAAGGGAAGTTAGTTAAAAATAGATTGCATGATTTGTACCGGACAAACAAACAATAAACAAGAATCGAAATTAAATAAAAACATGGTAATAAAATAAGAAAGCAAAAATTGTAGTTATTTTTTGAAACACCAATTTCTGAAATCTAAAACGGATCTACCTAATTAGTAAGACTGTTAATTTTCTTGTAATAGCCACGTTTTACATGAGAAAGTATACCTAAAACGGATTTAAGTAATAATTTTAAAGAAAATCGGTAGAGCCTTTTTTGAGGTACCAACATTTACCAAAAATTGGAATACTCAATTATTAAATAGAAACAATAATTACATACAGAAGGATATTTAAAAGGGAGTTAATATGGTAAATTTGAAAAAAATCCGAACAGCCGTTTTTAAAGACAGCAGTTGCGAAACCTGAAATTGAGTTATTTATACAGGACGTCTATTAATTTTCCCGGACAGACCAACTAATCATTGAAAAAGGCATTTAATAGAGTGTTTATGTAGCAACTTTGAAGAAAATCGTCAGAGCCGTTTCTTAGATACGGACTTGCGATCCCACTTCCGGTTTCCTATGTTCCACTTCCGATTTTCCAATTTTCACCAAAATTTGGAAAAATCATCTGTACACCAGACCTGCCTCAATTCTGAAGTTTCGTAGTTCTATCTTTATCGGAGATATGATAACCAGAAGATCCCCCCCCCCCTTTTCACACACACACTGTCCAGTTTCCAAAAAGTGCATGTTTTTACTCAGAAGATTTTAAAACGTATAAATCAGGTGAAAACTTGATATCGAATTTTTGGACTGAATACAATACTTCCATTATCTACGGTAGATGGGTAATGGAAGTAAAAATATAGCTGTCACGACACTATTGCATAAGCAATGTCATTGGCTAGAAATGTCCCAGCTATTGTTTAAATTTCTAAGTTCGCCAACGAGGTCCTATAGTATCGCTGTTCTCTAATGTAAATGCATATTTACTTTATTCTAATAGATTTTTAATAAAACCGTAATAGAGTCTGCCTTTCCCTCTGTCAAATGTCTCCAGAAAATTCTACAGCACGATACCGTCTGCAACGTCTATAAGCGCACCTCGAAACTGAATTTTAATACATTTAATTAGGAATCAATTCGAAGTGACACACTACTTTAACCTTCACCAATGATTCACCTTTCACACTGCGAGGTGAAAAACTGAAGATTCTGCTGTTCCTTAATTGAATACTCTATAAAATACCGTGCGTTTGCTAATAGATCGTTTTTTTTTTTTTTTTTTTTTTTTGGACAGGAAATTAAATTTTATAAGTAGTATTACATTTGGAGTGGGATTCCTATCAATTGCTCGAAATATTGTGGGTGAAAAAAACGCAACCGAAGGCAGCTGGGACCTGAAGCAAGTTTTTGAGCGATTTATATGGATTTGGTTTTTAAAGGTTTCATTTATAAAATAAATAAAATATTTAAAAAAAAAAAAAAAAAATTAAAATTTTTTTCTATTTGCGTGATTAGCACTAAAAAGTATGAAAAGATTAAAATGAAGTGCTGCCACTTAAATTTCATACTTTAGTTAATTTTTAAAAATCTAATTGTCGTGTAGAGAAACTGTTTCCGCCCCTGGATTAAAAAAAATCGCAGCTTTTATTTGGTACTGGACTTGTAACGGTAGGACTGATATTTCTAATTTATTTTCCCCTTTTACCGTTTTTAACCCGGATTCGGCAGAAGGTTTATGACAGGGAAGGTAAGCTAAAAAAAAGTCTAACAAAATTAATGATTCTTTTTTTGCATGTTTTTATTAACTCGTTTTCTTGTTTGTTTGTCCAGTACAAATCTTGCAATTGATTTTTAAATAACTTCCCGACTATCTAGACATTTAAAACTTTTAGAATAGCTCAGAACACGATGACAACGCAATACCACGAAGCCCGATTTTCGAATTTTTTATAAGTTTTCTTTTCATCAATTAAAATATGAAAATAATATTCTCCTACTTGCTTTAAAATTAGCCATTCAAATATTAACTATAATTTAATTGTTGCCAAAAAAAAAAAAAAAAAAAATGTTTAACTGAACATAAACGTTAAAAATTTATAAAAAGTTAAATTAGGCATCTCACAAAAATTGACGTCATTATAACTTAAAAAAATTTTTACGCATTGGTAAAGTGCTAATGTAGTTTATCATATTAATATATGTTGTTCTTAAAGGATTATTATTTTATTATTAAAACCAACGTTTTTTTTTGTATCGCTTTCAACTCGCTTTTTTGTTATTTGTCCAGCACAAATCTCGCAATCGATTTTTAGCTAACTTTCCGACTAGCTAGACACTGGAAACTTTAATAACTGACAACACGATGACAATGCCTTTTTGTAATTATTCGGGTAATGTGTCAATTTCATATGATTCAACAGAAAATTTAAAAACATAGAATATAAAAAGTTTTTTTTTTTTTTTTTTAATCTTAAAATTATTATTATATATATATATTTTTTTTTTTTTTTTTTTTTTTTTTTCAAATCACAAATTAAATTATTGAATGTAAAAGACAAAAATGTTTAAAATGTAAAAGAATTTGTGCAAAGTACATTTCATTTTCGAATTTATCATGCTATAACTAATGGATTGTAACATTATGCTGTTTCTCAGATTAATAAGTCATTAAATATTAGATACGGATTTTTTTTTTTTTTTTAGCAAAATTATGCAGACATTAATGCATATAAAACCTTATTGGTATTAATAAAATTTCGCATTGTCGGCTTTTTCACTCAACTGATCATTGCATATTTAAAAAAAATTAAAAGATTTTATTACTATTAATTTAGTTTGTTAAGAGCTAAATTTTGGCATGTTTCAAACTTTCATATTTCCAAATTTGCTTTCCGCCCATTCCTTTAAATTAAAATATTTTGTTAACGAAGCCAGCGCAAATTCTAACATTAGCAAACAAATTAGAACAAATTAAGAGCTAAATATTGGCACTTTCGAAATTTCGTCATTCGAAATAGGAGTCTCGGTGGGACTAGCATAAAGTCCCCCCCCCCCCCAATTTATCCTCAACCCGCAATAAAACTGATATATCTCTATAACTAAGCCAGAGCGAATTCTAATATTATGCAGCAAATTAAAGCTAATTGAGAGTTAATTTTTGGCACATTTGAACTTTCGATATTTTCAATTTTTCTCCCCCCCCCCATCTCCTTTTCTTTTACATTGAAATATCTCGTTAACGAAGCTAGAGAATATTCTGATATTAAGCAGAAAATTAGAGTTAATTGAGAACTAAATATTAGCATTACGATTTTTCTTTTTTTTTCTTTTTTTTTTTTTGTAATAGGGAGTCGGGTGTACCAGCGTTAACTTAGCCCTCACCCCCACCCCACAAAAAAAAAAAAAAAAAAAAAAAAACTGATATATCTCAATAACGTACCCAGATAGAATTCTAATATTAGAGAGCAAATTAGAGCTAATTGAGAGCTAAAATTTGGCATATTTGAAATTTCGATATCTGTAATTTTGCTTTCCCCCCTTCCTTAACCCCTTTCCTTTAAATTGAAATATCTCGTTAACGAAGCCGGAGCAAATTCTGATATTAGAAAGCAAATTAGAGCTAATTGAGAACTAAATATTGGCACTACCGAAATTTTTTTATATGTGATAGGGAGTCGGGTGTGCTAGCGTTAACTTAGCCCCCCCCCCCCACCAAACCAAAAATATGATATATCTCGATACCTAACCCAGAGCGAATTCTAATATTAGAGAGCAAATTAGAGCTAATTGAGAGCTAAAATTTGGCATATTTCAAATTTCGATATCTGTAATTTTGCTTTCCCCCCTTCCTTCCCCCCTTTCCTTCAAATTGAAATATCTCGCTAACGAAGCCGGAGCAAATTCTGATATTAGAGAGCAAATTAGAGCTAATTGAGAGCTAAATATTGGCACTACCAAAATTTTTTTAGGTGTGTTAGGGAGTCGGGTGTACTAGCGTTAACTTAGCCCCCCCCCCCCCACACAAAACCAAAAATATGATATATCTCGATACCTAACCCAGAGCGAATTCTAATATTAGAGAGCAAATTAGAGCTAATTGAGAGCTAAAATTTGGCATATTTGAAATTCCGATATCTGTAATTTTGCTTTCCCCCCTTCCTTCCCCCCTTTCCTTTAAATTGAAATATCTCGTTAACGAAGCCGGAGCAAATTCTGATATTAGAGAGCAAATTAGAGCTAATTGAGAGCTAAATATTGGCACTACCGAAATTTTTTTATTTGTAATAGGGAGTCGGGTGTACTAGCGTTAACTTAGCCCCCCCACCAAACCAAAAATATGATATATCTCGATACCTAACCCAGAGCGAATTCTAATATTAGAGAGCAAATTAGAGCTAATTGAGAGCTAAAATTTGGCATATTTGAAATTTCGATATCTGTAATTTTGCTTTCCCCCCTTTCCTTTAAATTGAAATATCTCGTTAACGAAGCCGGAGCAAATTCTGATATTAGAGAGCAAATTAGAGCTAATTGAGAGCTAAATATTGGCACTACCGAAATTTTTTTATATGTGATAGGGAGTCGGGTGTACTAGCGTTAACTTAGCCCCCCCCCCCCCACAAAACCAAAAATATGATATATCTCGATACCTAACCCAGAGCGAATTCTAATATTAGAGAGCAAATTAGAGCTAATTGAGAGCTAAAATTTGGCATATTTGAAATTCCGATATCTGTAATTTTGCTTTCCCCCCTTCCTTCCCCCCTTTCCTTTAAATTGAAATATCTCGTTAACGAAGCCGGAGCAAATTCTGATATTAGAGAGCAAATTAGAGCTAATTGAGAGCTAAATATTGGCACTACCGAAATTTTTTTATTTGTAATAGGGAGTCGGGTGTACCAGCGTTAATTTAGCCCCCCCACCCCACAAACAAACTGATATATCTAGATAACTTACCCAGATAGAATTCTAATATTAGAGAGCAAATTAGAGCTAATTGAGAGCTAAAATTTGACGTATTTGAAATTTCGATATCTGCAATTTTGCTTTCCCCCCTTCCTTCCCCCCTTTCTTTTAAATTGAAATATCTCGTTAACAAAGCCGGAGCAAATTCTAATATTAGAGAGCAAATTAGAGCTAATTGAGAGCTAATTCCTGACGTTCTTGAAATTTAAAATTTCGAATGTGGGGGGGCTAGCGTTAACTTGGCCCCCCCACCTTTAAACTTGTTATATCTCGATTCCATACCCAGAGCAAATTCTAATATTAGAGAGCAAATTAGAGCTAATTGAGAGCTAATTCCTGATGTATTTGAAATTTAAAAACTCGAAGGTGGGGGGGCCAAGTTAACGTATCTCTGCAAAACATATGTTCTTCGGAGAACCCATAGACCTTATATATAGACCACGCATCTCCCCTCGTTATCTGTCTGCATCATGAAGGAGCTTCCCCAGCAAAATTGTCACGTGATTTCCCCACCCCATTGTCCCCATTGTCACCCCAGCAAAATTGTCACCTGGTGGAAGAGTGAAGAGTGATCACTGTGTTATTTTTCTGTAGGAACGAATTTTGTGTTTTTTAATATTTTTATTGTACACGCACTTTTTATTTTAGCATTTAGATTTACGCATGGATGGAAAGCTAAACTTTCATAGATTAATTACATAGAAAAAAAATTATGATAAATCATTTTGCAAGCGGAAAAATTGCGTTTGAATTGACATAACCATCTTAAATCGTTCATGCATACAAATGAAAGGGGGGAAAAAAAAGAGAGAGCTTTCTTACAGATTTCAGAGGAATCACCCCTAAGTCCAGTTCACGTGACTTCCGAGACTCAGAACAAAGGATGGAGGTATCGGATTACACCCTCATGTTGAAGACATTCGCTATAATGGTCAGTCCTATTGGTGGCGTGGTCTAGTATATAAGGTCTATGGGAGAACCGACCTTACAGAATGAAAAGGGGGAAAAATAAATGACCCTGCAAATCGTGCGATTAAAGGCTGGTTTCCACTAGGGTTGAAACTTCGAGGTTCAAAAAACCATTAATCACGTTCCCGACACAAAGAGCCAAATGTCTTGTCATCAGTTGTAACCTTTTCTTTATCAGATTGCGCAGTTACTTCAAAGGAAAGCACGCAAAATTGACAAAGATATCTGCCTCTGGCCCCTCAATTATTTCAGCTGGGGGTTAGGGCCAGGGACTTCTCCCTGACAACCAACCCCGTCGAATCACGTCCAACCGCTTGACCACATCAAAGGTTTCTGATTAGCGCCGCTCGAACCAACCTTCAACCAACCGCAATGGAAACTACGCTTAAGATATCGTCTTCTGGAATTCTTAGAAAGATAAGAGTAGCATTGATTTTTTTTCCTACAAAGCGCTAATGATGTGCCTTTAACAACCATGAGAACCCATTTTACACATTCGGCATTTATAGAATTGACAAACAAGTGATTATCTGAAAAAGACATTTAATGTTGAGAACAAAATTTGCACTACCAATAAGATTTACATTTTTAATCCCACATTTAATTATTAATATTACTATTTCTTTCTTTCTTTCTTTTTTTTTTTTTTTTGAAAATAAAAATATGTAAAATAAATATTACGACTGTCAGTTATAATTGGCCTCAACCTATGTGGGAAAATACAAAAATCTCGTGACTGCAAATGCTGCTGTTGTTCCACCAAAGACTTTATTTTCACTTTAACGAGTGCCTAGTAGGTAATGTGCAGATTATCTAGGTAATTCACAGATTACTTAGGTAATTTGAGAAATGAAACAATTTTATGCACTTTAACGGATCCCCCTAGTTAATGTGCAGATTACCTAGCTAATCTGCAGATTAACTGATTTCTGCACTTTAGCGGTAACATATATATGCAAAGTTTTATGCGAAACATAATGCCATTTTTAGATAAGTCGACAAAACACAGTAGAAATAAAATTTCGCGATTAGAATAAAAACATGTCAGATAATTCATGAAATAAGTACATTTGTACAGAAAGTGTTTAAACTGCGCATAGACGAATAATAAAAACTCCCCCCCACTCACAGAAAACAACAACAACAACAAAAAAAAAAAAAAAAAAACCCAGCATACTTATACATATATATATGAGAAGTTTTCAGCGAAAAATAATGCCATTTTTATATAATTCGACAAAACACAACAGAAATAATACTTCGTTATTAGAATAAACACATATAAATTTTTTTCTATGAAATATGTACATTTGTGAAAAAGTGTTTTAACTGCTCATTGACGAATAATAAAAACTCCCCCCCCCCCTTGCAAAAAAAAAAAAAATGTATATACATATATATATGCAAAGTTTTCAGCGAAACTTAATGGCATTTTTAGATAAGTCGACAAAACATAATAGAAATAAAATTTCGAGATTAGAATAAAAACATGTAAAAGTTTTCATGAAATATGTACATTTGTACAAAAAGTGTTTTAACTACGCATAGACGAATAATACCCCTTCCCCCCTCCCAAATATATATATATGTATATTAGCATGCTTATACATATATATATATATATACATGGAAAGTTTTCAGCGAAACATTATGCCATTTTTAGATAAGTCGACAAAACACAACAGAAATAATATTTCGTGATTAGAATAAATTCATATAAATTTTTTCATGAAATATGTACATTTGTACAAAAAGTGTTTTAACTGCTCATAGACGAATAATAAGAACTCCTTTCTACCCCCCCCCCCCCAAAAAAAAAATAAAAAATAAAAAATAAAAAATAAAATAAAATAAATAAATAAATAAATAAAAATAAATAAATAAATAAATAAATATATAATCAAGTCTGTTTTTTTTAATATAAACCAACTCATATTAAAAGCCTTCTCAAATATCAAAGAAATTCAGAATGTTTTATGCGAAAGTGTATGCAGATTCTTACTAATTGACTAACATGGATATGATAAAATAATTTTCATTTCTGAGCAGTATTTCTGGATTTTGTAAAATTTAGTAAAACTCTTCAATTAATTATATTCAACGCCGTAGATAGAAAATTTTTCGGAGGAGGTTCAAACTTTAGTACTTAATGTAGAGTGTTAAAAATGAAATTTAATTCGTTTAAACCCCGCTCTTCGTATCAACCCTTGGCTACAGTCTTGATAGATCTGTCTCAATTTGATAGAGAATGATGTAATCGTTTAATTTTGTGTAACCCTGTATATTGTGTAATATTAATATTATACACATAGCTGATCATATTGTATAATAATAATATTATACATGTAAAATGTCTGAAATTTTATGTGTCTGAAAATGTTATATGTCTTAATTTCAGAAATATCGACCTTATTCAGACACTTATCTGAGCTCATTTATAAAAAAGACACTTACGTGCCTTAATTTAAGACAGCACATGGGTCTGAAATTTTGCATGCGTAAGTGTTTCAGACATTTATGTGTCTGAATTGACATTTCAGACACACTTCTGTCTGAATTTAAGACACTTCTATTTACAGTGTAGCTATGTAAAAAAAAAAAAGGTCTTTTCTTTTTCTTCTTTCCTTTTTCTTTTTTTTTTCTTTTCATTTTCACGAAATTTCTGGTTTGAATCATCTATATGCTCACCTGATAGTAATTAATTTAATTAAAAAATAACTTCGTACGTAAATACTATAAATTGAAAAAAAAAAAAAAAAAACTCGCAATAGTTGTTTTAGGTCACAATACTAGAACAGCAGTGCATCAGGTGAATAAAAACTAGGCACAAGGGCATTATCAAAGCAGCATGGTGAACTCGTTCTTATTAAGAAATTTAATGCGACTTCTGCACTTGACTTTCTTTAAAATATCTTTTTTCAATTTTGGAGTAGTATTGGTATCTAAGGAGTATAGAAGGATTAAAAGTTTAAAAATCGATTAAAACAAGGGGGAAAAAAATGTAAAAATGTTTGCATAAAATAATGTTAAATGTTTGGCTGGCTGTAGTGCGAAACATGTGAACGTTAGAAAATTAAAGGAAGACTTTATCGCATTTTCTATGAAGTGTGAGGATTACATCTCAACATATACCTTAAAATAGCTGTGAAACATACCACCAGGTTGAAACCATGTGGTTTTAAATGTAGGAAAACAAAAGAAACCAAGTGAATATCGTTTTTTAAAATAAGTAGCATTTTCGTGGGGCCTACAAGAGGATGCAGATGCCAGCAGAAAAAGAGAGATACTTGGATTTGAATCGAGATCTTTGGGTAAGTTTTTAAAGATATACATGTATACATTTTATTCATATATGTAAATGGTATTTAGCCGAATATTCGAAACGCAAAAATTTGAAATAGTAAAAAAATTAGATATTTTCGGCTGTATTAATCGTGATTATCAGTCATTGTCTTTCTTTCTTTCTTTCTTCTTCTTCTTCTTCTTTTTTTTTTCAATACTATACCATTCAGGTATAAGTTGTCTGCCTTACTTTCAGATGATATCAGGCAGGCTTACCCATAGGAAAACTAGGTAGACGCCTAGTTTGAAAAATAAATACTATAAGCTAGAATTTATTTATTTTAAAGCAGTTTCTTTCTTTTATTTCTTTTTACTTCCTTATACAAAGTCCGATTTGCGAAATGGATTTTGTATTTCGCATAGTTCAAAAATGAATTATCGTAGAATACTACAAGTTTATATCTGTGACAGTTATGATGTCTAGTTGTACACCTGCAACTTTGGTTTTAATACGAGTTCCCGTTTCAGAAATATCAACGACTTTACACGAATTTTCGTGACGTCTGTATGTAAGTATGTGCGTCTGTATGTGTGTGTGTGTCTCGCATAACTCGAAAACAGTTAGACGTAGAACGTTTCAAATTGATATATAGGTTTGTTATAACATCTAGTTGTGCAGCTCCGTCTTTGGACTTCTATGATTTTCCATTTTGGAGATATTTAGGAAAATTATATTCATAATGAATGACCAAAAATACAAAAGTTTTGTGCATTGTATACGCTATGATAGTGCCTACTATCATAGAGATTTCAAAAGAAGCTAATGATAGAGCCAGTAATGATATTGTTTTGAAAGTTGAAGATATTTTTGCGTGTAGAAAGTTATGCTTAAAGACATAAGCAGATTCTTGTCGACGAATGCATTTTATTTAATGAATATTCAGCCCGTAGATAGATCCCGTAAATTATCTCGCATAACTCAAAAACGGTTGGACGTAGAACATTGCAAATTGGTATATAGATTTCTTGTAACATTTAGTTGCGCACCTTTCTTTTTGGATTTTATATGATTTTCCATTTTGGAGATATTTAGGAAAATTATATTCATAATGATTAAAAATACAAAGGTTTTGGTCATTATATATGACCTACCCTCATAGAGATTTCAAAAGAAGCTAATGACAGAGCTAGTAATGATAATGTTATGAATGTTGAAGACATTTTTGCATGTAGAAAATTATGCTTAAAGACATAACCAGGTTCTTGTCGATGAATGCATTTTGCTTAATGAATATTCAGTCCGTAGATAGAGCCCGTAATTTTATTATTATGAAATTTGTCGACATTATAGTGCGTAGAAATTGATTCTTTAACAGAGAAGTAGGTTCTAGTCGACAAATGTATTTCATTTAATGAATATATAGCCCGAAGATAAAGGCTGTAATGATATCGATTAAAAAAAGTTGTCAACATTTTAGCGTGTAGAAAGTAATTTTTCAAGAAATAAGCATGTTCTAGTCGACGAATGCACTTTAATTAATATTCAGTAAACAGTTGAACAATTCACTTTTTTGTGCTGCAAAAATTAATATTCTTGAAACAATCCAATGAAATGGTCATATTTACTACAGAAATCAAATAAACATTGTTACATGCACTGCAGAGCAAAAATTTCGCTAAATCAGGAACAACCGAATATTTCGAAGTCTGAATGGAATTTCAATTCATCGAAAGTATTGTCAGTGGTTTATGGAATTTTCAAGGTAGTTCTGCGCGAGAAGCCAATGCGTCAGTACAAAATTTCCAGAACTGGACTCCTATTGAGGTAAAGTTTTCCAATTTTGTAAAATACCTTTCTACCATTTTTCGCCACATTCGAATATCTAATTTGACGCTAGTCAAAGCCCACCTTCGTGGAAATGTAAAAACTTTCATCTGTTTCCCCTTTTAGTGTAATACCCTGAAGAAAGTAACACGTAAAAATATAGGCAAGTTCTAGTTTACAATCATGAACACTTTTGTTTATATTTTTGAATGTTTACTAATTTATAAAAAAGCTTCATAATAACATAAGTTTTAATTTAATGCAGGAGAAAAGTGTAATGTTAATATAAAATGTTATCTCAGCCTTTTCAATAAAAGTTTAGAAAGTTCTAGAATCTCATGTACAGTCGGTAACAAAAGTGTCCAAACACTAGCAAAAAATCCTATGTGAAAAAAGTACATTTAATACTGTTTTCTTAAATAAATCCTTGTCGAATCCTGTTCTTAGTCCTTAATATTGACTTTGAAAGTATACACTTTTATTTTACATATTTAATTTGCATCAAATAATTTCAATCCCTAAAGTTTGAACACAAAATTCAGTCTAATTAGTTTAAAATATTTTCAGCTTTTTTTTTTTTTTTTTTTTTTTTAGTCCGGTAATATACTATACGATACACTTTAGTTATAATAAATAAAGTTTTTCAGAAGAAACCTGTAAACATTTTATCTTTTATAAACAAACTCAAGTTAAAAGTTAAATTGTTAACACGTGTCATTATTGTAATAAAATTAAAAACACTTTAAAAACACGTTTAAAAATACATTTATTAAAAAAATAAAATTTCCAAAGCTTTTCGCCTTAGATAAAACTAAGACTACTGTATAACAGGCTGAATCATTCGCCGCCATTTGTCCGTCAAGTCCGTCATTGCTAAACCTAAGATTACTATATAATAGTCTTATATAGTCTCATGTAATAGTTTTATATTGTAGTCCGTCATTGCTAAATCTAAGACAACTATATAATAGTCATATATAGTCTCATATAATAGTGTTATATAGTAGTTTTAGGTTTAGCAATGACGGACTTGACGTACAAATGGCGGCGAATGATTCAGCCTGTTATATAGTAGTCTTAGATAAAACAAGGCATCATCAAAGATTTAGTTTTACACACTACAGAGCAGTTATATATACTTTTGTATCATATGGTCAACAGTTAAGTCCTTACAAAAAATAAGACCAACTGGAAGTTATACATAGAGGCTTGAACTATTACAGGGTAATGAGGTGCTACACTTGGAGACTAGAGCTATTGCAGGATGAAGGGGTGCTACACTTGGAGGTTGGAACTATTGTAAGATGCGGAGGTGCTACACTTGGAGACTGGAACTATTGTAGGAAGGAGAAGTGTTACACTTGGAGGCTGGAACTATTGTAGGATAAAGAAGTACTATACTTGGAATCTGGATTTATTGCAGGATGCGTAGGTGCTACACTTGAAGAGCAGGACTATTGCAGGAAGAGGAGGTACTACACTTGGAGGCTGGAGCTATTGCAGGAAGAGGAGGTGCTACACTTGGAGACTAGAACTATTACAGGTTAAGGAGGTGCTACATTTGGAGGCTGGAACTATTACAGGAAGTGAAGGTGCTACACTTGGAGGTTGGAACTGTTGTAGAATTGAAGAACTGCTGGTCAAGAAATTGTAGAAACATCAGAGTGCAAATGTAGGAACTGAATTTATTATAGGTGTTTTGAAGATTCACATGAGGCTACTGATGAGTAAAACTATACGGAACTGAAAAAAACAACAAGCTATTAGTTATTTTATAATATGGTGGCAAATTACTGGCAAAATTGCAGCATCTTTTGAATTTATTGAATTTTTATGTTTAATTATATTAATAGCTTCACAAAGATACAGTTCTTGGATCGTAGGAGGGGCTGAAATAATTTTGACGTTATCCCACATAGGAGTAGCGTTAGGGTTATCATAAATAAAATCAACCAAAGTAGAACTTCTTCTTTCCTTTATATTATGCTTATGTTCTTGAGTTCGTTTTGTTAAAGTTCGCTTAGTTTGTCCAATGTAACAGAAAAGTTCTTTGTTAATTTCAATGGCTATTTTTTATACTCCTCCAGTAGGTCCAGTCTGGTCACTATTATAAAGAGTTAATTGTTTAATAGTTAGGGGGGAACTGAAAAGAATTAATATATTAAATTTACGTTGAATATAATTTTGAAAACTATAGAATTCTTTACAGTAAGGGAGACTATTGGTATAATCCAATTTAAGAGTTGAATTCAAAGTATGATTAATAGGATTAATTGACATGCTGTCTTTTATTCTATTAACAACTTTTATAATATTAGATTTACAATACTCTGCAGCATTACCGATTTGAATAATTTTGTTAATTTGTTGTTTTTCATTAAATTCAAAAGTTGTATAATTTATGGCACGGGTAATGTAGGAATTGAAAAAAGCATTTTTATATTTAGTAGGGTGAGCTGAATCAGCCGGGATAGGTAATGGGATAAATGAATTTTTGAAAAAAAAAGTCAAAGCATATAGTTGAGTTATCAGTATTACGATGGATCTTGAGGTCGAGAAACAAAGAGTACGACAAGTTTCTGTTTCATAAGTAAAAGTTATAGATAAAAATTGGTTATTAAAACTATCAATTAAATTAAGAAGTGAATATTTTGAATAAGGCCAGGAGATAAAAATATCGTCCACATAACGTAGATATATAGTAGGTTTGAGTATGGAGGATTCAAATACACGTTTTTCTAATTCAGTAAGTAGTAAATCTGCTAAAATAGGACTAAGAGGGGAACCCATCGGGGCACCAAAGGTTTGTTTATATATAACTTTATTAAACAAAAATACATTATTATCATTAATGAGGTCAAAGGCTTCACTAATAAATTTAAGAAAGTGGTTAAGTGATGGACTAGAACTACATTTATCAAGGATTATGGATTTAACTAAGTCTAAAGGAATATTCGGAAAAAGAGAAATAAAACATCAAGACTAAAAAATTTATCAGTAGGTTTAAACGTAGTATCCAGAATTTTGTTTTTAACTTCTAAACCGGATTTTACAATGTGCGGGTCGTTAAGAGTCAAAGGTTTGAGTAAATTTGGTAGAAACTTTTCCAGAAAATAAGACGGACTATTACATTTAGAGACAATTGGACGAAAAGGATAATTAATTTTGTGAGTTTTAATTTTAAAAAACATTTTAGGAACAGACGGGTATAATGGTATTTTGATACTTTGTGAAGCAATTAAATCTTTAAATTTATAAATAAACTTTTGAATTTTTCGAGTAAAATTTTCAATAGGGTTAGCTTTAAGTATAATACAGGCTAGGTCATTAATAGCATCAAGAGCTTTACTGCGGAAATCATTAGTGTTAAGGGCAACAAGTTGTTTAGATTTATTTGCAAGTAACAATCGTACATTTTTGTTAGCTTTGCTTTGTTTTGAAATTGTAATATTTATATCATTGGACTCACTATTGAGGTTTAAGTGCTTATTTAACAAGAAAACTGCACGAGAACGGACTTGATCTTGATGTTCCTTAAGAACATATTTTATAATATTTTCAAATTTTGGGATAATGTTTGCTGAATATTTAGCTTAAAAACATACATATTTACCATATCTCTATGAGGAATTCATTTCAATTCCCGAACAGCTTTCCTAGAAATGGTAAAATATTATTAGTAAAGCACATCCACTAACAACAAAAAAGAATGTTATCGCTTAAATATTTGCAGCCCTGTATATCTTTCGAAGTATATATATAGACCACACGGTGCATCTAAATGTAATCCTATAGTAATCATACATGGCCCAGCCTGAAATATACTTCCATCAATTTGCAACGATTGACGCACTTTTATCTAGTTTTTTTGTGTAGCCCTGTAAACGAACAGTAAATGATTTCCCTACCTTATTCTACATGCGACATTTTTTTACGCATATAAAAATATATATTCGTTTCATTTGGTTTAGTGCAGTCTATAGATGTTGAACTCTACTTACCAGCACTTTCCCCCATAGACGTAATGCATTTGAATTCTCTTGGGCATCCCTGTACACTAACCATTTGCTTCATCTCAACGAAAAGCTTAGTGTAGCATCTCCATATCATACACATTTAGAATACCGAGTTTGGAATTTCTGCTACAATTTGTTCTTGAGATATGATGATAACAGATACACAGACCATTTGCTAAAAATATGATTTTCGCATTCGGGGGACCTCAGAACATGGAAATGTAACAAAAACTCACTTTCAAAAATTTGACCCTAAAACAATACTTTCTCTACCTTATGGGTAAGAGAAAGTAATAATAAAAAATTACCTTGTAAATATTTTTATTATAGCATTCAACCTTTTATTCCTACTTTTTGTCCGTATTGAGAATATTCTTATTTTTCATTATAACCTGGTGTGATGCCTCAAGATTGAGGTTTTCTTGAATATTTAATTTTTGTTTTACATCTTTTCGTAGCATTCACTTGATATTTTATGTTTTTAGTCATGTATCTCGTTCTCATTATAAATTTTTAATTTTTAATTTAAAAAAAAACGAAATTTTACTAATTTTTTTGCTTTTAATCCCCTTACATTTATAACTCTTTAACCCAGATTTTTTTCGTATTTAATCATTTTATTTTATTTTCTTCTGGTGAGTTGCTTCAAGTCTGAGGCTTTCTTCATTATTACGACTCTTTCATTATTTTTCGCTATAATGTATTTTTTTTTATTGTTATTATCAAGCTCATTTGAGATTTTTCTTCTTTTTTTATTTTTCTCCTGTGTAGCATGTTGGATACCTTGTAGGTAGCACAGAAGTCTATTAACTTTAGTAAGGGCCCTTTTCAGGGCCTACTGGTTGGGCCAGAACTGAAAGGAAAGAGCAGTGCCTACACAGGTAACCCCGCATTGCGAGGGGAAAAAAAAGTTATGGTCGCTGAAAAGCGTTTTTTTTTTTTTTTTTTTTTTTTAAATATATATTGGGGGCTCTACCCTGCTTCTCTACCATCTTTACTGCCAGTTACTCCACTAACACCTTAGATCTCATTCTATGCGACTTAACATCTTTTTTTTAACTGTGATTTTACGAATTTTCTGACAAGTTATTCCACTATGGTGAGGTGCCTCAAGTTTGAGGCTTTCTTATCCTATTAACTTAGCATTTTCTCTGTCTACTTATGTTTAGACATTTTCTTAATTTAATTTTTATGGCTCTTGTCACGGATTTTCCCAATCAAACTTCTCCTGGGCATAAAGTTGATGACAACTAGGCAGGTTATGAAGCCTCTACAATTTCGCAATTTCTTCGAAGTGATTAGGCAACAGTTACATTTAAAATTTGATGGTGGCGATATTAAATAAAAAAGTCACAAAATCTGGCAACACTAGTCTAACGTAGTATGCCAAGCTTCCTGAAAATGTCTTTGCGCTGGGTCTAATATCCTACGTGTTATAATTAAAAAAGGGGCAATTTGTTTTGATCGTTATATCGCATGAATATATGTGGTAGCCTCATAAAAATTTATACAGATAATTAGAAGAATCCTTATAATCACATGCTACTGCCAAAACATATTTCAAGCAGTACTTTTTACAGGGTGATAGAAAACATTTTGATTTTTCTTTAATTTTTTACTGGTCCACTTTTCCTCTTCAGGACAGCGGCTTGTGAACCGAAAATAGGTGAAGAGCTGAAAAATAACATTTAAGTAGTATAAATGCATAATTTTAACTAAAAATTAATTAAAAATAGTCATTTTATTTAAATGTAAATTTATACTCTATGAATGAATACAATGTAAAATATTAGGTGAAGTGCCTCTTCACCTATTTTCGGTCCACGGGCCGCCGCTGCTTCAGGACAAAAATTTTGTTGAAATATATAAGGTGGAAAGTTTCAAGATGACTTCTAAAGAATTTTTCTACATATTTGACAAAACGTCTAAATTCTAAAGTGCCTAAAAACTTATTGGTAGATAATGTATATCAGTTTCAAAGAATTGTATGAATGTTTATGTAAACTAGAAAGCGGACGGTTGGACAGACGGACAGACAAACACTCAATCCGAAATTATAAACACTTCTCAACTTTGTTGAAAGTGTTCAAAATATATATTGTAACTCGTGTCTTTTTTTTTTTCCCCATTCAATTTTGATATTTTTTACTTTAATAGATAAAAATGACATTTGCTTATATTTTAGCATTCACGATTTACAATAAATAAAAAATCACTTATTTTGTAATCATAACTGGCAACACATCTTGCATCATGCTCCAACCGACATTTTCCTGACGAAATTTCAATATAAATTCAAATTTAAAAAGTGTTCTATTGTTTCAGTTTACAGATTGCGGGAGGAAATGAGGGATTGTGTTTGGTCGTCGATAACGTTTTTTTCTTCGCTATTTCGTTTGTAAGCCTTTTGACCTTAACTTGTATTCCGTGTTAGTGAAGATAAAAAGACATCGGATATCATTTGCTGTCATGTCTGTTGACAATGCCGTTAGCACGACACATTCAGGGTCTAATGAAGGTAATAATCCAGGTATTTTGCAGAATCGAGAATCAGCAGAACTCAATCCAACACTGCTGGTGAGTTTATTCTTATTACATTATTTTTAATTTAAATAATAAGAATTATTATTGTTATTTATTAAGTTTGTAGATTTTTTAAAAAAAAAAAAAAAAAAAAAAAAAGGTGATTACGATTATACATAGCAAATTTTTTATGCGCAAAATTAAATTAAATTTTTTTTTTTTTTTTTTTTTTTTACGACTTTTCTTTTAATACTTTTCAACAAAGTTAAAAAGCTTTTATGACTTTGGTTCGTCTGCCAGTCCTATAGCCTTGCATCGGGTCGGATGCGGGTCGAATTTACATAAATTTTCAACCTGCTTGTTACCTGTTGGTCTATCCACATAACTCTTTTTCTTCGAAAAGATTTTTATGCTATTTTTTTAATGAATCAAACTTGTTTAATCCAAAGATTAAATGATCTGTAATAATTTAATGTAACATGACTCGAAACGTGAGTTCCCATTTACGTAAATACAACTTTTAAAATTGTAATACAATACATAGTACAATACGTACTACAATACGTAAAGAAAACGTTTAAAACTTCATACAATACATAATACAGTACTACCTTCAATCCGTAACTACAACGTTTAAAACTGTGAAAATGTGTGCATCTTCCAGTTTATGTTTGCTTTCTTATTTTACTTTTTTAATACTGTCAAAATTTTGGAAATGTGGATTTTTTAAAAGTAACTTTTATATATTACATTTGACATTTTGATACATTGTATATTGAAGTTTTGTCTATAATTAGACATACATACTTATTAATTTTGATATAATATTTAATTATCTGAAAGATTTGTTCAGTATTATAACTGTATTTTGTGTAACAGAACTTTAATTCAGTTTCTATATATATTAGAAAAAAGTTACTGTCGCTGGCGTCATATTTTTTTTTTGTCTGAAACCGCATCTCCTTGAGAATGACAGTGTCCTCCGCGTCATGAGAGGTATCAATGTGTGCCGAATACTCCAAGGTAGACATTTCAGTTGGTTAGAGATTTCTATCTGAATTAACGAAATAGAAGTTATTATTAAAAACGTTAGGTTAATAAAGGTACTCTACTTATCAACATGCAAATTGTTTCTCGAAATAGTTGCTCTTTCAGTTTTATGGTATCATATCATAATTACCAGTGAATATAAAATATCATCTCATCCATGGTGTAAGAAAAAAAAAAAAAAAAAGGCAATGTTGCTATTGATTACAAATAAATTTGTCGTCTGCAAATAAACAAAAAGCGTTATCTTAGATGTTTTCAATGAAAAAGGGAATTTAGGATTGTAATTTGACGTCTGCAGATACCCCCTTTTTTTTTTTTTTCTACCTTTAGAAAATTAATTTTCTTACTGTCAATTTCTTATGTTGTTTATAAAACATTTTTATATGCTATTTTATTTTTATTTATTTTATTTTGTAAATAATGAAATAATATCTTGTCTGTACAATTGGCTGCATTTCTTTTTGTCTTTGAAGTGTATTTTTAGCTTTTTTAGTTAAAAACATATTTTAAAATACTTCGGGTCAGAGTCAAATTCAAACTCTTAAGGAAAAAAGACATTATGTCTAGACATTATGAATTTCATGAAAGTTAAAAAAAAAAAAAAAAAAAAAAAAAAAAAAAAAAAATGTATATATATCTATATATATATATACTGATTTTTAGCATAATATTTCTTTAAAAAAAACAAAAAAAAGTGGTATTAAATATTATGCATTCCAATTTGACATTGAATATGGAAGGGGTATATGGGTTATATGGGTTATATGGGTTTCTATAACATTTTTCTACCTTTGTCTTGTGTTATACACTATTAATATTCTTATTCAGTGAAAGGCAAAGCATCGAATAGGCGGACTGAACCCTACATGGTTTAATAAGTGAAGAGACTATATTTTTTCTATATCTCATTCTGATTATATTTCTGTCCCGTCATATTGGAAAGTGTTTCCGTGTAATTTTTTTTCATTTTATGACAAGGATTTGTGTAATGACATTATTCTTAATAGCTTCTTATCTTTCATTTTTCGTATTCGCGCGTTTTACATAGTTGAGTTGAGTGGTTTAATGTCGCACTGTGGTTACGCAGTGCGCAGTTGGCGACGACTTGGATTCTTCTATTAATTTTAGAAATGTTTGTTTCATGATGAGGTAAATAGAAAGTTCAAAGAAATTGTTCCATCCCCTCTCCAAATAAATAAATCAAAATAAAGGAGTAAAATAAAAGCTCTTTTAAATATAATAATACTGTTATATATTTTTAGGATCTCGACATAAGTGTCGTTTATCACTCAAGTAGCACGTAAACTGGATTTTTTAGTTTAATATACCGAAGAAATACTGTACGTTTGCCCTAGTGAATCAAGATGATATAAATACCCTACAATTTTCTGTACTTGCACTATAACTTTTTTTAGTTCCCCATCTTACTATAGGTATGGGGAACTAGGTAATCGTGAAAATTTTTGACCTCGGTTTTTTGACTTTTTTACACGTTTTCAGGTGTGAGGAATCCGAAAATATCAAAATGGGTATGATGTCCGTCTGTAGGGTGTCTGTTAGTTTGTTAGTGTGTTAGTTTGTTAGTTTGTTAGTCTGTGTACACGATATCTCACGAACAAATGATCGCATAGAGGTCAGATCAGTTTTAAAATATTATTCATGACACTGGCCAGAACTCTATTTATTTGCAACATTTTAATTAAAAAACTTCAGGAGTTATGCGAAATTTAACGATTTTCTGAACATGTGAGAGTAGGGCAAAATTTCACATAAACGTGCATGAAAAGAAATATTTTTATAGTAAAGATGCAAGAACAGCTCTTTAATATCAGTTTCGATGCCGGGATGAACATCATTAATTATAAACACGCTACTTTGAAAATTTCGTAAATTATTGAAAATTTACGAATTTCTTAACAATGCATAATAAGGCAAAATTTTGGCATAAACGTCGGTTTTGAGGGACATTCATAAAGGTGTCAGACCACTTTTAAAATAGCACATAAAATGATAGCATAAACATCCTTGACTATGAATTTTCTAATTTAAAATTTCGCAAGATATTCGAAATTTGCGATTTACTTAATATGGCAGAATAAGGCAAAATTTCGCATAAACGACCATTTTGAGGGATATTTTCATGATAAAGATGCCAGACCCCATTTAAAATATCATTTAGGATACTAGCATGAACATCCTAGACTATGAATTTTGTAATTTAAAAATTTCGTCGTTCGAAATTTACGATTTACTTAACATGGCAGATTAGAACAAAATTTCGCATAAACGACCACTATGAGGGATTTTTGCATCATAAATATATCAGATCATTTTTAAACAGACATTTATGATACTTGTTTGAATATCATTGACTACGAATATTCTAATTTGAAAGTTTTGTAAGTTATTCGGAATTTAAGATTTTATAAACATAGCAAAATTGGGCGATATTCCATATAAATTTGCATTTTGGGAATTGTTGCATTGGAAATAGTATCGAATTGTATGAAAACTAAACTACGAAACTGACCTCACTAAAATAAATTAATAGATTAGAATAAGGTAAATATATCGAATTGAACAGTGGGTAGCCTGTTAGGTGGGGATTTCATTATATCACTGTGTCGAGCGAATGGTCAAATTCATTTCACTTAGCATGAATATAGTATGTTCCGTACTAGAAATTTATGAAAACATAAATATGATGGAGAACTGAGCAGAGTCCACCTATGCCAACTAGTTTAAATGTAGTATGTAGTAATGTAGCAGTGCATATTCCCTATTTCATGTGTATTTATTAGAATTATGTACGTTAATCGAAAAAAAAATATATATATATATATATGGTTTATCAATATTTATTGTAAATGATGTTTTTCTTTTTTCTTATTTTGCCGTAGAACTTCTGTTATGTATGTTTTCAGAATAATCGAATTGTAAAAAAATCTCCAAATCGAAGATTGGCATTTTCTTTTCTCGATACTTCTTAAGCAACAGAATTCAGCGAGGCGGAAATTGAAATGCCTTTTCCGGTAGCAAAAGAGAGACTGGTGTGGTTAGATAAAATTTTCCTCCGTTAAATGGAAGAAAACTAAAAATGGTATTTCATCTTTCGATTTTTGTGTTTCAGATTTCAGACGCAAATGAAAGATAATTTAATAAAAATAATTTTTGGCGGAGAAAGATAATATCTTATGCAGCTAATACAGATGGAAATATATCCATCTATAATATGAATAACGACAAAGTTTCATATGGTCAAAAAATTTACATTTGAAATGCAAAATAATAGTACTTTTCTCCTCTATATTGAATTAAATCCAAATTATTAAAAGAGTTTGTAAATAAGAAAGAAAAATAATGCAGATCCAATTGTTAATAAAACATTTTCAAACGCCTTTTGTTTTATACGTCTCTGTATTCATACCAGTAATTCCATTTATGCAGTTTTCAATTGGAAAATGCTATAGTGAAACTAAAAGGTATTCATCAATTTCGAGGTATTTCAAGGACACTTACAGAAAAAAGTGTGCATTAGACAGGAAGTCGGAGAGACAGACAGAAAGTTCATCGAAGTCTTTATACTTTTCAAATTGATTATTAAGTGCATAACGCGACTGAAAATGAATCTGGAACAATTTCTTCATCCGCATGCGGTAATGCATTCGAATGTTTTTGTGTGACCCTGTAAACGAATCATTAGTGTTAATCATTCACTATTTTACAGAAAATATGCTTTTATGCATTTGGAACATGTATGTCAATTTCGTTACATTTAGGGCGGTATAGAGATACTAAAATAGATTTTTAGAGATATCTCTCATAGAACGTAACGTATGTTTTTTTCTTTTACTTTTTTTTTTTTTTTTTTTTTTTTTTCTTGCGAGACCTTATACAAATGCTGTTTTAATAATATTCAATGAGAAAAATTCTCGAGTGAACTTGGTTAACATATATAAGTTTCAAAGCATTCTATAAATATAGACAGAAATTAGAGCATACGCGTACAGACGAATAAACAAACAACACTTGTTAAATTCAGTATTGGTGAACTGATTTTACTAATACTTCAATCAAAATCACCATGCCTTTAACAACGATGCCCTTGTCATGTATTTTTATTTGATAACTCTTAAAAAAGTTGAATCTTTACCGTCTCTTACATTGGCATTGTATAATGTTTACTATTCATAAATTTTTCTTGGTTCATATAAACTAATATACAAGTCAATGATTTTTGGTAAATTAACATGAAAATAATTGATTTTTGGTAAATTAATATGCGAATGGGTATTTTTTGGTAAATTTTTCATAATATGCTAAATTTCTAAAAACTTTTTGAAAACTTTTTTTTTTTTTTTTTTTTCGGACTGAGGACTCAATCTGGGATTTTTGCGGTGATATTTTTCGATAGTTGGACATTTATCGAAATCTAAAATTTATCGAAAATATAATTGAATAATTTGAAAGCGATGTTATAATTTGAAAAAAAAAAAAAAAAAAAAAAAAACTAATAGTCCTCCGTGCTAAACTAAATTCTGCTTTTGCCAGAATTTCATCAAAATCTTTTTTTTTTTTTTTTTTTTTTTTTTTTAAGAAGGAAAAAGAAAAGAAAAGAAAATTATTAATAAACAGTATCGAAACAAACACTATCGAAGAAGTTTTTTTTAAAATAATTTTGAATTAGGAAATAAAAAGTGCGCGTGCAAAATGAAATAAAAATAAGTAAAAAAATGAATTTAATGATTTAATTTTTATGTAAAATATGATTGCTTTCTATCTTAAAAAGTAGATGTAAAATTTAAAGTTTATGTGGTGCGTGTGGCATCTATAAAAATTGTTTTAAGAAATAGAATAGAATAAAGAAACTAACAATGTTGGTTGCATTTTGTTATATAGTTTAAATTTTTGAATTATTATTATTATAATTTTTTTTTTCACTTCTTACATGTATTTAAATTTATTGATGAAATCTTTGAGTTGTTGGGCGGGTGATAGTGATTTCAAATGATTTCATATATCACTGTCTCAGAAACAACTCATAATATATTATTCTGCTGCCATAATTGCCCTTGATAAAAATATAGCAGTTTTTGGGGAAGTTTCAAAGTTATTTTTCCACATTTCTTAACCTTTTGCTTTGTATAATGTTTCACTTCTACATGTAATTATTTATTCATACCTTGTTCATTCAAGTTTTCATTCCTGGTGTTTGATTATTATTATAGTATTTGTTGGGCAGGAGAAGATTTATAAGTAAGCCATAACATTGATATGACGAGGCGTATACATTTTAAACACATAAAATTTAATAGATGACTATGACAATTACAGATGAAATACACAAGTTACACAAACAACTACATTTTGAAGACTGATCTGTTTTAGCAGAGATAAAAGTAAAGGGAAATTAACAGATCACTGATTGGACAATACAGTTTACAGGTACATGTACATTTACGTGACGTCACTTGTCACTTACCAAAAGTCCAATAGATTGAATCAGGAATACAATGACGAAATACACCACAACTCTCCTCCCCTTAATTCCGCATACCATACCTGATGGGAGGTTTTCTTACTCTAGTTGATCTTCTTACACCCTGTTCAGAAAAAGATAAATTAGTATTTTTTAAGTTTGAATGTTCAGGTTTTAGTTCTTTATTATTTACAGTACTGTTGATATTTTTATCACAGTCAATTTCTCCAGGCTTTGTAGACACTGATCTACTGTCGGTTGGCACTGAATCTGGTGTAATGGAAGGATCGGTTGGCACTGGATCTGGTGTAATGGCAGGATCGGTTGGCACTGGATCTGGTATAATGGCAGGCCTCCTACCAGACTTAGATTCTCCATCGCTTTGCAGGTGTGGACTCTTGCTATCGGGAACCATGGGAATATTTGCATCAAGGGTGTTCTTTTCAATATCACCAGGACTTGTAGTTTCCTCCAGTTGTACTCTGGAACCTACACTTTTCAGTTGATCAACGTGTCTTTTCCATACACATGAACCTACTTGAATTTTATAATGTAGTTTGCCTATTCTGGCAATTACTTTACCTATTTTCCATTTATCTCCTGGTGTGTAATTGCGTACTGCAACTTTTTCATTTACTTGGAATTCTCTTATCTTTTTTTTGTTAAAAACATTTTTATGTTGTTTGTTTTCAACATAATTTTTAACATTTGGTACAAGTAAATCTAATTTTGATCTTATATTTCTTTTGAGAAATAATGATGCGGGACTCTCCCCTGTTGTAATATGAGGCATTATTCGGTATTGGAATAGAAATTCGTTTAACTTAAATTGGAGATTTCCGGGTTCTGAACTTAAGGATTTCAATCCTTTTTTAATTATTTGGACATATCTTTCAGCCTGACCATTTGTATAGGGATGGTATGGTGCAGTTAAGATATGTTTTATGCCTTTACTTTGTAGAAAATGTTCGAATTGTTCTGAAGTGAATTGTGGCCCATTATCAGACACAAGGGACACAGGATAGCCATATCTGGCAAAAAGCGAAGAAAGACAGTTTATAGTGTTCTCAGCAGTAGTATTAGGAACAATGAACACTTCTGTTCATTTACTGTGGGCATCTACTACGATTAAAAACATTTTTCCCATAACTGGACCAAAAAAGTCTATGTGCATTCTGTTCCAAGGTGTTGTAGGCCATTCCCAGTGATGGTTGTCCATTTTAGGAGAATTGTGTTTTAATTTAACACAAACAGAACAGTTATTTGCTAAATCCTCAATGTCTTTATCAATACCTGGCCACCATACAAAACTACGTGCCAGTGCTTTCATTTTAACTATGCCAAAATGGCCAAAATGTAAATCTTGTAAAACTTTTTGTCTATGAACAGTCGGAATTACAACACGATTCCCTTGTAATATACAGTTATTTAATAATGAAAAATCTTCTTGTTTATGTCCGAAAAGTAAGTAATTTGGCATCTGTGTGCCTGATATTAAGTATTGATACATTTCTTTCAATACTGGATCCTTTTTAGAACTTGCACACAACGTTTTTGTAGTTAAAGGTAACGTAGTTATTTGATGAATAAACAAACAATCGGATTCATCAGTGTTGCCAAATAAATTTCGTGACAAAGTTGGTGACATTTTTTCTGGCTGTAGCGAGTCGGACGACGGCAGCAGTAAATCTTCACTACGTAATGGAAGACGTGATAGAGCATCGGCATTTCCGTGATCTGCAGATTTTTTATATTTAATATCATAATTAAATGTTTGTAAGTATAATGCACATCTTTGCATTCTAGCTGCCGAAAGTACCGGAATACTTTTTACGGGTGAAAATATGGAAACTAGGGGTTTACTATCAGTATACAGAGTAAATCGCCTACCATATAAAAGTTGAAAAAATTTCTTTGCTCCAAAAATTATTGATAACGCTTCTTTATCTACCTGACTATATCGCTTTTCTGCAGAAGATAAAGTTCTAGAAGCAAAAGCTATGGGTTTTTCGGAGTTATCTGGCATTGTATGCGAAAGTACTGCCGAAATTCCATAAGGAGAAGCATCAGTGGCTAAAATTAAGGGTAATTTAGGATTAAAGTGGGTGCGAATCCTTTCGGAAGTAATTTCCTGTTTAATTGCATTAAATGAATTCTCGCAATTTTTTGTCCACCGAAAAATTACATTTTTACGTAATAATTCATTTAGAGGATAAGCAATCGTAGATAATTTAGGAACAAATCTAGAATAGTAAGATACTAAGCCTAGGAACGCTTTTACTTGAGTTACGTTTTTAGGTGTTGGAGCATTTAAAATAGCAGAAATTTTTTCTTACGTTTTGTGTGTGCCATTTTTATCAATTTTGTAACCACAGTATGTAATTTCATCATTCATGAAAAAAGATTTTTCCTTATTTATTTTAAGATTATATTCACGTAACCTTTCTAGCACTTGTTTTAATCGCTCTAAATGTATTTCATCCGTTTCTCCTGAGATACATATATCGTCAATAAAAACTGAAATACCCTCTATACCTTATAAAATTTGTTCTATAGTTCTCTGCCATATTGTTGACGAACTGGCAATTCCGTATGGTAATCGTGTAAATTGCAATAAGCCTTTAGGAGTGTTAATAGTAAGTAATTCTTGTGAATTTTCCTCTACCGGTAAATGCAAGTATGCTTGATTCAAATCAATTTTTGTAAAATGTAATCCACCTCCTAAAGTTGCTAATATATCCTCAATTTTTGGTAGCGAGTATTTGTCAACCTTTAAAAATTTATTTACTGTGACTTTAAAATCGCCGCACAAACGAATTTTCCCATTAGGTTTTACCACCGGAACAATAGGTGTTGCCCATTTACTAGTGCTAACAGCTTTTATTATCCCTTCATTTTCTAATCTTTCCAATTCTTCATTTACTGCATTCCTTAATGCATACGTAACTGTTCGCGATTTACAAAATATTGGTGATGAGTCTTTCTCTAAATGTAATACAGCTTTAACATTTTTAATTTCACCTACGTTATTTGTGAATAAATCCGGAAATTCATTCAGTAAATTATTTAAATTTTCCGAGATTTGTACTTTGTTTATCGGAACAGTTTGTAAATTGTTTAGGAATATATTAAATGTAGTTATCCAATCCCTACCTAGCAAGAAAGGAAAATTGTCTTTTTTAACTAAATATAACTTAACATTCCTAGTTTTATTTTCGTAAGTTACATTTACTCTAACAAATCCCTCGGGCTGGAAAATTTCTCCAGTAGCTGTTTTTAATTGTACATCAGCAGGAAACATTTTATGTTCTGGAAATAATCTCCGAAAACGATTTATCGGTACAGCGGAAATCGCTGATCCTGTATCGAGCTCCATTTCTGCTTTAGCACTATTTTCTATCAAAACCTAAATTTTTATAGGTTTAGTGCCTTCAGATTGTAATGACAAAATGTCTACAGTATCAAGAACGTTTACACTTTTCTTTTGAGTAACATTGTTTTGTGCGTTCCGACATACCTTACTCAAATGACCACGTTTCTTACAAAAATTGCAAACTGCATTAATAAATTTACAAACATTTGCTAAATGAGAGCTATTTCCACAACGATAACAATAAGTTTTACTTTTATTTGCACTCGCAGTTTTGTTCACATTTTGTTTACTTAAGTTATTTTGAGAATAATTTTGTTTCGGTTTCCTAGCACCAACAGAAACTTTATTCAAATTCTTATTTTGTAATTCGATCATGTCATTTTCAGTACTTTGCATAGTTACGGCTTGTTCTACTGCTTTTTCAAACGTTAAATCTTCAACCTGAGACATCAATTTACTTTGGATTGTTTCATTTTTTAATCCACGTAAAAATTGTTCTAACAAATTTTCTGACAGCGAATCTCCCGTAAACGCGCAATGTGTTGTAAATTTCTTTAAACGAACACTGAAATCTTGAACAGATTCAGAATCTCCTTGAAAACATTTTCTAAATTTAATGCGTTCTGTAATTTTGTTAGGAGTCTTACATAGATGTTTTGTTAAAACATCTACTAGTTCAGTGTAAGTTTTTGATTCAGGAAGATCTGGGAACAATAAATTTGTAAGTAAATTATATAATTTCGGTCCGATAAAAATAATTAAAGCACTAAGTTCTTTTTTCATCCTTTATATCAAACAATATAAAATGCTGTTCTAATCTCTTAATATAAGTATCAAAAGTCTCAACAGAATCATTAAATTCCTTAAAATTTTGAAACATTTTTAATGAAAATATGCTACTTCCAATAATAAAAACATGCAATCAAATAAAAGAACAGAAAGGAAAAAAATAAAATAAATGTATAAATACCTTTTTCCCTCTCTTTCTCGAAAAAAAAAAAAAAAATCGCAGACTATTAAAGATGAGTAATTATCGATGGCGCCTGCCCTAGCACTTTCGCGACAATAGACGGAAAACTCACAGCTGCTGTCTCCGATTGCTTTGAATAAACTGATATGTAGAAATAATTCCGTTCTCTTTTTTTATGAACTGGAGATTGCTTTTTTAATTATTTTGAATTAGATATTCGTAAATGTTGAAGAGCAAAACTTTTTTGCTTTTTTCTTTTTCTTTAATCCTTGTCACCATTATATTATTTGTTGGGCAGGAGAAGATTTATAAGTAAGCCATAACATTGATATGACGAGGCGTATACATTTTAAACACATAAAATTTAATAGATGACTACGACAATTACAGATGAAATACACAAGTTACACAAACAACTACATTTTAAAGACTGATCTGTTTTAAACAGGAATAAACTACTACGTCAGAAACGCCAAAGAAAAATTATTGAGGTGCATACAGCTGTTTCGGTAGCCTAAAGCGTACCGTCTTCAGTGCAAAAATAATTCTGAATCTTGAGAAGTGCTCGTATATATAGGAGAGGGACCGGATTTAGTTCAACCAATAGGATTACGGAAGAGGTGGGGAGTGTGGCCAATAGGAATTAAGGAATGTGTAGCTGTGTAAACAGTAGAAAAATTAAGGAAATGTGGACTGAATGTAAAATTTCCAACAATCAGACAAATAGGGAACAGCGAAATCACAATTTACAAGGTTTTTAAAATTTTTATAAATATGAAAAGCTTCAAAGAAATCGAGTTCATGAATGGATTTAGGTCTGCAAATTATTTTAGCTCAATTAAATTTAAAATTATGATTTTCTTCCCAGCAATGTTTAGAAATGGCCGATTTATTGGTTTCTTGTTTGCGGACGTAATTCATATGTTCTTTTAGACGAAATTTAAGACTGCGTTTAGTTTGGCCAATATATGATAAACCACACTGACAGGAAATACTATAAATGCCCCAAGAATTATGCATATCAATAGGATCTTTTAACTGAGAAAAGGTGAGTTTATTGGAAGGCGAAAATATTATTTTAAAATCATATTGTTTGAGAATTTTAGCTATGGTTTGACTGGTTTTAGAAAAATAGGGCAAAACAATACTGATATTAGATGTGACTGATTTAGTAGACGAAATACGAGGGAGTTGTAATTTTTGGATAGCTTTGTCTATAATGGAAGGGTCATAACCTCTGTCAATTGCGATGGCTTTCAGATATTTAATTTCAGATTTCAATAAAATAGGATTTGAACAAATATTAAGGGCACGGTTTACAAAAGTATAGAAAGCAGCCATTTTTTGGTTAGGTGGGTGACATGAACGCGCATGGGGAGGAAGGGAGACTGCAAAATTTTTACGATAGACCGTGGTTGAAAAACCATTTACAGTGCGAGAGACGAGGGTATCAAGAAAAGGAAGGGAGCCATTATTTTCTATTTCATATGTAAACTGGATATTACTGTCAATTGAATTTAAGGTTTCTAAGACATGGTCAATATTGTGATGAGATATGTCGATAAGCGTGAAGGTGTCGTCAACGTAACGGGTCCAAAAAGGAAAAGATATTTTCTTAAAAAGCTTGCTTTCGAAATAGTGCATGTAAATGTCTGCGAGAATTGGGGAGAGAGGAGAACCCATGGCTAAACCTTCGGACTGACGATAGAATTTATTTTGGAAAGAAAAAGTGGTTTGTGATAAACAAATGCGAGTAAGAGAAATTAATTCTTGTATTTCGAAAGAGGTGAAATGAAACTCTTTTAATCTATTTTCGAAACAGCAGAGGGCGCCACTTATTGGAACATTAGTGAAAAGAGATTTTACATCAAAAGAAACCATAGTGAGATTAGTGTGAGGTCAGTTTTGAATATTTTTTGCAAAATTTATGGAATTCTTAACAGTATAACTATTAGCAGCAAGAAGTGGAGCAAAAATTGTGGTGAGAAATTTAGCTAGATTATAGGAAGCAGTACCGATATTAGAGACTATTGGACGAAATGGAATATTGGGTTTGTGAACTTTTGGTAAAGCATAAAATCTGGCACAATTAGCAATAGAAGGGATAAGATGGGATTTAGTCGAGTTCAATAACAAGGGGCAAGATTTTATAGCAGATTTAATTTTATTTAATTCTTGAGGAGAGGGGTCACGGGGCAGAGGAATGTATGGGCCATCATTAATTAGTTCGGTAACACTTTCGATGTATTGTTTTTTATCCAAAATAACAATCTGACCACCTTTATCAGCTTTAGCAATGATGATATTTTCATTAGATTTTAATTCCTTCAAGGCGTTTTTTTTCTGCAGGGCTGAGATTTGATTTAAAATTTTTAGAGTTGAAATTGGCATTATTAAGGATTAAATGACGAAGATTTTCTTTCTGTTGGTCAGTCAGTCGAGAATTTTTGAAAGCTTTTTCAACCGGTGCAATTAAGTGAGGCAAAGAAGGAGGTTTAGAAATGGCAAAATTTGAATTGAGTTTGAGAACAGAATATTGACTATTGGAAATATCAGTACTGGAAAGATTAACGATTGCATTTTTATTGACAACAGGTAAGTCGTTCGAATGAATAGGACTCTGTGAATTACGAAGCCGGGTGAATTTATCATGTAATTTAATTGAGTGTTTACGAGAACGGTTGTCACAATGAATCCAGGAATTGTGATCAATCAACATAAAATTAGGACGTTCAAAAGCTAACTTTAAGTGGAGAAACAATAAATCTTTTTCAATTTTGACGATGTTGGTACGAGTTTCCTTAATAACTGCACGGAGAATATTAAAATGAGACCTGAGTACTGCTTTGTTTACAAAACTGGAACCAGAAATATTGCATATCAGTTGAATGAATTTAGGGATAATGCGGTGTCTCTTGCATTGTAAAAGGAATTTTAGACGGTTGAGGGCACGAAACTTTTTAGTACGTAGACGGTAGAAACGATTAACTAATTTGCGCATTTTGAAAACAAGAAAATGGCTCAAAATATTACTGACCTAATCTCCCCCTCATATGAGGCTTCTCAGACCAGGTTGCTCAGTAACAATATGAGCAGAAGACCAATAACACAACTGAGCCTGTATAAGCTTAACAAATAATAGCAGGAGACTTGGCGTTGGAATATTAAACAGGAATAAACTACTACGTCAGAAACGCCAAAGAAAAATTATTGAGGTGCATACAGCTGTTTCGGTAGCCTAAAGCGTACCGTCTTCAGTGCAAAAAGAATTCTGAATCTTGAGAAGTGCTCGTATATATAGGACAGGGACCGGATTTAGTTCAACCAATAGGATTACGGAAGAGGTGGGGAGTGTGGCCAATAGGAATTAAGGAATGTGTAGCTGTGTAAACAGTAGAAAAATTAAGCAAATGTGGACTGAATGTAAAATTTCCAACAATCAGACAAATAGGGAACAGCGAAATCACAATTTACAAGGTTTTTAAAATTTTTATAAATATGAAAAGCTTCAAAGAAATCGAGTTCATGAATGGATTTAGGTCTGCAAATTATTTTAGCTGAATTAAATTTAAAATTATGATTTTCCTCCCAGCAATGTTTAGAAATGGCCGATTTATTGTTTTCTTGTTTGCGGACGTAATTCATATGTTCTTTTAGACGAAATTTAAGACTGCGTTTAGTTTGGCCAATATATGATAAACCACACTGACAGGAAATACTATAAATGCCCCAAGAATTATGCATATCAATAGGATCTTTTAACTGAGAAAAGGTGAGTTTATTGGAAGGCGAAAATATTATTTTAAAATCATATTGTTTGGGAATTTTAGCTATGGTTTGACTGGTTTTAGAAAAATAGGGTAAAACAATACTGATATTAGATGTGACTGATTTAGTAGACGAAATACGAGGGAGTTGTAATTTTTGGATAGCTTTGTCTATAATGGAAGGGTCATAACCTCTGTCAATTGCGATGGCTTTCAGATATTTAATTTCAGATTTCAATAAAATAGGATTTGAACAAATATTAAGGGCACGGTTTACAAAAGTATAGAAAGCAGCCATTTTTTGGTTAGGTGGGTGACATGAACGCGCATGGGGAGGAAGGGAGACTGCAAACTTTTTACGATAGACCGTGGTTGAAAAACTATTTACAGTGCGAGAGACGAGGGTATCAAGAAAAGGAAGGGAGCCATTATTTTCTTTAGGCTACGGAAACAGCTGTATGCACCTCAATAATTTTTCTTTGGCGTTTCTGACGTAGTAGTTTATTCCTGTTTAATATTCCAACGCCAAGTCTCCTGCTATTATGATCTGTTTTCAGTGATGCCAGATGGTCGAAAATTATTTCCCCAAACAGGTCTTAAAATTTCCCCAAATCAAGGGTTTTTTTCGAAAAAATCCCCAACAGGTTTTCCACTAAAAAGGGGAAAAAAAACTTTTTTTCAAAAAAGAATATCAAGCAGATTTTTCTGATTTGAGCTCAGATTTTCCCCCAAATGAACTCAATTTTTGAAAAAAATCCCCAAATAACAGTAAAACTATTGAAAGTCTCTAGTCGTAGGGATAAATCATTACGTTGCCAACATTGACAGAAAGTTGAAGAACTCCCCAGATTTGTCCCCAAACATTTTAGAATTCCCCAAAAAAGTCCCCACTAACATTTGGTCCCCAAAATTGTCCCCAGAAGCTTCAAAAATCCCCAAAATGGGGACAAAATCCCCAATCTGGCATCACTGTCTGTTTTAGCAGAGATAAAAGTAAAGGGAAATTAACAGATCACTGATTGGACAATACAGTTTACAGGTACATGTACATTTACGTGACGTCACTTACCAAAAGTCCAATAGATTGAATCAGGAATACAATGACGAAATACACCACAATTATAATCATGAATTATTATACTTATATAACTAAATTTCAGTTCTGTATTCAATACTGAATATATTTTTGACTTGGTTCATTGTAAATATTAAAAAATATTTTACGTATTAAATAAATACAGTGAAAACTCCTTTGAAGTGCCCCGCATCTTACGATTGAAAATTTGCAAAGAAGTAACTTTTTAGGGGAAAATGTTCAGAGAATATAAATTCAGGCAATAAATTTAGTAAATCAAATGGTTTTAGTAACCTAAATTTACAATATTTATCACTGTAAACTAATCATTAATAATGGTTTATTTGAATTTTGAAAACTTTTCCACGATATTTTTTGTTTACCAAGAATTTTACACACACATACATATAAGACAATAAAGGGATTTCAGCTTAGCATCGTTTCTGACAAGGAAAGTCTCCATATGGTGGGGAACTTACGGGGAAATTGAATGAGGGAGATGACAGCCTTAATCCGAATACCACGTACCACTTTTTTACACCAGTATTTTTTGTCTGAATATATAACCATTTTAATTACATATTTAAAGGCTTTTTTTTGTCCTGCCTTAATTTTTATTTAATTTATTTTTTTAATATTTTCGAACGAAATTGAAAGTGTTTATAAGGCTACAGTCTGTCTTTTCTCTAATTTCCGTATATATTTTCGAATGTCTTGAAAAGGATAGATGAAACTTAAATTCACTAGGGTACGTTACGTTCCCTAATGAAAGTAGCAAAAGTAGAAAGACTAGTATGTGTATACGGCCTTTGTACTGCATAAAACATACTTAATTAATATATGCTATTCGTATGCACAAAAACATGTTTTTTATACAATACGATATGATTAATAATAATGCGATTGATTAACAGAGAAAAAATAATCTGGTGTGTCACTCACACGACTTTCTCTTACCCTGAAATTTAATACTATAAATACAGGTTGGAGATTAAGAGATAAGATAACGAGTACTGTTATGTAAACCTATGTTAAACAATTCATATAAGGCTTCTGAAGAGTTTTATATGATAATTAGTTCTGTGTGAGGGGGGCTACCGCCCCCCTCAACTCCCCGTTTCATTAATGCACCTACATTTATATAGAATTTAATTCGGTTATTAAAAAATATTTCACTTTTTAAAAAATAATTTATTAAAATTATTATTTAAAAATATTATCTTTTATGATAAGGCAGACGATTTCCATATTAGAGAAGTAGTTTAACACCAAATATCCAAAAGAAGTCCATTTTATTCTCAATATTAAAAAAAAAGTACGATTTTTTTTCTAAGTTTTTTTTTTCGTTAAAAGTAAAAATAAATCGATAACTTTGTTTTAAATTATCGCAGATCGATGGTTCAACCATTCGTTTTAAAGGTATTTTCGAGCTCTTTTGAAAGATACCCATCATGAAAATTTACTCCCCTCGAGGGGGGACTTCCCCCCCAGGGAGGGAGGCGAGGCTCCTACATACACAAAATTTTTTTCCCAGTTAACTGTCTCTATTACAAAAAATATATATTCGTTTCATTTGGTTTAGTGCAGTCTATAGACGTTAAACTCTATTTTCCTGCAATTTCCCCCATAGACGTAATGTATTAGAATTCTCTTGATTGTCCCTGTACACGAACCATTTGCTTGATCTTAACGAAAAGCTTACTGTAGCATCCCTATATGATACACATTTAGAATACCAAGTTTGAACTTTCTGCCATAATTTGTTTTTGAGATATGCTGATAACAGACAGACACACACACAGAGAAAAACATGATTTTCGTATTCAGGGGACCTCAAAACGTGTAAATATAACAAAATCTCGCGTTCGAAAATTTGAGCCAAAAACAATACTTTCTCTACCTTATGGGTAAGAGAAAGTAAAAAAGGAATGAAACATTACGGGTGTACATTACATTACATTGGGAATTGCTGGAAGGGCATTTTCAATCACGCTCTGCCTTTTTAACACTTTCTAACAAAGTTTACATGTGGTTAGGATCGATTCGTCTATTTGTCTGTTCGTCTCCCTGTCCACATTTTAATTTCCGTAAATATTTTTAAAAGTATTTGAAACTGATTCATGTAATTGAATTTCTCTATGGCGTCTTCTGTAATAGAAAATATTATAAATAGCGCAACTGGTTTGTGTACAGGGACTCGCAAAAAGTTTCTGATGCATTACCTTCCAAGAGAGGGATATTTTAAGAAATGTATATTGCATACAACAGAACGAAATTAATTTACATTATTAAGATACCGAAAATAATTTTTTTTCTGTAGAATAAAGCACGAATAGCGTAATTGGTATCTTTACCAGATCACACAAATTTATTTGTATACATTGAGAATGGCTTAATATAAATATAAATATATTAGATATTGATGGAAATTGCTTTTTAGAGTTATGAAGATCCTTTCAGTGCACATTATGGTGCAAATGTAATGCTTCTTCTTTAGAAATAAATTTTCTGAAAATACTTTTTGCGATTTTTCTTCCTCCATAGTTCAAAACAGAATACATTTTTGTTTTCTTACCGTTTTTAGTCCATAAACAGGGCTACACAAAGCAACCATTTCTATTTCGTTTATTTCATTACTATTATTTTAAAGTAAAACTAAAAGAAATTTTTTGAAAAATTTCTCGCATCACAATAAAAAACAAAATGTATTTTAAAGTGTCATCATAGAGTAAAATACATTGAAGGTTAAACGATAGTACGGTTAAGTATAGTGGTAAAGTGTTCCTATATACGCGAACAGAATGATTTGTCTTTCACGTTTAAATTAAATTTTAGAGCAACCAGTTAATGCTTGCTTGTTTGATATTATCATCTATTTATGTAATATATATATATATATACGTATAAAAGTTTTCAGAGAAAAATGTTTGTGCGAAGTGCACAGAAATATTATTCTAAGTTTCATATGTTAAGAATGAACTGTCAAAAAAAAAAAAAAAAAAAAAAAAAAAAAGACTTACACTGTCAGAAATGTTTATATTAAAATTCATAAGAAAAATAATAAATAAATAAATATTCTAATTATTTATAAACTATACATTATATCAGATGTATGTAAAATGATTAATTAATGAATAATTAAGCAGGATTACCCCCCCCCTCTTTTTTTTCATTTATGTACTATTTTATGTTATTTTTTATTTTAAATAACACATTCAAATATAAAGTAAAGACGATTTCACCTGATCTTTGAGAGGTTATTAATGTAACGTCACATTGTGAAAAATTGTCTTATATATTTTAATTATATGTGTCGATGTGAAGATATATAGGTTGTTTCAAAAAGATTGAAATACAGTCTTTATCTCTTAAAGTAAATTAAAAAAAAGAAAAAAAGAAAAGAAAAAAAAATAAAGAAAAAGAAGAAAGAAAGAAAAGAAACGTTTAATAAAAGATAGGAAAGAACACTACATTAAGAAAATAATTCGCTTATTAATTTTTAAAAAGTCATATTGGATTCCAAACATTTTTGATCTCGCGTATAAATTACATAAGAGAATCAGTTTTTAATAATTAATGGAATTAAAAAAAAATTAGTTATAATAGTAACAATCAACTGAGATTTTTTTTTTTTTTTTTTGGTATATGTAGGAGCATCACTCCCCCCCTCCCCCGTTCATGGGGGTAGTCTCCCCTTTATCTTCAAAAGCTCGCCAATACCTTTAAAACGAATGGTTGGACCACTGATCTGCGATAATTTAAAAAAGAAATTATCGAGTTTTTTCAATTTTAACAAAAAAAAAAAAAAAAAATAAAATAAATAAATAATAATAATAATAATAAATAAATAAATAAATAAATAATAAATAAATAATAATAATAAAAAGCTTTAGGAGAAAAAATCACATATGGTTAAGATGTCATATATAGAGAATAAAATTGACTTTCTTTGTATATTTAGTGTTATACCACTTCTCTAGAATGGAAATCGTCTGCATTCATCACGGAAGATAGTTTTAATAATTAATAATTTAAATAAATTATTTTTACTGAGTGAATTTGTATAGGAAAGTATAGAAGAAAGTCATGTGGTGGCCACAACATACTTTTTTTTAATTGTTATACAACCTCTCTAGACAAATTTAGTTAGCTAGAAAGTTTTTGTTTTCCATCCAAGAAGAACATTAGGAAAGAAGACATTACTGTATCTTTAGAACCAAATAAATTATGATGAAGAAAAAAAATTGATTTATATGTCAATTTTTCGTACCGTCTTTTCAGTGAAAATAAGGATCGTATACAAATTCATAATAGAAACTTTTAAATTAAAAGATACAAAAGCATGTGTAAAAAAGAAAAAGGAAAAGAAATCCGAAATGCACGCATTTAAAGCCTAACTAGGCAGAAATAAACAATGGTAAACCTATGCGCGTCGCAGGGCGCAGGCGGTCCTTATAACCCTATAATGCTTAGTGTCCTCTACATGGGAACATAATTACTAATTCCTAACTATAAATGTCTATCACAGAAATTTTTAACAAAATTTTAATTTTATTAATGCTTGCTTGTTTTAAATTTACATTTCGATTTTGGTATATGGTACCTATACTCAGCATTCAGTTTTCAGATAACTATAACTCCCTCAATTTTAAAAATACAGGTATGCGATTTTTTAAAATAATGTTGTTGCATTGAAAAAAAAAAAAAAAACCCTACCAAATTTTCAAAAGGGATCGTATAAAAATTTAAGAAATGTAACTTTTTGAAAATGAAAGTGAAGAAATTTCTATTAACGGAGTCTTATTTCGTATCTGATTTCGGGCATTTTTGCAATTTACATTGTCCACTTCTCTTTCATAGGTATTGAATCAAACCGCGTTTCAGTCTTTTTGGGACACCCTGCATTTAAAGAATATATATTATATAATTTCGATTAAAAAAACTCTGGTAATTAATGACTTTTTTTGGAATCTCTTCTTTATTACCCCATTTTTACAATAATTTTTATCGTTTCAAAATTCTTATTATTGAGAATTAGTCTGTCTGAAGAATATTTATGGAAAAGTCTTGTAAAAATGCAACCCGCTTGTATATGGGAAAGGAAAATGAATTTCTTCTTAAATAACTTTTGCTTTAATACAATTAATCATTTTAAAAATCTTTTGTCAACTAAAACGTCAGATTAATCCGGGTTTTGATTTTTGGGTACACTTTTTGTAAAATAAATTAAAATAAAATAAAAATTTTATTTATTTATATGTTTTGTTTTATTTTATTTTATATAATTATTTTTAGTTTTTATTTATTTATTTATTGAAAAATAAAATATAGTGTAAGAGCTTTCAATTCAACTAGTAATGTTTGATTGAACTGTAAGCAGAGTAATTTCATATCAAATTACTCTGCTATTTTTTCCATGTTTTCAGGAAAAAATAGAAGATATATGCGTATATTGAAAACATGGAAATTTTTTATAAAAAGGATTTATTAAACAAAATTTTGAAATTAAGAAAGGGCTGTTTTTACGAATTTGAATTTTATGAAGAGGCCCAACTTATAAATTAGAATTCTCTGACAGGGCCTAATTTATAAAGTAGAGTTTTATGAGGGGACAGCTAAAAAATATCTAGTTGTTATCCGGATAGATGTCTGCTAAAACATGGTTTTAGAAAACAATCATTAATTTTTTATATTTTGATGGAGGATTCGTAACTTTTTTTGCATGACTTATTTAATAAACATCCGCAAATTTGTTTTAAATAACTTTTTACTATTTCTAAAATGTAATATTGTCAGAAGTGGGATTCGAACCCACGCCCGGAGAACCGGACTGCGACCTGAACGCAGCGCCTTGGACCGCTCGGCCATCCTGACATGACTCACTCTGTGTTATAATATTAAAAAAAAATATATATTAACGATGATTATTTGAAAAGTTTGGTCTTAAATGTATTAATTTAGTATGATTTTATCATATATTGGAATGAAGGATAATGAATATTAGTTTTATTTTATTTCACTTGTTTATCCGAAAATTGACCTATATTAGTTGCATTTCTTACGTATAGATGGCGCCAAAACCATTTCTTAAAGGTTTCAGAATCCGATATTTTTGATATTTTGAAGACAGTACAGTATAATTTTCTAGAATTAAAATATTTCAATTTAATTTTATAATAATTATTAGTATCAAAAATAAAGTAATTTATTTAAAATTTGTCTTTAGAAATTTTTGGAATTTCAATTTTAACCATTTTTGGCTTTAATATTGTTATCGATTTTTTTTAAGAATGTTTAATACCCAACTCAAATAATTCTTATAAAAATGATTTAATATAAACACGTTATTTTTATTCAATTCGAATACTTTTTTGAAAGATTCACGCATTTAAGCAATTGGCAACTCCTTTTTAATTTTAATTTTTATTATTAATAATAATAATATCAGTAATAATGTTTAATTGTGATATCTTTGAATTAATAAGAAATTATTTCGAATAATTTTTAATTTGCTATTCTATATATTAATAAACAGTTCATTTATTCTGCAAAATTTTACAGAATCAAAATCTGAAAGAAATAACTTTTCAATCTCTATTAAAATGCACTGTATACATTTTAAATTATTTTTTTTTCATAGTCATGCAATAAATGCTATAATATATATTATTTCCAAAAATTAAATATATTTTATTATTTACATTCTAGTTGATTACGCTGAAATAAAATGTATGCAATAAATTTTATTATAGAATTATTAAAGAATAGTAATTTTTTTTTGTTTTTAATGTCAGTAGTTTTATATATGTTATACATTATATTTTTAAAATTATAACTGAAATGGTTATTTTCTGTTTATGTTATTTTTTATTTTCTTTTTTCTTTTTTCACGTAATCATTGAATGCACCCAACACAGGGGTTGAAAAATTTCTTAAAAATCTGTTGTTAGATGCCAAACTAGAAAACTTAGGATTCAGAAAAATAAATAAATAAAATAATAAAAATATTCACCATTATATGGAAAAAATAAATAAATAATGATAATAAAATAAAACACTAGATAAAATGTACATATTATTTTATACTTTCACTTTATGGCTATTCACGTACCTAACCTAACATTTTTAGTTTCATTTTAGTTCTTCAAGCCCGTTTCATTTGAATTTATCATAAGTAATTTTTGTAAACTAATGATTTCTAACGTGCTTCTTCATTTATTTTTTATTCCATTCATGTAAATGAGAAAACGCAGGGCTTGGAATTCATTTTTTCTTAAAAGTGGAGCCCTCCAACCAATATTTATAAAAGGAGTGAAATCAAACTTTTTGGCATCGTACACAAATAAAGTATGACATCACTGACCGTTAGTGGGGCCATGGCCAAGCAAAAGATTTCCTATGTTAATCGTCCATTGGATATTTTGTGAAAAATTATTGAAAATTAAGGAAAATTATTTCCTTAATATACTCATATTTGAGGAGTATAACTCATATTTGAGTATAATTATAAATTAGTTATCATGCACATGTGTTAGATTAAGTTATTTGGCTGTCAAATTGACAAAATTTTAATTTTAAATTTCAAAACTCTGTCGTCCTTGGCGTTTTTTTTGTATTTGGCGATCAAAAACGTAATACGAAAATACGCATGACAGATGTATATTTTCGTAATATGCATTGTACGAAATATTGTTTCATATTATTGAATGTTGATAAAATAAGAATTACTTTTGAAAGGAATTAAGTTTATTCGCCAGATAATCTGGCGATCTTTTTTTTTTTTTTTTTTCCGCCAAGGACAACAGGTATCAAATGTATTTCACTGCAACATATTAAAACTTATACTATCCTGATGGCTTACTTTACATCAGATACTTTATTTAGACATTTGAGTACAAATTGGACTTCAAATTATGATAGAATATTTATTATTTTCCTTTTAATTAGTATATTAGTCGGATATTTATTGTATAAATATCACCCTTTGAAATGAAATGTTTATGTTTACTTTCGAAAATGGAAGTTTGTCATCTTGTTTCTAGAGTTTTGAAATTAAAAATTTAAATTTTACCCATTTTACAGCAAAAATAACTCAATCTAACACATGTTTGAATGGTTCGAAATGTTTGACATGAATTGAAATCGGGAGATAAATTCCCTTAATTTTTCATATTATTTTACAAAAAACCCAATGAACGATTAACATAGGAAATCTTTTGCTTGGCTCCACAGACGGTCAGTGACATCATCACTTCGCTTGCGTATAGCCGAAATTTAAGTGAATGAGTGGTAGATCGAAAGTTTATATTGTTGAAAATAAATGCAAGTTAAATAATCTGGTGTGTCACTCACACGACTTTCTCTTACCCTGAATATTTAGCTTAAAACATACATTATTTACCATATCTCTATGAGGAATTTATTTCAATTCCCGAACAGCTTTCCTGGAAATGGTAAAATATTATTAGTAAAGCACATCCACTAACGACAAATAACTAGTGTGTTGTGGCCACCACACGACTTTCTTCTATATTTTCCTATACAAATTCACTCAGTAAAAATAATTTATTAAAATTATTATTTAAAAAATTACCTTCCATGATAGTGCAGACGATTTCCATATTAGAGAAGTAGTATAACACTAAATATCCAAAAAAAAAAAAAAAAAAAAAAAGTTGAATTTATTCTCAATATTACATAATTTTTTTATTTATTTATTTATTTTATTTATTTATTTATTTATTTTTTGTTAAAATTAAAAAAAAAATGATAACTTTATTTTAAATTATCGCAGATCTATGGTTCAACCATTCGTTTTAAAGGTATTGGCGAGCTCTTTTGAAAGATACCCATTATGGAAATTTATTCCCCTCAAGGGAGGCGAGGCTCCTACATACACAATTTTCTTCCCAGTTGACTATTTCAAAATATACATTCGTTTCATTTTGTTTAGTGCTGTCTATAGACGTTAAACTCTATTTACCAGCAATTTCCTAGATAGACGTAATGTATTTGAATACTTTTGAGTGTCCCTGTACACGAACCATTTGCTTCATCTCAACGAAAAGCTTAGTGTAGCATCCCTATATGATACACATTTAGCATACCGAGTTTGGAATTTCTGCTATTATTTTTTCTTGAGATATGCTGATAACACACACAGAGACACATTCGCTAAAAACATGATTTTCGTATTCAGGGGACCTCAGAACATGTAAATATAACAAAAACTCACGTTCGGAAATTTGACCCTAAAACAATACTTTCTCGACCGTATGGGTAAGAGAAAGTAAAAAGGATTTGATTTATGAGAGTATTTTTTTCCCCCTCTAATTTTATTAATGTCTAATTTCATTTTTATTTTCTTCCTTCCTTTCCTTTCTTTTTTTTTCCCCTCACATTTTTGAGAAAAGGCAAAGCGTGAAATGAGATGGTAATATAGGTATTTGAGAACATATTTTAATAAATGAGAGGATTATATTCTCATATTTGAGTAAACATAAGTAAGTATTCAATTGTGAGAATGTACGGTTTGGAATGAGAATATTGTTGCTTTACTTTTGAATAGATATAAATATTTACTTGTAAGAATATTACATGCGATTACGTCCAATTTTCATTCATCAATTCTTTATTGCATTTGATTTTCTTTTCTCAGATATTTTTTCTTTTTACTTGAGAGAAAAATGTATATTCTTTATTTAAGTCAGGTTGCACTGTTAAAAGACAATTTAAAAAAATAACTGGAATCTTCTCATTTTTAAAAAGTTTTGTTTCATATAATAGATCCGTGTAGGGACGTCTCATTTTTAATATCTTTTTCCCCTCATTTTCGAATAAATATCTTCTTAATTTTGACAAAAAAATGAGAAATTTTTTTCTCATTTTTGAGAAAATGCAAAGTGTGAAGTGAGATGGCAATATTGTATATTTTAGCAATGTTTTCATGAAATTAAACTATTAATAATTATATTTACTTTTACTAATATTCCCATTTTTGAAAAACCAATGGCTCCCGCATTTAAGTATGCGTCTCTTCGTTTTTGAGAAAATTCCTTTTAAAAAGATATGAGAAGGCCTATCTTTCATTTTTAACAGTGTGCAACCATTAGGTTTGCCGTATCAGTGCAAAATGTTACCATATTCAGAAAATTCTCTTGTAAAACTTTATCTATAAAACAATGTTGTGTGCTTCAGGAACTTTGTCATTACAGTCGGTAACAAAAGTGTCCGAACACTAGCAAAATTTCCTATGTAAAAAAAGTATACTTCATACGGTTTTGTTAAATAAATCCTTGTGAAATCCTGTTCTTAGTCAGTGTAAGAACATGATTCGATAAGGATTTATTTAACAAAACCGTATGAAGTGTACTTTTTTTACATAGGATTTTTTGCTAGTGTTCGGTCACTTTGTTACCGACTGTGCTTAAAACAAAAAGATATACGTAATTCACCAGAAAATGATAATTTTTAGCTCCTCTCTGTGAAATTCTCTTTGATAGGAGCTATAAAAATTATCAGGGCTTCTATTATTATTAAGAAGACTTCTATTTGGATTTTTAATAAAAAATTCCATCATCTTGCATAAATCCCAGGAAAACCTTGGAAAATTCCCCTGGAAAACACCAATTAGGGTCGTTAATTTCAGCAATCCATCCAATGAAGACAGTCATATTTAAGTTATCAGCGGCTGTTAAACTTTTCATATCGTTATCTCAAAATGACGTTATTTAAAAAAAAAAAATCTGTTAATCTAATATATTTTATTTTATCCTGATTTCAACAAATAATAATAAAACGCTTCATCCTGCAAAGTAAAGTAACGTGACAAATTATTTCCTAATCATGTTTCCACGTTACCGAATGATAGACTTCACGTGTTAAAATTTCTCTTCTCGGTGTTCACTGTGCTATGTGGAAAAAACGCACATCGCAGGGGATTCTGCTGAGATCAAAGATCGAAACGTCGAGGTAGATGAAGTAGGGAGGGGGAGAAGTGTCGTTCTTTGCTTTTTTTGCACATTAAATAGATTAATTAGACCCGGATTTACGGCTTAATGTAAATTCTGAACTCCTACGAACACTTATGTCTAAACCGGGATTCGAACCCGGCATCTGTCGAATGGCAACCAGAGCGCAAATCATTTTGGCCATCAGGATGCGTGATGGATATAGTTTCACAACTAGATTTATCGTTATGAGGGGAAAAATAAAAGAAAGAAAGATTTGTAATTATTTTTTCTTTTTAAATCTAAAAGATAAAATAAAATAAAAAAATCCCTTTTCGGCAAGCTTAAAGGCAAAGGTAGATTCCTTTACGTTAATATTACAAGTGTAAAGAAGTTTTACATATGGATTAATACTTAACCAATGGCTTTGTTCTCACACATTGTATTATTTAAGCCGCTATTCTGTTTTCAAGAAATTTAATTTTCAACTACAAAAGGGATTCAATCTACTTAAAATTTTAGGCTAGATTTATTGGTCTATAAATGTTTCAATTTTTTAGAACTCAAGCTCATAATCATTCAACAAATAGAACTCTTAAAGATATACTATCCCAGCAATGGTGAATCCCAGAGGGGGCTATTGGTCTACACCCCCCCCCCCTCCCTACCCAAGCTTAATCAAAATTATAATTTTTATTTAAAATCCATATAACTGTTGTTCAATATCTTTCTTTTAAAGAAAAAATAGAAACGTGAAAATGCACTTGTGACCTTACTATGGTCAAGCACTGGTAAGCCTGGCGTTGCTATGGTCAAGTCAAATACAGTTAAGTGGTAGCAGTTTTTGCATAGTTATTTCATTGTAATTTTTATTGAATTATTGAGAGTTTTGTATTGTGTTTTTGTGATTCTTATTATCAGATGAATAAAAATTGTAAAGTGAAACTGTTTTGGTTGATATAAGCTGGAACATTAACATTAACACTAGTTAACATTGGACCATTTGGCACCGCTGAATTTCAATGTTAATTGTTATGAATTTAGTAAATTGTATGATTTGGCGAAATTTTGGTGACAAAACTTGCGACTTAACAATGAAATTTGTGATTTGGCGGCAAAATTTGATAGTTGACGACGAAAGTTTTGACTTGGCGACATAATTTGTTGTCTGACGACAAAATTTGGTGAGCTTGGCGGTGGAAAAAGGCAGCTTTGGCGTCATTATATTTTCTTTCCACGCGAAAACCTCATATTTCTTCACAGACCAATATCTTATTTCGACAAGATAAAAAGTGAAAGGAAGCTGTAACGTATTACTCTCTATCGTAAATTTTAAATTCTTGCCTAAACCGACATTTTAAACTATTCACCACAAACGATATTTGTATTAAGATTGACGTATTATTGTAATTATATATTTTAAATGATTAATTAAAGCGTTTAAGATGGTTTTTAATTAACACACTTTTATTAACTTGATATGATGCAACTATTAATGTATGTAACGGAATTTTGCAATTCAATTTTCGGCAACTTCTTGTCGTCCGAAGGGCCTGAAATTTTGCACACGACTTCATAATCATTGGCAATACTAGATACAAATGCTTCCAGGCACTTTTCCTATCAAGGGCAGGTTCCAGGGGCAAACAAAAAATATGTACTTATACAAAACTATCGTATGTGACACAGGATTTGGATGTATTTGTATAATGTCGAGTGGCAACAATTAATTTTTTTTAATAAAGATTTAAAAGTATGTAATAGTTTTCTAAAACCTTTATTAGTTCACTTTTCAATAAAGGAGTGTTCTTTATTTTTTATTTAAATGGTATAATTTTATTTATCAAAATAAGGGAATTCGAGTAATGGAATACTTTAATTTAAATTTAAGTTTTTATGAAAATAAACTTCAACGGAAAATTCATTAATCGCCCCCAGTTCATTTGTCAAAGGGATAACATTTAAATGTCCCCAAATTTATTACTTTTTCAATCATGCCAGTTTAATTCGTTTAGCATCGATTTACACGATTTTTTTTTTTTTTTCCAAACGATGACTTTTATCTTTTACATTATAGCATCTATGTCATAAAGCTAAGTCTAAATCTACTTAGCCCTAAGATATGTTGATTTTATTTACATATTTATTTATTCATTAGGACTGAGGGCCTATTAGTCTCAATCTGGGATTTTTGCGTTGTCGATTTCGACAGTTGGACATTTGTTGAAATCTAAAATTTATCGAAAATATAATTGAATAATTTGAAAGCGATGTTATAATTTGAAAACAGAAAAAAAAAAAAAATTATACAGACACGACATTATTTCATTATTTAAAACATGAAAATCTGACATTGACAGATTTTAATTTAGTGCCAGAGGCCTACTGCTAAACTTGTTAATATCGACAAATTCTTCTTTAGTTAATTCGTGACGATCTAAATTCCATGATAAAGTTTTCATTAAATCAAACCAATGTGTTTCAGCTGCAGATATTGTAACAAATAACGTTGAAAGTCCAAACTGTCTTATAGCCGCAAAACAACGTTTTTTTCTCTTTTTCCCAATGAGGGGGAGGTGTACCTTGGGGGGGACTCATGTCAAAGTTGGACCTGGGGGGGGACTCATGTCAAAGTTGGGTCTGGGGGGGGGACTCATGTCAAAGTTGGGCCTTGGGGGGACTCATGTCAAAGTTGTACCTTGGGGGGGGGGACTCATGTCAAAGTTGGGCCTTGGGGGGACTCATGTCAAAGTTGTACCTTGGGGGGGACTCATGTCAAAGTTGGGCCTGGGGGGGACTCATGTCAAAGTTTTGCCTTGGGGGGACTCATGTCAAAGTTGTACCTTGGGGGGGACTCATGTCAAAGTTGGGCCTGGGGGGGACTCATGTCAAAGTTGTGCCTTGGGGGGGGGACTTCATTCAATAAATCCCCATTCAATAAACCGACTGAAATAGGCCCTTAGCACTATTAAGAGTGTATTATAAAAATTCGACAACGCTGTACCGACTGAAATAGGGGTACCTTGGGGGGGGACTCATGTCAAAGTTGGGCCTGGGGGGGGACTCATATCAAAGTTGTGCCTTGGGGGGACTTCATTCAATAAATCCCCATTCAATAAACCGACTGAAATAGGCCTCTAGCACTAATTAAGAGTGCCCTATAAAAATTCGACAACTGTACCGACTGAAATAGGCCTCTAGCACTAAAAAAAAAAAAAAAAAAAAAAACTAATAGTCCTCCGTCCTAAACTAAATTCTGCTTTTGCCAGAATTTCATCAAAATCTTTTTATTATTATTATTATTATTGAAAGAAAAAGAAAAGAAAATTAATAATAATCAGTATCGTTACAAACGATATCGAAAAAGTTTTTTTTTTTTTTTTTATAATTTTGAATTAGGAAATAAAAAGTGCGCGTGAAATAATATGAAGTAAAAAAAATGAATTTAATGTTTTTGTTTTTCGGGGGCTGCTCATGCATATAAAAAATACGCATTAAAACGAGTCGTAGAAGGAAGCGAAATAAGTATTGAGTTATATTACGATAAATACGATGTATAATATGATGCGATATATTAGACCTATCGTCCAGGGTTAGTAGGCATTTTCGTTGAAAGAAATTGTTTGTTCGGTGCAACTTGCACATTAGTCCCGTGAGGTACAACTTTCATATTAGTCCCTTGAGGTACAACTTTCACTTTAGTCCCGTCAGGTACAACTTGCACATTAGTCCCCTTTAAATATATATATATATTTTAAATAGGGTCATTTAGGTTTAAAATATTTTTTATTAACTTTTATTTTATTTCTTTAAAATCACGGATAAAATTTTATTTCATTTTTCTCAGTACATTGTTGTAATAGTGACGTCATATTTTCTGTTAAATTAAACTTTTTTTTTTTTTTTTTTTTTTTTAAATCAGATTATTATATTGCTTAAAAACGTGATTAAAATTTTATTATATTTTCAGTGATCTTTTTTATTATCGTTTGCTCGTGACATAAGAATCAGATTATAAATTTTTGCAATAAAATCTATAGAAAATGTCGGCTTCAACACAATTCACGAAAAATCACTTTTTAGCTTATAACTTCTAAGCAATTGAAGCTATCGAAAAAGTTTAAATACAAAAATTGTTCTTTGGGGTAAGGCGGTAATTCGACTGATTTGAATTTTTTTCCTATTTTCAATATTAAAGAAATTATGGTCATATGAGAATTTCCACCCCCCACCATTTCCACCCCCTTTGAGCTGGACACCCCATCTACGAACTCGACCGAGATTTTTACTGTCCTGACAACATATCCTGAGCTGGTTAAATTTAAATAAAAATTACTCCAGTTATCGTGTTCACAACTTAACATGGGAAAAAGCGTTATACATATATATATATACCTATATATATATATATATATATAAACTTTTGAAAGGAGGGTGGTTTTGGGTTCTAGTGGTCATGATCGGTGAAGATATGAAGAAATTTTGCAGAAGTCGTGTCATGAGAACCATTGCAATAGGTAGATCTCCTATAAGGAATCTACCTAAAAAATCCCTTTTCGGCAAGCTTAAAGGCGAAGGTAGATTCCTTTACGTTAATGTTACAGAAGTAAAGAAATATTACATATGCATTAACACATACTTAGCAAATGGTTTTGTTACCACACATTGCATTATTTCCGTCGCTATTCTATTATTAAGAAATTTAATTATCAACTACTACTATTCATTCTACTTAAAATTTTAGGCTAGATTTATTGGTCAGTAAATGTTACAATTTTTTTAAATCCAAGCTCATAATCATTCAACAAATAGAAACCATTAAGATATACAATTTGGTGACAAAACTTACGACTTAGCAATGAAATTTGTGATTTGGCAGCAAAATTTTATAGTTGACGACGAAATTTTTGACTTGGCGACGAAATTAGTTATTTGACGACAAAATTTGGTGAGCTTGGCGATGAAAAATGGCAGCTTTGGCTTCACAATATTTTCTTCACACGCAAAAACCTCATATCTCTTCATACACCAATATCTTGCTTCCACAAGATAAAAAGTCAAAGGAAGCTGTAACTTATTACTCTCAATTTCAGTCCTAAATTTAAATTATTGCGTAAATCGGTGTTCTAAACTGTTCACCACAAACGATATTTTTACCAAGACTAACATATTACTTTAATTTTATATTTTTAAATGATTAATTTAAGCTGTTACCATGGTTTTTATATTTTCAGCTATCTTTTTTTTTATTTTTTATTATTGTTTGCACGTGACGTAATTATCAGATTATTGATTTGAACAATTAAAGCTAAAGAAAAGGTCGGCTTCATTGTAATTGAAGAAAAATCAAATTTTAAGTTGTAACTTTTAAGCGATTGAAGTTATCGAAAAAGTTTAAATACAAAAATTGTTCTTTAGGGTAAGGCGGCAATTTGCCTGATTTAAAGTATTTTCCCATTTTCAATATTAAAAAAATTATGGACAAATGAAAATTTCCACCCCCCCCCATTTCCACCCCCTTTGAGCTGGACACCCCATCTACGAACTCGACCGAGATTTTTACTGCCCTGACAATATATCCCGAGCTGGTTAAATTTAAATAAAAATTACTCTAGTTATCGTGTTCACAACTTAACATGGGAAAAAGCGTTATACATATATATATATACCTATATATATATATATAAACTTTTGAACGGAGGGTGGTTTTGGGCTCTAGGGGTCATGATCGGTGAAGTTATGAAGAAATTTTCCAGAAGTCGTGTCATGAGAACCATTGCAATAGGTAGATCTCCTATAAGGAATCTACCTAATATAATTAGCTACTTGAAATCCACATACCAAGTCTAAAATTTTAGTAGCCATGGCGACGTCATGACTGGAATTTTTCAAACTGTGATCTAACAAATAGGCATAGTTGTAAAAAATATATTTTTTTGATTTTCTAAGCAACAGTCGTGTTTTATAAAAGAAATATTGCGTAAATGAATAATAATTTTTAAATTAATATAAAAAATGTAAATTTTATTATCAAAATATATATTTTTCTTTAAACGTAATTTTTTTCTAAATTTTTAAATTAAGACTTACAAACGCCTAATTGAAATTACAACCTTTATACTTAATTTATCTCATTACATAATAACATTCTATTTCATCACTATAATTTTCTGGATGGATGTATATTCTTACTTCATTCATACACATTTGCATAGTTATGCGATATATGATATAGATAAAAAGTTTTTTTTTTAAATTATTATACATTTTCATTAAAATATATAGAACATGCAATAATTTCCGAACATATAAATATAAAGAAAGTATTGTAATCATGACAAAAATTAGACTTTGTATATATGGATTTTGGTATATCAATCAATACGTTTTGTGGTCCCATGAGTTCATTTTTGCTATTTCCGCGACGATGTATGTATATGTATATGTGTGTATGTGGGAACATGATAGCGTCTAAACGATTATTTCGAATGAGCTGAAAATTGATATGTATGTTATAAACAGGTCACGAATTCTATAGAATTTCGTGAATCTAGTACTTATAGTTTTTTTACAAGGACACAAAGAAAAATTCTTTGTCATGATGAGTAATGGGGCTCAAATTATTTAATGTGCGACAGCATCTAAATGACTTATCTGATTGAGCTGAAAATTCATATGCATGTTATAGGTACCGTCGCACGAACTATATAGATTTTGGGTAAACCTAGCACATATAGGGGGGACAGGGACACTATGAAAATTTTACTATCATTATAATCCATGGGCTCAGATTATCTGAACTACAATAGCGTTCAATTAAACAGCATAATATGCAGAAAACTACTCAAACATCCTATTATAATCTTTTCTTTTGTTTATTTTACAAATTCTCTTCCTTTAATTTATTCATACAACTGCTGGTGTTCGGAAAGTCGAGTGAAGTCACTCCACATTTTTTAAATTAGAGGTTTTTTTTTAAATTATTATTATTATTATTATTATTATTATTATAACGTTTTATGAAACCACGAATGTATAAAACGATTTTAAATCTTATATATATTATCAATGTGAATGTCTGTGAATTTATTTGACTGAGTTTCACGCCAAAACTGCTCGACGGATTTCGATGAAATTTGTAATGGAGATAGCTTATGCCATAACTTACAAAGTTGGCTGCCTTTTATTCCGAAAAAAAAAAAAAAAAAAAAAAAAAAAACTTTGTTTTTGTGATTTTTATGCATAAAATAGCAATTTTGTAAGCTAATAATAGCAAAAAATTAGCCATTTAAATTTTATCCATAATTTAATTGTTGCCAAAAGAAAAAAATACGAGTTTATTTTTTTTTTTCCAACAGGAAAATAAATACATTTATCTAAACGTGAACAATGAAAAATAAAAAATAAATAAATTATGCACCTCACAAAAATTGACGTCATTTTTAATTTAAAATTTCTTTTACTCATTGATAAAGTGCTAATATAGTTTACGATGCTAATATATGTTGTACTAAAATCAGTTTTATTTATGGGTGATTTTTTGTGTTCCTCCTGGGTGATTTTTTAAATTGTTGCGTTGAATTACACCGAACATTTTTCACTAAGAGGTTTAATTTAGCAACAGCGATTTTAATATAGGTAGTTCAAGAAAAATATAAACTTTATAAAATATTACAAAACGAAAAAAATAAACTGAAATAGTAGTCACATAAATGATCTATTTTTATCTGAGTAGATAATTTTATAGAAAAAAAAGTGCAGTTTTAAAAATAGAAAATTTATTTTATCAAGCACTATTTTAAACCTAAAAACCATTAATAAAATAAACAGAATATGAAGGGTTCTTATATGTTAACGAAAAGGTGTCCGATAAAACGCTTTCTATTTTTATGCAAGAAATTATACCAAAAAAAAAAAAAAAAAAAAAAAAAAATTGCTAATATGGCGACAAAAATTCAAAAGCCGCCAAGGGAGAGATATAGTAAAGTTGTGTAGCACGATAATGTTTAGTTAGTTATTTTTTTATATACCAACCACTACGCTAATTTAACATACAAATAAATGAGCTGCTGTGTGTGACTGCACTTGCACGCTGTCGGGCAGTAATATTTGATTAATTCAAATTAATATTTAAATAACTAAATAAAGATATGTTTAATGAGAAGCAGAGTCTTGGCGACAAACTTGGCGAGTGGGCGACCAAATTTGGTGTAAAATGGTAGTTTAGGGTTCCCGATGTTTCGAAGCTCTTCGACACACGAGAACATAGACCTTGAGCTTACCAAGGGATTCTCGATGGAGTCATCTCCAAGCCCCATCGACAAAAGTTATAAGTAGGTGTGAGTTGATTTTTGCGAAAGAGTATGTAGTCACTGCGATCCAGAGTTATTCAGAGACCTATTCTGAGTCATTGCACTTTAGGGATTGAGCTCTAAGCGACTGGACATTTTTCGTGAGTGAGCGAAAATTTTTGCTCTGGTGTAGTTGATGTTATTTGCTTTACTCCTGTGGAACAAGTGACTATTTTTTGGACTGTCCTAGAACATTCATCGAATAATGACCTATACTGTACGAGTAACAGCTTCAACTGTTTCCAGAATAGTCGAAGAATTAACACCAGCTATTGGACTGTTTTCAAACTATTTGTTTTAATAATAGTTTTGTTGCACAGATTCGAGAAGTTCAAAAAAATGTTTAATATTGCCAAGGAGGTCCCATACTAAAGCTGTGACGAAAACAGTCGCCAGTCAAAATATATTCAGTTACAAAGAAATCATTTAAATATAGTGCCCAGCGAAGCGGTCAAAGCCTGCTAGTTATTGCATAAAAATGTAGTTCTTTATATTACATTGAATGTTTTGTAAAAATGAATTTCTAGTGTTTGTTTAATTATATATATATTTTCAAACTGTCGGTGTGTAAGTTTTTTAAATTATAATATTTTTCTATATCATAAAATGTTGTTAATATTATTTTAAATACATATTTTTTTACTATACTGCTTAACTTTCTAAAATTAACATTTCTAGAAAATTTTTAATATCCACATCGAAATATGTCATACCTTAGAATAAATATTTACACAGCGTTGAAAATGCCAATGTAAAAAACATTAAGTAAGCAAACTACATCTTCGGTAGCGTAAAGCGTACCGCCATCAGCGCAAAATGACTAGACGAATTACTGCTCTTATATGCGAAAAGAATTGCTGACCCTGTCTCCACCTTGTATACAGCTTCTCATATTAGGTTGCTCAGCAATATAAACATATATATATATATATATATAACAATAAAGCCCGTTTAAGCTTTATAGAGTATATAACCAGACTTGATCTTGAACAGAAATATAAAATAAATATTTACACAACGTTGAAAACGCCAATACAAAAAATATTAAGTAAGCAAACTGCAGCTTCGGTAGCATTAAGCGTGCCGTCATCTGTGCAAAATGATCAGACGGATTATTGCTCTTTTATGTGAAAAGAATTGCGGACCCAGTCTCCCCCTCGCATGCAGCTTCTCGTATTAGGTTGCTCAGCAATATAAAGAGAAAAAAATATATAAATAACAATAAAGCACCTTTAAGCTTTATAGAATAAAACTAACACTAAAGATCCAAAGAAAGACGGTTTTATTGCCTATAAATTGTATCATAAAAATGCGTTTTTATAATGGTTATCTCACATACCAAGTTTCGTACAGCTACATGCCATAGAAGTTGACATATAACCTTCCTGTTGGGAAAGTGCAGTATAGCAGCGCCACCTGTTGGGCGGTTGACGCCAAAAGTTGTCAGGCATTAATTTATGTCAAGGTGCATCTGCATACAAATTTATATGCAATTCTGTGCAATAGTGCCTTCCCTTAAACTGCGGAAATCGGGTATAGCAGTAGTGCCACTTGTTGACCGACAAGCATTCAAATTGAATCACCATAATGTGTCATAATGACCTTATTACATATCAAGTTTTGTTTGATCATACGCAGTAGAACCTGAGATATAGCCTCCCCTTAAATTGCGGAAATCACTGTATAGCAGCGCCACCTGTTGAGCAGTTTACACCAAAAGATGATGGGCACTAATTTAGATCAAGATGCATCTACATATAAATTTATATACAATTCTGAGCAGTAGTTCCAGAGATACAGTTGCCACAAAATTTTTGTCACACATACACAGAGAGAGAGAGAGAGAGAGAGACAGACAGACATTTTCTAAAAATGGTCAAATCGTGTTCTAGACCTCTCAAAACGTGTAAATCCGTCGAAAACCGGAAGTCGAAAATTTTTACGAATCCAACACTTTCTTCTATTAAATATAGAAGAAAGCAAAAATATTAAGTAAGCAAACTGCAGCTTCGGTAGCATTAAGCGCACTGTTCTCAGTTCAAATTTACCAGATGGATTACTGCTCTTATATGTGAAAAGAATTGCTGATCCATTCTCCCCCTCGTATGTAGCTTCTCAGATTAGATTACTCAGTACAGCGAAAATACGAAATAACAACAGAGGCCGTTTAAGCGTCATAGAATATAAAACACGACTTAACGTTGGACAGAAATGTAAAATAAATACTTACATAATATCGAAACCCATTGTAAAGAATATTAAGTAAGCAAACTGCAGTTTCGGTAATGTTACGCGTACCGTCATCAGTGCAGAATGAAAATAGGGATTATTGCTCTTATTTGTGAAGAGAATTGTTTACCCAATCTCTCCCTCGTGACTCAATAATCCTATACTGAACATACTTATGCATGTAAAAAATATGCGTTCATTTCATTTTATTTAGTGCAGTCTAAAGTACTGTAAGTACCAGAAATGTCCTCCATGAACGTATTTTATTTGAATTTTCTCTGTACACAAACCATTAGCTTGATTTCAACGAATAGGTTAGTGTAGTATTGCTGTATGATAACGATTTAGAATACCGATTTTGGATTTATATATGCTGATAACAGACACACATATGTACATGCAGACATAGAAACGAACCTCTAAAAATTTGATCTTCAGATTCAGGAGGCCGCAAGTCCTGTAAGTATAACACAAGTTTTGAAAATTCGACCCCAAAACAATATTTTCTTTACTTTTACTTTTTTTTTTCTTTTTACTTTTTTTTCTTTTTGTTTTCCACAAAAATGAGTCCCAAAGATTAAATGTTTGATCGACCACTGTTTATAATTTTTCTTGTCTTATAATCCCATTAGGCGCCAAAGCTCCCGTTGCGGGAACAATTTTTTAATAATTTTTTTCTCTGCTAGTAATTAAAAATAAATATATTTTTAATTTTTTACATTAAATATTCTTCGTTGGTAATTTTTCAAAAAGTTTGTAATGCAACTTCTTTTTTTTTTTCAATTATTCAAACAAAGATGTTTGTTTTTCTGCAAAACATCGGCAAAGAAAAAAAATCATAAAAAATAACTTATTCGAGTGTAGGGGTTTAAAACAATGGATATGAAGTAAAACAGTTTTTTTCTTAATTTATAACAAACAGGGATAAAAAAAACTAATTTAAAACGGTTTTGCAGTTTTTCAACATCTGTTCTACCTCAATTAGGTGTCAAATCTCCCATTTTGGAAACATATTATATCTTCTAAAAAAATTATTTTTTTTAATTATTTAAACTACATATGATAAGAAATGCACATTAAAACCCAAAATATACGAAAATTTAAAAATTTTCAGTGGGATTCATATAGCGGCGTTTAATGAGTTAAAGGTACATATTATTTGGACTAAGTCTTCCTTCCTCGTGTTTGATCATTATAATGTTGAATAGTTGAATTACTATATATATGTAGTAATAATTTTCATTTCATTTTGTGTTTTGTCTGAAAAGGTTGTTATATTTATGTGTGTAAAATATAAAATAGATTAAATGTTTAGAATTGAATAATACAAATTTGGTGTTGAAGCTCCTGACTTATAGACCTACTACTATTTAAGAGTTTTTTTTTTTTTTTTTTTTTTTTTTTTTAACTTATGAAATTTGGAGTCTGTATTTCTCGTGCTCCTGTTAGCACACAACTTACATTCTTCTCATCCATTATTCTTATTCACCCACACTGGAGCAGCTGTCTTTACAGTAAACACATGGTGCTCCAGAATCAGCCATTTTATAGTGGTATCTGAAATCACCTTCTTGGACAGTTCACACTTATCATTTTAGAAGCTGATACGTATGATTTTTATCAGAGATGAGACGATTATTTAGATCGGACAACTAAAGAGTGCGTACATTGGACGCCTATGAAGTTTGATGATTTGATTGAGAATTGGACTGAAAGATTGGTCGATATGGTAAGTTTGTTTATATGCAGTTAATCAGGATGAGATGATATTATTTTAAAATTTCTTTTTAATTATGTATTTCTGTTGTTTTCATCTAAATGAAAATTTGGGTTGTTAGAATTATATATCAGTATGTAATTAAGAATAATGCTATACGTAACATAGTACGTATATGATGTTATGATTTTTTTTTTTTGTATTACTTCTTACGAGTACACACACATATATATATATATATATATAGAGAGAGATAGATAGTTATACATACACACACACATATATATGTATATACTTCAATGCAGAAACAATTTTATAAAAGAGCAAAATGAATATATTTATCAGTTGAAGATTCTTTACAAAAAAATCTATAATATTCTCTTATAACAGGCTATATACATATTAAATCAAAACCTAATTAGTTGAACTTCTGATATTTACTGTATATTTTTATTTCACATTAAACACTAGTTTCATGGGGTCATCACAAAACTTTTTTCTCTGTTTTACAGAACAAATTCGTCACGAAGTACAGATGTGATGAATATAACCGATTTTTAACTCATAAAAATATAGCCTTAAATGTCGAAAGAGGTGTCAATTTTAGGCCAATTCTAAGTAAATGCTTTTTTTTTTTTTTTCAAAATGAAAATAAAAAATCGATATATTTGTGTTAAATTATCATAGGTCTACGTTTCAATCATTTGTCTTAAAGGTATTGACGAGTTTTATTTAAAAAGATACTCATATTGAAAATTTACATCTGCCTGCGAAGGGGGGAGGGGGGGGGGGGACAGGTACTTCCTATCACGAGGGAGGGAGAAGCGATGCCATACATAAGTTTTCTAGCGGTTTTTACCATTCCTATTGTAATTTTTTTTTATCATTGAAAAGTTTAAAATAATAATAATAATAATAATTCACATTATATATATTAATAGGAAATTTTGTCCTATACTTCCATGTAAGAACTTATGATTAAAAAAAAAAAAAAAAAAAGAGATGAGATGACAACGCCACCTGTTGAGTAATTAATCACCAAATGTAATCAGCACCAGTTTAAGTTAAGGAACAACTAAATATAAAATTTTATTAAATTTCGTCAATTGGTTCGTGAGGTACAGCGTCCACAAAATATTTTATTCACATATTCAGGTAGACATATTGTTAAAAAATTTTGAAATCGTGTTCAGGATATTTCAAGGCGTATAAATCAATAGAAAACAAGAGGTTAGAAATTTTCACGAATTTAGTCCTTTCTACTTATATACATGTAGAAAAAGTAAGAAAAAGGAGGTTTATATAACATAAATTTCCATATAGTTGTATTTGGAATGAATAGTTTTTGAAAAAACTAGTATGATGTGGCCATCACAAAGTGTAATTTTTCATTTTGCATTTGACCGAGTAGTTTTTTAGTCTATAGCGAACACATATACAAACGTTGCGTTTTATATATACCAGAATTTTTTTGGCCCATGCAATTTTAATTTTTCGTGAAGTTTTATTTCAATTTTATTATTCACATGTACCTAAATAAATTTCTTATTATATCAATACGATAAAATAAATGAATAAATGAACGTATAATTTTTTTTCTTTTTAAATAGTATTAGCTTCTTATTAAATATTTAATAATTATAAAGTCATTATGAGAGTTTTAGTTATTTTTTTTTATTTAAATAATAAAAATAAATGAAAAATTTAATTGAATTATTTTTTAAATTTAAATTATCATCTCGGAGTATTTGAATTATTTCCTATCTTTTTGTATATAACTGAGAATTATATACCAACATTTGATTCAAGGACATTGATAGTAGTATTTATTAACTACAGAATTTATTCGTTACCGTAACTACATTATTTAAATGTAGATGATCCTGCGAACCGTTATATTATTAGCCTTCCAATTTTCATTCTATTGGTCAGATTGATAATTTCAATTATTCTAAAAATTTTCAAAAAATTTGAATTATTTTGAAAAAAAAAAAAAAAAAAATCTGCCTAGAAGTTTTTTAGTCTATAGCGAACAGGCATGCTAATATTGCGTTATATATAGATTATTAATTTTTTAACTTAAGACATTTTTCGAAGCTTCAAGATTTTATTTAAATTTCTTCATACATCATAACATTAATGTAAGCATTACCAGTTTCGAAAAAACGTGGCCTTTTTTTCATCAGGTGCAAAAAACACGTGCTTAAATTGGGTCTTGCAAAAGCAAAACTCAAGATTTTAATCCTTCAGTCCTAATTAAGACCTGGAAACGAACCATTATTATGTTCAACGAGTATATATTTAGGAACCAAAATATATAACTAATTCTCATCATCTCAAGTAAAAATCGAAAGATACAGTTTTCTCAATAACTAAAGGATTTGCAAAGATTTAATTAAATCGAGATCGTGGAAAATTCCTCATCAGATATTACTTTTTTTGCGAAAATATTCCCTTATTCCAAACTTACAATAAACAGCAATTACAAAAAAAAAAAAAAAAAAAAAAAATCCTAGCTTCAGCAGCTTTACGATTAAATAATAACTTTTAACTCTCCCGTTTTCCCATAGAAATTTTCTTTAATAATTTGCAATTTATTTATTCGCAGAAAATGAATAGTATAGATTTCTATTTAAAAATATTGGTGATAAATCTTATTTAAAAACGGTAAATGTTATTGCAGGTATGATTAAATACCCAAACTCATGCAATATTTATTCATTAATTTTATTCTGTTCATCCAAAATATGTTATTCAAGAAACTTCTCTAATGTCTAACATCAGCAACAAATTTCATGTGTCGCTATTGAAATGTTAATGTATTCATTTGAATCCATAGTTTATAACATCCATAACTTGAATATTGTTATAATGCTTTGCTATTAAAGGAAATAATAAGTATTGTTCATACAATTATTGTGAATTTGTGCCAGTAAGTTGGTATATGGCTTTTAATACAACTCATTGCTCTATTATATATGCTTCACATCTTCAAACGCAAATTATGTATTAAAGTATGAAACGCATTTAAGAACAAAACATATTATTTGAAACTTTGAGGATTTCGAAGTTCATCGATAATGTATATAATCGTAAAAATATATAAATAAATATATAAATAAATAAAATAAAATAAACAGAAAACTTTATGAAAATGCGAAGGAAGAAATTACTTTGCAATTAAAATTCATAAATAAGCAAATAAATAAATAATATAACGTGGTTAATAGAAAAAAAAAATATTAGCTTTATCGAATCGAATAAAAGTGTAACATGACAGCTTGTAATTTAAGTTAAATTTCACATTTTTAAGATCAGGGTTCTCATCAGAGGAAAAAATTGGGTGAGAATTTCTCAGCCTTCTTCAAAAACAAAGTTAGACATTTAAAAACTATGTGGGATTTCTGAAAATTGATTGAAACCACCAAATAAATAATAATAATAGATCTTTTACCTAGACACAGGTCTTTTGAATTTATGGGGGGTGGGGGTGGGGATCAGTAAGTCACATATGCTTGAAAAGATTAGGGCCCAGTTTGTTTGTCATATGTATTTTCTATCATAGGACAAATACATGTTAACCACCAGTGGCTGACAGTATAAAATATGATATAAAACCGCGTCAGCCATCCGTGACTGACAATGTAAAATATCCTATAAAACTAAAAAATCTGCATTGTTAAATTTACTCGATTATTATTTTTTTTTTTTTTAATTACAGGATATCATTAAGGCATTTTAATGGATTTTATTTAAACACGGTAAACATAACGCGCTTCTAAGCAGGGAGAGTGGCCTGATGGGGATTTCCTTAACACTTTAACGTGTTAAGAAGTGTAATAAATAAATAAATATCAACACCCAATAATAATATTTGCCTTTGCGAATTATTTATAAATATATAAATTTAGAACGAACAGGAAATTTTCTATTTATTGCCTATTTTTTAAAGAAGCAAGGACAGCTAGGATGTTTGATTCATAATTGCAATCCTATAATCAATAACGTTATACTTATTATATTTTACTGATAAAGCAAACTTTATTAAAAGGCATTAAAAGTTTCATAAGAAACATTGAATAATAATAATAATAATAAGTAAATAAAAGAGAGAGAGATTTAATTAAATTTTAAAAATAAAATGAAAAAATTGAGATGCTATGATTATTTCGGTGACATGATATTAATCGTAAAAATAAAAATTTTAATCCTAATGAATAAAGATTTAAAAGACTAAATAGCTGTAACACCTATTTCATTATGCAAATCAAGCAAGCTCCATTAAAAGGATAAAATTTCTCAAAAGAAACCACTAGTGACCTGTGAGATATTTCATTAAATACTAAGAGAAAATGAATAAATGTGATGTATGATTTCTTCTGGTGACATATTATCAATTCAATGATTTAAATTGTAATTCCCGCATCAGTTTTCATAGCTGCACACTTGTACATCTTTTTAATACTACTTATTTTAAGTAAAAAAATTCACCACATTTAATCATAGGAACTGCTACAAAAATTTATAAAAATTCCTATTACAAATCTCCGGTAGCAATATATATATATATATATACAGGGTGTCCTATAAGTCTGTAGACATTTTCAAAATTCATAACTATTAAACGAACTGCTAGAACTCAACGCAGTTTGCGAAAAAATAATTCTCATGAAGGGGGATTTTTTCTGGGAAAGAAAAAATAATAATTAAGCTATTTGTCGATAGAGGGCGCTGTGCGTGACCGGATCGCACATTTTAATGAAAAACTGTACTCATTCGCATGCAAATGTTTACAGGCATATAAATCCTATTCTATGTGTCCGTCGTCACCACAAATTACAGCTTGCAAACGAGTTATAAAACTGCTAACTGCAGTTTCAATCAGCGGTTCTTACCCGAGGGAAAATATCTTCGCCAATAACGCTTTATCTACCAAGTCAGCATCGCAATTAAAACTTCATGTATGCACAAGTAGGACGTAAAATAGAAGTAAACTGATCTAATCACAAAATTGTGCAATTTGTAGGACTTTCATTTGCATATTTTTCTTTCCCATCAGTGCGAAAAAATTAACTATTTGTCCAACTATCATCGACAAAAAATTTAACCAAATTTTTTTCTTCATTAAAAAAAAAAAAAAAAAAAAATCCCTTCACGAGAATGATTTTTTCACAAACAGCGTTCAATTCTATCAATTCATTCAATAGTTATGAATTTTTAAAATGTCTACAGACTTATGGCACACCCTGTATATACAAGTTGGCAGCTACGAATATTGATTTATACTAGTATGTTATGGCCACCACAAGACTTTCTTATATATTATCTTACACAAATTCACGCAATACAAATTATTTATTAAAATTATTATTTGTTAAAATTATTTTCCATATCCATGATGAATGTAGGCAATTTTAGTCTCGGAGAAGTATAACACTAAACGCCGAAAGAAAGTCAATTTTATGCCGACATCTGAGAATTTTTGTTTCAGTATTTTTTTTCGTTAAAAAAAAAGAAAAGAAAAGAAAAATATCGATAACTTTGTTTTAAATTATCACAGTTCTGTGGTCCAACCAGTCGTTTCAAAGATATTGACAAATTCTTTTGAAAGATACTCATATGGAAAATTTACACCCCCAAGGCACCGTGAAAGAGTAGAGTGATGTTCCTACATGTACACAATTTTTTTCCTAGTTTACTACTATTATCAGTAATTCATACTAATTTCACAACCATTCATTAAAAATAACTCCCATTATGTACATTTATGCGAAATTTCGTTCTATACTGCCATATTAAAAATTATGAAAAGATGAGAGAGCATTTGTTGATCGAGTGATCCCAAAATGTAATCAGCACGAGTTTAGGTTATTGTCCAACTAAATGTCAAGTTTGTTTGAATTTCGTTCATTGGTTTGTGAAATACAGCATTTACAAATTTTATGATGCATGCACCCTAACACACAGATGGGGAGGCAAATAAACCTTTTCTAAAAATTATCAAATCGTGTGAACAAATCGAATGGCCAGATCTTAAGGATATTTCAAAGCGTGTAAATCCATCAAAAATCGAAGTCGAAAAATTTTCATGAATCCAATACTTTCTGATATATATTAGAAGAAAGTCAAAATACAGCAATTGCTATGCCTACTTCATATTCCGAACAAAGCATTTTCCATGAAAGACGATAATTTTTCTAAATGAAACCATTAGAGGCTAAATAAATATTCCATTCTATTTTCAAGAGAAAACGAAAATATGAGAAGCATATTTTTTCTGCTGACATGTCAATCCTAGAAATTGAAATAGAAAATAGCGTATAATCAACAATGATTTAAAAGATTAGACACCTATTATCTTATATTTAAAGCACAAAGCTGTTTTTTTTTTTTTTTTTTTTTTTTTTTTTAAGAACAAAATAGTAGCATCTGAGCATGCGCTATAAATATTTGAATCCGGAAAGGGAATATTTTAAATTTTTACATGTACACGCAATACGAACTACCGAGCAGATATATTAGCTAACTAATTAAAGCTCGATGATACGATACAAACAATTCACATAATTTATTCATTAATTCATACTTTTCAACGAAGCATATTAAAAACAAAGCAATTCGTGAAAAGTTATCGCCGAGAATTTCTTTACATGGTAGTAACTCAAGCCAAGATTTTTTTTGTTTTTGTTTTGGAGCTCTTTATTAACGTCTAATATAAACATATATATTCATTTTCCCTTTTTCCTTTAAATGATTTTCTTTTCATTAATAAATTCTCAGAGTTTATTGTTCTTTTATTGCTAAATTTTATCAGTTCAAAACTTAAAGGTTTAGAATAAGATATAAATAGATATTTAAAATTAAAGGAGTTTTTATTTATTTATTTATCAATCTTTTTTTAATAATTATTATAATCTCTGTAAAGAATTTCATTCTCATACTTATTAAAAATTAAATTAAATATTGAAAATTTAATCCAGGGGAAAACCTTAAATAGTATAATTTATTACTAGAAATTTAATGAACAAATTAATTTAGACTATTAATATTAGACTATTTTTTTTTTTTTAATCAGTATACTTTTGCTGAAATACATTATTTTAATAGGGTATAAAGTGTTATAATGCTTTAAAAAAAATGCTTTTTAAAAATAAATTATTATGGGTTTCAATCAAAATCAAGTAAAGATGTTATTTATTTATTTATTTCATATCATTTATGAATATGTAATTTTTTTTTTTTTTTTTTTTTTTTTTAACAAAAGTGAAAACATTTTGGTTTTTTCGTTAGAACACTATGTTTTTTAAACCAATGTAATATGATAAAAAAAAAAAAAAAAAAAAAAAAAAAATGCATACTACATAAGGCACAACATACTGCAAAATATAAAAATATTAAGTATCTGATGAAATATGAGATTTTTTTATTGAATAATTTTTAACTGCGCAAACACAAGCGTTAATAAAATTTCTTTATCCATAATTAATTAGCCATATATTTAAAAATACTTCAAAAGAAGAAGAAAAACACAAGTAAATATAAAAAAAATTTAAGATATTGTCAAAAGAATCAGTTTCAAATATTTTCAAAAAGAAGCAAAAATAATAAGGACTTTTATTAATATTTTTATTTTGAATCAATCAAATGCGATGCAGAATATGTTTTATTGCACAAATGCACCTTATAAAGGTTTATACTCATTGTATGATTCTTTTAAAGAGAAATAAGCCATAAGTAGAACGAAAGTATATTAAATTTCGAATTGTATATTTATTGTCGTAGATTATTTTTATGGAGAATTTTATAACTTGCATTTTTATTCTATCTCCGTTTCCTTTAGCTGATCAGTGCAACGCATTGGCTTTATTTTTTATGATTCCTTTTATGCGCTTTGAATCGTTCCTAAGGGCGCGTGGCATGTGAATATAAAATTCCGAGGTGAAACTTCTGAAATTGATTTTAAGCAAAAGTAAGAGATGTAGAAAAACAAAATAAACAAAAACAAAATAAGGCATCATACGTTTTGTATGCATAAAATATGATATTGATATTTTATGAGTAGTATTTTTCTAAGTTGGAATATTTGGAAAAGTCAACAGATCGATTTTCACTTTTGAAAAGTTGGGCACAGGGAAAAAAACACCACAAACTTTTGCTACTCTATGAAATTGAGTTCGGTCTATATTCATAGATTAAAAAATTCTTTTACAAAGATGATTTTTTATTTTAAAATTCGCAGTACAGTTTAATAGAAGGGTATCGATAAAATGTGTTACGTAAGTTTTTATTATTATTATTATTTAAAGTATGGTAAATATTGCGAGAACAAAACTCATGTACGTGTCTAGAAATGAAATTAAAAAAATTAATTTAATTTTTTTTTCTTTACGCAATATAGAAGAAATATAGGGGCAAATAGTAATTTAGAATGGGCAGCAAAAATTAAATGTTTCAATTAATTTTAATAATAATAATAAACTATTCATAAAAAGGAAGTTGTCAGCTAAACTTTTCAAACTAATATTGTTGAAAAATTAGAATTCTTTATAGGTAGTTTTATCTCGTGGTTAAATTAAAAACTATCTGTCCTTGCTACACTGTTCCATTTATGACGATCAGACATTATAAGTAATAGAAACCTGCTAAAAAAAGGAAAAAAAAAAAAATCCCTAAATTGCCTCAGTGGCACCATTATAATAATGTTTATTTATTGTTTTTTCATTTCTTAGATATTTTTCACTACTCTTTTGATTGCTGTTTATTTTATAACTTAAACTAAAAGGTTAAAACAATAAAATTCTCTGCATCAGTGCACTAACCACTGAGCCACTTTACTTAAGGTTACTTAAACAAGCAAATAAAAGCAACATCAATCAAAAGGTCTGGCCGTAAACATAATTCTTATTCGTATAGTGGCTTTTAAAAAAATAAAACATAACTACTTTCTTCTATCTTCAATAGAAGAAAGTAATGGATTCGTAAAAATTTTCGATTTCGGGTTTTTGATGGATTTACACGTTTTGTGAGCTGTATAACACGATTTTACCATTTTTAGAAAATGTCTGTCTGTCTGTGTGTGTGTGTGTGACAAAATTTTGTGGCAACTGTATCTCTGGAACTACTGCACAGAATTTCATACAAATTGGTATGTAGTAGCACCTTGACATAAATTAGGGCCTATCAACTTTTGGTAAAAATCGTCTTACAGGTTGCGTTGCCATCCCGCTTTTTCTAAATTTTTAACAGGATGATATAGGGAAAAAATTTTCAAGATGGGTATCTTTCGAAAGGTCTCGTCAGTACCTTTAAAACGAATGGTTGAACTATAAATCTGTTATAATTTAAAACAAAGTTATCGATTTTTTTTTTTACTTTTTACGAAAAAAAACTTAGAATTTTTTTTTTCTCCCCTTAATTTTATCAAACTCTCACGGTTTCCGTGTTCTGACAAACTTAAACTAATTTTTGCTTTTTTCCCCTAATTTTGTCAAAGTCCTACGGTTTCCGTATCTTGACAAACTTTAACATATTTTTGCATTTTCCCCCTGATTTTCCCACTTTTTTTTTTTTTTTTTTTTTTTAATCTCTCCTTTTAATTCTATTAAACTCCCACGGTTTCTGTGTTCTGACAAACTTAAACAAATTTTTGCAGTTTTCCCCCAATTTTGTCAAAGTCCCTCGGTTTCCGTGTTTTGACAAACTTAGAATAATTTTCACATTTTACCCAAAATTTTGTCAAAGTCCCACTTTTTTTTTTTTTAAATTATTGTTACTGAGTGAATTTGTATAGGAAAATATAGAAGAAAGTTTCGTGGTGGCCACAACATACTAGTTTTTATTTAAATAAAAATAGTACATTGCATAAGAAAAATACCAATCAGAGAGAGTCAACTTAAACAATCAAACATAGGACCTGTTATTATTACTATCAAAAAATTACTACTACTCCATTACTACTACTATCCAAAATATCCTACTCCTGTTATTATTACTATCCAAAAATTGTCCCTAAAATATTCATTTATTTGCTTAATAATTTTGAAGTTAAAAAAAAAAAAAAAATAGAGTAGTTGGTGAATATACTAAAACTTTACACTAATAGTACTCATTCCTATCCTTTAAACTTTCAACAATTTTAAACCCCAGGATTACCACCCAATAACAACCTTACTTCTGACAAAAATAACTAATAATCAAATTCATCTGACTAATAATAATCTGCATAACTTCACAAAATCCAGAAATTTAATTAGATCCTGTGTAAGGCATACCGATTATATTTCTCATAGATGAAATTTACTTTTCAATATCAGAAATTATCAAACTTAAAAAAATAATAATAAAGCCTAGCAAGAAAAATCAAATAAGCTGATATGCACACTCTGGGATTTCAAACAAATCAATGATTTTCAAAAGAACCTAGCATTAGTATTATGTTTATCATTGCAAAATTCCAAATGTAAATTTTAATTTTAAAATTCAAATGAATTAAAATTTCTATTTAACTTATGCCTAAATTTTAACACTTATAAAGGATAAGTAACTTTCCTTTGCCTAATAGAAACAAATTTAATTATTCCAGGTTGTGCACTATATATATTCACCAACAAAACAAAATAAATTAAATACTTAAGGTACTATGTACTGAATGCCATGGATTTTGTCAATTTTCTTGAGGTACACACCGGATTGGTATTTCACGAAAACAAAATCGTTTATTTTGCATTCAGGTCGATGAGGTGGCCCTTGATTTTGTAGAGAATTATTTGTTTGTCTTGTTTTATGAGACCTTTCGGTACCTTTTTGATGTTGTCCGGCGTTCGAAGGAAATGTCGAATGAAAACCTTCATCATCGTCTTCACAGATGGCTCACAATGAAAACTCTTCAACTTGGAAGGGTTCTTTAGCCTTTGAACTATCATTTAGGAAATAAAAATTGATGTAACAGATAGTTTTCTTTCATGACGCTTCCAAGCAAAGTGAATATGATGGCTAATGCACTTATACCTGCACTAACCATTGGTAAAATAAAAGCGCTCTACCTCCACTTTGGCAGGAAATAGAAGCTGAATTGCAACTAGCTTTTATGCCCAGTCTTCTCTACATCACATCAGTCTTGTAATATTCCACCATGAAACTTTTGCTGTTTTCAATAAACTCTCAATTAATAGTGTTTGAAAGAACATTTTTTTTTTTTTTTTTGTAGTTCATTATTTTTCAAATCATCTTCTTTTAATTAAATTTTTTTTTTAAGGTTCAGTACAAATGTTTAAATGTTTCAAGTTGAATTTTCTGTTATTAAAACTTTTACTTTTTCGTAATGATTAACGACGACTAAAATATTTTGTTACTTCAACTCAAATTTAAAATATAACTTTTGCAACGATCCAGAACAAATACTTTGTTATTTCAATGTATTCTCAGTTAATGCCATTATTTATTTATTGGTTTCTTTTTGGAAACGACTGATGAATTTCTTAAGTAAATATTACTATTTTTTATTTCGCTCTCTCTCATTTTTTAACAATTCTTTCTAATCGTTTTGTTTCTAGTTTAATTTTGTTACTGATTTATTTGTTTTTCTAGAGATTCATAATAAACATCAGATAATTTAAAATAAGCATTTATAGTTTTGATGCGTATAATATGTATGGCTACTTATACTAAAAGAAGATGTGTGTGTGTGTGTTTGTATCCGTCGCTTTGTAAGCAGACAGCTGATCGCAGAGTTAGAGAATTTTGTATGGAGGTCCGTCTTGACCTCTTCTGATGCACTTCGAAGCTCGATTTACGAAATTATGATTAGTTTTTTTTTTTTTTCTTTTTTTCAATTAATTAAAATCTATAAATTTCTGAAGTGATCGTCTCTAGAGATCTGGTAATCTTACCTTTTAATCTACAATGTGTTTTTATTGTATTGAAATTCAAGGTGAGAGAAAGCCTTGTGAGTGTCACACTAGATTAATTTGATTTGGGGAATACGGCTTGCCGGGTTCATATATAAACACCGAATTTGAAAGTAGGTTCATTTGTAAATATCGTCCGTTAGGCAGACGAATGTTGACCAATAACAATAATAGCAATAATAATGATAATGAAATAAAATGAATACACAATGCACACATCCGTATCGCTCTTTCTATTTTTCAGTGAAAATAAACAATAAGATGATAATTAAAATATAAATATAAATTTAACCCTTAAATGTCTGATCTTTTTTAAACTAATCTAAAAATGTTTTACTTCCTTCCTCTATTAAATAAATCACTGGAAAAATACTTTAAAAAATCATACTTTGTTTTAATTAAGATTTACAGCTAAAAATCAATTTGTTACCGATCGTCAAACATGAGGCATTAGAGCTTTAATATTATTCTAATAATACTTTAGAAGACAAAAATAGGTATGCTGCCGAAAGGTAACACTTGGCATTTAAGGGTTAAATAAAGTAAACTAATAAAAATATATAATAAAATGTTTCTCCACGTTTAGTAAATGGAAGTAAAATAAATATTTACTGCAGTTATAAAAAAAAGTATTAAAAAGGAATATTTTACTTAATGCAGAAGTTTGTATTTTTTATTAAAATCAATAAAACATGTTTGAATGAAAAGCATTTTTAAAAAATTGATATATATATATATACATATATATATATATGTTCTTTTCTTAAGAAGAAAAATGTTTACAGAAGAGAGCGATATACATAAATAAATATAATCTCTGTATAAACTGTTATTAAAATTTATTTTTAATAACAACAAATTCAAGAGGTAATTTTCAGGCAGAAAGTGTTTGTTGCTCCTATATATATATATTATTGACCCATTATAAGTGAAGTGTACCTTTAGGCTAAAAGATCATTTATAAAAAGTGGAATTACTTTTTAATAATGGCGACGAGCATTTCAAAACTGATGTGTGAAAAATTGTCAATAGTTTGCATGTTTTTATACGAAATTTTCATAATTTACATATATGCATGTGAAATAACCTATTACATTTTTTTTTCTGAGATGTGTTATAAAGGATAACTTCAGTGTGTTTTCTCTTTCATGTAATAAAAGAAAAGAATTACGTTAACTTTAATAAACATTTATAATCGAAAATGCCGGTTTGTAATTTTGGTAAATTTATTATTGTTATTATTATTGATGACACTATTATTGATGACACTTCGTGATGACACTTTAAAAGTATTTTCTTTAATTAGGGAGATAGAAATCTCGACAAAATGTATCCTTATAGCTTTACTTTCAAAAGAAACTCATAGTATAGATTAAATATAATTTCGTTATTTTGTTTGCAGCATAAAACTATAAATTATTCTTAAAGAATCTCTGTCCTAGACCATAATATATCAGAAATTGCCTGTGCTTGCCTGTATAAAAATCCAGTTACGATATTTATACCATTTTAAAATGAAAAACTTAGTATGGCTAACTTGATAAACAAATATCTGTTTCAAGATATTCTACCCATATTTAGGGAAATTAGACCATGGACAGATGAACCGAAAGATAAGCGAATCGAAGCCATAAACACTCTTAATTTTTTTGTTAAATTTTAAAATAGAGCTAAATTTCGTATAAATGTGTCTTATAAAAATTATTTTCATCTTAAATAAGTCGTAACAGTTTTAAAATTTCGTTTATGACATCGCTAACTTTTCAAATTAATCAAAATTATTGAAGATTTTTTTTTTTTTTTTTTTTTTTTTTTTGGCAATGTAGTGTAATATTTGGCATAAACTTACATTGGAATTATTGCATTGGATAGAGTATGTAGTAGCATTAAAACTAAAATACCATATTGACCTCAAGAAAATTAATCAGCAGATTTGGATAAGGAAATTGTTTCGATGCAGAGAAAGAGTATCCTAGTGGGTAGGGTATTTTTATTTGCCATCATACCATGTGATCTGAGAGTTCATTTCTCTATATAATAGGAGCTGTAGTGGAAATTTTTGCGAACAAATATATGATGAGAACTGAGCAGAATCCATCACTGACAGCTAATTACCATGTTTTTATTAATTTCTATTCTTGTTTGTTTGTTTGTCCGGTACAAATCTTTCAATCGAATTTTAACTAACTTCTCTACTAGCTAGACATTTGAAACTTTCACAATAGTTCACAACCCGATGACAACACGACGACACTTTGAAGTCCGATTTTCGAATTTTCGAATAGTTTTCTTATAATTAATTAAAATATGAAAATAATAACCTCCTAATACCTTTTAAATAGCCATTAAAATATTAGCTATAATTTAATTGTAGCCAAAAAACATTTACGAGTTCATTTTCTTTCGACATAAAAATAAATAAACTTGATTAAATAAATAATTTAATTAAACGTGAGCGTTAAAAAATTGTAAAAAGTTAAATTATGTATTTCACGAAAATTGACGTCACTTCGGTTTAAAGATTTCATACGCATTGATAAATTGCTAATGTAGTTAGTTCTATAGCTATGATTCAACAGAAAATTTAAAAACATGGTTTATAAAGTTTTTTATCTTACAATTATAATATTTTTATTAACTTCTATTCTTGTTTTTAAAGAAGCTTCTCGGAGCTTGTATGGTTTTTCTTCGAAGTTCGCGCACTCAGTAGAATTATTTAGAATTGATCTATAAAGATCTTAGAATTGAGAACTATTTAGGATCGCATCCGCATTGTATGTATTTTACCCAAGAATAATTGCCTCAACTAAACAATCGTTTTTAAGGTATAATCCACACAACTTCACAAGAATATAAATTTAGAAATTTCGCACAGAAAAAATGCACAAATTCAATCCGTAGTAATATAAAATCGAAATGAAACATTCAAATTGAAATATCTTTCATGATTAAGCTTTTCTTTAGTTTTTTTCAAACAATGATTTTCAAGAAATGAGGATAATGACTATTTGGGTGCGTTAATATGGCTATGCTCACAAATGTTATTAATAATTGCATGTAAATGAAGAAAAAATATACATTTTCAAAGATCACCTGCATTAGAAAATTTAATGTATCCTATTCTCCAATAAATATAACTAACATTTTCGATTTCGTTAAAATGTGTATACTTAATATTGCTTACGTCAGTTACACTCATTCTCAAGATAAAATTTAATCTCTCAAGTAATCTAATCATTCGAACTGTTTAATATTAGGAATTGTTTAATTAGCGCAACTCAGTTAAGTTTTTAATTTACATAATGCATTTATAATTCAGTTTAATCCATTTTTTGAAATTTTCTTCAATCTATTATTCAAACATTGTTGAGAAAGTTACGCAAGGAAGATAAGACGATTTACCATTACAGAATAATGCGAATGCATTAAAATAAATATGGAGAAGACTAGGGATATTTTATTATTAATGCGTAATAAGCGATATTTTTCATTGTAGCTACTAAGGAACGGATTTCCGTTTCATAAGCTCGAGATTTTGATTAAATTTGTTACCCCTCCAAATTTCTTTTTATTTTCTTTTATATTCAGTAGAAGTATTTAATTCGTAGAATTTTAGATTTCCGGTTTTCGACGAATTTACACGTTTTTAGAAATTCAGAAACCATTTTTAGAAAATGTCTGTCTATGTGTGTTTAGGTGACCAAATTTCTACGGCAGCTATTGCTGAAGAACTAACGTAGAGCATTTCATACAAATTTAAATGTCGTTACACCTTAACATAAATTAGTGACTATCTACTAGTGGTGTAAATCGCTGAACAGATGACGATGCTGTACTGCGATTTCTTCCAGTTAAGAGAACACTATTAACTGACTATATCTCAGCTTTTATGGTGTACAATTGAACAAAACTTAAATATGCCAAAGAACGTTATAAAACATTATTCTGAATCAATTAGGTTGCATATCGGCAGATAGATGGTGCTGTTAAGCCAAAAATTTCCCGGGAACGAAAATGCTCTATCTCAGATTCTATCTCGTATAATTACACAAAATTTGATACATAAGAGGGATAAGAGATATGGAAGCTTTTCGACTTCAAAATTCACTTGTCTATCTATATATAGGAGCAATAATCCGTCTTATCATTCTGCACTGGTGACGGTATGCTTAACTCTACCGAAACTGCAGTTTGCTTCTTAATATTTTTTACGCTAGTGTTTATGTAAATATCTATATTTATTATATTGTAGTTATCATTTTTCTTTATTTAGTGAATTATTCTCTGACCAAATTTGTTTAAACGTTTAGTAACTACTAAATGTTTGGAAATTAGCGTGGTGTCACTCAATTTTTTTTAAAAAACTATTTTAGCTTAATTTAAACCAGTATTTTTACTCATTTCAAGTTTGATTCTGTTTTATTTTGTTATTAATCTTTTTATTACTTTCTCCGCATTATCGATTAAGAAAATTATTCATGATGAAAATTAATCGTAGGATCAGAAAGAAAAGAAAATTAGTGCTTAGCTTCCGCTCAGAAGAAAAAAAAAAAAAAGAGAGAGAGAGAGAGAGAGACAGCGAAAAAGAAAAATTCAAGAAATTAATTAAGGTGCGAAAAAAGAAAAAAGAAGAAAAAAAAAAAAAAAAAAAAAAAAAGGATTACAAGGAGAGAAGTTATTAAAATTCGGCCATCGTGTATGATGGTGGGAAGATTTTTAATAGCTTTCTATCCAGTGTGAAGTAGACCATGAAACTTATTTAATAAAATAATTATATATCTTGCATGTTAAAAATGATCCAGCCAAAATGTGCCATTAAGCACCTACGATGAAATTTTCATTAGAATATTCATCGGGAAAAAATTTAATTAATCAAGAGTCGTCAAAAATTACTCCTAAGTAAAATTTATTATTAAATTTAATGAAGTGCCTTTTTTGGATATTCTTAAGCAAATTTTTCAAATAATGAATTTAAGAAAAAATAATTTAATTCTCCGAATGTTATAGAAAATAAATTAAAAAATAATCTTTTATTTAGTTTCTTAAAAAAAAAAAAAAAAAAAAAAAGTAAAAATTAGTAAATATACCTAAGACACTTAAATATTGGCAAATTTTTCAAATAATGAATTTAAGAAAAAATAATTTAATTCTCCGAATGTTATAGAAAATAAATTAAAAAATAATCTTTTCTTTAGTTTCTTTAAAAAAAAAAAAAAAGTAAAAATTAGTAAATATACCTAAGACACTTAAATATTGGCTTTTATTTATTTTGATATCTTTCTAAGGAAACACTTAAAAAGAAGAACGAAAAATCATGCTGTACGCATTGATTATTAACACTTTTCAACTGTATGTACCCGCTGTATCGTTTAATCTCCAATGTTCTTTGATCGAGTTATCACAAAACAGACAGATAGACTAACTGGATTCATAATCACTCTTTAACATTGTTGGAAAGTATTAAAAAAGCTAAATACAAACGAAATGCAATTCCAGCAATTTCTAATTACAGCCCTTAATGTATCTGAATATTTTAGTTTAGGTCATTAAATCTGAAAGCTAAGCATATCATATTCTATAAATAACATTATTTTAGAATATTAATAGTAAATGTTAATTTCATATATATATATATATATATTTTCATTACTAAATCCACGATTTTTAATCACATTTTTAATACAATATGCTGTTTTTTTGTATTAAAAAAAAAAAAAAAAAAAAAAAAAAAAGATTTGATGCTCACGTTGTTATTGTTTGAAAATAAAAATTTCGAAGTATCACTCTTAGTAACACCAATAATTCTTCACATTCAAATTTCAACGCGCATACATTGACAAATTTTCTGTTTTGCAAAAGATGTAATAAGATTAGTCGAGTCGTTTTACGCATGAAATTAAGGCTAATGGAAAACATTTATCATTGGAAGTTTAAAAAGAGAGAGACAGAAAAAAAGGAATAAAAAAATAATAAACCTTTTACTTATCACTCTTAGTGAGAAATCTTTTTTTTTTTTTTTTTAATTCTTATAAAATTCCCGGGAGGGCTGTAGTCCCACCAGCCCTCGTAATCATATAGCCATATATTCATATATACAGAAGAAAGTGATTCCTAGGAATGCTTTCTCATAAAAATATATTAAAGACTAAAATAGATAGAATATAACACTGTGCTGCAAGAAAAAAATTAAAAAAATTCGAACCCTGATACCATTCTTGCTGTTTCTTATGTAAAATGACCTCCTGAATCCGAATATGACTACCATTCAGGGCAAGTCATCCACCGTTTTCTCGGGACTCCTCCTCCCCCAATTTTTATCACTGTTCGGTAATTTTATGGCCATGAATTTGATTTGGAGAATGGAAAAAAAAAAAAAAAAAAAAAAAAAAGATAATGTTTAAACAAATAACATTAGTAATAGATTAAAATAATCTGGTGTGTCCCTCACACGACTTTCTCTTACCCTGAAATTTAATACTATAAATGTAGGTTGGAGATTAAGAGGTAAGATAACGATGTTACGTAAACTAAACAATTCAAATTAGGCTTCGGAAGAGTTTTATATGATAATTAGTTCTGTGTGAGGAGGGCTACCGCCTTCTCAACCCCCCGTTTCATTAAAGCACCTACATTTATATAGAATTTAATTCGGTTATTAAAAAATAATTCTGTTTAAAAAAATATATATATATTAAAATTATTATTTAAAAAAATTATCTTTTATGATAATGCAGATGATTTCCATATTAGAGAAGTAGTATAACACTAAATAACCAAAAAAAGTCCGTATTATTCTCAGTATATATATATATATAAAAAAAAAAAAAAAAAAAAAAAAAAAAAAAAGAACGATTTTTTTTTCCTAAGTTTTTTTTCGTTAAAAGTAAAAAAAAATCGATAGCTTTGTTTTAAATTATCGCAGATCGATGGTTCAACCATTCGTTTTAAAGGTATTGGCGAGCTTTTTTGAAAAATATCCATCATGAAAATTTACTCCCCTCGAGGGGGGACTTCCTCCCCCCCCACCCCTACACAATTTTTTTTTCTCAGTCGACTATCTCTATTACAAAAAATATATATTCGTTTCATTTGGTTTAGTGCAGTCTATAGATGTTAAACTCTACTTACCTGCACTTTCCCCAGTGTTGTGCAAGTTCACGAAAAAAACGAACTAGTTCAAACTCAAGTTCATCGTGTAAAAAACGAGTTAGTTCTCGCTCAAACTCATATCTGAAAGAAATGAACGCGTTTAGTTCAAGTTCATTTTTAAAAACGAGCGAAGCTCACTAAAAGTTCATTTTTACGTAATTTTTTTTTTTTTTTAAATAGATCTTATCCTCTGTGAACACTTTCATAGGTAATTTCCCTTTTTTTTTTCTAAAATTACCAATTACCATGAAAATTATTTTTAATTTTACGCTTAATTCAACTTATTAACTTATAATTTTAATTATAACCTATAAATTTAATTGTAGTAAAAATTTATTTAGCAAACACTTCTGAATAGTGTTCCCATTGTTTTTGCATGGTTTTTTATTCTCAAATTTTCAATACGTTTGTTTATGCGCATGAGGACTTATTAATAGGAGACAAATTCTATCATTTAGAAGTTCCGTTGTTTTAAATCAGTGTTGCGCAGAACCGCGTTCATGAGTTTATTTAAAACTTTTTCAGTTTTGAGCTGAATTTCGCTCGTTTTTTAAATTGTGAACTTGAGCTGAGCAAAGTTCGTTTTCTCACGAATTTGAGCGGGAAAAGTAACTCAAACTCATATGGATTTTATTCCTTTGGGAAAAAAATTTATATTCTTGGTAGCAATACTTTCTACCCTTTTAATCGCAAGAGAGGACGCATTTCTCACAAGAGAGAAACGCATCGGGTCGGGTAATCGCTTATTACCTGCTTTGCTGGTCGGGTGCAGGTAAAATTTGCATTAATTTTTATTCACAAAATGTTTTCTCCGAAGATTGTTTTATGCTTTTCTTATGAATATAAACTTTTAAATGAAGAGATTGGATGACATTGTCTTCCTTCTTGATAATTTAAAGACATGACTGATAACATGAATTTAATTACATTTACCTAAATATTAATACTTAACGTTTAAAGCTTTATATGGAAAACTATTTTTTTTTCCGACCTATATTTGCTTTCTTATTTTACTGTCAAAATACTTGGAACAGTGGATTTTTTAAATATATGTTTTAATATAGCTAAAAGTTTGTTTATAATTAGATAAATACACTGTTGTAATATTTTTATACCATATTTAATTGTCTGAAAGATTTCTTTAATAATATAATTGTAGTTTGTTTAAAAGAACTTTTATTCAGTTTATTATATAACACAATTTTAACAATACAGCGGGTCAGAAGCTGCAGATTCAGTTCGGGTTGAAGGTCAAAAACCATTTTGCAGGTCGGGTCGGCTGTGAGTCAAGTTTACTCGAACCACGCAGGACTCTAAGCCAGTCATTTCATAAGAAGAAATATAAATTCCGCTGATCACCTAATACGAAGACTTAAATGCCCTATCCAGTAGGATACCCTTTTCCTTGCTACTGTAATTATTTCGTGCCCAGTTTTCCACGATATTATACTGTTGTCAATTTTGTATTTCAGTTTTCATGCAAGCAAATCCATGCTATTTCAATAACACAAATTTTTGCGAAATACCCCCTATTATGAAAAATTATGGAAGTTCTAAGAGTAATTTAAGAAAAGTTTTAAGAAAGCCTTTCATTATAAATAAAAATATAAAGATTTAAAAGTATAATATTAAATCCCAATAATTAAATCCTGTTTGCTAGTATCATAAATGATATTTTAAAACTAGCCGTACATTAAAAAAAAAAAAAAAAAAAAAGAAAGAAAGAAAAAGAATCTTTAATTTAGTACACGTATATTTGAATTTTTGTGGATGTATTCGTGAATATATATATATTCATTAAAAAAAAAAGAATAAGAGAATTTAAATTAGATTATAAATAGCTTGTTGTAATAAGGAGGATTATTATTCTGTTTTTATTTTTATTTATATTTATCTTATTTTTTATTTTATTTACTTATTTTTATTTATTATTATTTGCATTTCCCAGAAACTGCTGAAATTAAAATAATCATTGATATAAAATCTACATCTCTGATATGAAATTATTTCAATAACCTGAATGCATTTTTATTTTTAATATTAAAAATATAAATAATCATTAAAAATTTACTATTATTCTATTTAATCTATGTGTAACATGTGTTAAACGAGTAATCTTTGTTTAATCTTTTATATTTTAAAGATGCTTATCTTTCAATGCAAGAGTTATAAAATAAAGATAAGAATCATTTTCGCATATAACAGGAATCTCATTTTTAAAGAAAAAAGAGAATCTGTGAACATGGACTCACGCCTATAGAGCAAGATATCAATAGTCCTGTGATAGCAGATCCTTTCATTGGTTAGCATCGTCTATCAGCGAAATGAAATGTCCATTACTTTTATGAGAGGGCGGCAATTTGTCACACTGCCTCAGGGCTATGGGGTATGGTACATCTCCCGTAGCTCTGGGTGGTCTTGCCAAAGATCTTTGCATCGTGGCACCAGCGTAGCAATGTTACTAGTATTTATAGTATTGAAGAATGCAGGAAGTTGTCTGCAGCCGAAGTATTGTACTACGTAACAAAAGGTTCTCACGCTTTTTTCTTTTGAATCCAATACAATGTCGCGGTGTATCTTCTTACTAATTACCTTTAACCTATATGTTCGAATTGTGCTGAAAACACTAAACAAATCCCTCTCTTCAAAAATGGTCAGGAAACTTACCATATAACTGTTATTTATAAAGTGTATTTATTCGCAATAATTTCCAAGAAATTTTATAAACATGTTTAATTTGTTGTGAAAAAAAAAAAAACTTATACCTCAGATTTATCAATATGTATTACTATGTAAAAGGATGAGTTTTTATTTATTTATTTATTTATTTATTTATTATTATTATTTTTATTCTTTTAAGCTTTTATTAAGCTTTATTTTTAGTTCTTGAATATACATTTAATAAAGTTTGAGCTTTACAAATCAAAGATTGAATTTTAGGATGTATATTCAAGATGAGGTTCAAGATATGAGGTTCAAGGTATGAGATTCAAGATATAACACTTTCAGATCATTATCAATTGATATTCCTTGAATATATATTCTAAAATAAAAAATGGTTTGAATTAAGAAGTTTTGTTTATATAATTTTGGAGCAAATTAAAATAATAATCTAAAATATTTTTCTTGCTATAGTAAAATTTTCGTGTACATGCTATTAACAATAGCAGAGATTAAATTCATGAGTGAGAAAATCGTGCATTTGAAACTATTAGATAGCCCTATGAACACCTTTTAAATTGATTTCTTATAAATATGTTCAGATTTTGATACCTAGTAATTCCACGAAGATTTGAGAAGTTTACAAAAAGTACGCATTTTTTCTCGCTGATATTTCTGAAGAAATTGAATAAATCTTAAAAACTATTAAAAAAGTGAGAGGGGAGGGGGGAGAGACTAATTCTATTTTTAATATGTAGTATTTTGTAGACGAAACTTATACAAAAAGTTCGCTCATTTTTTGAAAGCAGATTTTATTTCATGTTTATTGGTTATTGATATAAGGCGATTTCTTTGAATTTCAGGAAAATGCAGATAAAGGCGAACTCATCGTTTTTTGTCAACGCTTGATAACGAGAAGTAAGAGGGAACCTTCATCCCTCCCCCAAGTCCTACACACACAATGTTAAAACAAACTGGCTCATTTGGTAAATTTCAAACTTAGTTGGCAAACTTCTTAAACACTTTTCAGTCAAACACTATAATGCATTTACAGATTCTAACTTTGCATTTCTTCCCCCCCTCCCCTTTTTTTACTTTATTCTATATTCAATAAAAGAAAGTATTGGATTCGTAAAAATTTTCGGCTTCCGGTTTTCGATGAATTCACACGTTTTTAAAGTCCCAGAACACGATTTTACGATTTTTAGAAAATGTCTGTCTGTGTGTGTGCGTCAGAAATTTTTGGGGACTGTATCTCAGGAACTACAACACAGAATTACATGTAAATTTATATGCAGATGTACCTTGACTAAAATTAGCGCCTACGAAATTTTGGTATCAATTTCTCAACAGGTGGCGCTGCTAGGCCGCGAGTTCCACAGTTTCAGGGAAGGCTATATCTCAGGAACTGCTGCACGAAATTGCACATAAATTTATAAACGGACGCACTTTGATCCAGGTTAGTGCCTTTCAACTTTTGGTGATCATTACTCAACAGGTGGCGCTGCTATACCGCGATTTCTACAATTTCAGGGAGGGCTATATCTCAGGAACTACTGCACGAATTTGCATATACATTTATATGCAGATTCACTTTTTCATTAAAATCACTAAGAAGGTAATATAAAGAAAATTATTATCTTTCAATCTGCTCCTTGACTCCCCCTTCCCCCAGGTATATACTAAGTGAAAATGGTAACAATTGATTGAAATTTCTAAAAATGTATTATGAAATAATTCTTTAAATTTATTCTTTGATGTTTATTATTTTTGCAAATTGCAAAAATGCCCTTTTTTCCTGTGCTCTTTTTTCCGGGTGCCCTTTTTATGAGTGCCCCTTTTTTCCAAGTGCCCTTTTTTCCGGGATCCATTTTGCACAATTATTATCTTTTCTGTCCTTTTCTTCTTCTACTTTCCTTTTTATATTTCAGACAGAAATATTTAATATGAGTTTGAGTTTGAATTGCTTTTTCACGATAAAGTTCGTGAAAAAAGCGAGTTTCGCTCAACTCAAGTTCATAATTTAAAAAACGAGCGAAGTTCAACTCAAAACTCAAAATTTTTGAGCTACGCTCATGAACGCGTTCAAATAAACGCGTTTGTGCACAACACTGAATTTCCCCCATAGACGTAATGTAATTGAATTCTCTTGGGTGTCCCTGTACACGAACCATTTGCTTCATCTCAACGAAAAGCTTAGTGTAGCATCCCTATATGATACACATTTAGAATACCGTTTGAACTTTCTGCCATAATTTGTTTTTGAGATAAGCTGATAACAGACAGACACACACACAGGCCATTTGCTAAAAACATGATTTTCGTATTCAGGGGACCTCAGAACATTAAGTATAACAAAATCTCACTTTCAAAAATTTGACCCCAAAACAACACTTTGTCTACCTTATGGGTCAGAGAAAGTAAAAATATACGAAATGTAATACATAAATTCAGTAATTTCATAATTTCCCCTTAAATTTTCCCCTTGCCGCAAATGTTCATGTTTTAAAAATTTCCAACTCTGTAGCCCCTCAGAAGATATTTATAATAGTTCTCTCCCCCCACCCCCTAAAAGTCAAATTTATAGCCATAAAATTACCGAAAAGTGATAAAAATAGGGGGCCGTCCCTAAAAAACGGTGGGTGATTGGGCAAAATGGGCGTTATATTCAGATTCAGGAGGTCATTTTACATACGAATTTTCAAAAATGGTTTTGGGGGCAATTTTCATGCAGAGCAGTGTAATTATACACATATCTCTTGAGTTAGAGATGATCCAATAAAAAATAGCTGAAAATAGTATCACACCAAATAGTTTTTGTTTCGATTTAATAAACAGAATTATCAGGTGTGATATGTACATACATTACCCAATTTTACGCTGCACTTTAATAGAATAAATATTTACACTAATGAAACTTTTTGCATCGGTAGTTTTTCCGGAGTGGGATAATTTAATAATGAAAAGATCTTGTGCCATTTTTATTCAATAGAAAAAAGAAATTCATTTGACCTACTAATTATATAATTTAAAAATAATAAACAGGCGTTTATACGCCTGTTTATTATTTTTTACCTGTTTACTGTTTACTATTTGTTTTTTGTTTACCTGTTTTAATTTACCTGTTTACTATTTGTAAATTATATACGCCTAACATAATGTACTTAACTTTAGCTCAGAAAACAAAGAATAACGCCACGTAAAATACATTTGAGACTGTAGACTCTAATCTATCCAAATTATTTTGTGTTGTACCCAATAAACGAATGATAAATACTCTTCAAGCCATATTCTATGGAATATATGTATTCTTTGTGCATTTTTTATTTTTATTGTACAATCTTAAAATATTAAAAATAGGTAAACTAGAAATTCCGTCCATAAATGCTATGTTTTTGAATATTTTTCTCACGTCCAATGTGCTGATAACTGATACTGATAACTGCATTTCCTGCTAATGGTAGACTCTCAGGGGTCGATCCAGGCAAAATTTGGGTCCCTTTTGCGGCCCCTTCACAAAATTCCACATAGTAAAAAGGGACCCTTCACAAAATTCAAATTCATAAAAAGGGACCCTTCACAAAATTCAAATTTAATAAAAGGGACCCTTCACAAAATTCAAATTTATAAAATGAGTCCCTTCACAAGATTTTGTTTTATAAAAATGATCCTTCTATTAAATGTTTTCATATTTTCAATATTATTTTTAATTTATGCCTTAATTTGGCTCAACGAAACTCTATTAACTTGATATTAAACATTACATAAAGTGATTGTAAAAACTGAAGATTTTACACAATATTTTACTTTTTCACAAAAATATTTTATATTTCACAAAAATAAATAAAAATTTCACAAAAATATTTTGTTTTTCACAAAAAAGGGACCCAAAAATTAAAACTTGGATCGACCCCTGACTCTATTTACGCAACTTTTCTTTTGGAGGGAAAGACGATAAAGCAGCGGTGTCTATTCAACTATATGTATTAAATCTGAAACAGCCTTCCTTATAAGCCTCTTCTTTATTAAGATTGTTACTTTCAGTAAATATCTTTTACTCTATCCAATAGATATCAATGTAAAAATCACCATTAGTATTTTGATAAACAGCGCAAAAATAATTTTGTGCGATACACGCAAAAATCTGTCATTAAATTTGGAGCTTTATAGAAATTGGAACATTTGTTTTTGAGTTAAAGCTGTCATAATGTTTTGAATACACAGACAAATATTATCTGAAAATAGTAAGTTCCTGAACGTGTGTAAGTTCATCAAAAACTGTAAATTTGATTGATACTTTTCTATATGTATGTATAAATATAGAAGAACCAAATATCAAGACAATCACTATTCATCTACACTCCTGTTCAAAAATTTAGCAGGAGTGTAAAATGTAAATAACTAGTTTAGCAGGAGTGTAAGCAGGATCTTAATAAATAACTCTAACATATTTTTGTTTATTTACTAAGATTTGTGAGATGATAAGGAGTTTTTCCCCAAAAAGAACTTTTGCTAAGCGGTTAAAATAATTGGATCTTTAAATTAATTACACGGCATGAGAAAAACCCCTTAAGAAATTTCAACTCTTGGAAAATATCTAAAATCTAGCTCGTTGTTTTTCGTATAATTTGCTTAATTTTTACTCTATTCAAATGCACTTTTAATAAAACTTGCCCAATATATCTAGCTTTCAACCTATGCTATATATATATATTTTATCTTTCGCACATGCGCAGTGAAAACGTTTTTCATAAAAATGTTCATATTTCATGAGATATTTGTATTCCGATTGCAGTATATATTGTTTTAAAAATATCTTTCCAAGTTATCTGAAATTGGGAATAATTTTCGTTAAAGACTCTGTATATTATAAATAAAAAACATGCAAATTTCTTTTGGTTTAAAAATAAATGCTTATATCTCCGTTATTTAATATGTTATTGTCACACAAATTCATCCACAAATTAAACTGGGTCTATTAACTATTAACATATCCTAAAGTTACAGCTTATTTCGTTCACTTAACGATACAGGGTGATCACAAACATTATTGAATTTATTCAATTTTTTTCCGGCTCCATAAATGTTGTCTTAAAATAATCGTCACTGAAAAACATGAGGAAGACCCAGTTCTTGAAATACCCAATGTTTGAAAACATTTCATCGAGAGATAAGTTTTTAAATTGAAAAAAAAAAAAAAAAAAACTGATCGTTTGCAAATCTTGCTAAACTTTTGAGCAGGAGTGTATGTTGGAAAATGTAGCAAAAATCATTAGTTTCTGCTTTTTTTTTTCCAGCTTAATCTACGAATTTTTAAAAACAAAAGTAACTATGCATTCAAATTAATAAAAGCATCATTTGACGTTAGTGGAATAGTATTAAAGATATATCCATTTATAATGATATCTATCTGCGTTCGTTAAACTTTAAAATTCCTAAAAGTCTTTGAAATCTCAGAAAAGTATTTTTACTTTTTGAACATACATATGTAAGGAAAGTATTGTAATCATGTCAAAAACCCGACTTTGAGATTTTGGTGTCCCTACATTTTTTTAGATCCCCTGAGTTCATTTTTTGCCATTTTTATGGTGATTTATGGATGTATGTGCGTGTACGTATGTGTGTATGTAAGGGAGCGAGCACGATAGCATCTTAACACTGTTTGAATGGGCTGAAAAATGGTACGTATGTTATAGGTCACCGTAGCACGAACCTTATTGATTTTGGTGAATCTAGCGCTTATAGTTTTTTTACAGGGATACACAGAAAATGTCTTTATCATTATGGTCTATGGGTCAAATTTTTTTAAAGTACGATAGCATCTAAATGCCTTATTCGATTGAACTCAAAATTTGGACAAATGCTGTAAATCACCGTAGCACAGACTGTACAGATTTTGGTGAATTTAGCACTTACAGTTTTTTTTACAGTGACACAACAGAAAATTGACACAAAGAAAAATTCTTTATGGCCTATAGACCCAAGTTTTTTAAAGTGCAATAGCGTCTAAACGCCTCATCCGATTGAGATGAAAATTTATATGCATGTTATATATCACCGTCGCACAAACAGTATAGACTTTGATGGAGTCTAGCACTTATAGATTTTTACAGGGGCACAACGAAAATTTCTTTATCACTTGGATCTATGGGCTCAAATTATTTCAAGGGCAATAGCGTTAATTGAAACAACATACTATATCGAGAAAAAATACTCAAATACCCTATTATAATATTCTCTTTTGTATTTTAAATGGCTTTCCTTACTTTTGTTTATTTATATAATCGTTAATTACTTTATGTTCAGAAAGTCGAGTGGAGTCACTCCAGATTTTTTATAACAATAATATAGAATATTCTTTCAACTTATAATACGATAATTGAAAAACAAGTACGTACGAATTTCATCATACACAACCAGCGTATTTGTCCTGTTTTGCGTGAGCATATGTTGTAAGTTTGGCTATTTGGCAAAATGCCTGCAAATCATGTACGAAAGTGTCTATTTATTTTTTTATGTTACTGAATACAGTATGGCAACGATGAATTCAATCTAGTCTATATGAATATATTTCACATAATTTTTTATGTGACCCAAAGAAGAATACATTTTTCTTAAAAAATAATAATAAATTTGGCTTTAATTCAATTTCCAGAAGAATAAATTTTTTATGTTATTATTTGTTTTAACTTTCCAAGAAAACTAAAATATATCTGAATTTATTTTGTTTGAATTCTGCAACTCTTTTCATAACTTTTATGTGTTATTTAGTATAGAATATATTGAAACGAGTTTGATAAAATTTTAGAATATTTCTTGCGAAAAAAATAAATAATATTATTGATGGTTAATGAAACAAACATTTATACGTTAGGTTAATACTATAGATAAACTTAACTTTTAGAAGTGGATATATATAAAAATTCATTGTATATTTTCAATAATGTATGGTTTTTTAAACATTACATTAATTTTGGTAACATTTATTTATTCTTTCTTTCTTCTTTTTTTTTCCTTTTTACTTTCTTCTATATACATAAGATAGATGCAAACTTGCTCTATTATGCACACACACACACGCAGAGCAACCTTATAGGCATGCACAGTAGCATAGGTTCTAGTGAAGCAATGGGTGTTAAGGTATGGCACACCCCTGTAGGTTCACACCGATCAAAGTACGAACTTCACCTCTGCGGTATTCAAAGGACTGTGTCAGCTACTCGTCATAGACAAAACTCAGACAACATCCCTACATTCCCAGTCGGACGGCATGGCTGAGAGGTTTAACCGCACCATCCTGAATAACCTCTTCCCTTCTAGTATCAAGGAACCAGCAAGCACCTTGAAGTTGCTGTTGTTCCTGCTGGCTTATCGAAGTGCTGTCCACGTAACCACCGCCTATACTCCAGCTCAGATGATGTCTGAACGTGAACTTCGTCTTCTGTGTGATCGTCTGTTTGTTTGTCCACCAGACAACCAATGGTCATCACCCGAGTCATCGCCCAAGTCATCGCCGAAAGTCATCGCCCGATTAGTACATGAGAGATTTCCGGGCCCGATTTGATGACGTATACATCTTTTCTCGGGAATGGATTCCCATGGCAACAGAGAGAAAGAGGACGAGATATGACCTAAAGTCTACACAACATGAGTTTAAAGAAGGAGAAAATGTTTGGTTGTGGAACCCTGCTCGACGTAAAAGATTCTCTCCCAAGCTACGGGGTAACTGGGATGGTTCCTATGCATTCCTAAAAGGACTGAATGGCGTCGTTGTTAGAATTAGTAAAACACCTTCACCAAAACTAAATTCAAACACTGGCGTACAGTCAATAGAAAGATATTAAAACTTCTTCACACACCATGAATTCTAAGTCAGCACAACCGATTTCGGAAGGACGTAGCCTTTCTTCATCAGGCGCAAACATGTGCCTTGGAGGCAAAAGCAAGACTGAAAGCAGGGCAAAATCCAGAGGGGGAGGAGCAACACAAACAACCAATAGGTCATGCAGGACCAATGAGAGAGGAACACACGTACACCCTCCCCCCCCCCCCAAAAAAGGGAGGGAGGGAGGGAAGGAGTAATCAATTAAATTTATTTATTTTATTTTATTTATTTATTTTACTTTATTATTCATTTAATTAATGTTATACTTATAATTATTATACTTATAATATATTATACTTATAATTTAGTATAATATTAATTAAGTAAATAATAAAAGAAAATATTTATTTTACTTTATTATTTATTTAATTAATGTTATACTTATAATTATTATACTTATAATATATTATACTTATAATTTAGTATAATATTAATTAACTAAATAATAAAATAAAATAAATAAATTTAATTGATTACTCCTTCCCTCCCTCCCTTTTTTTTTAGGGGCGATGTATGTGTACGTGTGTTCCTCTCTGATTGGTCCTACATGATGCTTCCTATTGGTTGTTTGTGTTGCTCCTCCCCCTCTGGATTTTATCCTGCTTTTAGTCTTGCTTTTGCCACCAAGGCAGTAGCACGTGTTTGCACCTGATGAAGAAAGGCTACGTCCTTTCAAAACCGGTTGTTCTGACTTAAAATTTATGGTGTGGGAAGAAGTTTTAATATCTTTCTAAAACACTTTCATCAAAACCGACATTATGACCGGTTAGCTACATATCACAGTTAACAGTAATTTTTTAATTTTTTATGTGTGTTACGTAAATATTTGTACTTATTTGTAAATCTTGTAAATAATTCGATTACTTAATTTTGAAATATGTATTGTTATTTTATTGTTATATGCAACTTAGTTTTTGTATTCTGGATTGTATAGTTTGTGTAGTTTTGGCCTCCTGACTAAGGGTTGTACTGTCCGGGGCGTGCAGTCCTTGGGAGAGGAGCAATGTTACGAATTTGTAAAAAAAAACTAGTTATTTTTATGTAAATTCAGTCAAAAAGGCTTAGTCAGGTTATAAACACTTATTTCTCTGCATTTCTAGATTTTTTTCGTGTTAAAATAGCTCACTTTCCTTTAAAAACCCGTCGAAAAGCTTCATCAAAACAGGTAATGGCCTTGGCGATTTTTTCGCTTCTTGGCTTACTTCTTATTTGCTTTTTGGCGATCGTTGGCAAGAAAATCCTTATCATCAATATCGTTAATATCTAAGCTCTTACTTGATTAGAACAGAAGTTACTGGAAAATTCTCATTTAATAAAGGGCTATAAAAGGAGTCCCAATCCGCCGAGGGATTCAGATTTTTCGCCAAGCGGCTACTGTGAAAAACTCCCTGAATAGTTTCTTACTGCTATTTTATTACAACCTATTACTGTGTGTTAATGCTTTGATATAGATTATGCTATGATTTTATTGTTTAAGCTGTGTTTTCTGGTGAAGCTGAAGTTGATATGTGGTTTACAGACCTGTAATATTCTGGAATTTTCTGTAAATAAATTCTTAAGATTCTACAAGATTCGTCTTTCATTCAGAGACAATTGACGAACCCCGAGCACGTAACAGTATATACGTACATATTTTAAACAATAAGGTTGTAATACCTATATTTATCTATCTCTCTGTGTATATATTATATGTATGCATGGAAAAATAGTAGTTGGAGTTGGTCATTTATCCGACCAATCTACAGCCTTGCCATAGAGTATTCAAAAAATCAGTTTATTGCAGTTCTTTGTCCAATTCATATATGTACATGGATGTCCGAAATAAATTGAAGGTCTGAAATAAATTTCTATTTTTCTAATACTGTTGTCATTGTCTCGATTTTTCTTTCTTGTTTATTATTACTAAGACAATAAAGATATTCTCATTTTCTTGAAAAGAAACTCCTCCTTTCTATTCGATCCTTGTATATAATCTGAATAACATATATTCATTAACTTAACCAAATATCTTCATTATATAATCAATAACACATTACCAAACTTTCGCGAAAGTTTCATTTACGTTCACCGCAATCAATTCATTACCCTTCGAGAGATGTTCTCAGAGACGAAATTCCCTTGAGATGGAAAATAATTACATTCCTTTTTCATACCTCCAAATAATATAAGCTCTAACATACTTCCTTTTCTCTCGGAGTATTTCCGTATGCTAACTATTATAATAACAGTTGCGTTTCTTATCATTTAGAACAACTTCTAAAGAGCAAGAAAGTTATAGTTAATGAAACCCTAATCCATTAATGTTAAAATAAGAATTTATATATATATAGCATTACTACATGAAATTGGAATAGAATATATTATATACCCACATAATATATTCATTAATCTATGCTCCTATATAGTATTTAATTCTATATTAATTATTAGGATGCACTAAAAATTTACCAGAATATGTAATTTGTAATATTACTAACTTATATATTTTGAATTTATTCTAAATAAATAAACAAAATTTAAATACGATTTTTGATATATAGATACATATATAAAAATGTTTGTAAATTCGACTTACAGCTATTAGCTATGATTATACACTATTAGAAAAAAAGTCTCTCAATTTGATAGAAATATTGTCATCTATAATTATGTGCTATTTATAAAAAATGAAACAATTATGCAGAAAACTTATGGGCAAGGATTATTTTTTATTTATAAAATAAAATCTATAAATTTTGTGAAAAATCCATCAGCTAGAAATATTTACTATTTTTAGAAAAGTCCATAAATTAGATAAAAAATTATGAATTATTTACTAATTGAAAAAATTAATTGAAATAAATAAATAAATAAATAAAATAAATAGAAATTATTTACTGTTTATGTAAAATAAATCTATAAATTTGTTAAAAATGTATCATATATGATTATTTACAAATTATCGAAAAACTTACCACATTCATCAAGAAAACTAACAGTTAGAATTTTTTAATATTTTCACACTACTTGTTCCCCTCTTTCCCCCCCCCCCCCAAAAAAAAAAAAAAAAAAAAAAAAAAAAAAGAACTGAAATGTTACACGTAACTCAGAATTAGTACTATTACTTTCTGTTCACCTGGAAAATATCTGTAAATTTTACTGAAAAAACTAATCATTAGGATTCAGTTGCTATGTATAGAAAAATACTCTGTAAGGTTGACATAAAAACTATCAGTTACAATTATTTACTATTTGTGAAAATTAAACTAATAATATTGATGTGAAAATATCAGAAGACTATTTATTACTTACAGAAAAAAGTGATAATGCATACATATATATATGTGTGTGTGACAATAATAATAATAATAATAATAATAGCTCTGGTTATTTTTATTACATTAATAAAATTTTTATTAACATCCTCCTTCATGAATATCGAATAAAAACTATTTTTCCTTTTCAAAAGCAAATAGACTAATAATCCTGCACACAATATATTTTTATTCGAGGAAGAAAAAACTCTCACAAATTTCTGCATTAAGGTTTAATGTTTTCTTAATGTGAAGCATAATGTTTTTAGGATAACTTATTTTCGCCTTCTAGAATCGTGATTAATAATACATTATGTGCTTATTTGTATTTGCTTTCCTTAATTATTAAATTCCGATTTTCTAAGGAGTTAAGAAGCAATCTTCTTAAACATAGGAGATTCTGAGTGGTTTTTCTATCACTGAAACCTAATTTTATTTATATATTTATTTTTATTTATTTCTTTATCGTTCAACTTTATGAAATTACAAAGAGAAATGCAACATATTTGTCATAAAATAGAACATGGTGTTGATTTTAGAGAAAATATAATAGAACCTAAAAGCGATTTATAGAGTCGTTTAAAGATTTTTGGAATAACATATTTTACCATTGAGAAACGTAAAAATGTTAAACAGAACACGTTATTTTTAGAACATTTTTATTTTATTTTTTAGCATACTAACACATGCATATTAAATAAAGCTATTTGCTCTTTTACTCAACTTTTTTAGCCTAATAATTCCAGAAAAATTTATTTATTTTTATTCCAGAAGTAAAAGAAATAGGGGAAGCCGGGGTAATAAGAGACAGGGTTTATAAGAGACGCAGTCAAAAATCCCACCAAAACATATACTTAGACAACTTTAAAAATATGTAATATTAAGTATCATGTGTATTCTTTACTACAATACACTTATTGAGAAGTTTATAATACATTTTGAATTCTTTTTATACGACGAAAAAAAAACCTTCACTTTGAACTTACCCTGAAAGTTCGTGACTTTTTCTAAATTTTTCTTTTTTTTTTTTTTTTTTGTAGGTAAGATGTTTGGGATTTATTAATGTGTAACCTTTAGACCAAGACTATGACTTTGATGTACAATTTTTTAAAACCTTGAAAGCATTCTTTATTTACATGTTCTAGGCATGTTTCTTATTACCCCATTTTTATTTTTTGTGGGGGTAATAAGAGACTCATGTCTTCTTATTACCCGCACTGTTAATTACTGTGCCCCCCCCTCACCCCCTATTGTAGTTTCTGTTAATTGTGCATGACTAGTTTACGAAGAGTTTACTAAGTGTTAGGCCCAGTCTAAGTTTACCAAGAGAACATTTTTTTTTGCACTTTAAATCAAAAAGCACTTTTACTGATTTGGCTAGACCATATTTAGTTGTTATGATTATGTAAATTTATGTTTAGAATGTGTATAAGTTAGTATTTAGTCATTAATACTTCATTACATAATAAATAAGTTCATTTATAATTACTAGAAAAATCTTTTATAACATTTTGTTCGATTGTATACACTTCAAAGATACATCTTTTTTGCCTACACTTTAGGAAATGGGTAAAATATTTTCTGCCCATTTTATAAATTATATTGATGTTTTTGGTTAATCCCTAGGTTATGTTGATTATATAAAACTATCATTAAGTACAATATTATATTATTTAGGACCTAATATTAAAATAAATGAATTTCACAAACACATTTATGACAGTTAATTTTCGAGAAAACATATTTTTTGGATGGATGTAAATAATAAAAATTTAAAACTATTGGCCGATTCAGAATTGTTTCCAGATGTCTTTTATTATCCCACATGATTTTACATTGTTATATATGGACAGTTACAAGCCTGGTCATCTTATTACCCCACGTGGGGTTATTAGAGACAAGGATTTAATGAAAATTTAAAAAACAAAATTAACAAAAAATTTAAGTTCAAAAATCACCTAAAATATCACGAGGAGTCCATTTAATGAAATGAATACGAGACATTTATTTCAAGTTATTTAGATTAATAGTATAGATTTTATTAATAATTTTTGTCTCTTATTACCCCTTTTGTCTCTTATTACCCCGGCTTCCCCTATTCATAATTTTTGCATTTGTGTTTGAGGATTTCTCAATATGAAGCATAATGCGTTACCTAACACATTACGTTACGTTTTGTCATTTTTACGCTTTACGTTAACTTAATTATGACACTGACTGAAACATGTTCAAAAATGTATTTCCTGCTTGCTTATATTTGCTTTCCTTATTTATTAAATTCTGATTTTCTAAGGAATGAAGAAGCAATCTTCTTAAAACATTAGAGATTCTCAGTGCTTTTTCTAGCATTAAAACCTAATTTTATTTATTTTTTATTTCTATATCGTTCAAATTTATGAAGTTACAAAGAGGAATGCAAAACGTTTGTCATAAAAATAGAACCTTGTGTTGATTTTAGAATAAATATAAATGAACTTAAAAACAATTTATAAAGTCTTTTAATGATTTTTGGAATACTGTATTTTGCCATTGTGTAACGTAAAAATGTGAAACAAAGCATACTAACACGTGGATATTGAATAAAACTATTTGCTCTTTTTCGAAACATTTTTAGCCTAATAATTCCAGAAAAAATTATTTATTTTTATTCCAGAAACTAACCGCCTTCGGCGACCAGCTCGTTCGCGACCCTTGAAAAGTATGTCTTTACGAAACTGCCGCTTGGTGGCGCCTGCGGCGCTTTTTTCCCGTTTCAGCTCCTACAACAGCTCATTGACATATAGTGAAAATAACTTCATTGAAAAATTTAATCACAGTAAATTCCCGCTCGGTGGTGCCTGCGGCACCCTCTTCCCGTTTCAATATATGAAACAGCCTGTTCACTCACCGTATTACGATCTTTCAAAATTCTGACTTTAGCAAAGCCCAGCTCGGCGGCGCCTGCGGCGCCTTATCCCCGTTTTAGAATTTACAACAGTTTCTTCGCTCATACTGCAAATAACTTTGAAAATTTTAACTGTAGCAAATTCTCGATCTATGGCGACTAAGGAGCCGCTTTACGTTTCATGATTTGAAATAGCCTGTTCGCTCACCATGTAAAGGACTTTGAAAATTCTGATCGTGGCAAATCCGCAACCCGGTGGGGCCTACGGTCTCCCAATCTTCTCCCTATAAGTAATTTACTCATAAAGAATTGGAGATATTGAATTATTAATATGTCAAAGCGCTCTCTGGCGACAGAGATTTGCAATATGTACTCTTCAATTTCAGTCCCCCAATATCTATATATACCAATTTTGAGCGGTATAACTCAATTTCTAATTTTTTGCCCCCCCCCTGCCCCACTTCTTGCCCCCTAATAATTTTACACTTTTGAAAATAATTTCATTCGACTCGTAGACCGCTAAAACCTATATACCAATTTTGAACGGTCTAAATCAATTTATAATTTTTTGTCCCCCCCCCCTGCCCCTTTTTGCTCCTCCTAATAATTTTGCCCTTTCGGAAATATCCTCATTCAACTCGTAGGCACCCAAAACCTACATATACCAATTTTGAACGGTCTAATTGAATTTCTAATTTTTTGCCCCCCCCCCCCTCTTTTGCCTTGAAGCCCCCCAAAACCTATATATACCAATTTTGAACGCTGTAATTCGATTTTTAAATTTTTACTCTCCCTGCCCCCTTTTTGCTCCCCCCTAATAATTTTACGCTTTCGAAAATATCGTCATTCGACTCGTAGGCCCTCTGGTCTATCTCGATTTCTAATTTTTTGCCCCCTGCCCCTTGTTGCCCCCTAATAATTTTACACCTTCGAAAATATCCTCATTCGGCTTGTAAACCCCACAAACGGCTATACTAATTTTCAACGGTCTAACTCACTTTTTAATTTTTTGCCCCCTTCGACCCCCCCTTTTTTTGACTCAGGAAACCTTAAAACATGTAAATCAGGTAAAATCTCGATATCGAAGTTTTGGACCAAATAGAATAATTCCAGTACCTACGGTAGTCGGTTAATGAGAGAAAAAAAAAATTACCTTAAGTGCATTCGTTGCTATAGAAACTGGCATCCTCTTTCGAGAAATACATTACGCGTGTTAGAATAAAATTTAATTTGCAATAGAGTTCTAACAGATGACGTCACGAGCAGACGATACTTGTTTGCTGAGGGACAGTTGACCCCACTGACCCATTGTTTATCATTGTAGAATAGTGTTACAAATTTATTGTAACATATAGTGTTGTAAATGTATTTGTAAAAGCATAAAAAAATTCGATTACTACACTTCCAAAGGCATGGAAAAATTAGCGTTGTCCTTCAGCAAAGTACGGTTGCTAAGAAGAAAGTTACGTGGTTGTTAGAGCTCTATTAAAATGTAAATTTTTTATTTATTGACCAAAATCGATAAAATTTGAACTGCAGGTTAGTCTTGTGATGTTCAGGCTGTATAGTAAGTTTTGTGTGCGAGAGAGAAAAATTGAAGAATTTTGAAATTTTCAATTTTTTATCCCACTTCAACAACACCTGACTAATTAGATGCAGCAAGGAGTATAAAGCATTTCTTTTTTCCTCTTTGTCAATGGGAGTTGCCATGGAAACCAAAATATCAAGTTTTGTAATACGAATCCATCGGGACACACGATATGCTGGAATGAGGATTTTTATCAAAATGAAGAGCGCTATGCAGAAAATTAAAAAATTATAACTCATTAAGTTTTTAAAAATAATGTCTCAATGTTTTGAAATCTGTTGTATGTAATTGAGATCTATCTATCTATCTATCTATCTATATAAAATAAATGATTTATCTCGAAAAGATTTTGAGTTATAAAATGTTTTGTGAAATCTAAAAATATGGATCGCTAATTCGTATTTTGTTAAAAATTTTAAATGGTTCGAAAGACGATTAAACGACCTTTCAAAATATATATCGGTTGTTAAGAAATTGGACAATTACTCTTTTGTAGAGGGCGATTCGAAAAAAGACGAACGAAAAAATGAGAAATTTTGGACCCTTTTTAAAACATTTTTTAAAAATATAAAAAATCCATATTTTTCAAAAAAAGTTGCACCGTTAGAATCGGTAATAAATGCTCTTTCTTATGGTACAGGCTTATTTTCAATATCTCAAATCGTTGAGAAAGGATCGCTTTACAAAAACGCGTGAAAATTTGCCCCTTTGCTTCTTCTTCTGCGGAACGCGTTCGGAAGTTGGAAAATACGATGAGATGGCTTTCTAATTAGACATAGGTTGACGTTTTAATTAATATCTCCGGAACTAATTAAAATTTTTAAATTCTATTTTCTGGAGCACCTCGGGATGTCTCCTGAGCATCCGTATGTCAATTTTTGTACTTCTATGTTGAATAGGGGCTGAACGTATAGATGCCCAGACAGACAAAGAGACAGACAGACATCTTCTTTTATAATTATAGATAAAAGAAATATTTATAATTTTTGCATTTGTGTTTTAGGATGTCTCAATATGAAGCATAATGCTTACGTTAACTTAATTATGACACTCTGATTGAATCATGTTCAAAAATGTATATCCTGCTTGCTTATATTTGCTTTCCTAATTTCTTAAATTTTGATTTTCTGGGGAATTAAGAAGTACACTTTTTTTGAAAGAATTATTTTTCCAGTTTTGCGTAGTATCTTTTCTCATTTGGTATTTCTAACTTGATAAGATAAATAGAAACAGTTTCTCAAACCATGCAATGAATTTTTGGAAAAATCTCTACTTTTTATACCTTTTGATAAATAAATAAACAAATAATAAAAAAAATCATTTGAAATCGTTCAGAAATACGTTTTGGACTTTTACATATAATCTTAGACTTTAAAGTTTCTTTAACCGATCCCGATTCCACTCGTTATATTTTGCTGCCCTACCGTTTCATTCAGTTAGCGATGCGAACATTTTTTTTTTTGGCAGTACATTGTGCTGCTTATCATGTACCCGTTTCGGATTTTAAAGTGTCACCTTTTTAACTTACTGGAATAACTTAATTTAAATGGTCTACATGGAGTCCTTGTGTTTTTTCGTATCTTTTGATACTTTGCGCGTATTTCTGCGTTCAGTTGTTCGTGAGAAGATACATGCAATCGGTTTTAAAAATATAAATGTTAATACGAATTATATTTATAACATTGACAGTTTAGTTTTTTCATTTTTTTTAAATTTCTCTTACTGTTTATATAAAGTATATTTTATGGTTAAAGTTATCAATTGACAAAGGTCAAAACTTCGAAATTTTATAGAAGGCATAATAATAATTATGCCTTCTATAACAAAGAGTGATAGTAATTTTTTTTTTATATCTATACGGAATTTTTTAAGTTAAATTTTCAGTAGCTGTTTTTTTTATGTAATTATGCGTTTTAAGGTTAATTGAATTCTAAAGTTAAGTGTTTAATGGTTAACCTTTTTCTACATCTGTTATCAGCGTAAATTAAAAACAAATAATTGCAGTCAATTCAAATGTTTTATGTTGAAGCTCATATGAGATTGTTACTTTAAATTTTGACCAAGATTGATAAGTTTCAAGGAGAATTTTTTATTTCAGAAAGGAAAAAGTAACGGATAAATTTTCCATTAATGTTCATTTATTTCTCAATATAAAGCACAGCGTTTCCGTCAACTTAAATTTACCTCTCTGTCTGAATCGTACTCAGTAATGCATCGGCTTTACATCTGCTATCCTAATTTATTATGTTTTACTTTTTTAAGGGATTAGCAGTAATACAGTATACTTGGTGGTTTTGTGTCCGTTAAGACCTAGATTATTTTCCTTTATACTTTATTATTAAGACACTGATAAGATAAATAAAAAGTATTCTTCATACAATGGCACATGGAATTTATTCCAAATAAATCTATCTCTCTATATATAAAGCTGATTGTTTGTTTGCCCGGTATTTAGTTCGCTATACAAATCTACATCGTTCAAGCGACCGCTACGAAAAATGGCACACTTATTGATAAAATCTAGCTAACGCCTTACTTTTTTGTTCATCCGAATAATTGGATCAAAGGTTATTTAATAAAATCCCCTTTTTAACTCTAAAATTAATAATAATAATAATAAACTAAATTAAATGCATTTTTCTGTTAGCTTAACTCGCACTAAAAAGTATGAGAAGATTAAAATGAAGTGTTACCACCTAAATTTCATACTTTAGTTAATTTTAAAAAACCTAATTGTCGTGTCGAAAAACTGTTTGCACCCATGGATTCAGAAAAATCGCCTCTTTCATTTGGTACCGAATTTGTAAAGATAAGACTGATATTTATAATTTATGTTGGTGTTACACAAAACTGGTGAACAAAAACGCCAGATTGAAACCAATAGTTCTCCGTCCTAAAAAAAAGAAAGAAAGATTTGCTGCCAAGATAAACAAATAAACTACACATTTTCTTTTCCTTTCTTTTTTTTTTTAGACGCTATCGCACTTTTTAAAATGAAAGTTCTTTGTTAACAGAATAAAGTCTTAATCCTTTAAAATTTTTATGATATATTCACTTTAAAATTCATAAAATACTGTTTAGGCATGGTAACGAATTGTTAAGTTTTGACACTTTCTGTAGACGACTCTCTCTATGCAGAGTTTTAGAATTATTCCCCAGAAACACTTTACTAGTAAAAAACACAACATCCAGAGGCTGTAAAGCATGAGATGTGGTTGGAGGTAGACAAAGAATGGTTATTTTATTGTTTATAGCTAATTTTAACTCCCATCATTTGAAAATTTTGGAATAAATTGCTAAGCCTAATTTATACCCCTTTTACCCCATCAGAGAAAAATATTTTTTATATATCAAATATTTTAAATATTTCTTAACTATTTTTAAAAGTCTGTACTTCAGAACTTCTTCTATGTGAATGATGGATAAATTCTGTTAATGAACTAAATGAAATATTAGTTTTAAGAAGTATTTTAGGCCTATATATAAAACAACAACAAAGCATTCTTAAAAGAACTAGAATGTTATATGTGTTGCTAAATTTAACATAGAAACCGTTTTATCGAAAATAAATGTTGCTAACAAATGGGCCAAAATGTTTTATAAATGTGGCATTAATTGATGTCTTAATAACATACACTGAATGAACAAAAATAAAAAAAAATACCCATTTTACACTATACCTATATATATAAATATTAATTTGTTATATATTGATACATAATCAGAAAAAAAAAAATCTTATAAGAATTCCTCATCTAAGTTTTCTGTACATAAATAATATATTCCTTTCTATAAGTCGCACACACGCACACACAAAAGATAATAAAATACACAAGAAAAAAATCTTTAATTTAATTTATGTTTAAAGCATGTAAGTTTGCAATCAACTATCTTTAATGCATCTTTAACATCTTTTAGTTATTTAGTTTTCTTTTCTAAAATAATTTAAGTTTTGCCTTTCTTAAAAAATGTACTTTTGAGAAAAATTAAATTAATAATAAGTTTAAAAATAATTTCTGATGATACATTAATATAAAATTCCTATAATGATTTCACAAAGAACTTGGCATTCAAATATTATTTTCATATATTTATTTGTTTAAGAGTTATGCGCAAAACAAAACAGGTTATCCCTTAACTTATGGAAAACAGTGTAATTTCTTTTAAATAAGCAATTAAAAAGGAAAAAAAAAAAAAAAAAAAAGCTTTTTCTAATTCAAAGTTTTGTATTTAAACGGCTCATTGGGTTTCCAGAATCATAATGACGAGGATTCGAACAAATTATTTTCAGGGTATGATACAGCATTTTCCTACAAATGGACGAGAAAATTATACTGCATAGCTTTTGAAGTAAATTCCCCCTTGCAGCATAAATAATCTACTTTATCCAGAGAAAATGTATCATACGAGAATCCATAAAACCCAGCATTATTTATTCCTATTGGCTTTAATAATCATATAACCGAGTATGATCAGTTGTATCATTACGTGATCTGGCCAAAGATTCATTTATATTTATCTCTCGATACATTGCCTCTGGTTGTTTGATATTCTACAGCATAATCCTCTTGGGAAATAAAATATACATACTCTCAGTGTCTGATATAGTTATATTTAGAGAGATTTTTCTTTCTTTCATTATATTACTCGAAGTGGGGAATTAAATGGGGCGTTATATTTCAAAAAGTTGTAGTAGAAATATACGAAGTAAATTAAAATTTCAGTACAAGGAAACAACGATCGGTATAATAGCATAAAACTCTATATTTTTTATTAAAATTTTCTCGATAAAAGTATCTGAAAACAAGCTAAAAGTCCATTGGTATATGTTTCGTATTTTCGAGGATTTGATTGTAAAACTATAACTTCGAAGAATTAAGTTAATGTACTTTCAGGGATTACTGTCAAAAGCGAAAGTCAATATAAAACTACAGAACACTTGAAAATAATGATTAGTTGTTGTTAATTTATCGCATACAAGCTTTCCAAAAACTTTCTCCTGAAATTTATCGTAATTGTCAAAATATATAAATAAATAATAAATTTACGAAGGCCTTTTTTTTTTTTTCCAATGAAAGTTTATTTTGTTTGCAAGATAAGGGAATTTGTTATTTGAAAATGCTGTACATTGCCACTATCCGTCAAACTTTTGATAGCGAAAACGAAATTCTGATAGTTACATTAATTCATGATAAATCACCATTTTAAATTTTCCTTTCAGGCAAAAAATGAATGTCGCCATTAGAGGTGAGTTCGGGCTCTATTTTGGCAATCTGAGCCCGCCAGGGCCCGAAACATTTTTGAACTGAGCCCGCCCGAGCCCGAAAAATTTTGTGTGATCAGAGCCCGAGCCCGCCCGAGCCCGATATTGAAAGTGGTACGCTGCAACGCATACAGAATAGTAAAATTAAATACCGTTTTCATTTTCAAATTAATTTTCTTATTATCAATCCTCAATTTAAATAACTATAAATGTCATTATAACAATTTATAATGTCTGTGTCTCTGTATACATGTATATATTTATATAATATATATTTATAGTGCAGCCCATAGTTTATAACGCGCTTATCGGGGGACAAAAATTTTTTCCTAATAAGTGATATAATGAAGCCCCAGTATAACGAAGGAGGAAGGATTACTGTATAACACTATGACATAATATGCATCCTGTTGAAAAAAAAAGTTCTATTTAGAAAAAGGAAAGTCAAAGCTACTAAGGTTTGCAAGATTATTTTGTGATTTATAACCTATCATGACTATTATGGCATTACTAAAAATTCTCTCAAAATGAATAAAATTTCTTTTTTTTTTCTTTCTTTGTTTTTCCTTTCTTTTTCTTTCTTTTTTTTTTTTTTTTTTTTTTTTTTTTACATTTTCCAGTTAGTGAAGAATAAAATAAACGGAACTTTTAGCTTGAATCCGAGCCCGCCCGGAGCCCGAAGACTTGCGTAAGATTTGAGCCCGTCTCATCTCTAGTCGCCATCTCTGAGGAAAGGATTTGTTTGAAAATTTCTTATCAGACTTGTATGATGATGTGGTGTAACGATTAAGTCCGATTGTCTACACTAGGGACCTAAGTCTTGGTGGGATGCTCAGGAGGACGGGGGGGGGGGGGTGTCCTAATCCTTATTCAGACGAATTGAAGAGGAAAAGAAAGAAAAAGAAAACCACGCAAAATTCAGTGCGGCTAAGCCGAAGAGAAAACTTGGATGCAAAATTACAATTTTTCGAATACCACTAGGAGTTTGAATAATTTCATTTTCTGGATATGATCAGTTATATCATTATATTCTAGTTAAAGTAATGTTGAATATTTTCTCTGGGAGGAAATTTTTTTATTTGGGACAACGAAGTTAAAGAATTATAATTATAGATGGTGGAGGGTATAATTACACCTATAGGTTATTAATAAAGAGAAATCCGAAGAAGCGAACTACAAATTGCCATCTCCATTAGCTTCTCCTACGACGTCGTCTCGAATAGCGCCGAAATAACGATTTTTGCATGCTTATGAATGATACACGAAGCGAGTGCGTAGACGTTAATGATAAAAGCCTCTATTAAATATTTACAATATACTCAAAACAATTTGTATAGACTTAAGATGATTTTTAATGTTTCCTTCCATGATATTACTTAGATTTATAAAGTTTAAATAATTTCCTTTTTGCATCTCTGTATTTTGTCTGTTTCTGTACCTGTCCCATTGCACTGTTTTAAAAAAAATATTTTACAAGTATTTTCTATGAGTTTCTGCGTGCTGTCTGGCTTTCGATTTCTAATAGGTGTTTGTGTTAGTCTAGGGATTAAGACCATTTGAATAAACCTGAATCCTAGGCCTAGGTAGAACGGCAACAGAGAGGGGGTCATTTTTAAGGGTCCTAGCCTGCATTTATCCGAATTTCCTCGAAAACCTCAGAAAATGGCTATGCAGAGGAGGACTACATAGGATCGAACCCAGCACTTCCCTTCTACAAACTTCGAGATCAGAACCTGTCCGCCACCGGTCAGGCTTCAAATATCACGAATCTCGGTGCTCCGTAACACAACCTAATCTATATTCCTGGTATAAACGTTCAATTGTATTTGTTTTGCCTTACAACATTTCAAATCTTCGCTATTGTTGCGTACTCGGGGGTTCGTGAATTGTCTGTGAAGGAAAGGCGAATCTTGCAGAGGCTTAAAAGTTTATTTACAGAAAATTCTTGAAGAATAGAATACAGGTCTATAAACCAAGTACCTACTTCAGTTGTGAAGTCTCGGTTCCTACTTCAGCTTGATTCATACTCTTAAATTAGAGTAAGGAGGCAATCAGGAGACCCAGATTAAAGTGACATCTATCTTTATTTTAACTTTAAAGTAAAGAGGGGCGTAGGGATATGAAAAAACTCCCTAATGAACTTAAACTAAGTAATTTAAACTATCATAAAAAAAGCTTACCACTTGCAGCTTACAATACTATTAGTCGAAATGGCCGAGGACTTTTTCAGAGAGCAAAGAGAAACACTTTATATCACCAGCAATAACACATCAACCCAAGCAGCACCGAAACGTTCTCTGAACGTTCAAAAATTGTTCTGCAAACACGTTCTAAGAAAGTTCACTTTTAACGTGTTATAGACGTCTATCTGTCCATCTTGAAGACGTACAATAGTACGGTTCAGAGAACGTTCAATGAACGTGTAACTATCACCATCGGTGTTATAGAAGCGTTCTGAGAACGTTCTATGTATACGGTCTCAGAACGTTCTAAACGTTTTTAGAACGTTTTCAAAACGTTATACACATTTTCAGAACGTTCCAGAAAACGTACTGTAAACGTTCCAAAATAGTGTAGTTAAAAAAAAAAAAAAAATTATGACGTCATTATAAAAAATCACCTCAGTACGAGCTTTTAGAAGTAAAAATTACATAGCTGATGACAAATGATACAACACATGAACAGGGATATGAATTACTTTTTTTTTTCAATTCAAATAATGTTTGAGAAATTTTAACATACTTACTATTCCTTTAATTTCAACGTATATGCATCAAAAATTCTATATTCTATGACAATTTTCCCCAAAAAGTGTCATAACGTCTCTTTATACATTAAAAAATTTCTTAAATTTTTGAAATTTTTAAAAATTTCTTTTTTTCCCCTAATCTGAAGATAATGAAGTTGTAGTATTAATTACAAAACTTTGAATACACACCATAAAATGCAAGAACTCGCACCAACTGTTTCGGGTCAAAAGAAGACACAACCTTTCATCAGGCGAACATTGTAGGCACGAGAGCTGCAAACAAGCACGTTGAGTGTGTTGAATGCGTTGCTGCTTTGTTTGTAGAAGCCGTGCTTTGTTTGTAGTAGTTGCGAGTTCTTGCATTTTATGGTGTTTATTCAAAGTTTCGTAATTAATACTATAACGTCCTTATCTTCAGATTAGGGGAAAAAAGAAATTTTTTAAAAATGCAAAAATTTAAGGAATTTTTTAAAGGGATATAGACACGTTATGACACTTTTTGGGAATTACTGTCATAAAATATGGAATTTTTCATGCATATACGTTGAAATTAAAGGAATAGTAAGTATGTTAAAATTTCTCAAACATTATTTGAATTTAAAAAAAAAAGTAATTTATATCCCTGTTGCTGTGTTGTATCATATTATTCTTCCTCTGCTATGTACAACTAAACTCTTGATTTGTTTTGCTTGTTTTAATCCTTGTGATTCCGAATGCGTCATCCTATGATTAATGTTTGTTTTTCATGGTTGTTTTCTGTTTGATTCTCTGATTTCTTGAAGTAAATAATTTATTCCAATTTATTCTTCATTTCTAACTTCAATTAATTTCTTGTACGATAGGGTGCCCGCTAGCAATTTGCTATTATAGCTGCTAACGAACGAAATCGTACATTGGTGCTCAACGACGAAAAAGGTCACCCCTGACGAGTTTTTTTTTTTTTTTTTTTTTTTCCCCTACCATTCTAAGCTTTTCCTAAAAAAAAAAAAAATGTTTAAAATGCTGTCTTAATTTTTTATTTCCTCGTTGCTTGTTTGTATCTTTTGATTTGAGTTTCATGTGGTTTTTACGCACCGGCAAAATTATTAAAATTGCAACTAACAATATAGGAATAAATTTATGATTAGACTGAAGTTAAATAAAATAAAAATAAATAAATAAAAAATAAATAAATAAAAAATAAATGTTTCAATAAATCACAATCAGTCACCCCAGGTTATTTAAATTTCTTGTAATTTCCTTCTCATTGACCTATGCGGTTTCAGGGATCTTATATCTGTTGCTTGGCTTTAACTAAGATTAAAAACTCATTTATATATATATATATATTACATTTTATTTTTTTAAATACAGGGTGCAAAGCATTGTGACGAGAATACCTTTATCTCCGCAACTATTGGTCGCAAATATATAGTTTCAGTTACAAAATGTTTTAAAGAATATGAGCATTTGTGGTATAACATGTTTAAATTTAAAATATCTATTTTTTCAAAATTGCAAAAACTAGCTTTTTACATAGTCCCAGATCCCTATAGTCATATTTAGAAAAACTGACACTCATCCTAACAAAAAGTTTCATTTCTATTCTCCCAAAATGAAACAAGATATTTAAAGTTTGGATTTTCTAACACATTTCGGCCTTCAATAAGGGATCGGTTTAAAAATCCTAATTGGACTTTGTTTGCATTTTCCCTGGGTTTATTAAAGAATTTTTCATTGACTTTTTAATAAAGCCCGAGAAAATGCGAAATAATCCTAAATTTTGAAACTAACTATCTCAGACAATTTTGGGTGCACAAAAGTGAAACTTTTTGTGTTATATAGGATTTTTAGGTTGGAACTCAACTTTCACTATTAGTGTCATGAAAATTGTATAAAAATTATCAATTTTTGTGATTTTTAATAAATTGATTTTTTAAATTTAAACATGTCATATAATAAATTCTTACATTTTTTTTTTTAAATACATTTTCTTATTGGAGGACGTCTGAGACCAATTGTTGCGCAAATAAAGGCCTGCTCTCGACTTTGCACCCTGTATATTCTAAACATTTCTGGGTACTACTTTGTAAGTCCATGGATAGTTTATAAATATATTTGAATGCTGAAGTTCATAGAAAGTTTTAATATTCCAACATAAAAAATAATTTCAAAAATGAATGTACCAATACACCGCTAAAATAATATATAATTGAGTTTAGAATATATTGTTAATTTATAATAATAAGAAATTGAAACAAAAAATTAAAAATTAGTTAGAAGGAGGAAATTTTAAAAATTTCCAAATACTTAAATACATATATATATATTTTTAATCAAAATATTTTTCTAAAATATTTAACGTACTTCATATTTTTAAATTTCAGTGCATGTGTTTATTAAATATTTTCAGTTTACAGCAGCAGTTTAGAAAAATGATGTTTGCAGGTATTTAAATTTATTCCACATGGCAATGTAATTGGTATTCTTTAAATGTTTAAATTTCTTTAAATTGAGTCAACGCAATTTTTACCTCATTTGATGTAATTATGCTATCATGGCACATTAAATAATTGATAAATGTAAATATTATTAGTATTAATAAATAATATAGTAAATCGTCCTTTTTTTAAGCAGAATATCTTTTTTTTATAAAGATGTGGAATAAAATTGAATTGAATCTTTGTTTTATTATGCAGTTAAACAATTTCATATATTTTATTTAATAAATAACAGTAAAGAGATATTTAAAATTGTAAGTCGGTGAAACTTAGGATATTATTTTAAAAATGTGCAATTTGCATAACCTAGATTGTATATATATTATCATATAAACATTAAATAAATACTTCAGAATTTAAAAAGAAAAGAAAAAAACAATTACGAACCTTCTGAATTTTCATAAGAATTTTCTTCAAGAAAACACCCTTCCAACTAGCATTTTAAAATACACAATGACCAGTCGGAAGGGCATTCACTTAAAATTAGCTCTTATCTTGTAATGTCTTTGTGACTTCTTCATACTTCATTCAGAATTATAATAACCAAAAATAGTTATTTTAACAAATTCCATCTCAGAAGACTAAATTAATAAAGTGAATCCATAATTTCTAAGCGGTTGTCTGTAACAGGAGCAGTTTTTTCTGCGATTCAACACTGCTTTCAAGTATCAAAATTTAGGCTTAAGAACTTACGCAGATATGAAAATGATTGTTTAATTGATATTAAAATAAGACTTTAATAAATAGAACATAGAGAATATTACAGGTTAAAAATATTACATTTTTACCTTTTCTAAAGCTTATCCTAGTCTTTATAACGCTAAAACTGAACAAATCAGATTACATGTTTTAAAATTACCGCCTCACATAACGACACGACTTTCCCAAGACCTGGCGCCGGCGCCTGGCGTTTGACTTTGCAGTTGCACGGTCAGCGAAAATTAAATAAATGCAATCCACAGATGTCGGTGTTATCATCTGCTCTCCCTTCTTGCATCCGCAATAAACATGTTTCAAAGTTCAACATTTGAAACAGAAATTTATTAAGCATTTATAGCTGTAGAAAACATATAGTCAATATTTTAAGGAAAAATTTAGTGGAGTTAAACAATTATTTAAATTTTTATAAAGTATTTTAAAAACTTATGAGATCACTTTATTTTTCCATTTTAAAATCTCGAATTAAACGGAAAAGTATATTTTGTTTTAGTGTATATTTCAGTATTGAACAAAATATTCAGTGAAAATAAATAAAATAAAATAAGACCAATCAAACAGAGTAATGATTTAACAACATGATCAATATTGATAATTTATCAGTAACATTTAAACTTAAATAGAATCATAACTTAAAGAAAAGAAGAAAAAACTCATTTCTGTAACTTCCCGATGAGTATTAGAGACCGCGAGGTTCTACTCTCGAACCTTACAGACGGGAAGTGTTGGTTTCGATTCCTGGTCACGCTCGTCGACTTAGGTTTTCGGAGTTTTCCCGTGATTTTCTTTGAAACTCGCGTAAAGCACTATTTTACTTATTCAATAACATCCGTGATTAGCTTTTTGTATCTAAACTCTGGGTCTGGGGAATGCATAGATTTTCATGACAGAAGACAATCATTTTTATGCTGTATAGAAGATCTTAGAAAATGTATTTTTCTAAGGATTTATTATTATTATTATTACAAATGAAAAAAAAAAAAAAAAAAACCGTAAATTTGTTTTAAATCATCAGAAAACGATGTTTCAATTATTCGTTTTAAGGGTGATATCGAATTCTTTTGAAAGATAATCATAGTGAAAATTTTTATCCACCCCTCCCCCATCCCCCAGGGATGATGTATACTTATTCCTAGGGGAAAAAACAATGTCCTATGAATAATAATAATAATAAAAAACTGTTTGACTATTACTCGTTATACATCCAAATTGAATCAATAATATATATCAAACGTATGTCACGCAGAAGGTTTGGTGAGTATATATATTACAGAAGCTGATAGATAGCCTTTCTGTGAATGGAAAATTTTGGAACGTGGCAGTGCCACCTATCGTCCGATATGCACCCAAAGGCAATCTGTAGAGTTTTACGTAATATTAATTTCACTTACCAAATTTACAATATTTATAAATCACAGAAGTTGAGATTTTCCGTTTCCGTTATGAGATTAAATTGCAACATAGCCACGCCACCTGTTGGCCGATGTGCATCCAAAATGGACCAGTAAAGCTTTACATAAAATCGATTTCACTTATAACTTCAGTGTATCACAAAATTTATTGTTAAATCACAGGAGTTAAAATATTGCCTTTCCGTTAAAATGATTAAATTGCAGATTAGCAACGCCACCTGTTGGACAATATATACATCCAAATTGTATTAGCAGAGGTTATGATGATATATGCCAATATATCAAGTTTAATGCATTTGTACACTATAGAAGCTGAGATATAGCCGTCCCATAAATGGAGAGTTTCATTGCATAGCACCGCAATCTATCGGACGATATATCCCAAATGAAATTCAAATAAACTCCAATTTAGGGCAAGATCTAATATTGTAACAAGTTTGGTTGAATTCCATACATTGATTCCTGAAATACAAAATCCACAAAATTTTTCCATGAGTTTAAAATTTTGTAACTTTTTTTCACCTCACCGCTACTGATTATTGAGAAGCATTCTTTACTGACGTGCTAAGAAAACGTTAAACTGAAAATGTAAAAAATGCTCTATTCTCTATCATGCTAAAAATTATAAATTTCGAATAACTTACGAAGTTTTTAAATTAGAATGTTTCAAATCTCTCAATAAGATTCTTATCATTATCATAAGTGATATTTTAAAACTGGTCCGATCTCTCTGCAATCATTTGTTCTTGAGATATCGTGTACATGAACTAACGGGCTATCACACTAATAGGTGCCGAAGCCGATACACATTAACAGATACCATACCAACCTTTTGACTTCCGGATTCCTCACGCCACAAAACGTGTAAAAAAATCAAAAACTGAAGTCAAAAATTTTCATGATTAACCTATTTTCCCTACCAATAGTACTAAAAAGTCATTTTGTCATATTCGTTATAATTACACTGTTACAGAACGTGTTATGAAGGTGTCACACTTGAACGTTCTATATAGAACTAGAATTGTACGTTTTATAGATGGTACAAATCAAACATTTTCAGAACGTTCTAAATAATACTATTTCTGAACGTGTTTTAGAACGTTCTTTTGACACGAAACACGGTGTTTGAACTATTGAAACCGTTATTAGACGTTCACAGAACGTTCCTGTGCTACTTGGGAAAACATTAGTCGCCAACAGCACATTCATCAATTCCACTATCTACACACAATACTTATATTTCCAACAACACAACTACCAACCCAACTATCAACATCACATATTCCGCAACACATCCATCAATATCCAATACTTCTATCGCCAACAACACAACTATCAAAACAACCAACAACACATATCAGTGTTCCATTAAGGGCTTTATTTAAAGTCCTCAAAAATAGAAAATACGATTCATTTCATTTTACCAAACTACTTCTTTAAAAACTATCCACATTCAATTTCTAAACACCTTTCACACACACACACACATAATCTACGTAGATCTTGTTTTCAAATTATTCAACTAGCTATCCAATACCTAGACACTCCATGCTAACCCAAATTCACATCTGCTCGACACCTTCATCTAGCTATCTCACCTACAACATCGCCAAAATACGCTGGATCCAGCTAGAAACTTTCCCAATCTCAACCAAACATCCTACCTTGACTCGACATTACCACCTTGGACTACTTTAAATTCTAAGTTCAACTGGCGACCTTAACTTTCTCAACCAAACATTCTATCCCAACTCGACGCTATCACTTTATACTACTTTCAATGCTGAATACCCTTGGCGAACTTTTACTTGGCGAACTTTTAACTTGGCGAACAATTCGACGCCACTCCTACCTTACACAGTTTCCCCAGAAAACACAACTTAAGGGCGGGGTAAGGGTTTTAACTTTCGAAAAATCGATATATATATATATTTTTTTTTTTTGTGTCTTACTTATTGTTTAACATTTCAAGAATATGTCCTTAAAATTTTAAGCCGATATAAGCAATATTCTTAAAGTTATTGTCTTATTAATCTCCTGGCCTTTAACGCTATAACTGTAACAGCTGCGGGCGGTCGGGATAGCAGTGCAGCTGTCGAACAGGTATACAGTTTAGTCATTGCTATTGTCCTGACCCATTATCCTCAAAATGCTTTACTCAAAATGCCAACGAAAGTTTGAACCAGCTGATTTGGAGAATTGCACCGAAAAAATTATCTGGCAGCAGACAAATTGTTGAATTTGCATCTTATGTACCTGCATGCACTTTCAATGAAGGTGCTGGTGCTTTCCTAACTTTTCTGTCTGACATGAACGTCAGCGTCGGCCCAAGCGCTCATGATTATGCGACATTCGCGGACAGAAATCGCATTGCCAGGGCTGAGATTCAAGCTGAGCAGCAGAGCAAAGAAGCCAGAATAAAACAAAGACTTGAGAGAAAAGGGGCTGAAGACATCGACAATGCCGCAGGAAGTCTGTTGTATGGAGCTGGAATCGATGATTCTGTGTAAGTTGGAAAAAAAAAAAAAATTCTTCACTTTTTTAGATCATAAACTTTAGACGCGTTTTTCTCAAAACTACTTTTTCAAAGTCCGTGTTCACTGCCATTTAAAAACTACTTGACCGATTCATTTCAAACTTTGTACACATTTTTGACATATAAAATACCGCCCCCCAACGTTTACTTATTTTTTTTTTTTTTTTTTTTTTACATTAAGGGTGTTTCCCACCCACAAATTTGCGGAATTTTTCGTAGAAAATAACAGTTCACACTTTTGATGGCCACCAAAAATTTTTAAATGAAAAAAAAAAATTATCAGAGAACGTTGGGGGGATGATTTGATTATAATTTAACTAATTTTCATGGTTTTTTATTTTCAGATAATTTCCGGCCGAGTTATGGTGAACACCGCAAATTGTTTTTTTCCCAAGACGTTCTGGGGGGAGCTCTGTTACCGGCTTATGATTCAATAATTCTGCATGAAAAAATTACACAACATTGTCAAAAGTATGCTCAATAATGTACAAAAGGTTCGAATGAAATTGCTCAATCCATATTTGAGAAAAAAAATCGCAAAAAAGTGTTTTTTTTTTTTTTTTACGCTGAAACCCTTACCCCGCCCTTAAACAATATCTGACAGTATCAAATTCACAGCATAAACTGTAGCATGGCATTAACACACAGCAACAAACTGCAATAAAAGAGGCTCAGTGCTATTTACGCAGCAATCGATGCCCTGGCGAAATCTGACTGACCTGGCGGTCGGTACTCCTTATATACCCGCGTAGAAAATTGATAATGTTCCAGTAACTTCGGTTCTATTCGAGTTAGAGCTTAGATATTTAGTATATCGATAATAAGGATTTTTCTCGCCAATGTCGCTAAAAAAGACGCCAAGGAGCGAAAAAGTCACTAAATTTGGCGCCAAAGCACTTACCTGCTTTGGTGAAGTTTCTTAACGGGTTTTTAGTGTAAAATGAGCTATTTTAACGCGAAAGCAAGCTAGAAATGCAGAAAAAATTAACATTTTATAACCTGACTAAGCCTTTTTGAATGAATTTACGTAAAAATAATTACTATTATTTACAAATTCGTAACACTATTACATGAATATCACTTTTTTTTTTTTTTTTTTTTTTTTTTTTTAAGTGATGTGGTAAAAATTTTAATGAATTTTTTTTATCTCATTTATGCGGGAAAAATAAATTTCTCTTCTGTAGAAGGATAGATCATATATTTATTTTGCTGCATTATTTCAATAGTTTATTTGTTTAATATATGTATATATGTATATATATAAACAAATATCCCATAATACATTGATAATTTACCTTGAAAATGTGTTTTGTGGAAGGATTTATCCTTTTAGACACTATAGAAATGTTTCATATTTTAATAGTGTGAAAAAATTCGCTACAAAATATATTAAGCAAAGTCGCAATCCTGCAACATTTCATAACTTTTAAGTTTCACAAAATTTTGTTTAAAAATGGATGCTTTTTTTAAATTCACGCAATATTTTCTAGTCATGTTTATACAACTGGATTCTCTTTGTTATTTGTACAAATATTTAAAGTATACCTTTGTTATTCTAATTAAAAAAAGAAAAAAAAAATGGAATTTGTCAAAAGAGCTTGTTTATCTCTCCGACGATTTCCCTTCTTTAGCATATAATAGCAAAAACTGTTTGAAAATTTTAGGGTAGTTTAGTGACGTAACACCGCTCTGTGGACACTGGCGGACACTGTGTAAAGTAAAATATTTTTCAAAGGGAACAAACTTTGAATACTTAACTGTTATTACAATAAAAAATTAAACCTCTGCCGTACTTTTCTATTAACCGCAAGTAAAAATTACTTTTATTCATGTATCTGCTCTTCAAAATATTCACTCGATTTATACAAATTATTTATTTCATTCAGAGAAAATATATCACGTTTCAACTTCTAGCGGAGATAAATTTCGAGAACAATATATGTTTCTGCCTACTTTAATAATTCTATTTCTCTGAATATGATATCTGCTTTGGCTCATTTATATAAGCTTCCTTGATTTATTACTTTTCGCGGAGCCAATTTAGTACCTCTTTAGGAATTAGAATACGTTTGTTATTCTAATGTTCCCCGGTGTGCTAATTTTGGGAAATTCCGCTCGAAGACAAATTAGATTTTCATTTATTTATTATTATTTTTTTTTAAAACTTTTATTCGTGAAAAAGAAATGTCGCATTCGTAATTGAACTTTGTGCTTTCTTTCTTTAAAGAATTAGTATCTATGGAATGTCCTAAGTAACTTTTCTCTTAAAATGTCTGTTCGATTGTGTGAGATAAAAATTTTGTATTTTACCCGGTCCGTAGAGCACCGAGCTTGTAATTAGAAGACTGCGGGTTCGATACTCGAGCAGGCCAAAGATCGTGGCGTACACTAATGGTGGCTGGTGCGCGTAAAATCCGTAGTGGCCGCAATGGTCTCCATGATCCCATCCAAATTATACCACTGGGGTTCACCTAAGCGGGGAAACCATCCCCTCCGTGTACCATCAAAATTGTAATGGCGTGTCTCCGGACCATCCTTAAAGGGGAGTCCCAGACCGTCGCCAATTGCCCAAAGACCAGCCCAAGTGCGACGTTAAACTTAATCAACCAACCAACTGTCTATAAAAATTTTAGAATTTTTTATTATAATTTGGTTTTCATTCGATATTATAATAAATATGAGGAGCTTCTATTGTGCCCTTTTTCTTTAATTGCGTGATATGTATATCTCGGCTTTTATAGAATGGATAAAACATGCTTGATAAGTACGATAATTAGTATTATAAGCATCGCCGCCTGTTATGTAGAGGACACCGGTTCGATTCTGGATCGTCGGACTGGAGGAATTTTATTTAATGCGAGCTTTTCTTCTTTTTTCTGTCAACGGATTTCGTCCTTAGCATACGGACATTCTGTGGCAACTTTGCTGCCAGAAAATTTTTGTAGTATTAGTTTTCTTCTTCGATTTTTTTTTTTTTTTTTTTTTTTTTAACCGCGTGCACTGTTTTGTTGTGTATACATATTTTCTGTATTTCTGTTGCGGCAAATTTTTTTAGCGTATTTCTTCCATAGCATATAGATATTTTGTTGCAATTTTGTTGTGAGAAATTTTCTGCAATATTACATATATATTTATTTATTTATTTACCTTTTTCACAGTGTAGAACTATTCAAAATTTCATATGGAAAAAAAAAAAAAAAAATGCTATGAAATACTCTGCTGATCTAGTTTTAATTTTAATCACTCAACAAGGTAATTATTACTATGTACTTTTTTGATATAACATTGGAATTAGAAAAGTTAATATTAGATACAAGATATTTAATAGTGCTGTAATAAAGTTAGAAAGATTAAAGGTGTTCCTAAAAGTATCCAAAATTAACGAATTTAATATCCATGTTATTTAAAATAAGAATAAAAAATCCCGTGGTTCCCATAGATTATGAAAACTTTCTAAATATACGTACTCTTGTTTTCGTTTCATTATTTAAAATTCAATGTACTTTGTCTACGTGATCACACAACGGACTGACAGTATGACAGAAAGGCAGACTGTTTTAGGCAGAAAGTTTATTTGAATTCACAAACATTTTTAAAAATTGTTTAAAAATGTTAAGAACAATTACTATGAACGGAAATGCAATTCCAGCAATTTCCAGTTGTAGCCCTTAATGTATATGAATATTTTAGTGTATCCCTGTAAATCTTAAAGCTAAACATACCATACTCTATAGAAAACACTTTTTAGCATAGGAAAAATAAATGTCAATTTCATAGAACGCAATACATTGGCATTCTTTCGAATGTTCCTATACACAAATCATTTGTTCTATTTATACCATTTTATATAGGGAACATGCCATAGGAAACGTAAATAACATATATTCCTTCGAAAAAAATTTTTAAAATACTTACGGAAGTTATAGGCAGACAGATAGGCAGGTAGACTAATTAAAATAATAACCACTTTTAAACTTTGTTAAAAATGATTAATAAAAACACAAATATTATTGCAGCAATTTCCAATTATAACAATTATTACATCTGAATATTTTTGTGCAGCCTTGTAAAATTTAATGCTAATCATACAAGCGTAGAAATTCACAAATTATGCGAAGGGCTCAAAAAATTTCATTTTAAAAAGGATTCAAGATTTTCTCAAGAAAATTAATTAATAATAAAATATTAATATTCACTAATTATTAGCATTCATTTCAAAATATCACTAATTATGAGCATATGTAAGACTTTAATTTTGTTTTTAAATGGGTAATTCTTTGATTTGGTATTAAAAAGACATTTCGCAATAAAAATAGGGGGAGGAGGGCTTGAGTCCGGTTTATTGAGGTACATGACACTTTGGTCCCGCCATTTTGGTGCTGCCGTTTTGGTCCCACATTTACATTTTTATTCCGATATCAGGGGAAATGAAAGTATTACAGGGAAAAATAAAAAAAAAGGAAAATTTTCTTTCATATTTCGAATTATTCTCACTTGACTTGGAAGAGATGGGGGTAGAGAAAGTTAATTTTGTTAATTTTGTTATTATTATTTTGTAATAGAAAGTTCTAGTAACAAATAGAACTGCCAAAACGTTTATCATTTAGAAATTTAGATATTTTTCCTTGTACAATGGAAAGAGCAGATACGATGGAGGCAGCAAATACATGTGGAAAATTCGGGCAAAAGAGAACTTAGATAAATATTTACAACTCGAGGGTTAAATATCTATAGCCTTTGTTGAAATGATGTAACTAAAAAATGCATGGAATTAAAAAGTTATAATCTCGATTCGAATTTAGAATGACAAAGGGTATTAGTTATAAGCGAAGATATAAGCATTGTTAATTTATCTAAGCCTCCTAAATTTCAGTTTAAATAATAATAAAAAAAAAAGGATTTTAATGTAAAACATTGCAGTGCGACTCTTAACTATCACATTCAAATTTACTATGTTCGAACACAAAATTTGCCTGAAATCGATGCTTTATCCAAGCATGCTTTTAAATATTAAAGTTTAATTATAAAAGAAGATGCGAGAAATCTAAATAATGATCTTGGGATTTAATTTTTACAGATCTGCTAAACTTGTGTGGGTAAATATGTCATATGAATTTGTTGATATATTCAGTGTTTTTACTAAGCCCTCATTACATATAGTGCAAAAAATATGCAAAGTTCTACAAATTAAAAGGAAAATATGTCGAGTAATATAATAGTCATCCGAAAAGCAGTGAGATTAAAAAGATTTCTGTCTTGTTAATTCTATGCAGCCATATACGCTCATTTTTATGGCTTTTATTATATTCGATGACATGCTAAAAATGCAGTGTTCTGATACCATTTCAACTATTTCCGTATTAACGTTTGCAGGACATGTGAATTTATTTAACATTTAAGTTTACTGATTTTGGATATAAATACAGATGCGGGGTTCCTAAGCATGACTTATGCTATAAAATCGCATTGAAAAAATTACAGGAGGAGTTATATCGGTTCCAATTTTATAGTGTTATATTTTATTTTCAGTTAAAATTTCGACAGTCTTAGATAGAGAATAAAGTGTCTTCCCTTACTGAGACTATTTTATACCATTCAAAGTTCAGCAATTAATATCCGACGTATTTTCCTTTGAATTTTCAGACATTTTAGTAACTTTATGTTGTTGCAATTCGAGGGTAAAAGAAAATATTTAATTCTTTATTTCTAGTGTTGCATAAGCATTATTGCAGTATATATGCTTTGTATAATTTATAATTTCTATTTTTTTCAAGATTGCTAACTTTTAGCGTCATCTAGACATTTTTTAAAGGGGAAAAAAGAAAAAAATCTGGAGTGACTCCACTCGACTTTCCGAACATTGAGTAATTAACAGTTTTGTAGATAAAGTAAAGAAAGAGTAGTTGTTAAACAAACAAAAGAGAGAAAACCATAATAGAGTGTTTGAGTATTTTTCTACATCTATTACACGTTGTTTTATTTAACGCTACTGAACTTTGAGCCCATAGATCATAATGATAAAGAAATTTTCGTTGTGTCCCTGTAAAAACCTATAAATGCTAGATTCACCAAAATGCTTATAGTTAGTGCAACAGTCATTTATAATACTCATATAAATTTTCAGCTGAATTCAATAAGGCGTTTAGATGCTATCGTACTTTTTAAAATTTAGTCCCATAGGCCATAATGATAAAGAATTTTTCTTTGTGTCCCTGTAAAAAAACTGTAAGTGCTAGATTCACCAAAATCTATACAGTTAGTTCAACTGTGATCTATAACATGTGTACAAATTTTTGCTCAGATTAATAAGGCGTTTAGACGCTATCACATTTTTAAAAATTTCGCCCCATAGGCATAATGATAAAGAATTTTTCTTTGTGTCCCTGTAAAAAAACTATAAGTGCTAGATTCTCCAAAATCTATACAGATTGAGTATTTGTGATCTATAATATGTGTATAAAATTTTTGCTCAATTGAATAAGGCGTTTAGATGCTATCGCACTTTTAAGATTTTGCTCCCATAGGCCATAATGATAAAGAATTTTCTTTGTGTCCCTGTAAAAAAACTATAAGTGCTAGATTCACCAAAATCTATAGGGTTCGTACTATGGTGACTTACAATATGCGTACCAACTTTCAGGTTAATCGAACAAAGCGTTTAGACGCTAGCGTGTTCACTCACAGACATACACACATACACACATACACACACACATACATACATCATCGTAAAAATAGTGAAAACGGACTCAGGGGACCTCAAAACGTATAGAAACATCAAAATCTCGAATTCGGATTTTTGACATGATTACAATACTTTCCTCACTATAGTGTTCGGAAAGTAAAAATGCTTAAAAAGAGTTTCCGATTGCCCTACGTGGAGGGAGTCAGCATGTCGATCTTTTTATGTTTTTATTTATTTCACAAATTTTACGATGGCATATTATATGTATTCATAATTACAACAATATAAAATACAAACAGAGATGATAAAGCTAATCAAATAATACACATTCAAAAGTAGTAATTAAAAATGTGAATTAAGGGGAAAAAAATAAAGACTTTTTTCTATTTTATATGCGAAAATTCTGCAATTACATTTAGAAAGTTTAAATATACTTAAATATTCATAAAAAATTAACGGGACTGGAATTTTACATATCGAAATAGCTAAGGAATAATTGTAATCTAGAAGTTTCATAATACTTGACATTCCTTAATTAAAGATATTTTAAGAGCACTTTATTCCTCCCATATTAAAAAACATGCAATCAAATTAAAAAACTGATATATACTTAAAAGATCGTGAAAAAATGAAGGAACCAAAATTTCCTGTGTACCAGAAGGACAGGATCAAAGTGGTTGGATCAAAGTGTCCTGCTTCGTGTTTATTGAATAGCTGTTATAGAACGCAATGCTTTAGAATTCTTTTGAATGCTTCTGTACACAAAGCAGTGGCCATTGATGGTATTTACTCGATTTTTAATAGGGACAATCTCATAGTGAATTTCAGTAATATATATCTATTTCAAGGAATTACATGGATATTTACGAAAGTTATAGAGCGGAGATAGACAGACGAACAATCAAACCTAAGTCATGAAATTTTTTCCGCTTTACTGGAAAGTGTTAAAAATGTGACTTTGCTTTATAAAGTCACAGACTATCGATTGTTTCGTTACTTGTATCTAAATTGTTGTTTTTGTCATGTGCTTCTATGCCAATGAAATCCTATTTAATGCTAACAAAGGTGACGGGGAAATCAGATTTAAATATCGTACAAATTTGTAATTTAGATTTACTGCAGTTTACACAATCTAACATTTTTCATAAAATACAAGCACAAACAACTATTTCAACAAAATATGATAGATTTTCACCTACATTTTTCTCGATATCAATGAATATAGCGTTTATTCTATTTATATTTCTTGAAACTTGATGAACTGTATATCAGATCGATATGCTATTTTATTCAAAGGAAATACTATATCCATTTACTGATTTAATATACGAGTAAAATTATGTCCAAGAACAGCCATTATATGTTTTAGTGTTCTCAAATAAATTCACATTTGTGTACTAAGATTAGTTATGTATCACATATTCTGACACAAGGCTCATTTATTCCCTCATACTATCTAATTTACACTCTCAATACCTTTCGTTTCGAAGTTTCCATATTCTGCGGTACACAATTCCCTAGAGAAATCTAATACAGATATCGTCTTTGACTTCTGACAGTGTTAATTTCGACGAATTTTGCACTGTTATTGAACATTTCGAAATTGTGACTTACTGCGATGTGTTTCGATTTGGCAAGCTATGTTCAAATTATAATTCCGGTGCGAAGGATACGATATTTAGGAAAATAGTATGGAACGAAAAGCTGTTTTTATTTCATGTTATGTTTGCATTAGGTTAATTTCATACAAAAATGGCCAAAAGAACTATTTTCTATTTTTCAACCAATTCAATTATTTTTGAATTTTCTTGATAGAAACCCTATGATACATATCAAATTTAAAAACACTTTGTATACAAAAAAATTTATATCATTATCTTAAAAAGAAAATTTAAATTTAAGTAAGCTAAAGATAATTTTAAAATTTTTACACGTGTCATGTCTCTTAAGCTATTAAATGATTTTCAATATCTTCATTTAAATTTTAAAACTATTTTAAAATTAGATAACAAATGAAGGTCCTGTTTGTATATATTAAAATCTCTGAACTTCAAATGTGTGTCAGTTTAGAGAAAGTGAATGGTGAAGATGAGTCACTGAAAAATATGTCTGTTCTTTGTCATAACTGTCGCATTACATTTTTACTTTATTATAAGTGTAAATTCTTTTTGTTATGTTAAATTAAAATTTTTTTATTATTTATAAGAAAGACATACAAATATATCGGCACAAAAAATGCATTAAAATAAATGAATGGTTGGAAAAGAAAGCTGTTTGATGTCTAGTCCTTCACAAATGGAATTAACTATTACAGTTATTCATATCAAGAACGTTTTAGAATGTTATGGTAATTACAAAGCTTCCACAAATATATCGGCACAAAAAAATGCATTAAAATAAATGAATGGTTGGAAAAGAAAGCTGCTTGATGTCTAGTCCTTCACAAATGGAATTAACTATTATAGTTATTCATATCAAGAACGTTTTAGAATGTTATGGTAATTACAAAGCTTCCACAAATATATCGGCACAAAAAAATGCATTAAAATAAATGAATGGTTGGAAAAGAAAGCTGCTTGATGTCTAGTCCTTCACAAATGGAATTAACTATTACAGTTATTCATATCAAGAACGTTTTAGAATGTTATGGTAATTACAAAGCTTCCACAAATATATCGGCACAAAAAAATGCATTAAAATAAATGAATGGTTGGAAAAGAAAGCTGTTTGATGTCTGGTCCTTCACAAATGGAATTAACTATTACCGTTATTCATATCAAGAACGTTTAAGAATGTTATGGTAATTACAAAGCTTCCTTCAATATCATTCCATATAACAGGGCCACCTACATGAACAATTTTTTTATTATTATAGTTTCTCATAATAAAAAATTTACTTATACAGTTTCGTAAAACTTTAACAAACAAAATCTGATATGTAGCCATGCAGAAAATGTGAATAATGGCAACACTACCTGTTACCCAATCTACATCGAAATCATGTCAATTTTTATTTTATTTTATTTCTTATTGTTATTTTATTTTAAATATTAACGCATCTCTTACTTATCAAGTTTGTTGCATTTATACGCTAAAGAAATTGAGATACTGTCTTCTCATAAACGGAAAAATTTGCAGCATTCCTCGCGACCTTTAGGCCTATATGCTTCCAAATTAAAACAGCAAAATTTTTCTTAATGGCTGTTTCTCATATCAAGTTTGGAGCATTTATACACCCTAAAAGTTGAGATATAAACTTCCTGTAAACAAAGAAAATTACAGTACATCAACATCAAATGCCGGTCGATATACATTCAAATTAAATCAGTAAAGATTTTCATTAAGGCTCTCTGACTTATAAAATTTTGTGCAATCATACACTATAGAAGCTGGTGTCTTCCTGTAAATATGGGTAACCATAGAAAAACAGCGCCATACATTGAGCGATATGCATTAAAAGTTGATAGATAGCAGTTTATGCGAAAATTCAATTAAATATAAATTTATGTGGAATTGTGTGCATTATTTATTAATCTAGAGCTGGTGAAAAATTTTTATCTCACACATACACAGAAAAACAGGCAGCCATTTTCTAAAAGGAGTCAAATATTGTTCAAGACTAAAAAGTAAATTAGTAGAAAAGTGGAAGCTGAAATTTTTTACCAATGCAATAGTTTATTTTGCGAATTTGGTAGCAACTAGAAAAAGAAGTCTTATATGGTTTAAATAAATTATAAACATTTCCGCAATTGTACTTATCCGTTGTGTCGCTTAAGGCTTTTGTATAAATTTATATTTAAATTCTATTGTTATTAAAGTAAGCAAGAAATATTTTTCATTTAACAAAAATACACAACATTTGAAGAAATGTTTTAGAAATTTAAATTATTTCCCCGAAAACTAATTATCGGTGACTATTCATTTTATTGAATACTAATAACGAAAATAAAGGGAACAGAACAGAAATTGTATTTCACTTATATATATTATCTAGATTCGTTTCTGGAAAGTATTTTGATTCCATTGAGTGGCATCACAATAATCATTTAATAAATTTAATGAAGATAATTGTCTCAATGCTGTTCGACATTTAGAAAATCTATTTAATTCCATGAAAGGATAATATTTTTATTTTCTTCTTTCGTTGCATATTAAATGAATTTCTAAGACCTTTGAAAAATAGCTACTTCACGTATTTTTTCGCATCACATGGAACTAATTTAAAACTCTTTTGTTAAAAATGGCTCCGTGAACAATAGATTGGAAAAACTTCCAATGATTATCTCAAACGATCACGTTCTTTTACATTTTTATAGACTGGTGCTTGCGTGAAGGATGTAGAATACTTGAGTGATTATTATTTCGAAGGTATTTGGTGATATTAAAACTAGTTTAATACAATTCTTGCCAATGGCAATAATATTAAAGCAATAACTTTATAATACAGAGTTGCTTTTATAACATTAACATTATAACCTTTATTTACGTCCAAGAATGTTCTACAAATTTTTGTCGAAATAATTTAATTGGATTGCTATTTTATTACTATTTACGAATGCAATGAACTAATAAAAAAAAAAAATAAGTGTTGAGAAGATTTCCATATTTTCGTCTATATATATTTTATTTTAATCAGCATTATGAAAATAAACTTTATTTGTTATTTTTTTTATTATTTTTTGTTAATTTATTTTACGTTTGTGACATTAAAATGGCAGTGATTTGAATGCAAGATTCAGATTCATTTATGTTTTGATACAAATGTTAAAAAAAAAAAAAAAAAATAGCTTTAAAAATCTGTATTTTTGAGGAATGTCATAAATGTGTATACTATACACAGGATAGTAACACGTATTAGACTAGTTAATTAATTTTTTTAATGTATTCTTAACTCAAGAAAAGTAATTTCACTTGTTTTTTGTTTTAAAAAGTAATATTTTATTCATTAAGAATAGTTTGAAAGATATTTTTTTTTAACTTTCTAAGAAAGATTAAACCTGTTTATGACATCAATTCTTCTGCGTTTTCCCCTTTATTAATATTTTTTAGAATTTCACAAAACACTTTTTAACTATATTTACCCTTCATATCATAAAAAATATATCATAAATATTTTTCAAAATCTTTAGAAAGCGTAGAAAACGTATAACGCAATTAAAAAATGCTAGTGGCCTCGGGTCCTTCTTCTTCTCCTAGTAATTATTATTATTTTTCTTTTCAGTTATTCTTTCATCAAATTTGCTATACATGCTCTCATACCTCAATGTTACAGAAATAATTCATATTAACTTTAAAAAATCTTTTGCTTTGTATAATTCTTCCTTTTCATAATGTGATTTTTTATTCATCAATTTGCATCCTCCTTCCTGGTGTTTGATCATTGTAATGATGAATTATTATATATATATATATATATATATATATATATATGTATCTTTCATATAAATTATCTCTAAAAGAGACCTTTGTTAAAACACGTGTCATTTATATTTAGATTTAAAACACTTTAAAAACACGTTTTCTAAAAACATACTTTATTTAAAAACATTATCCAAACCTTTTCACTTAAATCAAAGCATCATCAGGGATTTAATACATGTTTCCAATGAGCAGTTTTATATGTTTTTTGCATTTCACGGTTGACAGTTAAGTCCTATGAAATGTAAAAAACATATAAAACTGCTCATTGGAAATATGTATTAAATCCCTGACGAGGCTTGGATTTTTCAAATCGAAAAGCTTTGGATAATTTAAAAATGTTTTTAAATAAAGTATAAGTTTAGAAAACGTATTTTTAAAGTGTTTTTAATCTAAATATATGTATCTTTGTTGCATCTAAAAAATAAATCTAAAATTTGTTTCGTCAATGCATTAGTATAAAGATTTTGAAGTGTGTTTATAATAAATACTTTCCTTAGACCGCAATGCATATGTCTGAATTATTTTGTGAATCCTTCCACACAAGCCATTTGTGCCATATGGGCTAAATTCAATAAGAATTATTCTGTAGTTAACCTGAAAACAACTGAATAATATGTATCACTTTTACAGAATTCTAAAAATATTTATGGAAATGAAAGTACGGATATATATTGGGTTGTTCGATAAATAATGTCGTTTTTTTTTTCATGTTTTTCAAAGTGAATTTATTTATATTAACAACAAACATTAACCAATGATATTGACCATTTTGTTGGATGACCTTTTGCTATCTTTCGGTAAGCTGAAAAATTCCACGTTCAAAGAAGCCTTGGTTTTTAGAAGCGAAGGTTTTAAAATACGACATTATTTATCGAACAACCCAATATTTCTACGGCAAGCTTTGAAAACTGATTTTATTGAGTGCTGCTTTCTTGCGATATTAGAGTTAACACAAAATGTTTATAAAATTCCCAACAGATGGTGATATTATGAGATGTTTTCACAACAAAGTTTAATTTAAGAAGTAAAAATAAGAATTAGATGTAAACTTTCTAAGCGTTAAAAGTTTGCATAGACCCAATTTATGAGTCAGCTTTCGTTTAAACAAAAATTAAGAGATTTATAAAATTTCCATCTAAACTAAAAATTTGAATGTTTTGAAAAAAAAAATAAGTCATATCGCACGATATGTTTCAGACGCCCAAGAGACACTTTTTTGTCAATAAATGTTTAATTTTTTGTACAATGTTTTTAAAACTTTTTTTTTTATGTACTTCCGATAGCATATTCGAACACATGGGTAAATATTTTTGATATCTGAAATCTTGAGATATAAAAAGTTAATCTTTATTTATTTAAAAAGTTGTAAACATTTGAATAGTTATATATGAGTGTTACTTTGATTCTTACATCAAATTTATAACTTAAAAAAAAAAAAAAAAAAAAAAAAAAAGAATTTAATTAAAAATAAAAAATGTTTTCACTGCAGTTACAATGAATAACTAAAAAGTTTTAATTAGCAAAACAATTTATTTACATAAATTAACAAATGTATTCATGCATGCAATACGTATATTTAGCTGTAGTAATGGATCTTGAGTGGCAGTAATACTCAGGAGACGAAATAACACTCATGGAACAGGCTAATGATTCTGTTATAATTATATAAAGAAAAACATCATGTTAAACAAGAGAAATAAAGTTAAAAATTTATTACAATATTAACGATTATTCTATATTAAAAAATGTAATTAGAACTTCATCATTTACTTTATGAAGTTTACATAAGCAATATAATTTTCATTATCTTATCTAGAAATATTTAGAAACATCACATTATTACTCAATCTTCATGAAAGGACGACTGGTAAACTATAATGTATCTGAATTTAATTTTCTTTGGGGCACTGCCTATAAACTCAACTAAAACAAATGTGCCAGTTTTTATTTCAGTTGTAGATAGGATTATTTCTTTACTGTTGTTCTCCAGGATTACATTTTCAATTTTATTAACCATTTCCATAAAATTGTCAATTCATCTACTTTCTAAACTACCGTATATGTTTTCTTTTATTGATCTGCTATTACAATTTTGTACCAGAAATTTTATTTCTTTACATCTGAAATGACACTGGTACAGATTTCTTTCTGTCCAGTCATTTTGTATATAGAAGCAAGATAATGGTTATGAGTAATTCTCTGAAAAGTGGTCATTTCATGTCCCAGTAGTCTTGAGGGCATATTTTTAAAATCACAAAAACAAAACGCTGTAAGAACTATCAATATTAACTAGTTATGTATGTGAACTGTTATTCTTTGGTTACTGAAATTCAAATATAATTTTAAAATATTTTTTGAAATGTAAAATATCATTCTCTCACCGTGCCCTTATTCACACATGTAAGTAAATAAAATGGTTTCTTTGGCATTAAAGCATGTATGTTTAGATTATTTGAATTCAAAATTTATTAAACATACTTTAAGAAATATTTATCTATTATACTACAATTATGTATTATGCAATGAAAGAAATTACAATACTCTTTATTGTTGTCCCTGGTAATAGATAACATTCCTTCATTAAATTATAATTACACCCCTACTTACTCCATTAATGACAGTACGTGCTTTATATAAGTCAAACTTAATTTGTATAGCAATAAAGTAAAGAAATCATCTTGTGTTCTGTTGGAGCATATGGTTCTCAAAACTTAGATTGAAATACAGTATTTTTATTATATTTCATTCCCTCATTCATTATAAAGTTAACTAAAAGAAATCAAATTTGCTTTTTTATGTTATTACAGTATTAAAAATATGTTTTAATAAATATTTAGTGTTTGAAAATATAACTAAACCTAATCATATTTTTATAAAGTAGTTTATAGAAGAAATTTGTCATTCCCTCACAATCATTCCCTCATTTTCCTAATTAATAAAAATAATACTATTTCAAAAAATTATCAGATACAGTTTGGTTTATATTATTTTTTATTAACTGTAACAGATGTGTATATGCACAAAATTAAAAAAAAAAAAAAAATTGAGCAATTTTATTTGGGCTAACATTTCTTTTAAAAAGCCCACTTTTCAGAGAATGACCCTTATGGAAGATTCTTATCTTGTATTATTGTTACTTTCTTCTATATTCAATAGAAGAAAGTATTGGATTCGTAAAAATTTTTGACCTCGGGTTTTTGGTGGATTTACAAGTTTTGAGACTGTAGAACACGATTTGACCATTTTTAGAAAATGTCTGTCTGTCTGTCTCTGTGTGTGACAAAATTTTGTGGCAACTGTTTCTCAGGAACTACTGCACAGAATTTCATACAAATTGGTATGTAGTTACACCTTGACATAAATTAGTGCCGATCAACTTTTGGTAAAAGTCGTCGTACAGGTTGCATTGCCATTCCGCTTTTTCTAAATTTTTAACATGGTGGTATAGGACAAAATTTTGTATAAATGTGCATAAAGAGAGTTATTTTTTAATAATCATTATGAAATTTAAAAGAATTATTTGTAATAGAGATAGTCAACAGGGAAAAAATAATTGTGCATGTAGGAACCTCGCCTCCCCCACTGGGGGGGGGAGAGTCCCCCTTAAGGGGAGTAAATTTTCATGATAGGTATCTTTCAAAAGAGCTCGCCAATACCTTTAAAACAAATGGTTGAACCCTCATCTGTGATAATTCAAAATAAAGTTATCGATTTTCTTCATTTTTAACCCCCCCCCCCCCAAAAGAAAAAAAAATGTATTATTGAGAATAAATTCAACTTTTTTTGGATATTTAGTGTTATACTACTTCTCTAATATGGAAATCATCTGCATTATCATGGATTTTTTTTTTTTTTTTTTAATAATAATTTTAATAAATTATTTTTACTGAGTGAATTTGTATAGGAAAATATAGAAGAAAGTTATGTGATGGCCACAACATACTAGTTTATGGGTAGTGAATATTTTTTATTCTAGTAATACATGGATAATATCTCTCCTTTGCATTGTTTTGGTTCGTCACACATTTGGCAGAGCATTTGTCGCATGCTCAAAACTGATTAGGGCTGACGTCAATTTTTATATTAAGTATTTGTTTTATTATACACACACATACACAAACAAATATGATATCTATAACTATAGATTTATTGGTTGCTTTAAATCATGAGTATTACATCATTCTCAAGAGTGTTACCTTTTATAAGTAATACTCTCGAGAAGTAGCACGCATGAGATTTATTAAAGACTACTTCATTAGAATGAATTCTCCCTGCTCTCTTAAAAAATTTGGAATGACTCTTAAGATACACTATTGCCTAGTTCCATTATTTTTATTTTATAAAAAATAGTGTAAAATAAATGGGTATTACACTGTAAAAAATAGGTTCTTAAAAATAAGTATATATTGTCTCAAAACAGCCCTGATACAATATATACTTAAATTTGAAAACCCATGTACACCTTTTTGAGTATACTAACATGTCAAACATGGATATATTGGGATTCTTATTGGTCACCCCCATTTTTGAGCATGTCAATATACTCAAAAATGAGTACATGGGTTTTCAAATTTACGTATATATTGTTTCGGGGCTATTTTGATACAATATATACTTATTTTTAAGAACCTATTTTTTAAAGTGTACTCCTGAGAAATATTAAAAATACTCACTACAATGAAATACACATTGCAATGTGCAAACAATTAAATAATGAAATTATTCAGTTCTAGATCTGCACATTGTAGCAAGGGACATCACAGGTTTCTTTTTACTGTTGCCTACTACACTATCTACCAACAAGCATTTGAGCATTTTCGAATTTAGACATTTTGTCAAATATCTAGAAAAGTTCTTTAGGAATCATCTTGAAACTTTGGTAGTGTAAAGAACACGCTATACCACATATTTTTCAGCAAAAGTTGTGTCCTGAAAAGGTAAAGGGGACCAGTAAAAAATTAAACAAATATCAAAATGTTTTTTTATCACCCTGTAAAAGGTAATTTTTGGCTGTAGAATGTAATTAAGAGAATTTTTCTCATTATCTGTACAAAATTTTATGAGGCTACCACATATATTCATGGAGATATAATAGTTTCTTTAAAAAACTGTAAAAAGAATTTCTCCTTTTTAAATTATAACACATAGGGTATTAAACCCAGTGCAAAGCCATTTTTAGAAAATATGGCATACTACATTAGACACAACATACATCAATCATAATGCAAAAATGTTAAATATATTACGATATATGAGCACTTTTACTAAATAATTTTTAACTACGCATGCACAAGCTTTATAAAAATTTCATTTGCATAATTTAATAGTCCAAAGTATTGAGTTACTTATATGAAAGCCTCAAACAAATGTCGTGTAAATTCAAAACGTTACGAAAGATAGGATGAACAGAATTTAAGTTCTTCTCGAAATAAATAAAGATGTTAGGAGGTTTTATCAATATTTATTTACAATCAGTGAAAACACTGTATTGCCATTGGGTATTCATTGAAACAAGATAAAAATGTGAGTAAAACCCCTTACAGTTTAGCTGTTATTTTGATAGAACTGAAATTATGTTCATTCAATCTCTCGTAACGTTTTGAATTTATATGATATTTGTTTTCTGGATGTATGACAAAATGTCTAAATTCGAAAGTGTCCAAATACTTATTGGTAGATACTGTATAATATGCAAATATTATGCAAGTAAATAATAATAACTTTCTGGAGGTAACACTCATAAGTTGTATAAGAAGACACAAGTCTTTAAGTTTTAAAATATCATATAAATATTTTAGTGAAATCCCTTCCATTTTTGATACATATTACTTTATATTTCATAGCATATATGAAAGAAAAATTGTTTCAAAACATAAAAAAAGAAAAGATTCAGAATATGCGGATTTTTTTTATGTAGGACAAATAAAATTTCCCTATCTGCTAACTAAAGCAATAGGAAAAGATTGTCACGAAATTAAGACTGAAAAACTACGACATCAAATTGGCGATTGATTTGAAAATCAATCACAATCTTTTAAAAATAAATAAATAAATGAACAAATAAACAAACAAATAAAACAAAATAATTCACTAATATTGTAACATAATTTTCTCACGTGTGCATATGCGTATGCAAAATATGAAAAACAAAGAAAATTGTAGTTTTAATAGAGAATTATATAATTTTCCATAATCTATCATAATTTTCAAAGCATTTCACATTGTAAAACTAGTAATAGATGCATTTGTAATTCAGTATAGTTATTTCTTACGCAATCTTAACCATAGAAAAGATTTACATTTTATTAGAACTTTTCCTTTTCTTCAGCACTAAAGTTTAAATTCCACTGATTTCACTCTTGCCTACTTTAGCGACTAGAATAGATGCAAAAGCATCTGCGTGATGAAACATTGTTTATACATTTCTTCTTTTGTGGAAACTTTCTTTAGAAAACATATTGTGAACAGCAGACAGAAATACTGGTTTGGAAATTATCCAAAACAATTTTTTATTTTTCCTGAGTGAATTATGAATACTTCTCAGAAATTCAACTTAAATGGTCAAGAATGAGTTCCTCGGTAGCAATTAGATTAAAAGAATGATTACACGCAATTGTAAAGTATCAAGATTTTCTCTTGATGTAATTATGTACAATGTTTACTTTGATACTTAATATATATATATATATATATATATATAAATGATAGATATCGTAATAAAATTTAATCTTAAAATTTAGCAATTAATAGATACAAAACAATACCAACACAAAAATATAGAACTGATTTTAACTTAGAGGAAAGACTGACACAAAATTGTTGCGATACAGATTAAGAACCAATAGGAGACAAAAACAATTTAAATTACTTACGCAGACATGAATGATAATAATAAAAAAGGACCATTAAACTTAGTGACAGAGAAAACAAATAAAAGACCACAGAAATAATTGGATAAAAATGCTTAAAATTAGAAGTAAATACGCATCAGGGGGCATGTACTTCATAAAGCTGTGAAAGCTGCATCGATTTCATAAAACAATATAGCTAATCATAGCAATTTATATTGTTTCAGTCCCGATGAAAGCAGCAAAACCATATTGAATGAGAAATTGAATAAAATATTATATTAAATCTTCATGGATACCAGAGAGAAAACTAGAAAAAGCATAGTAGCTACATGTAAAACATTTAACATAAACTGGAGAATAGGATGATGCCAAGAAAAAATTAAAAATAAAAGCTTTGCAAACATCGATTAATCGATAAAGAATGAATATCTGAGCATTATATACAGGGTGATTATAATTAAAGTTACGATTTCAAAACGCTGTAATTTTAAAACTACCCATCAGAGCGATTTGATATTTTACCACAGCAATCGTGAGGCAATGAAATTTTGTTTAGGGGAGGAAAAAAGTAGTTACAACACGTTCCTATAGATGGCGCTGTCAGGGTAATGGCCTAAATGGATTCCTTAAATACAGGAATGTTGTTAGCAACACAATGGAATAGCAGGAAACAATAGACTTCGAGGGTTTACTACAATTGTTTTAGCAAAAAGACAAGAATACGTGTTTACAACGGTAACAGTCATAGTGAAAAGAGGAGCTTCATGAAACAAATACTTTACGGATAATTAACGGCACACTATGGAACTATTTTTCTTTTTCTTTTGCCAAACAGAATTTCATTGCCTCACGATAGCTCTAGTAAAATGTCAAAAATTATAACGTTTTGAAATCATAACTTTCATAACTGTTAAAAAGCGAAAAATCTTTTTATAATGTGTACTTCATGAACTACTTTTCAATCATTTCAGTGCTAGAAATTAAGAAAAATATAGTATTATATCTTTTCGTTCTGTTTAAAGCATTTTCTGTGTTATTTTAAAAATATATGCATATTTATAACTATATATATATATATATATATATATATATCGGTTAATGATACAAGGGCCATTGAAATTAGAGCATAGCTTAAAAGGGGGAAATAATAATAATAATTTTAGAGATGGAAAAAAATTTTCGGAAAAATAATGCAAAATAATACCAAGTTCTAGGGATTGGATGAAACAGAAAAAGCATTTGTGTGTAGAAATATTGTTTATACATAATTAATTTTATTTTCTTCAGTACACTTAGGAAAAAAAAAAAAAATGGAGTGACTTCATTTGACGTTCCAAACTTTAAGTAATTATACGTTGTTTAAATAGATTAAAGTAAGAGAAGTCTTTAAATAAGCAAATTAGAAAATTACTGTAGGGTGTTCCAGTATTTTCCCCCATATTATTTAATTTAATGTTGTTGCGTTTGAAATAATTTGAACCCAATAAGTCATAATGATAAAGAATATTTCATTGTGTCCATGTAAAAGTCTATAAATGCTAGTTTCACCAAAATCTATATCATTCGTGCATTGGAAAACAAACCTTTAACATGTATATAATTTTTCAGATGATTCGAATTAGGCGCTTAGACACTATTGCACTTGAAAAAAGTTGAGCCCATAAGCCATCATGATAAAGGAATTTTCTCTGTGTCCCTGTAAAAAAAAAAAAAAAAAAACTATAAATGTTAGCTTAGCAAAATCTATACAGTTTGTGAGACGGTAGCGTATAATATGCATATAATTTTTCAGGTCATTCGAATGAGATGTTTAGACGCTATCTCACTTTAAATAATTTGAACCCATAGACCATAATGATAAAGAACTTCCTTTTGTGAAAATTTTTTTAAATGCTAGATTCACGAAAATCTACACAGTTCTTGTAATGGGGATTTATAAAATGTATATAATTTTTCAGTAAATTTAAACAAGGTATTTAAGCGCTGTCGTAATTTAAAGATTTTGAGCCCATAGGCCATAATGATAAAACATATTCCTTTGTGTCCCTGTAAATAAAGGATAAATGCATTCACCAAAATCAATTGGGTACGGGCTACGGTGATTTATAACATACGTACCAACTTTCACCTCATTTGAACAAAGCATTTAGACGCTATCGTGTACACTATCACACATACACACATACAAACACACACATACATATACATACATCACCATAAAAATAGCAAAAATGAACTCAGGAGACATCAAAATGAATCGATACACCAAAATCTCATAGTCGAATTTTTGACAGGATTACAATATATTCCTTACATATGTATTTTGGAAAAGTAAAAAGTCATAAATTCGTGAACATTTTCGACTCTTGGTTTTTGATGGATTTACACGGATTGAGATAGCCTGACTTGATCATTCAAAATAAATAAATAAATAAATAAATAAATAAAAAGAATCTCTGTGTGTTTGTGTTAGCAAAATTTTATGGGTTTTGTACCCCATGAAAAAATGCACGGAATTCCACTAAACTTCATATTTGATTTGACCAATAATTAAATAAATAAAACATTAGTAATTGGTGCTGACTAAGGTTTAGCATATATTACTAAAAAGGTGATGCTGCTATGTTGAAATTACCCTGTTTACGGGAAAGATATATCTCAGCTTTTATAAGTGCACGAAACTTAATATGTGAATGTCTATTACGAAAAACTATCCTTATTTAATCTGGATGCATATCAGTTAATAAGTAGTGCTCCTATTTTGCAAATTTTCGCATTTGCAGAAAGGAAATCTCAGATTCTATGATCTATAAATGTAGCAAACTTGATATGTAAGATGGGTATTACGAAAAACAATCCAGGCTCAATTTTGGGGCATATCATCCGGTAGGTAGCAGTGCTGTGCTTAATTTCCCCCAATTAATAGAACGCTTTTTTTCAGCTTCTATCAACTTTTTATGAATAACGTCTATTATGCAAAATAACCATGTCTTAATGTTCATGTATATCTGTTGATAGATGGCGTTGCTACACTTTAATTTTTCCCATTTACGGAAAGGCTATATTTCAGTTTCTGTTGTATATAAGTAACCAAACTGTATATATCAAATGGTTTCTAAGAAGAATTCTACTTATTCAATTTGTGCGTGTATCGTCTGATAGGTAGAGTTATTATGCAGCGCCATCTATAAAGTGTTACGTAATTTTCTGACCAATTCGTATATTAGAAGAATATAGAAGTAAATTTTGTTATATCAACAGTATACAAAACTGTCTCGTTGGTGTGATTAATTAAAATGCATATTTACTTCAGTGTTTATTTAATCCTTTATGTTTTAACACGCGTTAAAAAAATAATTAATATTCTGATATATGTTACAGTCATAAATGAAAACAAAAATCAATTTATAAGTTTTATTAGAAATATTAAAAATATTTTAAAAATGTATAAAATCTATTGAGTCTATATAAAATCTTTATGAGGCTTTCTCAGTCATTTTATTTATAAAAATTATTATTATTATTTATTTATTTATTTATTTATTTATTTTTGAAGGTGTTTGAATTTTTTTATATATCTTAAAGATTTTTTACTTTTTCTAACTCTTACTTTTTTCTGAAAGTATACTATTTCCTTACTTCTTCCTTATATTAGATAGAAAAAGTATCTACATCCTTAAACATTGCTTATATACATCTTACATTTAAGCTGCAATTTGTTTTAAGACAATCTTTTCTGAAAGAAAAAAGAAAATATTTGGAAAAATATCAAGAATTACTCAACCGTTTAGCGAGAAAAATATATTTGCTATTGAGTGAGTTCAAATGGCCAGAAATGGGTTTCTCGTTAATTATGTTAAAAGAGAAAAGAAAAATATACATGCGCTTTAGAAGGATGTTTGTGTTAATTAGTATTTGCTCTCTTCTTAAAAACTTGAAAATGTATCATTTGAAACCATAAAAATGTATCACTTGAAATTTTACTGAGCCACATTTTTCACTTGCAGAAAACACTTGTATATAATATTCATTTTTGTTTATGTATTTTAAATATTTGAACATTTTTTTCTTTTAATATCCCTCGTTTATTCTAATACACTTCGTTCACTAGTAATGATGCACCAGAGCTCAATATGTCTCATTAATGCTTACTTTACAGGGAAATACAAAAGAAATTGCGTTAATTACAATCAATTTGTGGATGAATAATTTTCTTTAAGCGTGTAAATTGTTGTTCTAAGTAAAACGTACGTTACTAAAATGCAGTCTCGAATTTTTCCAAAAATACACTTTTTCTGTTCTTAAAAAAAACTAGTATGGAGTGGCACCACATGACTTTCTTCTATGTAATTTTGCACAAAATTTATAAATTATTTATTTATTATTTATTTATTTATTAAATTATCAAATTATTTTCCATTATAAATGCAGGCGATTTTTATCTGACAGTATTATATTATCACTAAATGCTTAAACATATCAATATTTTGAAAATCAGAAGAAATATTTTTATAGTTCAACCATTCGTTTTAAAAGTATTGACGAAATCTTTCGAAAGATACCCATATTGAAAATTTACTCCTCCCTGGGGGATAATTCCTCGCAGGAGTGGGGGGGGGGGGAACAATACTCCCACATGCACAATTTTTTTTTTTTTTTAGTTAACTACTACTATTATCAAAAATTCATATTAATTTTACAGTCACAAGTTTAAAATAACTCTCATTATGTACATTTATATGAAATTTTGTCTTATACTGGCATGTTAAAAATTTATAAAAAATGCGATCACAGCGCCACCTGTTGAGCAATTGCTCCACAAATCTAATCATCACAAGTTTATGTCAGGATAGAACTAAATATCAATTTTTGTTAAATTTCGTTCATTGGTTCGTGAGATACAGCGTCCACAAAATTCGTGATGCACACACACAGATACACAGACAGACAGACATTTTCTAAAAACAGTTAAATCGTGTTCAGGACATCCCAAAACGTGTAAATCCATCGAAAACTGTTGTTCGAAAATTTTCACGAATCCAATACTTTCTCTATATATGCATATAGAAGAAAGTAAAAATGTTTTTCTGGAATTAAACATGAAGAGTAAAACGCCCTAAATTTTATACAGTAACAATGAAGTTTTAGTCGTGATTGTCGGATATTGGCTTTATAAAACCATAAAACGTTTTTCTGAAAAGGATTTTTTTTTTTTTTTTAAGAATTATTATTACTATTATTATTGTTTTATTATTTTGTAATTCTACATTGCAATGACAGAAAATATTTTATAAATTATGCGAGTTCCAAGATTCTTTTCAAAATTTTAAAATTAAAACTGTTTTTAATTATTTTTAGTGATTTTGACTGCTTTGAGAGTGGATAGATTATATTATGGTTTTTGCTAGGATTGCACGAAGAAACTGTAGATTATTATGGCAGAAAAAAATAAATAAAATAAGAGTAACTCTATTATTAATCGGAATAGGGCTTTCATATTTTGGCAATCCTAAACAAAACATTTTCATCAAAATTGTTAAGATTTTTGCGAATTTCAATAGCCAAATCAATGATCTTAAGAAACCAATATATATGTTCCCTTTACCTGTACATCTATTTCACTACAACAATAGTTTTGATAATAGAAATATGTTTATTTCTTTACAGTTACCAACATTAACTTTGTAACACTAACATTTATTGATTTTGATAAATTCTGTGAAGTACTGAAAAGACACGACAACTTTTTACTAGCTTTAGCTTGTATGATTTAAAAACTGAAGACTCTGAATACACGAAAATTGAAATAGAAATTTGAATGATCCTAGATTATTTCTTATGTGTCTTAGAAATTATTCCACATCTCTCATATGTTCTATTAACGGAAACATTGGTAACCGTAATAACGATAGAATGTAATTTAATTTTAAATAATCTTGAAAAATCCAGGAAAAAAGGTTTATGGCCTTGCCTATAATAACAATTGATGTTAAATTTAATGTTTTCCTTTAACATTATTATTATTTTTAAATACGATGATATATATACTTCTATTATTAAGCATTTTTTTTCAATTATTAATCCATTTTTCATTCCAATTATTATTTCTGTGGTCCTTTATTTATTTTCTCCGTCATTATGATCGATGGTCCTTTTTTACTCAAGTGGGCGTAAGTATTTTATATTGTTTTTGTCTCTTATCGGATCTTAACATGTATCGCAACATTTTTGTGCTAGTTTTAGCAATGTGTTACAATCAATTTTATTTTTGTTGTGTTGGTTTTGACATGTATCTATTAATTGCCAAATAGTTAAGGCTAAAATATCTATCATTTATATACAGGTTGATTCAAAATTAGTGTGACCAATTTTAATAGCACGTAACTATTTATGGTAAACTTTAATCGCTTTACCGCCGGTTTTATTTTAAAAGTGAGACGTTTAAATTACCAGTCTAGCTATTTTTATTAGTGGGAGTAAATTATGGATTCGAAATTAGATCCTCAAACCCGAAACGAAATTTTAAAGCTTTTGAGGGATGTTTGCTCAAACTCTGTTATAAATAAAGCATTTAAAAATCAAAAAAGATTTTTTTCTAATGAATTACTATCTAAACTTTGAAAAGAAATAAAATTTGGCTGGCAATAAAAAGCTCCCGGGAAAAAATGTCGAAGGATGCAAGTGCTTGGTGAAAAAGAAAAAAAGAAGCAGAAAATTCTTATCGCTGTAGAAAATTCACTGCTTCAGAGAACTTTAGCAAAGAAACTACGGGTATCGCAATCAACAATTTGTCGTCAGATAAAGAAAATTGACTATAAAAAAGTGAATAAACCAGTCTGTCTTCAAATGTCTGCAAAGACCGTAAAAAAACTAAGAAAATGTTCTTGGCCTCTGTATTTAATGTTACGCAAAGGTAGATACAAAAAATGGATAGCATCAGATGAAGCACTGTTTTATCTGTCATCCACAACTGACAAAACGAAGATACAATATATTTCAACCGAAAAGCGTCGCAAAGATGCAACTGTTTTGCAAAAGGCAAGTTGGCCGTTAGGTTGTATGGTATGGATGGGAATGTCCTCCCAAGGATTAACAAAACCATTGGCTAAAATTGATGCTAAATGCTATCAGAATAAAGTTTTGAAGCACATGATCAAAGAAAAGTAAACATCTTTAACCCCAAGGAAACTTTGTTTTTTACCAAGATTCTGTACCAAGTCATACTGCAAAATCAACTATAAAAGGGCTAAAAAATAAAAATAAAATGTATATATATTTTTTCCTTCTGAGAAATGGCTACCATTATTACCTAATTGTGCTGTTTGCGATTATTTTTTATGGGGATACTTAAAAAAAACAATTAAGTAGACGTAAAGTAAGAACACTTCAAGAGCTTCAAAAAGCAATCGAAGAGGAAGTTGGAAAAATGCCCCTAAAAATGGTCGAAAAAGCTCTTTTGGCTTGGCCTAAAGATTTACGTAAAATGTACTATGCTAAAGGAAACTACACTGAAAATTTCATGTAAATAACTTAATTCAATAAAAATATACGATGCTTTGAAATTGGTCACACTTATTTTGAATCAACCTGTATATATATAGCTTTTAATATGAAGTACTTTTGTGTAACTTAATTATATGCTCAAATTTCGTAACCATGAACTTATTTTTACCAAAGGTGAGATTTTTTATTATTTAAATTTATACTATTTAAAGAAAATACCATAATTATATTAAAATCCAAAAATGGAAATTATGTATCAATACACTTTGAAATATTTTTAATTCCTTTTTAATAGTTTCACGGTGATGTTCTTATTTGAGTAATTTTGTGATTAAACACCAATAACATCTAAGCGCTACATTTGATTGAGCTCAAAATTAATAAGCATGATACAGATCTATAACATTTAAAGGTAGTCTTTTAGGCCTAAATTTCTACTTTTCTACGTTTACTGAATTATTAATTCAAATTTGTTTAAAAGTCTGGTAATCACTTAATCTACAGAAAGTTGAACGAATCTCTCCAAACTTTCTAAATCCTTACACAATAACTCTACACTTGTATACAGGGCTTATAGTTTTACAAGAATGCAAAGAAGGATTCTTATACATTATTGCATGTGGACTCAAAATATTTGAAGTGCAGTTTAGTGTTGTTAAATTTCTGAAAACAAACATATATTTGTTGTATTATTTTAATAAAACTTTGTTATTATAGGAAATATTTAGTACTTAATTTCTCAAGAATACGTGAAATAATTTATACATATTATATCCTATAACGGCTAATTGTCGAATGTGAATGATATGACACTGATGTATATTTTCGAATTTTGCTAGAGAATAGTCATTATTAAAAATTGCACGGTTTCCCTTTATAGATGATTTATTACACACATAGGTCAATTGTACCCGAAATTTTGAAATTTTCTGTACAATTTTTGAGTTATACATAATTTTTATTTTTAAATTCAATATTATGTACTTAACGCTTCTTGAACTCTCTCAAAATTTTTTTTCTGGCTGCAGCCTTTAATAATAATAATAATAATAATGATAAAAAGAGAGTATTCGGATACATTATGGTTTGTTCTAGAAACATCTGAACTTGATTGGTGGTGGTGGTGGGGGGGGGGTGTAATAGTCCCTATGGGATATTTTTATCCAAGCGTTTTTATCCAACTAGTGAATTATTCATTCACTGAAATTTGTTTAACCTCCTGGTAATTACAACTAAGTGTCCTTCAGTAGGTCGAGTGGGATCACTAGATTTTTTTTAAGAGTCCACACTACTCACAGAAAGTTCGTTTTTTTTTTTTTTTTTTTTTTTTTTTTTTAACTAAATTTGACATGAATGAAAAAAGAAAAAAAACTGCGTTTCATTCAAAAAGAAAAAACTGATTACAAAATATTTGAACAATTATTCAAAATTTATTTTTTTAACACTTAGTTATTTTAATTCCTTATTATTAACATTCTTTTTTTTTTTCAATCTGTTTCTCTAACAGTGAGAAACTTACTTTTTCTTACCAATATAATGTTTGAAAAAGTATAGTCTTTCGGCCGAATTTTTGAGATTGAGTTTTTGCGTATATCTTTCAGTTCCCCTGAATCCGAAACTGTAGTCTTTTCTGTGTGTCTTTCTGTCTCTGTTTTTCTTTGTGTGTGTGTGTTTGTGATTAGCATAACACAAAATACAAACATTAGTAGGAAATAAAAATTCGGCCTTTTTGATCTGTATCATATAGGGATTTTACTTAAAAATTTACATTAAATTTGGAAAAATTGTTCGTGTATTGTTTGTTTTCGTTAGCTGTGACCCTGCTCACCTATGCGCATGCGTGAGGTCTGCATTGATTTTGTTAAAATAGGGTAGAAGCGTAGAAGATGAGAGAATGTTTACATTTTACGAGTGAGAGATAAGTTGCGGTTTCTTTTTTCTTTTTTTTTCTTTTCAGGACATTATTGAATTTTGAGGCGATACTTCTTCGTTATATTCGTATAAAGGCAAAATGCTGATTTTTCCCCCTTGTAATTTTTAAATAAGTGTAGAAGATCAGTTTTATTCTTCGATGCAAAATAAAATCCGTAAACTTAAAAGTAAATGCCTGTTTTCTTTCTTCTTCTTCTTTTTTTTTTTTTTTCAGTTAAAATTATTTTTATTTGCTTACTTGATCTCTAAATTCGTACTATATCTGTCATACCTGAACACTTGTTTCATGCACTGATTATAGTAGTAAATTAATTAAAAATGACTTAAATTAGGTAAAATTTACATAATTCATTAATAAAAGAAGAGAAAAAGAACAACGTTTACAGTAGACTTTACCTGTAGTAAAAGTAATATATTTTTTTCTTTTAAATTATACTGCTAAAATAAAAATACCACATTTTTGGATCTCTATTTTACAGAAATTTACAGAAAATCGTATTTAAATCAAATCATTAGATTTTTTTATCATGATTATTTTACACCTTTTATTTTTCGCGCATATTGTCATATAAATTACATTAAATAAAATATTGTTAATTAAAATTAAAAATTAAACTTTAAATTCGCGTAAAAAGGTAAAATAAATATTGAAGACTCATAAAAAGAAAACGAACACGTGTAGAACGAAAAGCGCATTTGGCTAAGTGCCCATCTCATTCAACGCATCACCCCTTTTCCGAGTAGGATCGTTCCGCGAGAGGTAGACATGGTTTACGAAAACGGACAGTACGTACAGGGACATAAAAATAAATAAACAAATACATTACGTCTACTAACGAAATTTCTCATTGGTGAATTTTAAAATTTTTAGATTGCACTAAACATAATTGAAGCTTACTTCAATTATGATTAGTGCAGGATTTGAGAGATATCAGAAGTTGTTACTGGCATTAATTCGTTTGATGTAAAAACTGGAAGGTTACTAGAATACATGAAAATGGAAATGGGAACTTGAATGCCTCTGGATCATTGTAGAGCTGCTACCTCCCCCCCCCCTATGCTCAATTCTTTTTTCATACCAGTATCTCTTGAGAGTTACCTTCGTCTTTTTTAAATCAAGAATTTTTTAATGTATTATTTTTACGAGAATTAAAGCATGTTTTGCATAAAATATGGTAAGAAATACCATTTACCATTCGTTTACAAGGCAACGCAAAAAAATATTAAGGCTATGATTGGAGATGGCTTTTTTTTGGAGGGGTGATAGGGGGAGGGGAATTTAAATTCAATATGTGGTACGTATACAATTTATAGTCGATATGCAGAAGTATCTAAAATTAGTCAAGTAATTTTAAATAATGTTGTGAGAAAAAATTCTGCGAATAATTTCAAATAATTATTCTTAATTTATTAACAATTATATATATAGATATATACAGATATTATGAATGAAGCTACAATATACAAATTTGTGATAGCTGTTTTTAAAACTATTTTGAACTGTTTCTAAAGTACTCTATAATGGTTCAAATACTACTTCAATCTTACACTTTAAAGCGAATATCAAGTCTGTAGTAGGATAAGAGGAAGTTGTGTAAGTTGTTATTAAGTAGAAATCCTGAGATTCTACTGTCGAAAGTTCAATTTATTATCCAGGTCCTTATAGCTGAAAAAGAAGGCCGTTGAAACAAAAAGAACTAATAGTTCGCAGTAAAACATATTTATTTTATTTTATAGAGGTTTCATAAGAAAATCAACAGTACATTAATAGTGGAATTTCAGCATGACCATAAGTTACGAGAATGCAAAAGATAGGGGTGAGAGAGAGAGCTACGGGGTCACATGTTATACTGTCGACAGTTGTAGAGCGAATCTCTCGGTTGACTCTATTGCAATTAAGATCAGACTGTTGAATTACGCCAAGAATTTTGAAAAAGTGCCAAATTTTATAGCCAAAGATATTCCTTTGTTTGTAGAATAATTTAATGTAAATATTTTGAATTTAGCACGACCGTTAAAAAACTAACGCCAATCATCAATGCCAAACTTTATCGCCAGAAGGCCCGTTGAGTAGTGGAGACATTCAGACTACAAATTATTGCACATCTTGTCATAAAAAATATAAATTACTCTTTAATGATATTAGAACGGAAATGTATTGCTTAATTTAGCTTCGAATAAATAAACATACGCAATTTAAAAGAATGAAAATGTAATTATGTATCCAACGGTTTATAACATGGAAATAATATTTTTTTATATTTTATTTATTAAATGATTTAGAAGAGCTTATAATTTTGAGAGATGTCATTTAAAAGGAATATGTTTTTGTTCTCAGACGATTTATTAATAGCATAAGGGATAAAGTATTATTAGAATTAAGATATCTATTATAGACAAAAGCGAATAAATATAAAAGTAATTTAGAATTTCGTTATCTATTTTTATTAGCCATTTACTTTATTGAAAATATAATAATTATTTATTGCCTTTATTTAAAGTTATAATTAAAACTCATATATGTGAAGGAACGACTTCACATATTTCTCCCCAGCGACGAGGAAAAAAAATGAATTGTCAAAATGGACGAAAATTATAAAAATATAGAATCTCTCTCACCTTCACAACAGTGTAATACAATTCCAAAAATTTCTGCATACCATTGTGGAACATGTAAAGTAACCTTTTGTTAAACAATAAAAAAAATTGTGGCATATAACAATAAATTTGAAAAAAAAAAAAATCAATAATAATGAGTTATGGAACAATGAGACATATTCAATCATCGTGATGCTAAAGTGACATTCTGAAACAAATCACATAATCAATAAATTATATAAATATGATATATAACATGTGTAAAATATTAAAAATAATTATTCATTACAGTGTATGTATGGTTGATACTGAGGAAAAGGAAATCAGTAACAAGAAATATGAAAAACGAATAATTTTTGTATTTTGTTAATTTTCAAAAAAAAATTAATATTGCATTAATATGAAAAAAAAATCAAACATTTTTGATTAAAAAGACCATTATCGTACACGTGAAAATTAAATTCTAACAAAGTGAGCCAGAGAGTGTATAATGGAACAACAGCTATGACAGCTATGATGGTTTTGTGATGCCTAACTGAACATAGCGTACTGAACAATATGTGTGAAGCAGAAGAGGCTTCATGTTGTGCAAAAATGACAACCAGCATTCTGCAAAGTGACATAATGAAATGTCCCTTGTATGTGTAAAAAATGTGTAATAAAAAAAATCTAGCCCTATGTCACAATAAAAGCGCACATGTAAGAGTTCAAGAAAAATTATTTATTTTATTTTATTTTAACTTTTGTCTATTTTTATGCCTTCTAATTCACTTTCTTTTGCATAAATTTATGAACCAACTTTATTTCAATAGCTTGTGTTGTTCAAAAAAAAAAAAAAAAAAAAAAATTAAAATTTACTCGTATGAAATAATTTCCTTTTCCTGAACAAAATTTTAATATATGAATTAGCATTTGAATTTCTCAAAAAAAAAAAAAAAAAATGATCTCAATAAAAAGTTAATTTTTAATACATAAACTCTGAGTATACCTGAAATAGGTGAGAAGAATACAACTCATAAAAATTGTCAGAAACAGCAAAAAAAAAAAAAAAAAAAAAAATCTAAATACACTATTGTTTTTATAATTACAGTTGAACTATTCTTTTATCGAGCCCAATTAATATTCAATATCTTTTTTTAACAAGTATACTGTATGTTATACAGATAATTCCATAATACTGCTCAGCAAGAAATAGTCTTTAACAAAAAAAAAAAAAGAAGAGTGAACCAGCCACATACTGCTGCACAGACTACTTCTTACAACGCACAGATGATTTCAAGGCCATTTAAAATACATCTGTGGTGCAAACCTTACAAAAAGGAATTATTTTAATTAAGAAATTTTAAATAATTAAATATTTAATTTAAGCTGAACGAAAACTCTCTGCAAGAATTTTTACTCTTTACACAAGAAAAAAAAACTTTTTTTTTTATAAAAATAAAATTTTTTAAAACGTACAGACTATGTACTGAAATTTCACTTTTTTTATGTACTTCCTTGAAAAAGAAATAGGCTCTAAAAACATAACAGAATTTATTGCAAGTTGACAAAAATTTATTTACTTTTGTGTATGTGTGTATTATTATTGTAATTAGTCTTTTTGTAAAAAAAAATTCGTGTGAAAATTTAATAAAAGAAAATGTAATTATCTCCACATGTGAACCAATGAAATGGCAACTAAATAGGTCAGATAAAATTTTGTGAGAGTGTGTGTGTGTGTCAAACATTGGGTTGTGAGGCCAAGTATGAGAATAATGAAGAAAAGCATGGAAAACATGCATGTGAAAGATAATGGAATACTATTGGATAAATTTGCATTATGACTGACAAACTGAGAAACCAGCCAATAATACAATGAAATTCCGACCCAAAAGAAAACATATACAGGAACACATGTAGAAACATAGGAAAAAAAAAAATATTCTTTTTGGTGTGTGTGTGTGTGTGTGTGTGTGTGTGTGTGTGTGTGTGTGTGTGTGTGTGTGTGAGAATTATTAATTATAAAGTGTTTGCAAACGTTAAAATAAACTGATCATGTTATTCAAATGAGATGAAAAAATAGTGTGAATTTGTTAAAAATGAATCTTGTAACAGAGGTGATGTGTTCACGCAAAGAATCCCTGAATGCATCAAACGAAACTTTGACACCAATGAAAATATAACTAGGAAAAATGTACAATCCAAATATTTCCAAAAGTCACATACATCCTCATGTTATTTATTTAAAATCTATTAAGTAATTTTATATCAATATCTTTTTATTTCTTATTATTTTTATTATCATTTATTTATTTTGTCACCCGAAATATTTATAGAACATGTGTTAATGAATTATAAGTGTACTTGAAAGCCAATAAAACATAACCTTCAAAAATTGTTGTGAAGGTGTGAAATCCCCTACACAATTACAAGTGTTGAAACCAATATAATGGTCAAAATCCGTAGATTATAGAAGTCATTAATATACTGACAACCAGAGCAACACAATTGTGCTTAAAGGGTATATGTGTATATGTGTAATTAAACAATATATAATCCAACGGGTGATATGTTATAATATTTAAACAATATTGTACAAAAATGAATATCAACTGAGATAATTTGAACTATTAAAAATTTAGTATATGTCTGTAAGTGTTCCAAGAAATATTAAAATTGAAAAAATTAAAAAAAAATGCCACAAAAATAAATTTCCATTGCCGCAGATGAAAGCGCTAAAATTGCGACTTTAACGTGCACAGAAAATTATAAACAAAAAGTAAAAGCAAAAAGTCATGACTAAAATAACAGTATTATCTACTGAACTGAGCATATATGAACTGAGATGAGCTGAGGTGAGCTGAGATGAGGCCTCAAAAATTAAAAAAATGCACATAAAGTAAATATATAAATAGCTTCAAAGGCTATAAAATTGCTCAGCAAAATAATAATATAAAAACTCGAGTACAAGAAGTGTAATCTCACTTCAAAAAGGTGAATAAAAAGAATTTCACCAAATCAGCTGATAAAAAGAACAGTAAAATAAATCTGTTCACACATGTGCCATAAAATGTTTTTCTCTTTTCTTCTTAAAAAAAAAAAAAAAAAAAAAAAAAACTGCAACTATTCAGCAGTGGGCCCAATTCGATGTTAAAGTAAGCTTACCATATATGTATTGTCATAATTATTAGCTAGCAATAGAAGAGAAATATTCCTATATATACATGATAGACATATTGAATATAAACACCAATAAACAAACATGAAATATCGAATAAATGCGATAAAATATATCATATGTACAGTAAAAAAAATAAAAAAAATTTCTCCTCTGCAATCAACGTATTTGAACTGAATGAAAAAAATATATCACTATTATTATTATTCGAATATAAACAAACTCACTCAGACGGAACGGCGAGATGTTTATTCCTGTCTAAAAAAAAAAAAAAAAAAAAAAAAAACAAGCAAACTTCCCTTTTCCTTTTTTTTTTTTTTTTTTTTTTAAATCATATCACGATTACTCTTAAACTTTTTTTTTTTTTTTTTTTTTTTGTTGTACGCAAATGAACGAAATAAAACTATTATGCACAAAAAATAAATTTCGTATGAAAGGTAATTAAGAGTTAAAATTTTAGAAAATGATGATAGGCTTCATCTAACAAAATTGAATGAATGTGGAAAAAAAAATGTGTGAAATGAAAAATTACATTAGATGTCAAATTTCACGACCAGCATAAGAATCCCTGTATTTACGCGATAACATGTAACCGACAAAAATATACAATGTGTTATAAAATTTCTCCAAGTTTATGAAATTAGAAAAAAAAAATAATTAAAACATTTGTGTTAAAATGTAACATTTTAGTTAAAATGGGCAAAGAAAATACTGTGTTATGTTATTATAAAAATTAAAACTTGAAAAATATACGACAACCAAAAATAATATTAGAATAAAATTATGTTTATGTGTTTAGGTATCTAAGATATACAACCAACTCCCTTTCTGTATAAGTGATTGTACATGATTATTTAAGAATGCCTGGTAAGTATAATAAATAAAACATTGAACCTTATGTTCAAGACTAACAAATTTGTTAGGTTTACATGAAAGTCAATGTACATAATATCCGAAAAAATGAGAAAAGAAATATGTAAATTTGGAAAATTGTGTGTTAAATTTATTTAGGACACTTGCATGCAACAAGATACGGCCAGTATAGATTCATAAAATATATTATGTACTGGATTTACATATTGTCCTGAATACATATAGTGTTAAAAAATGAAAATTGTTGGAGATACATACAATCAATTAATTAACATTTATCTTCAATATTTTATTTTATTTATTTATTCTGTCACTGTGGACCCTATGCTATGTCCTATGTAGTATGTACCTATGCGTTGTGGGAAAGATCTTTTTATAGAAACAATATTAGAAAACAATAAGAAAAAAATTTTCCCTAAATAAAAACAATTCCATTCGATTTCTGTAAAAAAAAAAAGTTAAATTTTATGTAAAATTTAAATAGTAAAAAAATGTAAGTTAATTATAGTCATACTCAAATTAAATGAAGTTTAATGTAAAATCATACAAACAATGACAATCAATGCAGGTCCCCTCACCAAGAAAAATTTGGCCAGTAATTCAAGATAAGGAAAAGAGCATTGAATGCCAACAACACAAGCGCAATTAGGAGCTCTACTAATGCACATTGTGGCACAAAATTACATAAACTTGAATCCTAACATATTAATTGTGCCTCTTTTAATTCAAGGACTTAAATTAGATGTATAAATCTAAATTATTTTATTTGTTTATCTATTTTTAAATGAAAGGATAAATAATGGTATTTAGAGAAAAGTGTAGTGTTGACATTTAGCTTTTGAGACACAGTGATGCATAATTAAAAAGCAATAACAAAAGTATATAAGTTTATGAACAAAAGTATGGGAATACCTGAAATTATCACTCCAATTATTTTATTTATTAATTTGTTATGCAATGGCAGTTCCAAGCAGGTTAAAATAAGTGAACAAAAAAAAATATATGTGTGTAAAAAGAGGAGAAATAGGTGTCAAGATACCGACTGATATCAAAGCAAAATTTTGCGACACATCTCCCAAAAGTAAATAAAAAGGTATGTGTATTTCCAACCTGCCTGAAAAACGCCAACATGAGAAATAACTTCAAGTTTAGTTCTTAAATTAGAAAATTAATTAAATTTAATTAATAAAGAGTAATAATTATTTTGCAATAAAATATAGATAAAGCATTCAATTAGTAAACAATAACTAATTTTATTAAGCATTTGATTAAAAGACAAGAAATTTACCTCATGGAAAATTTAACACCTCAAACACAATAAATATTGCGATGTTAATGAATTAAAAAAAAAAAAAAGTTCGTTAAAATACTGCAAATATAACATAACTATATGTATTAATTTCGTTCCCTTTTTTATTTATCTATTTATTTCCCTTCAACACACATATATTCACTGTGATAAATAAACAAATTCAATATTAAATTTAAGCTGTGAAAATAATATGAAAAATTACTTTTACACATCATATAGAAAATTAATTTATTCCAACCCCCTTAAATAAAAATTATCAGCAAAACAACATTTCAATTTAGTAAAAAAATATGAAACATTTTTTTTTTACTCTGAATGACAAATCAAAAAAATCTATGCAATGAGAAAAAAAAAACACAACTTTCTTTTTAAATCTATGATCAATTATTATACCATACCAATTTATAAAATAGCTTCCATATAAATGAAAAATATTATTTAGAAAAAGAATGCATAGAGTAACCATGAATATACTATTGAAAGTCATAAAATTATTGTTATACACGAAAAAGGTAGTAATAATATTTATTTATTTAGAAAAAAAATTTTAATCTTCATCAATAAAATATGAAAATATTCTACTTACGTTATTCCGCTAAACTGACATAAACTAAAAAAATATTCTTAAAAAAAAAATACTCCATCACGTAAAAGTCTGTTATGAAAAGTTTAGTGAGTTTATGCACATCCATGAGTTTAATGAGTTTATGCACATCCATGAGTTTAATGAGTTTATGCACACCCATGCTGTTTAAACATATATATCTAATAGTAAGATTTGTAAAAGTTTCTTTGCGTAGATAGCTGGCCTAAAATCCAAGCACTAAAAATCATATGGCTTTTCCACTGACTTCATTCGAATTTTAAAGTGGAGAAACAAAAATAAAACAGAGCATCTGAGAGACACTTTGGAAAATCAGCGTACAGGCAATGTTGATCACTATACGAGGAGAATATCGCAAATCAGCTCCATAGGCAGAGCATATAAACATCAAGCACTTCACTCAAATCCAACGTGAGGTAAGGAGTAGTACTTCGTTGTACGCACATATTAAAAAATACCTCCGCTTCGGCCCGTCTCACCGAATGAGTCTAGGGAAGGGGGGAATCACATTGTAGACATGCGGTACTTCTGTCCTATGTCATCGAGCAGATCGGAAGATACGGGTAGCTCGCTGACCGTTCATCCCAGCCGGTAAAATTCAGGAATCACGTCGATTTGGCTCGAAGAACCGCAGGCATTTCTCGGCGCAGTACTCCGTATATTCAATAATAGTTGAGACAAGAGAACAATTAGAACACCTTCGAGTCATTGACGTTTACGATCCGATGATGAGTCAAATTAATCAAACACTTCTTTAGTTGAGTATCTCTATAAGTCAGTCTTTTATCTTTTAAAAGAAAACAGCTGTGATGATATATTAACTAATTTATTTAAGTAACTGCCCCTCTCCCTCACCAATGCATCTCGAACTGGTTGGTCACTGATCTGGCACCAATATGTATTAAGTAGAAATCCTGAGATTCTACTGTCGAAAGTTCAATTTATTATCCAGGTCCTTATAGCTGAAAAAGAAGGCCGTTGAAACAAAAAGAACTAATAGTTCGCAGTAAAACATATTTATTTTATTTTATAGAGGTTTCATAAGAAAATCAACAGTACATTAATAGTGGAATTTCAGCATGACCATAAGTTACGAGAATGCAAAAGATAGGGGTGAGAGAGAGAGCTACGGGGTCACATGTTATACTGTCAACAGTTGTAGAGCGAATCTCTCGGTTGACTCTATTGCAATTAAGATCAGACTGTTGAATTACGCCAAGAATTTTGAAAAAGTGCCAAATTTTATAGCCAAAGATATTCCTTTGTTTGTAGAATAATTTAATGTAAATATTTTGAATTTAGCACGACCGTTAAAAAACTAACGCCAATCATCAATGCCAAACTTTATCGCCAGAAGGCCCGTTGAGTAGTGGAGACATTCAGACTACAAATTATTGCACATCTTGTCATAAAAAATATAAATTACTCTTTAATGATATTAGAACGGAAATGTATTGCTTAATTTAGCTTCGAATAAATAAACATACGCAATTTAAAAGAATGAAAATGTAATTATGTATCCAACGGTTTATAACATGGAAATAATATTTTTTTATATTTTATTTATTAAATGATTTAGAAGAGCTTATAATTTTGAGAGATGTCATTTAAAAGGAATATGTTTTTGTTCTCAGACGATTTATTAATAGCATAAGGGATAAAGTATTATTAGAATTAAGATATCTATTATAGACAAAAGCGAATAAATATAAAAGTAATTTAGAATTTCGTTATCTATTTTTATTAGCCATTTACTTTATTGAAAATATAATAATTATTTATTGCCTTTATTTAAAGTTATAATTAAAACTCATATATGTGAAGGAACGACTTCACAGTTGTGCTACCCCAGATTATTTAATGCAAATTATGATTTTGTTCCGTGAAACAAAAAGCAAAAATGTAAAAATGTATTACTTAAAATATGCTTCTCCAATAATATTTTGGAAAATAAGTTAAAGCTGCTTAACATATTTATTTAAATTCCTAGTTAATTTAAAAGAAACTAATATTTATTTGTTATATATAATTTTTAATAAATAAATAAATAGATAACAACAAAGTAGAATTTTATGAATAAGTAAGAAAAACTAAACGAAAGCTAATTCAAATAAAAATTATACTTTAAAAACGCTATTACAATAAAAAAGAAAAAAAAAATATATATAAAACTTTATATTAGTCTGAAATTTTCAAGTATGTTGTTTGTAATTTTACCCTCACTAGGTTTAATAGAAACTACTTTCGTTAAATTTATGCAAATTCATTTACTGTTGAAGTTAAATATTTTTAGGCGAGACGTTCAAAAGATTTTTCTATTTTTGCATTAATAATGTCGGAGGACACGAAGTATTAAATTAAGAGAGATCTTTTGAAAATTCAAGAAAATGCAAATACATATTTCAGCTTGAAAAGCGAAAGTATATTCAAGCCTCAAAAATGCAAGGAATATTTAAATTAAAGAATTTCTACTTTATAATTCCGCAAACTTATGCTAGTATATAAAATTTAAGTTGTCATATTTATATAGTGAGATGTTAAGTAAGGTAGAGTAACTTGGAATAGGAGATTTTTTTTTTTTAAATCTCTTTGTTTATTTTTTTTTATTTTATAAGAACTATATGACATAAGCATATATAAAAAACAAAGACAAATTATGGATTTTGCCTAAGATATAATACACTTTCCAACTATTTAAAAAAGCTCTATGATAATAGAATACATAGTTAAAAAGCGAAATAATTTCAGCCTCAAGAGAGCAAGAATATACTTTATGATTCTGGAAACTCATCCTAGTACATAAAATTTAAGCTTTTAAATTTATATATTGAGGTGTGAATAAAGATAGAGTAACCTGGAATAGGAGAAATTTTTATTTCTCTCCCTCTCTCTCCGTTTTTTTTTTAATGTTCATACATTTTATAGAAAAATGTGTGATATAGTATGTATAAGAAGCAATAAAGAAAAAAGTCATGCGCTTTGCATATAACATTCAACACTCTCCAACTACTTTCCAATGAAAATGAATAAAAAGTTGAATTAAAAGAAGTCATTTCAGACTAAAATTTGCATATAAGATGTTTATAATCTTATCCACTCTTTGTAAATTTAAACTACTTTCACTTAACCCATTAATACCCAAAATATTTCGGTTAATTATATTTTGAGGAATAAATGAAATCTAATTTAATCTGGGCTACCGAGAGTGTGAGAAATATGAAATTGAAACAGTTTTTGTGATAGTTTTAAAATTCAGCTTTTCTTCATTTGAAAACGTTGGGCATTCCAGTAAAATAAATTCGAGTCTAGAGAACTTCAGGATAATATATTAAAAAAAGGCAGAATGTCATAATATACATTAAATTAACTTTGACTTTAGCATACATTGGCCCAAAAACCAAATTCAAGTATGAGGACTGAAAAATCATAAAACGGCGAGGCGATCCAAATTAAGGAATCGTAATTGATTGCAGACATAAAAGAATTTGTGGGATTCTTTATAATACCCTCTTCTATTAAAAAAAAAAAAAAAAGGAAAATATCTTTCTAAAGACCACATTACGTGCTGTTTTATTAACAGTTTAGTAGTATAGGATGGGTATGCAAATTTATTTATGCTGAAGTCAAATAATTTTAAGAGAAAATTAAACAAACATCATGTACACAATTTTTTTCTTGAGAAAATATTTAACAAGTCTAAAAAAAAAATTATACTTTGGAAAAAAAAAAAAAAAAAAAAAAAAAAAAAAACTTTGATATTAATTAAATATTTAAAAAAAAAAAAAGAAAGAAATTGCACACGAATACTGGTTTATGTCCCCACTGCTTTCGGCAGAGTATTTCCTGCGTTAACATTTTATTGAAATCCTTCCCACCCACTCTTATTACGCGTGAAAAATCGTGTAGTTTCATATCCGTAATATGGGAAAATGTTTCATATTTTAAAATGAAGCATAATTTTACTTTTTTTTTTTTTTAACTTTTCAAACGTACTCTGACTCAGTTTTACTAGAAATATGAATTAACGCGCATATCTAGTACGTATATCTATCATGCCCTACATCCTATAAATCACTAAAGTGTTTCATTATCTGTCAGTGATGCAAGATTTTACTTTCTTGTTTTTACTGTAATAAAATTTCACTTAATCATTTTGTGCTAAATCTTAATTTTCGCATTTTTTTTTTTTTTTTTTTTTGCACGCCTGAAGGGAATTTTTGAGTGCAATTGCATTTTATTCTGTAATGTTTAAAATTTATTTATTTGTTTATATATTTGAAAATTTGTGAAAATTTTTAATTTAGTCTATTTTATTTACTTATACAATCCACATTTTTTCAGCTCTAGTATGTCTCATTAACGTATAATAATAATAATAATAATAATCAATAAATTAAAACTAAGTTTTTGCAGAATGTAAAATAAAATAAATAAAAATAAAATAAATAAATAAATAAAATAATAAATAAAATAAAATAAATAATGCAACCATTGAATATTTAAATTGTAAAATCTGAAATTTTTAGTTGATAAGCTTCATTTTCAAAGCGTTTGCTAAGATTATAGATTTAGCCATATTTCCAAATTCTTAAAAAAATCAGAGCATTGTTTCGCTAATTACAGTTAATTTAATTTTAGGTCTAACATATTTTAATCTAACATATAATAATAATAATAATATAATTAATATTATTTCTGGTAATGATCTCGATTGACAGCTAATTTATTTTAACATTCGTCTTTCATAAGCTTCATAAGATGATTGCAAATTAAAATGGAATCGACTTCAATTAATTTTTAAAATTCTAATGAAAAATTCGAAAATAAGGTGTCGAATTGTATCATGGGAAGTCAAAATGTACATTATGCAATTTTCTTTTTTTTAACTCTTCGCCAGCCGTTACACAAACACCTTTTACTGTTATAGATTAAAGTATATATAAAAGAAGAATTATTAAAATATACTTGCATATTTGATGTTCAATAAAATAAAAATAATGATTATTCCACTAAATACAGATCCTAAAATAAAGAATAATAATAATAATAAACGATATGATTAACGATATGATAAACGATATGATAAGCGATATGATAAAATGATTCATAAAAAGATATGAAGACACTCACGACCATTCAAAAAAGCAAATGTTTTGTTTATTCATGTTACTAGTTTACGACGAAGAAACCGATAATAAAAATGATTCGTAAAAAGATGTGAAGACACTCACGACCATTCAAAAAAGCAAATGTTTTGTTTATTCGTGTTACCAGTTTATGACGAAGAATCCGATAATAAAAATGATTCGTAAAAAGATGTGAAGACACTCACGACCATTCAAAAAAGCAAATGTTTTGTTTATTCGTGTTACCAGTTTATGACGAAGAATCCGATAATAAAAATGATTCGTAAAAAGATGTGAAGACACTCACGATCATTCAAAAAAGCAAATGTTTCGTTTATTCGTGTTACCAGTTTATGACGAAGAATCCTATAATAAAAATGATTCGTAAAAAGATGTGAAGACACTCACGATCATTCAAAAAAGCAAATGTTTCGTTTATTCGTGTTACCAGTTTATGACGAAGAATCCGATAATAAAAATGATTCGTAAAAAGATGTGAAGACACTCACGATCATTCAAAAAAGCAAATGTTTCGTTTATTCGTGTTACCAGTTTATGACGAAGAATCCGATAATAAAAATGATTCGTAAAAAGATGTGAAGACACTCACGATCATTCAAAAAAGCAAATGTTTCGTTTATTCGTGTTACCAGTTTATGACGAAGAATCCGATAATAAAAATAATTCGTAAAAAGATGTGAAGACACTCACGATCATTCAAAAAAGCAAATGTTTCGTTTATTCGTGTTACCAGTTTATGACGAAGAATCCGATAATAAAAATGATTCGTAAAAAGATGTGAAGACACTCACGATCATTCAAAAAAGCAAATGTTTTGTTTATTCGTGTTACCAGTTTACGATGAAGAATCCGATATTAAAAAAGATTCGTAAAAAGATGTGAAGACACCCACGATCATTCAAAAAAGCAAATGTGTTTGTTTATTCGTGTTACCAGTTTACGATGAAGAATCTGATGTTTTCTGAACCAAGGAAGTTTTATTTCATTTTATAAATACAGTACAGAAAATTTTATATATAATCTGCTTACATTTTTTATAAATCGAATTTCATTTAGTACATCAGGACTTATTTTAATTTATTCTTTCATATAAAGGCATGCAATAACTGTGTTTCATTCCCTAGCATCATTTATTATATTCATTTTTTAAAATTAATTTATTATAGCTTTAATATAGGAGTCCCTTGGCGGTTTTTATATTTTTGTTGTCATTTTGGCGATGAATTAAAATGGGTATCGCAATTACGTCTCGCGATGAACGACCGAGTTACTTCGGTGGCAAATTTAAAATTTCGAAGGCTTATTTGTTATATCCAGAACATACAGCCAACAAATATTCAGAAGCCATCACCAATACATATACAGAAAAAATAGCCAACAAAAATTAAGAAATTATCTTTAATATATATCCGAAGATATCACCAACAATTATTCAAAATCCAACTTAAATATTTATTCAGAAGATATCGCCAACAAATATTCAGAAGCCATCATCAATACATACATATACATAAGAAATAGCCAACAAATATTAGAAGCCATCTTCCATATATATCCAAAAGATATCGCCAACACTTATTCAGAAGCCAATATCAATACTTATTCAAAAGATTTCGTCAACAAATATTCAGAAGCCATATTCAATACTTATTCAGAAGCTATTGCCAACAAATAATCAGAATTCAACCAATTAATGATTGGTGATGGTCTTGAATACCAAAATCGACAATTGGTCTTCATATACAGTCGAACCTTGTTAACGTGAATTAATTTTAACACGAACTATGTCCACAATCCTCGTCAAAATGAAGATTAGTGTAGTTATATGAAGATTAGTTACTGATAACATGAACAAATTTGTTATCCCCCTTGAGATTTACGTTAACGAAGTTTGACTGTACAATCAAGGATGAATTTCTCATTTATTAATAGGTTTTGAAAAACGCAAATGTTTTTACAGGTTTGACATACTATTTTGATAGTTTAAGAGATTGAATGGTAAAATTGGATATTGGCTTGCATCTTGGCAAATTCAAGGTGTAGTATAATAAATGGCAACAACGCAAAATTGCTGTCTGAAAAAATAGTCCTATAGTATTAATAAATAAAATAACCTTAATTTGATTATTTATCAAAGAAAAGAAGTGTTTTTTCTGCAAATATTTTGAAATTAGTAGAAAAACAACAGATTTAAACTTTTATGGATTTTCAACAAATAATTGCGCGAATAACTCTTTTGGTTAATTGGTCAGTTAAAAATAAGTAAATTTATAATCGGATATCTTTTAAACTAATTATTTATTGTACATAGTGTTTTCACAAAATATGTTTAGTTTAAAAAGTTGTTTTTAATAATATAGGATATTATTATTATTATTTTTATTGGTTTAATTTTAAAAAGTGGCATCCATTTTAATAAATTAAAATGGCGGTTTAGAAGTTTTTTTTTTTTTTTTTTTTTTTTGAGTGATCGTACCTGACACTATTGAGGAGGCCTGTTGCTTAATATTATTTTATATGGTACAAAGTGAGCTATAGTAACACTGAATTGACACAAATTTTGTTTCTCGTTTATTTTATTAATTGGTTACTTATTTATTTATAAAGTGTATTATTACGAATATAGTTAAAATTAAAATTCTCAAGTTTCTCTCTAGCTCTTGTTTCCAACTCCATTCGGCAAAGTGATTCACCCAATGCTACATGAGAAACTACAAAAGTGTGTAAAAGAAAAGGTACTGAAATTTATAAAATCGACCAATAATTTCAAGAGATTTAATTTCAAAATGACAAAATAAAATTTTATCCTACAATACATATACAGTGCTGACCAGAATGGATGACTCATTTTTTTTCCTCATTCGTAGCGTCAACTGGCACTAGATTGTCGCTTTGGACGTTTGCCAAAGCACCTGTGTTCTTGTTCGGCAATTTGTTAGTTCATTAGTTGCGTTTACTTTGTGTGGACTTATACGTTTTTACAGAATGGCTAAAATAATAAAAATGCCTCGTAAAAGAATTACACGCGAGACGCTAAATGCACGCACAAATAAAGATTCTGAGCTAAGATAGTTATAGTAATCGGAAAATTGCTGCCAGATTGAATTTGGCACAAAAGGCAGTGTACAGGTCTATAAGTAATTTCAAAACCACCGGAATTTATAGCTATTCAAAGCCAAAAGGCAGTCACAAGAGCACAATTAAGTGCATGGATGAGTCCATAATTTTGTCAGCAAAGAGGTCACCCAAAAAATCAGCGAAAGCAATCCAAGCTGGTTTACCAAAAGATGTTAATTTCCCTAGCCAAAAACAATCCGCAAGAGACTATTCAATGCAAATTTAAAATCCTATTAGCCTGTCAAGAAGCCTAAATTGTCTCCCAAGAAAATTTCAGACCGACTGACATTTTGTAAAATGTATCAGGATTGGGCTGCAGAACAGGGCAAACATGCTAAGTTTTCAGATGAGACTCAAGTATCGCAGTTTTATACATTTTGTAGAAACATACGACGGTCTTCTAATAAAAGGGACTGTCAACACTACATTATTCACACCGTGAAGAATGCTGTAAAAATGATGGTCTTGGGAGCCATTTGTGCCAAAGGAAGATGTGGATTGTGGTTCATGCCTGAGGGCACATCAGTAAATGGAACTGTTTATCTCGACGTACTAACAGAGAAGGTACCACTGTTTATGAATATTAACCAGTGCACTCACTTCCAACTTGATGGAATACCATGGCACTAAACTGTTAAGACATGGATTGCAAAGATGGGGTTTCAGATTCTTGGGCCGTCGCGTCGCCTGGAAATTCCCCGGATCTAAACCCAATCGAGAACTGTTCGGTAATTTTAAAGCAGAAAGTTGCTGAGTGTAAACCCCACTTTATTTTCTGACTTAAGAGAAACTATCAAACATTTGTGGATTACAGAAATTGCACCAGACTGTTACAAAAATTACCCATTTCCATGTCTGATCGAATCCGAGCTGTATTGAAAATTAAAGTTTTCCACACCAAATATCGAACTCATTCTGAATTATATATGTATAATGTGCTTATATAACTAAAGTAAATTATTTCCACAAAGTAAATACTTATTTAAATGTAATTATTCTGGTTCATCCATAAACATCACAGTGTTTTGTGGTGAGTTATCCATTCTGGCCAGTACTGTATAATAAATATTAAATTGTTTCTTAAGGATTATTACCAATTTAAACAATCACTATGATCAATCCCAATGCTTCTATCAATGTAATGAAAATTAAAAGAAAACAAAGCAATTGGAAATAAAGGAAAATATATGACAGCATACTTGTTGCGCATTTTCAAGAGCATGGTAGGAATAAAAAGCATGCAATCTAAATGGTTTTCTGTTACAAAGAGAGCATAAGCTAAATTTATGTTTGTTCCATGCCCAAACCATTTACTAACCACAAATTAAAAAAGAAAGTGAACAAAATATTAAATTAATTAGTTTAAACTAAGATTGGAAGAATTGGCTAATAAAATACACTCGTCATACCGCCACAAATAACAATTAACCATTACTTGTTAGGAAGTACCATAAACGAACAATAAATTAAAACGAATTGAATACCAGATAACAACAACAACAACAACAAAAAAAAAAAAAAAAAAAAAAAAAAAACTTAATTAATCATTGCTAGTTATAATGCAAGAAGGAAAATTTACTCACAAGTTTATCACTTAGAGATATGAAAAGATGCAGGAATTATATACATATATACATAGATACATATATATATTAACAATATTTTAAAACATAGTGAAAGCCGAGCAACACGTACAAGATCGCTGAAACCACATAGATCAATAAGAATAAAGTTTCATCAAATTAAAATTACCTTAGAAGGCTGATGTTTAATAGTTGAAACGGTTAATTTTTACTTATTTTACTTATTGATTTCGAAACAAAAGGTACAAACAAGCAATGATTAAAATAAACAATTAAGACACTGTTTTAGACAAGATTAAAGTAGGATTAGCTTGGAAAGGTGAAAAAAACTCATCAGGGGAGACCTTTTTCACTGTTGAGCACCAATGTGCGATTTCGTTACACTAGTGGTTATAGTAGCAAATAATTAGCGGGTCTCCGATCGTACAATTAATTGAAGTCAAATATGAAGAAGAAAGAAGTAGAAAAAAACTATTGATTACGAAAATTCAGAGAATCAAACAAATACACTAACAAAGGAAGTATGAATCAGTAAAATTGCTATTGAAACCAAACCAAGCTTCAATTAAAGAGCATGGTCGAAAACATTGGGTACAGTACAAATTTGCTGCAACAACCCCCATGGGGGCGAGATATGACTCCCTAATAGTTTTAGTTACTTCTATAAAAGCCAACAAAACAGAGGTCATAACAAGAACGAATGGTGCTGTGCTGTGGTAACGTGCTTGACTTCTGATGCGGAGGTCCTCGGATCGAGTCCCCGCAAGGGCGTTTTCTATTTCGATTTTTTATTTCAGCTAAATTTTTTTTTTTTTTTTTACATTTTTAATTAAATTAAATCATTATTTTAAGAGAAAATATTAATTATATTAAAATAAGTATTATTATTTTTTTTTCAGCGCGGGCAATTTTTTTAATTTTTAACCGATTTATTTATTTATTAAATTTAAAAGAAATTAATAATTTAACGGGAAATACTTTTATATTTCTTTTAGATAAGATTTTGTTAATGATTACATTCCGATAAAATTTTGTTAATGATTATGTTTTATGTAAATTTCTAATTACTGTTTTTTAACGACGGCATTAGTATCAAGAGCTAATCGTCTGCTCTCAATTGTATTATTTATTCATGTAAGTTTTTGTATGAAAATTCCTGAATGAACAACAGCTGTTGCTTAACTATTCGATGTCACATTTAACTTTCATTTCAAATGTTTCATTAAACAACTGTCAAATTTAGTGGTGTCGGAAGAACCGATAATAATATTGAATACCATGACAAATTTTCTCAAAATGATTTTACTAATTTATAGTTAGTTTACATCTCAAAACGTTCAAATCTGGGTAAATATGGATTTTACAAATCTAGTAATCTCGACGAAAAGCCAAATATTTAACAAAATGTTCGTGATGAACAATAATTGACGGTGAACAAAATTGTAATTCAAATAATTGTGATCAATCTTTTTGCATTTCTTGTACTAATTGGGAAAAATACTTATGGTTTCATTATTTTTCTACTTTTAATAATAACTGTTATAAATTAGAAACTATATTCGTAGCTTTAAATATTATTTTCTTTTTTATAAATAAAAAATAAAAATATATATTTCATAAATTCATGGTCAATACTTTATTAACTGTAAAAAAAAAAAAAAAAAAATCTTCTTAATATGATTAATATTTTCACTTAAAATAATGATTTAATTTAATTAAAAATGTAAAAAATAAATATTTTATTTGAAATAAAAAATTAAAATACAAAACGCCTTTGCTGGGATTCGATCCGAGGACCTCCGTATCAGAAGTTAAGCACGCTACCACAGCATCATTCGTTCTTATTACGATGTGTGTTTTGTTGGCTTTTATAGAAATAACTAAAACTATTAGAGGGTCTTATGTCGACCCCATGGTGGTTGTTGCAGCAAATTTCTACTGTACCCTATGTTTTCGACCATGCTCTTTAATTTAAGCATGGTTTGGTTTCAATAGCAATTTTACTGATTCATACTTCCCTCGTAAACGACAAAAAAGAAAAAAAAAAAAAAAAAAAAAAAAAAAGTCGCACGGCAAAAAAAATGACTTATACCTTTTTTATTTGCAATAACTTTAAAATTAATGATTATGATTGAAACAAATAAAACTGCCTTGTTTGCATGATACCAAAGGGATGAAATGATACCTATGTACATTTTCGATATAATAATTCGCTTTATTACACTCTACGAAGTATTAATTCAGAAATTAATTCATCAACCTGGAAATTAATCTTTCTCCCTTCTTTCAGAAATTACTCTACGAAGTACTTTATAATAATCTGCGTAAAACTTTCGTTTTAAACATAATGCCATAACCATATACTTTGTATTCTATTATGATATATTATATGAAATAAACAAGTTATATTTTAATATGTGAAATAAAATTATTTATTTGTTAGATCTAAGCAATTTTTTTATTAAAAATATGTATTCTGTATTGGGTTAATTCCACCTTTATATGGAATTACTGCTTTAATGCACAATGATATAGTATTATACAGTGTTTTAATATAAATCTCAGAAATTTCATTTGTTTTGTTTAATAGTTTGTTTAATTTTTTGTTTAATAGTTGCTGCATTGTAGTTAAAGAAATTATGCCGTTAAACACTTTTTCTGAATATCTTTTATGTTCTAAATGTAATACAAACCGATTTTATAAGCAACGGCTTTTTAACTTATGGTCATCTCGCTTGGATGAGCAACATGGCCGCTTAAAGCCAAATTTCCAGTTTCAACGGCCAAAAAATTTTATATCTTGCTAAACATCATTTTACCAATATTTCGTTAACATTTAATTATTTTTCCATCTCACGTATTAAAATATTTTTTTATTTTCATTCAAAATTAATACTTTTTGTGGCATCGTTAACTGCCTTATTCTTACCATTTTTGAAATAATTTCTAAAATTACAATTTTCCTGACAATTGCATTTTGTTTTTAACACTGGACTCAAAGCTAAAGTGAATGTGGAGAACAACATTATAAAATCTGTTCGAAAATTTGCTTTTTAACCGACTTCAAAAAAAGAAGGAAGGTTCTCAATTCAAACCGTATGTTTTTTTTATGTTTGTTAGCTCATAACTTCTGAACGGATGCTCCGAATTTGATACTTTTTGTTTTGTTGAAAAGGTCTTGGTCTACAATAGGTCCCATTGTAATATCTTTACGATCTAAAGAAAATACAGGGTGCCCCAAAAAATCAGTCCCAACTCTTTTAACTGTTAAACGGCTGCAGCTATAGTGATAAAAATGGTATGTAAGTATAGCAAAGTGGCCATGCTGTACAAGGTTAAACCGCTTGCAGCGCCACCTGGTGGAAAATAGCGGAGTTAGTGTTTCTATCTCGAAAACGGTGCTAAAGAAAAAAGTGAATTAGAAAGTTGAAGAGTATCATCGATAGTAGAAAAAGATAGTTTAGACATTCATGCTAGCGTTCCTATCTCGGAAACGGTTCAAGACAGGGGGAAAAAGTGAATTATAAAATTGCAGAGTATCATCGATTTAGTACGAAAAGATAGTTTAGACACTGATGCTAAAAATACAATGCTAAAAACGTGCATTTTTTTGTTCGCAATTTCTTACACTATACATACTTTAGCTACATTGCTCACGTTGTAGCGTAGCTGGGGAGACATACGCTATATAGTTCAAAATACGGTTACTTGATACTTTTTGTTTTGTTGTAAAGATCTTGGTCTGAAGTAGGTCCCATTATAACTTATTTACAATCTAAGGAAAATAAAGCGCCATCTGGTGAAAAACTGCGGAATTAGCGCTCCTATCTCAAAAACGGTTCAAGATGGGAGAAAAGTTAATTACGAAGTTGCAGAGCATCTTCGATTTACTACGAAAAGACAGTTTTTAGACATTATTGCTAAAAATAGAACGCTTAAAACGTGCAGTTGTTTGTTCGCTATTTCCTACATTATGCACACTTGAACTACGTTGCACACTTTGCAGCGTAGCGGATGACACGTATACTCTGTCGTTCAAAGTACTGTTACTGTAAGCGGTCACATCGATTAGCGCAAAGTCGTTTTCAGTCAACTTCAGAAAGGAGGGTGTTCTTAATTCAAGCTATGTGTTGTTGTTGGTGTTTGTAAGCTTATAACTTCGTAAGAGATGCTCTAATTAACCGACTTCAGAAAGGAGGAGGTTCTCAATTCAAAGCATATGTTTTTTGTTTTTGTTTTTGTTTGTTGGCTCATAACTTCTGAACAGATGATCGGATTTTGATACTTTTCGTTTTATTGTAAAGGTCTTGGTCTGAAATAAATCCCATTGTAAGATCTTTGCGATCACAAAAAAATACAGGGTGCCCAAAAAAGTCAGTTAATTGGACATGTGCTACGCGATTCAACCGCCTAAAGTGCAACCTGGTGGAATAGCGTGGAGTTAGCGATCCTATCTCGGAAACGTTTCAAGACAGGGGAAAAAAGTGAATTATAAAATTGCAGAGCATCATCGATGTAGTACGCAAAGATAGTTTAGACATAATTGCTAAAAACAGAATGCTTAAAACGTGCATTTGTTTGTTCACAATTTCCTATTTTGTGCACACTTGAACGACATTGCATACATATGCTGTAGCGTAGCGGGTGACATTTATGCAATGTAAAATTCAATGTATGGTTATTGTACGCGGTCACATCGATTAACACATAGACGTTTTAAACCGATTTCATAAAGGAAGAGGTTCTCAATGCAAACCATGTTTCTCGTTGTTGCTGTTGAAATTTGTTAGCTTATAACTTCGTAAGAGATGATTTAATTTTAATACTTTTTTGTTGTCGTAATGATATTGGCCCGAAATAGGTTTCATTATGATTTCATTAAGATATAAACAAATTACAGGATACTCACAAAAGTCTGTTCTAACTCTAACTGCTGAACGCATGCAGCTACAGTGGTAAAAGCAGTATGTAAGTATCGATGTTGAAAATTCTATCCGTCATCTGCAATGCATATTTTGCTCTTTGTTTGAACTTTACGCTGCGCAATTTCGAGCGCAGCGGGTGACAAGTATTCACTGTAAAGTTCAATATATATGCCTAACAGAATTTTCGGTTACGAATACAGCGTATCCGTCCTTTACATTTCTAAAGACTTTTTAATTTAACGTATGTTCGTTCAACAGATAGTTTTTTGCTCATATCCGATAAAGGCAAGAAAAGTAACACAACTTAAAAATGCGGCATTTGAGAAAAATCAACTTAAAAAAAACTTTACTATAAAACAACTGGCACAACTGTCTCTCGAGTGGATAACTTTCTAGATGGAGATGTAACTTTTTTGTTCACATTGGGTGCATTTCATGTATTTTTCAGTGACATAAACCATTTTTTGAGTAATGTCACTTTTCTTGGAACTTGTGATTTGTGAAACTTCCGTAGAACGTCTTCTGATGCTCTGCTATATAAATAAGTTTTCACTGAAAAGAGTAAAATAAAATCTTTTTGTAAAAAAATAGAACCGACTCCAAAAAGGAACTACTATTCAAACAACTAAAAATGAAAGAAAATTGGTAGAAAATGGAACTGTAAATTGCGCCTAAAAGTATAAAATAATTTCCTTCGCCAAACAACCTATAACACTACAATTAATCATAACTTTTGAAGTCGGCGCAAAATTAAATAAAAATTGATACCTTTATTCAATACAAAAATCAAATCCTATTCAAAATATACATCTCACATTGTTACCTGCAAAATGCAACCGAGAACTAATTTGATTCAAGAAAACAAATAAGATTTCGTAAGAAGCAAAAGTTGGCAAAGATGCTGGTATCTGACGTCCTTGGTGAAAGAAAAATCGCAAAATTATCTGGCAAACATATTTAATTTCTTTGGGATATCATGATTATTTTGATAAGGTATATCAAGAGAGAAATCTAGAATATGAAACAACACATCGTACAATATATATAATGAAAATATACATCTTGCGTGTATATTTTTGCCTTACGTTTTGATCACCAAATCCAAAAGCCATCAAGGATGATAGTTATCACATTTATACCAAATTTGCAAAGGAAACTCTAACTTCGTAGAAACATAAATAGCGCATTGTGAAGAATGTTCACTGTTCTATGTAGATGCTACTAATGGATCAATTGTATACAGTGATAAAATAATAAAGGAAACATGAAAATGGATCATTCGAAACAACAGCATTTGTTGCTACCGATCTAAAGACAAATCTTTAAAAACTAATTAAATTTTATTTACTTTTGCGCCGACTTCAAAAGTTATGATTAATTGTAGTGTTATAGGTTGTTTGGCGAAGGAAATTATTTTATACTTTTAGGCGCAATTTACAGTTCCATTTTCTACCAATTTTCTTTCATTTTTAGTTGTTTGAATAGTAGTTCCTTTTTGGAGTCGGTTCTATTTTTTTACAAAAAGATTTTATTAAACAATAAAATTGGCGGTTGTAGAAAGTGAATAGGAAAATATCCAAGTGCGGCTATTTTTTTTTTTTGTCGTTTAGTGTATATATATTATATATATATATATATATATATATATATATATACAGTGGCGGTTCTACATTGAGAGACAACGGGCACGGCCCCACCTAAATTTTTTCTGGATTAAAATAGAAATAATAATAATAATTTTTTTTTTTTTTTTTTATTTTTTTTTTATAACTGTTCAAAAACATATATACAAAATAACTACGTCTATCTAACTTTTTCTTAATCTTCTTCATTTATTTGTCAATATATTTTTCCAGCTGTCACAAATCACTAATGACTGAGAGAGAGACCGCTACTTCCCTTTTCCTTATCTAATACAGCGGGCCGTTTTCATTTGACCCGAAATTGGCGTGTTTATTTGTACAGTTTATTCTACTAGAAGATCGGGTTAACATGTTTGGCGACTAACTGCTTTATCAGTTTAGCACGCTGTAATTTTCTGTTCGATGGGCTAGCAGAGTCCTGCCCATTGGAACAAAACTATAGGGGAAAAAACTGTCTGTTAACCACGGGTAATATTTTTCAACGTCTGCATTACGTTTTTTTTTTTTTTTCCTCATTGATTTTTCGGTGATTTTTTTAGAGTTACAAATGACAGTTTAAAATTTTAGTGTTTAAAAAAAGAAATCTGGTAATAGTCAAAAATATTTTCTAGACTAGCCTTTGAGATAAAAGCTTGCATAAGAATTAAAGACCTTTTTAACTGAAGTGTTTTGAATTTAAATGAGGGGGGGGGGGATAAAAATAAAAATAATATGCGATTTTTTTCCCCTTCAGAATAGTGTATTAAAACTTTTATGTAAATAAATTGTAAAATTTTTCGATAAATAATTAATGGATTTACATGGATAAATGGATTAAATATAGCTGCATAAAATTGTGATTTATTATTATTATTAAAGGATTTTTCTTTTAAATGCGATTTAATAGAAACATCCGCAATGTTTCTTTTTCTTTCTTTTCTTTTCTTTCTTCTTTCTTTCTTTCTTTCTTTCTTCCTTTTTTTTTTTTTTTTTTTTTTTTTTTTCTTTTAACGGTGATAGCCCGTTTTATTTCTTTATTTATTGAAAGTTAATTTAAATTATCTAAAATTAAGTGAGAAACATGCTGTTTTTTTTTTTTTTTTTTTTTTAATATGTATCCACATTACATTAATCATGACTTTCTAAATTCCATTAGATAAGAAACATGAATATAACACTTGAAATTCTATAATTAAAAGATTTAAGGAATAATTAGCGTAAGCTAAATAATATTACACTCTGAGACATTTGAATTTAAATTTTAATGGTGTGTACTGTTAGGGTTAAAGCCAGTTGACTATAAGAGGGTCCTAGACCTGAGTGGTGTACTCTCTGTAGAAAGTGTTTCTAAGTCTTACATAGCCCTTTTTATTCGAGTTTTGGAGAAAACCATAGTAAACTCCAAATGTATATGTCGACGAAAGCGATCTGGTATCGAACTTAGCAATTTCCGTCTACTAGCTTCCAGATATTTAAATTTTGATATTCCATTGATCAGAACATTGCAGAATTTTTCAATTGTATTTATAAAACTTTAATTTTTATGATAATTTTATGCAATGTTTTCCACAGTGTTGAATTTAAGATTCGCCATCATAAGAATAAAAAAAAAAAACGAAATTTCGTTTTACACCCCATTTTATTAATGTTTGTTTTCATGTTTGAATAATGAATAGTATTAAAGTTAAATTACGCATCATACGATGGATCGGGCCCCACTTGTGAAAACTTGCAGGAGCCGCCACTGTACATATATAAACAATAAAAAAATAAGCATTACTCACTGGAGGAGGCAGCTGCATTCTCGTGGAGTATATCAAGTAAAAATAATTCAAATGTTTAGTTGTTCATAGCAGATGAAGAAAAAGAAGACACTCATGTAACATGAAGTCCTCAAATTGAGTCTGGCCTGACATTAAACACTTACAAAGGTATTTTTAAAGTTAATTCTTTAAAAAATGAAACAGCTTTCATATAAGGCCCCCTGGTGAATTATTAAACCGAAATAGCCCAGGCATTTCTCATGAATATCTTAATGTTTGCTATTGTGATAGCCATTTTAACTCATCGCCAAAATGGCAACAATAAGTTACAAGTCACCAAGGGATATTATACTAAAGCTGTATCAAAATTTTTTTTAAAGTAAATATTTGGTAACTGTTGCTAAGGGACATAATACAGTTACCGAATGTAGTCATCTTATACTAAAGCTGTACCAAAAGTTTTTAAAAAGTAAGGTAGGTAGGTAGGGGGATACTGAGATTTGTGCTATGTCCCAAGGGACAGCTTCATCTCGAGTTTAAAAAGTAAATATTTAGTAACTGTTGCTAAGGAACATAATACAGTTAACATATGTCTTTATGTCGATGAATAGACAAAAAAAAAAAAAAAAAAAAAAAAAAAAAAAATCCTGACATATTAAATTATATTTTGTTTTGAAAAGAATTCTATATCTCTTACTTAGAAAACAAAAATAGGCTTTATTTCTCTATTTATACTGAGGTTACAAAAATAGAAATCATATACATAACAGTCTGTGGACTCAAATTATTTGAAGTTCATTATTTTTTAAATTGCTAAAACAGGAAAATCTCTGATATATGTTACAATCTCCCCCCCCCCCACACACACACAAGATATAATCAGTATAGGAATTAATGTGGCTATTACTTATAGCTCTTATATGGAAAACATAAAAAAAAAAATATATATGAGGAATAATTGATATTTTGATTAACAATAATACCGAAATTTTATAAAACCGTAATTTGTGATTTTCTTTTTCCTTTAAATACATTGGCTGTATTAAAAAAATGACATTAGTAAAAGAAAAAAATATCACAGTCTTAGTATTTTAGGTGGGGGGGGGGGGAGCTATTTGTTGGAAAATGCAATTATCGTTAACTGGTTTACAGATGAATAGTTTATACTGTATAAGTAGACATGAAATATGATAAAGAATGTTCTTTATTTTTCATTTAAGATGGCATGTATCAACACCCTTACTACATCTTAAAGTTATTTCATTTGGTGACTAATATTAAACACAAATCAACTAAAAAAATATGCATTGTAACAGTGGAAAGTTTATGCATACATTTGTGATGTAGTAAAGACTGTATAAGTGGAGTTAATAAATTTTTAAGAACTGTTGATACTATCAAAGATTGGGAATAACATTGAGCACACTTCAATAATTATAAAAGGGATTAAAAATAAATTACAAGTATATATAAATTTAGATACAAAAGTATGGTATCCCATTAAAATAGAAATATATAAGACAGTAAAATTTATTTTTCATATGCCATCAATTCTTATTACACTGAATTCAAAAACATACCTTTATTCCATCTTTACCTTATATCTGTACTTTTACATTAGATTATACAATTCTAGTTTTAAATCACAGATGATTAAAAAAAAAAAAAAAAGGCAAAATCTTTAAATTAATTAGAGAGAAAGTCTATATAGCTTTTATTAAATTTTTTATTTCATAATTCTAACTTAATATAAAAGAGATTTTAAACACATATTTTTTCTTAGACGAAAAAAAAAAAAAAAAAAAAAAGCAGATTATAGTTTTAGTTTAAAAAACATTTTAGTGAATGTAAGAGACAATAGTTTAAATTCGTTATAACTAATCTTCGTTATAACTTATTTATAATAGTATAACTAATCTTCACTCTTCCCAGAAAGACATGGAGTGCAATCAGAAACTTCTAAAGTATCTGGTTCAACTACCTCAAGATATTTATTATTATCACTTGATGATTGTTCTAGTATTTTTTTATGAGCTTCTGAAATACTAGATTCCGATAATTCAATAGCATCAAATTCTAATTTATATTGTTGAAAATTACTCTTATTAAGTTTTAAATATCCTATCCTCAACTTTGCATATTCTATAACCTGTGCCACATGTTTTCCAACAATATTTAAATCATTATATATCTTAGCCCCAGGAACACCTACATCTATTGCATCCAGATAACGTTCTATATCAAGTTATATTTGTTGTATCTTCTTATAATTAACCAGAGGTATTATATCTAATTTCCAATACTGATACATATCACTATAATGCAAATGCCCTAAATATGCTACATCAACTAACTCTCCTGTATTAAGGTATAAAACTAAATAATGTTGTACATCTTCCTTTTTTTCTGATAAATATAGCTGTATTTTCTCAATTAACTCATCTGTTGCAGAATTATGAGTTGTTCCATGCTTTTGTTTATTTGAATAGCTTAAAAATACTTCTATATTTTTGTTAGTAGATACACAAAGTATTTTTTCAATATTATTCTTATTATACATAATCTTTTTGTCAGGATTTAACGAAGCTATACACTCTGGATTACTATCATATTCCAATTCATTAGATTTTCTTTTAGGCATTTCTCCTGTATATTTAACCCCAACTGTGTTTGAGAAAGGAGATGGGCACCGTCAAGTTAACTCAGATTTAACAAAAAACAAGTATTTTGTGAACGAAGCTATGCGGCTTGTAGATCAAACTCTCGGTAAACAGCTAACCAGCGGCAGTGTTGCCAGATGGTCGAAAGTGAATTTCCCCAAACAGATCCCAAATTTCCCCAAAACAAGAGTTTTTTCCAAAAAAATCCCCAACTCAATTTATACTAAAAATGTAAATTTTTTGGAAAAAGTTAAATAAGAACCCCGTTTTAGATTTTAAATTATTAAAATGAAAAAAAAAAAAAAAAAAAAAAAAAATCAATTGAGGTAGTGAATCAACGAATGCGTTGACAGCTTCGCTGGTCACTATATTTAAAGGGGACTAATGAGCAAGTTGTACCTGACGGGACTAATGTGAAAGTTTTACCTCACGGGACTAATGTGCAAGTTGCACCGAACGAACAAACTATTTCTTTCAACGAAAATGCCTACTAACTCTGGACGATAGGTCTAATATATCGTATCATATTATATATCATATTTATCGTAATATAACTCAATACTTATTTCGCTTCTTTCTTCGACTCGTTTTAATACGCATTTTTTATATGCATGAGCAGCCCCCGAAAAACAAAAACATTAAATTCATTTTTTTACTTATTTTTATTTCATATTATTTCACGCGCACTTTTTATTTTTTAATTCAAAATTATTAAAAAAAACTTTTTCGATATCGCTTGTAACGATACTGATTATTATTCTTTTCTTTTTCTTTCAATAATAATAAAAGAAAGAAAAAAAAAAAAAAAGATTTTGGTGAAATTCTGGCAAAAGCAGAATTTAGTTTAGGACGGAGGACTATTTTTTTTTTTTTTTTTTTTTTTTTTTTCAAATTATAACATCGCTTTCAAATTATTCAATTATATTTTCGATAAATTTTAGATTTCGACAAATGTCCAACTATCGAAATCGACAACGCAAAAATCCCAGATTGAGACTAATAGGCCCTCAGTCCTAAAAACGTATAAAATGTTTTATGAAAAACGCACACAAGTTAATCGAATAGAAATTTAATTCCACCAAAAATGATGTTGTATGAAAAACTGAGTTAAAAGCAATAAAGGTAACACTAAAAGTAATAAAAGTAATATTTTTGTTACATAAGTTATAAAAAGTTGAGTTAAAACATTTTTATACTAGAGCAAAAATATTCAGCTTGCTATTTATAATTTTATCACTTTTCAGCAAACTGAAACTTTTTCTTTCTTAACTTCTGAATGTTCGTTTATGCTGAAGTTAACTTGAAATTTAACAAATATTTCAGAAGCAACCTTATACAGAAGTCATATTAAATTTCTTAGTACACTTACAGCACAGTTTCATTCCCACAACGGAAAAAATACATCGCAGTGTGACACTGATGATATTGCAGCACGTACTGCAACTTACCTCCAGATACATTTCAGGGATGTTCTACAAAAGTTGAGAATGTCCTCTATTTGCGACATAAAATACAACATTGCATAGATATCGCACTGGTGCAAGCATGTGACTTCGTAATGGTATTGTTCTCTCAGAACGTGCATTTCACACCCAAGTTTGACTGTATACAAGGAATTGTCAAGACATCGTAAAAAACTTTCGCAGGGACGTACTATTCAGAGCTCAAAGTGACGGAACGAGAATTTGACGATGCGATGTATTTGGGACCAAATGTGCTGAGGGTAGGTGTAAGTGAAGCTTGCTTCCTTGATGCCTGGTTGTTTTGCACTAATTGTCCTGAAATAACTATTATAAGTGTTTTACAATTTATAGAGCTTATTTACAATGCTATGTATTTATTAAATTAATTATTATATGAATTTAATATGGTTTCGTGTTTCAAGTCAAAAATTTCGTAAAAATAACAAATGTATATATACATTTTTAGTTTTACGTATTTATGATCAGTTTGTGACTAATAGTCGTTTTGAAAACAAATTTGCAATTTAAAAAAATGGAGTGTACGTTAAAAGATCAATTATATCTAAAGAAAAGAAAAATTAAGTTTAAAGAGATTCTGTTATAAATTTAAGAAAATATAAATACTTATTTCAGCTAAAAATTAAAGAAATCAAGCATCAAGAGAGCAAAGAATATTCAAATAAAATAATTTCTACTTTTTAATGCCACAAACTAACTTAGTATATCAAATTTAAATTTTTGTGTCCAGATATAATATAGCGAAACGTAAGATAAAGTAACTTTTAACAGGCAACAGTTTATTTCTCTTGAAATTTGAAAATATTTCTCTCAAGTTAAATATTCTTAAGCAAGCAGTATAAAGCAATTTCATAATTTCTTGTAGTTTGCATAAATGTTGTCTGACAACAATTAAAAGCGATACTTTTATAAACTTCAGAAAATATAGATATTTCTGGCAAAAGATGAAAGTATTTGAGCCTCAAAAGAGCAAGGAATTCATAAATTAAAGTATGTACACTTTATGATCCCGTAAATTATGTCAGTTTGTAAAATTTGAATTTTAATATGTGTTGTGTATAATGTGCGATATAAAGTCAAATAAAGAGAAATTTTTCTCTTTTTAGGTGGCGGTATGCATATATATATGTGTATATATGCATGTATACTTTTGTGTATTTTATAATTTTTCTTATAAGTGTTGAAGTCTCTTGAAAATCATATTTTAACGCTTGTTCTGATTGTTTTTCTTTGATTAGCATAACTCAAAAGCTTGGAAAATCCCGTTTTTGTATTCTAAAACTGAATCACGTGATCATGTTATTTAAAAAAAAAAAAAAAAAAAAAAAATAGGACAAATAGTCTGTGTATAAAGAAGTAAAAAATTTAAAATACATTGCTGTCTATACAATTTAGTTAATACACTTTGATAATGATATTAGGATGCACTAAGTGGACTAAAAGTACCTAACACATTTTAAACTTTAGTAGGTATAAATCAAGTAATTGATGCACAAAAGTGAGACTTGTGAAACCATGCTGTTTAAGATGAAAAGTTTTGTTTTAGAAAATAAATTTTTTTCAATATTTTTAACATAGATGGCACTAAAGATAAATCACACAAGGTGAGTGATTAAAGAACACTTATTTTGTGTCATTTTCTAAAATATGTGGAATACCATTTGTACCATATCCAATCGGTAATGTAATTCAACCCATATGTTGGTTAAGATCGATTGTGGAAGTAACTGGGTTATATGTGTTATTGTCTTTTCAATATTTTAATGTTAGCTACAAGGGAATCATATATCCCCCCCCCCCGTTAAATAGTCCAACACGAAGAAATCAAATCTGAGATCAAGGTGATCATAGAAGACTACTAGAAACATTATATGACGAGTATCGCGATTCGGAGGGGAAAAAAATTGAAATTAACATTTTTTTTTTTTTTTTTTTTTTTTTTTTTTTGCTTATACTAAACTTTTTAGCATAAGAAGTATTATAAGGCACACCACACTATTTTATGACATTTACTTTATTTTATATTAAAGTTTAAATTGTATAAGGAACTTTTGGCTACCCTACATCAGTTATTAGCCGCCTTCGATGACCATAGCTGGTTCATGACCCTTGAAAAATCTAACTGTAGCAAATTCCTGCTCGGTGACGCCAGCGGTGCATTCGAGTTCTTATCGATTTACACGTTGAAAACTCCGGCCCAGGATATCAGGATAAACTTAGGATATAGCAAAACGTGTAAATCTATTGAACCATCCGGTTTTCAATAGATTTACACGTTTTGAGATATCCTCAGCAAGAGTTGAACATTTTAAAACAATGTTTGTCTGTGTGTCTGTCTCTGTTTGTATTTATCAAAGATTTTATACCCTATGTATTTCACAAACAAACGGATGGAATTTAGCCAAAATTAATATTTAGTTGGACCTTAATTTAAATTACTGCTGATTATGTTTGGGAATCAATCATTTAACAAGTAAAGCTGTTATCCCATTTTTTTTTTTTTTTTTTTCAAAATTTTTAACATAGCAGTATAAAACAAAATTTCGTATAAATGTACATATTAAGAATTAATTTAACGGATGATTGTGAAGTTAATAGGAATTATTTCTAGTAGTAATGGTAAACTAGGGGGGGGGGGGGGTTGTGTATGTATCAGCAACGCGTTACCACCCTGCGGGGGAAGGTGGTGTAAATTTCCAATGTGGAATATCTTTCAAAAGAACTCGCCAATAACTTTAAAATGAATCGATGAACCATATATTTGTTATAATTTTTCATTTCATTTCATTTTTCTTTTAATAATAACAATAAGAAAAGAAAACGCATTTCTTAAGATATTTTCTGAATTGTGTAAAATTGATTTTATTTGGATACTTAGTGCCATACTTTTCTGTGATGAAAATCGAGAGTGTTACTTTTTTTATACTACATTTTTCAAAAAATATTGTTAAAATTTTAGGTATAATATAGAAAATGGTACTATATATTATAATATAAATAATATAATGGTACTTTATTTGAAAATTTCTAGTGTACTGGAATTTTGGAAACACTTGTAGTTAACATATATGTCTACTATATGTGCGTGTGAGTGGAGAGGGGAGGGAAAAGTTTTTTTTTTACTGTTAAATTTTTAAAAAAGTGTCAAAGTATTAAGAGAGTTTTCACTGCACCACTGATCGAAAATTACTCGGCTAATTTTGATTAAACCTTTTTATTGCTTTTCGAATGTATATGCACCAAAACGTATACTTAAATTTAGCACAAAAATTCTTTAATATAACTTGAATTGCAATTTGAGTCATTTTCCAACCATAGCTCTAATATAGTTTAATACTTTTGTGAGCCTGTAAACGAAAGATGAATGCTTTTTATACCATATTATATGTTAAACTTGCTTTTCTGCATATAAAATTTTTGTTTTAATATCATTTTGTTTAATGTAGTCTAAATATGTTAAAATGTACTAATGATTAATTTCGTCCAAACGCGTAGTGTATTTAAATTCTTTTTTATGTCTCTGTACACGAACCATTTATCCGATCGCAATAAAACATTTCAAGTAATATATTCTTTTGATATAGTTTTAAAATATATACACTGTCAAAAAAAAAGTCCTGTTTGCTGCCAGAAATTTTCTGTAATTCAGAAAAATACGTTCTATCAACGGAAAAATTACGTTGATAGAACGTATTTTTCTGAATTACAGAAAATTTCTGGCAGCAAACTGCAGAAAACATGACCTTTTTTTGACAGTGTGTAGTTCGCATTTCTTGTTAATATCTTTTCTTGAGAATTCTATCAACAATCTAACACAGAAAGAGAAACACGCATGTCAGTTTCTAAGTATGTGTTTTGTTTTGTTTTTCTTTTGTTCAGGGGACCTCAAAACCTATTCATTAGAACTCATTCATAGTTGTATAACACGTAAAAGGAAGTAATAATCTATAGGAAATTAAGGAAGAACAACTATTTTAAATATTTAACTATATATTTTTTCAGTTATTAGTTCTTTTTGTTACATATAAATTATAAAAATATTTACATATAATATATATATATATATATATATATATATATATATATATATATAAACTATGTTTTTTTTTAATGTTTATTATTACATATAGAGAATTGTGCAAACACCATCCTTGAATGTTCAACGACAGGTATGCCTAAACTACATGCATACCTACTTTTTATAGAAAACATGAAATCTTTGTGAAGCTTTAAAACAAAGTTTGCTCAAAACCTATTCGCATTACAAGGAATTGATTCTAAAAAAGAAAACGCATCTTCTAAATTGAATTTAAATTCCCAAAAACTATAATTTGAATTTTACCGGTATTCTATTTTTAACTAATAAATCTTTTGCAGTATATGTTCTATAGTAATTCCGTAAGTAACCACTTTCTACATTGGCAAATGCATATGCTATAACTGTCTAGAAGAGACTATTTAAGTGTTCTTCCAGATTTCTTACTTTTATATGATCTCATTTATTTTTCTTCTATTACGTTAATGGATCCAATCTTAACGCAGTTTTATCTACCATCACGTATATATATATATATATATACTAGCAGGCTTTGCCCGCTTCGCTGGCCACTAAATTTAAAGGAAACTCGTTTCTATATAGCTTTATAAAAATAAAATAAAATAAATTACTGAAATTGTTTAAAAGCTCGCTCCAAGTCCCTGCTGCATTCAGCAGCGATTTGGTCATCAACTGCAACTCGGGCGCTTGTCCCTATTACCTGCGACAATAGTTTACCAATGAGCTTCCATTTAGGTGCTTATTATATAACAGTTTCGAAATAGATAGTATCGAAAAAATTGGAGTTTCACTTTTATATTTGAATCCCAGTTACATGTGAACAACACTATACGTGTTGTTCACATGTAACTCGGACTGGACTCAAACGTAACTGGGTTTAGACAACATAATATTTGCTTTTACGTTATTTCATATGTTTTTTTTTTAATATTACAATATGCTGTGACGGGCTACGTCTGTCGCATGAGACAATTAATTTTTTGTGTTTATATATAATTCATGGGTTGGAAACCTGATAGTACAGCCTTAATATAGTTCTCTTTGCGGCTTTTGAATTTTTGTCACCATTTTAGACTTAATCCATTGTAACAATAAGACTTAATCCCTTGTAACAATATGCTATGAGCGCTATTTCTGCTGTATTTTAGACAACTAATCTTTTTATGGTTATATATATTTCCCATTAAACATATTTTTATTTATTTATTTAAATATTAATTTGTATTTTTCAAATATTTCTGTTCGACAGCGTGAGAGTGCAGTAACACACAGAGGCTCATTTGTTTGTATGATAAATTAGCATAGTGATTATTATATATAAAAAAATAAATACACTGATGGAAAAAAAAATCCCAACACCAAGAAAAAATTATTGTACAGTAATGAAATTTCAGCAATACATTTGTCTAGGTAACATATTTAATTGATTAAAGTTTCAAGAGCACAGGTAGAGCCATTGGCGAGAAGAGCCATTTCAAATGTGAAATGTTGGTACATTAGTAACTGGTGTAACCGCCAGAATTTTGAATGCAAGCATGCAAACGTGCATGCATTGTGTCGTACAGGTGTCGGATATCAGTTTGTGGGATGGAGTTCCATGCCTGTTGCACTTGGGCGGTCAATGCAGGGACGGTTAATGCTGGTTGTGGATGACGCTGGAGTTGTTGTCCAATGATGTCCCATACGTGCTCGATTGGAAAAAGATCTGGTGATCTAGCAGGCCAAGGCAACATGTCGACACTCTGTAGAGCATGTTGGGTTACAACAGCGGTATGAGGGCGAGCGTTATCCTGTTGGAAAACACCCCCTTGAATGCTGTTCATGAATGGCAGCACAACAGGTTGTATCACTAGACTGACGTACAAATTTTCAGTCAGGGTGCGTAGGATAACCACGAGAGTGCTCCTGCTGTCATACAAAATTGCTCCCCAAACCATAACTCCAGGAGTAGGCCCTGTGTGTCTAGGCCGCAGACGGGTCGCTAGCAGGCGTTCACCTGGCCTCCTTCTAACCAACACACGGCTATCACTGCGACCAAGGCAGAACCGGCTTTCATCAGAAAACACAACAGATCTCCACTCCGTCCTCCAATGAGCTCTAGCTTGACACCATTCACGTCGCAAACGGCAGTGGTTTGGAGTCAGTGAAATGCACGCTACAGGGCGTCTGGCTCGGAGCTGTCCTTGAAGTAACCGATTTGTAAGAGTTCGTTGTGAGCTCGAATTTCAGCTGCAGACGCATTACGATTAGCCACAGCCATACGCCGAACACGGCGGTCTTCCCTCTCAGTAGTGCCACGTGGCCCCCCGGAACCCGGTCTTCTTGAGGCAGTACCTTCCCTTGACCACTGCTGCCAACACTCATGCACAGTGGATACATTCCTGCCAAGTCTTTCTGCAATATCGCGGAAAGAAAACCCACCTTCTCGTAGCCCTACTACACGACCTCGTTCAAACTCAGTGAGCTGTCGATAATGGCTTCTTCGTCTTCTTAGAGGCATCCTTGACTAACATTAACCCACTACGTCAAATCTCAATTGTAAATAACGATCATGAACCTTACAGCACTTATTTAAAGCAAGCCTCATTTGCATGTTCATAGTGTCGCTACTAGCGCCACACTTATGCGCGACGTCATCTTTCAGATGTATAAACACGCCTACCAAATTTCGTTTATCTAGCACAGCTCCTTCCTGGTGTTGGGATTTTTTTTTTCCATCAGTGTAAATAGGTAAACATTATCGTGTTACACAACTTTATTATGTCGCTCCATTGGCGGCTTTTGAATTTTTGTCGCCATATTAGCGATGGATTTTTTTTTTTTTTTTTTTTTTTTTTTTTTTGGTATGAAAAGGGGAAGACTATTTTGCTAATAATTTTATCAGACTCTTTTTTGTTTATACATAAGAATCCTTTATATTCTGCTTATATTTCTAATGCTTTTTATGTTTAAAATAGTGCTTGTTGAAATAAATTTCCTATCTTTAAAACTGCATTTGTTCTGTAAATTTTGTGTAAAAATAAATCATTTATGTTTTTATATATTTGATGCGCTACTTAGATTAAAATGGCTGTTGCTATATTAAACTTCTTGTCGAAAAACATTCGGTGTACTTCAACACCAAAATTTAAAAAATCGCCCAGCAGGATCTGTTAATGAAGCTTATAAAATAAAAATATGGTTCATAGAATTTAAATAATCTATTTAAAAAAAAAATTTAAAACCCAAATTATTAATCTATCGTATCACATACATAGATATAGTAATAATATATAGATTGATCATTGGGGACAAAAAAGTGATTCTTTTCACTCGGGAAAAGACGGTGATTTTACCAAAATATGGCAGTCTTTCCCCGAGTGAATACACACGCGGAATATGCACGAATGTTTTAGCAAATAAAATTCATAAATAATTTATTTACTAAAGGTGAATGAAAAGCCCCAGATATAGTTTCAAATTCATTTTTTTTTTTCTCAATACCACTTAATGGCTGATTCCAAAGCTTTTTTTTCGGCATCAAAAATCTTTGCACGATAATATGGGGATGATAGATCTATATATATTATTATATCTATGATCACATAAATCTTTTCGAAAATAGAATAAAACTTAATTTGAAAAAAAAAAATAATAACTTTTGTTTATTAACCAAAATAATTGATGAAATTTGAAATGCAAGTTGGTCTTGTGGGGTACAGGCTGTATATTATATTTTTGTGTTCGTGAGAGAATATTTAAAAGAATTTGAAAACTGCAATTTTTAATCCCTTTTAAAAATCATGTGACTTAATGTGAAGCAGATTTTTCATTTTTTTTCTCCTAACGGTTTCTATACAATCTTCTGCTGTTGCCACCTAAAATTCATACTTTAGTTAATTTTAAAAAATCTAATTGTCCGATTGATAAGCTGTTTAATGCATCGGATTTAAAAAAAATTTTCCCTTTCATTTGCTATCTTATTTGTAACGATGCGACTGATATTTCTAATTTATTTTCTAATCTTTCTGATTTATTTTCCTCATTTTAAATAAGTGTACGTTTATTATTATTATTATTATTATTATTATTATTATTATTATTTTGTCGAAAAAAATGGCAACAATTAAATTATGGATAAAATTTTAAAATTTAAATGTCTTATTTATCAGAAATTAGAAGGTTTTTATTTTCACATTTTAATTAATTAAGAAAAAACTAATCATCCGATTGATAAGCTGTTTAATGCATCGGATTTACAAAAATTTTCCCTTTCATTTGGTGTCTTATTTGTAACGATGCGAGTGATATTTCTAATTTATTTTCTAATCTTTCTGATTTATTTTCCTCATTTTAAATAAATGTACGTTTTTTTAAAAAAATTATTATTATTATTTTGTCGAAAAAAAAATTGGCAACAATTAAATTATGGATAAAATGTTAAAATTTAAATGGCTTTTTTTTATCAGAAATTAGAAGGTTATGATTTTCACATATTAATTAATTAAGAAAAAACTAAACAAAAATTCGAAAATCTGACTTCGATGTGCACAATGACCCTTCGGGATGCACCTTTGTGTTAAATCTCGTGACTGTCCGAGCTACCGTTTTCGAGATCAGTGAAATATACATACAAATATTGCTCACTTAATAGTATAAGAAGATATATATATATATATATATATGCCTCAAAGAAAAGAAATCTTAAGCAAAGAAAAGAAAAAAGGAAAATAATAATAATAATATATATATATATATATATACTTTCTATTCAAAACTCGGTATTTTTATTTATTAATATATTCCTTTACAATTTAGTGTATGTTTGTAGGTATGCAGTGAGCGTTACAAAAATTATTTTAAAAGAAGGGTTGCAATAATTAAAAATAGTTTTAATTATTATTTAAATTTATTTCCTTCAATAGAAATAATCTACTGTTGCACTGACACTGCTTTCTCTTACCCCATATTACTATAAACATAGCATTACAAATTAAGGTGTAATTTATTTATATTGAATCTAAACATATCTAGTGCCTAATAACAGTACAAAACAGCTTTTAAAAATAATTTTATTCCCGAAAAGTTTTTAAGTGAGGGGCAGCCGTCCTTCTCACACCCTCTTACCCTTGTGGTTACAATCATAAATTACTTAAGACTTTTAATAAATTTTAAAATTTATTTCAGTTTATTTAGTAAACTGGCGCCTAACCATACTTTAAATTTTGATGGAATATTTTTGAGTAGCCCTGCACATTCACCAAAAATCATATATGTATCAAACAATATACTTAAAATTAGTACAGCACACACACAGAGAGAAAGAAAGAAAAATGCATGATATAATTTGAAATGAACTTCAAGTCATTTCCTAGCATAGCACAACATATTGGAATTCATTATGACACCTGTCAACGGAGGATTAATATATCAATACGATATTTTATGTGAAAAATGATCTTGCGCATATAAAGAATGCATATTAGATTAGTTTTGTGTAATGCATTTATAAATATATTAAATTATGCCAGCCAGAAATTTCGCCCCTAGACTTAACGTATTTAAATATTTCTGTTTGCCCCTGCGCACGAACCATTTCTCCGATTTCAGTAAAAGCTTTTATAGAACATCCACATATAGCACCCCTGCAAGACAATTGATACAACTCAAAAATGCACTGTTTTAAAAAAAACCAAATCAAAGATAACGACAAAACATTGACTAGTTTACAATAAAACTAATACAACTGCCTCTCAGATAGATAATTTTTGAGAGAGAAATGTGATTCTTTTTGTGTATTTTCAGGCAATTCATATGCACTGCTCAATAACATAAACTCATTGTAGTGATTTTTTGAATTGTGTCAGTTTTCTTTCCGGGGATATGTTACAGATTAAGAATACGGAATTTGGACTTCCTGTTGACATTTGTTCTTAAGTTATGCTGATAAGACTCACAAACAAAAACACAGACAGACGGACGCACAAGTAGAGAAGTACAATCGAATATTATTACCAATACCATCGAACTCGTTTATTGTGAGGAGCCTTGTTTAACGAGACCGTGGTTTGGAAGATTTAACGAGACATCGCTAACGTGCACGGGGTTAAAGTCGAACCACTTTTTTTTCTCAGTAAGCATGAGATAGAAAATTGTACCTGAAAAATCACACTTCATTAAACACAGCAAGAACCAACCCGATTAAACTAACAAATGTTCTAAATCAAAAAAGAGCGTTGAAATCGGGCCATCCGTTTGGTAGCTAATATGCTTCAGAAAGTCTACACAGATGCACACAGGAATAGACAAAGGCTAATGACAACCATTTTTATTTATTTATTTATTTATTTATTGGTATTGATGGAAATTAAGTCATTTATAAACTGTATCTTATTCATTTTTAAGCATTAAACTTTTATTTTTCATTTAACACTCGGATTTAACGAGCAAATTAGTCGGTCCCTTCTTCCTCCTTATAAACGAGTTCGGGTCTTTCATTTTCTGAAATAAATATAAATGTAATATACAGGGTGTTTATAAAGTCCCGGACCCATTTTGATGTTTAATAACTCATAAAATAATGAAGATAAAAACAAACTTATGACATTTATTGATGGAATAACTCATATATTTTCTTTTCAGGTTTGAATTTGAATATCTTTACTTTTGTAAATATCGTCTGCGCGTGTGGTTAATTTCAGATAATTTCATTTTCCAGTCTAAATATCTGTACTTTTCTAAATATCGTCTGCTTATTAATTGCATTTTTCTCTCTTTTGTTTTTGGCAACTATTGCAATGTTATGTTTACTTTTGATGTGTTTGTTCTCCGTGTGTTTGTTCTATCTATGTAGTACTTTTGTATGTGATGTTTTATTCGAGCGGATATTAAGGCGAATGCATACACCACAAGAGAAAGCACAGATTTTATGGTGGTACTATCGACTTGATATTCTCCGTGCGACGAAGGGGGCACACGTGGAAGTTCATTGACAAGGGTCATGAAACTTTTTGAGTCTATCTAACCATTTATGCTATGAATTTTAATCTATCTTTATTATTTTATGAGTTATTAAACATCAAAATGGGTCCGGGACTTTATAAACACCCTGTATATTCTAAAATACTTTTTTTTTTAATCCCATAGCGTCGTCGTCTGTTGAAGCGCAGTAAAGGTCTGACGATGGACACAGCTGACAAAGTCAGCGGACTATTCAGGAACAGCTTAGTATCCTTGCCCGAATCTGAAGCAGTAACCGGACAGGAAGAAGTTAGAGCTTTTCCCAGCCTGCCAGACCCTGTTTTAAAAGGAATGTTTCAATGCAACATAGACAAGTAAGTTTTTTTTTCCCTTTCTTATTATGCAACTTGTCAACGAGCTTTATATTAATTGAATTTCAAACTTCATTGAATAAATAATAATGATTGATAAAAGACGTTCTCAATTCGAAAATTTAGTTTTTCTGACACAATTACGAAATAAATTTCAGTCGTATATTTATAGGATCTTGAAATACCCTGTTTTTTAATGTCGAATAAACTTTTTCATTGCTGCTGGGAAGAAAATGGATTGTAATGCGTTGCATTTAATCAAATGCGTTCTTTTTAGGTCTTAGGGCACCTTAATTTTTAGATGGGGGTAAATTGTGTCTTGAATTGAGTCGTAAGAAAGTTACGATGAAGGAAGGGGAGTAGGATATGATAAATATAATTGTATATCTATGCTATAATCATCTTCTCGAATAATTATCCGCACATGAATAATTACCCTAGTACTTAATTGGTATATTAATTATTATTTTACACATTTAAATGTAAGTAAATATCTTAATTACTTTATGTACATGTATTAGGTATTTACAGTTTATATTCAAGGAATGCTAAACTGTAATGCTTCCTTAATAATCTAATAACTAATCTTTCTTAACATGCTAATACATATTTAAAGAAACAGGATGCTATTCTTCTGAAAGATATTGGAAATGTGTTTATTTTGATCATGTACTTTTAACATAATATAATGAAAATTAGTATTCTAATACGCCCCACACAGCTGTCAGCCCAGTGTATTCGATATTTTGATAAAGGATTTAGAACTATTGAACCAAATAGCATAATATAAAAATGATTAGATTCCAGCAGAAATATTTGTCAAAGACATCAGGTTGTATTCTTCAGGTTTCCAGTTGAATTCAGTTAGATTTCAACTTGAATACTTCTCTGTTGGGTGTCATTCACTATCGAGCATCATCTACGGAAAGCTCCCTGATCATGACGCTTAGAGATTCAAATCCTGAAATCCTCGTACTTCTGAATTTTTTCTTTAGACATATACAAGTCTTCTTTCTTGTATTTATTTATTTATTATTACTATTTACTTTCGTTCATTGAGTAGTTGAATTGCGGTCCATTTATGTGTAACGTAGCCATGCGACATCCAGGTAGGATATGGGTTTATACGTCTCAACTTGCATTCTGCTGGGTAAGGAGACTCTCTCACAGAGAAAGAACTACCAGCAGTCCTCATCAATCTTCAGCCGGTTGTAAATTTGATTTGAAATCATTATTCTTTTCAATTTTATTTACCTCCAATCTTGTAGATAAACTGAGGTCTTTTTACAATAAAACCTATTTTTCATAAGTTTTAAGTATCATTTTTAAAAATTAATTAATTAATTAATTATTATATTTTGGTTCATTCTAAAGGGTTAGTACTTCTACATTTCGTGATGATAGAATGACAACAAAAATAAATGTGTTTAAAGCTCATTTTGTGTCTAGTTCATACAGAGTACTGACAAACAACCTGTGGCTGTATATTATATCGTATTAGTATCGTGCTTATACTAGTCCCAATCTAGTTCCACAGACCCGTATTGTTCTGATTCTAAAATTGAGCTTTTTTTTTTTTTTTTTTTTTTTTTTTTTTTTAAATCTTTTAATTATTTTAAATATTAGCCTCATTAACGCATTTAAATTGTTCTCTGCTTAGACCTTTTAAAGACAAGTTCTTCACTTTAATGTCCAACTGCCCTATCTACAAAATATCTTTTTGTGAAAATAGCTTCTGTTTACTTTTAAAAATAAAAGTTTATATAATAACTGTAAATATTTGTAACGTTTTCTTACTAGTGATATGCATAGTAAAATATACCTTTCAAAGATTTACTCTTTTAAACAAAACTAAGCTGAATTTGCTTAGTTAGTTTAATTAGTTAGATTATAATGTAATAGATAGCTGGATTAACATCTTTCTACAAATCTTTCAGCAAAATCAAGACCCTATTTATTTTAAAGTGAAACTATTATAGAAAGATTTACATTAAAATGTCGTCTATCAATTTATTAGTAACTTAGTATCGCTAACTTAATCAGTATAGTAACTGTATAAGCAACTTAACAATAAGTTACAGCATTTCCATATTTATGTATGTGTACATATATATATATATATAGTACTTAATTATGTAAAGTCTAAAAAGAAACGTTTATTAATATTGAATAATTCACAAAATTTCTCTCTACTTTTCTTTCTTTCTTTTTTTTTCTTTGAACAAAAATTCAGGCCTAGATACTTTCCCCCAGATTTGCTCACGTGACGCTGCTTGACCCCCGAGCTTTTTCAAAAGTTCAACAGGTAGGTCATTCGATTGAAAATATCGATTGAAAGTGGCGCACAGAACACCACAGGTGAAACAAGAACGAGCTGGGTCCTGAAACTGGGGCTGAATCAACGAAATCGATCCCTGCTTTTAGTTAGCCTGCCGAAATGCCAAACGGAATCAATCGCTGAAGAAATTTAATCGGTAATTTGATAGCTTTCCATGTGCTCTACTTTTAAAGATTTATAAACATTATCTAGTTTAGCAACTCATGACTCAAGCGATTTAAAAGTACAAAGTTGACTAGTTTACATTACGTAATAATATAGGTTTAAATGTCATTAATTTTATAATTGTTTATGTTGCTCGTTAGCTATAAATTGCTTATTACCACTCGATGCTACGGTATTTTTTTGTTTTTGTTAGCTTAAAATTATTTTGCATTATATGTGTGCGTGCGTGTGCGTGGTACGTTTATAATTTTTAAAATTCAAACTAAAATTAACGTCTGTTACAAAGCTGTATAGACAAGCGATGTAAATAGAAATAATAAATTACTGAATTTAGAACATTTGTTACTTTTGAATTACTATGACTTGCTAAATAACATCTACTAAAAGGACAATTTTCTATAGCACTGTGGTTGATTCTTTTATAGAGGTTTGATTGCTTGAAGGAAAGAAAAATGATTTTTACTTATCCCATTTTAAATTTATCTGCTGTCGTTTGACTTAGGTTAAAAAGTAAATGAATATGTAAATAAATAAATTATACCGTCGAAATTATTTTGAGAGAAGTGACATATCTTTATGTATTATTAATCTCTTTATTATTTATTTATTTATTATGTTTTAAAAGTACACGATTTGTTATTCGCATTTGGATAATAATAATAACAAAAAATAAAGTTATACGTATTTTGAGAAGGTGTTGGCGTGAAAACATTGTTTCCTGTGTTTAACGATTGTCTTTTCATAAATTTTTCATTATAAAAGGTGTTTAAAAATTATTGATTTTTATTGTTCAATAAACAAATGTATCTTGATCAAATTCCGATAAAAGAGCTATTTTTAGTTTGTCATTATCTCTGCTTTTGAGTTTTTTAATGAATTTCCTTAATTAAATTTGTTTTCTTCCTTGTGTATTGCTATTAAAGTAAAGATAAGTATAAGATAAATTAAAAGACTATCGCCTTTCTTTTTAACAGTCATTGTCCTTTTTTTTTTTCCCTTACTTAATTTGGCTAATTATTTTACGGTGAAAATAACTTTTTAATTTGAATGTCTCCATAAAGAAAAGCATAAATTTAATCTCTACATCTCATGCAAATAAAAGTAATTTAAATAAATTACTTTGCTGATGCATATTTTTTAAAGTACGTATCAAGATAAAAAAAAATCTAATTTATTACAACATTTAATTAATAAATCAATCAGAAAATTTCTCAAACAGTTTATTTATCAATCCGGTTATAATGCATCCGCCAAACAATAAATCAACTCATCACTTACACATCGTAGGGATTCATCTATTACACACTCATACATCAATTTTCAATGCCTACAACTTACAACATACAAAGATAGTTTTGTACAGAAATTTATTACTTACAATTACACTTAATATACTTACTGTAGAGATGCATATTAAACTTTAACTTAATTGAACAGAATTCTGTTAGTGTTTCTATAACTCATTTTACCACCTTATATAACTCAATCTTAGTTGAGTTGAGTTGTAGTCGAAAAAAATACCTCCACAAGCCACAATATATGCTTGATCTTATAATGCAAATTTATTTATTTAATTTATTCAAATTAGAAAAAAAAAATTGAAATTGAACTTTGCTTTAAATCCGAATGCTGCACAGAAACATACCATAACTATACACACCTTGATCATCAAAGAATGCCTTATTTGTAATAGTGCCGATTTGACATACAGTCAAACCTCGTTAACGTGAATCTCAAGGGGGATAAAAAATTTGTTTATGTTATCAGTAGTTCATGCTATCAGTAAGTAATATTCATATAACTGAACTAATCTTCATTTTGACGAGGATTGTGGAAACAGTTTGTGTTAAAAGTAATTAACGTTAACAGTGTTCACGTTAACGAAGTTCGACTGTATAAATTTGATATAAAATATAAAATTTATTTGATCCACCCGTAGATTCTTTATAATCTGGACACGGTTGTGCATAGTATTCAACGAGTTCCATGATCGTGGACAGGAGAATTTTGGACCGCTCTCCACGCAAACATTCCTGTAGTTTTCCACAGGAAGCTAATCTTAGTTACCTCCGTTACACGGCGTGATCAGGAATGGTCCATATATATATTATGTGCTTTTCAGGTCTGATGGTTGACTATTCCAATCGCAGCTTTTGGATTACATATTTTGCTTGTTAAGTCTGTTTTCTTTTCCATTTTTTTTTTTTTTTTTTTTTCCACGATGGCACGGAGCTCTATCCATCATGAAAATACTGTTCTTTTTTTCTGAAATAAACCAGCACAGTATATCGATAATAGATTATTTTTCAAAAGGACAATATGTTTTGTGCTATTAATATTGTTTTCAGTTATAACAAACACAGATTATGCAGTTTTCTAAATGACATTCTTATCTATTGCTAATACTAAAATTAACCGCTTCTCTCTCTCTGTTCCTGAGGCAGTTTTCAGTAATGGATCGAGAACCAACAGTAGTGTGGCAACAGCATTCTGCGTTCTGTCTTGTGGTGCGGTGATCCATCAATGGACCTTTAGACAAGTAGATACCAGTAGATAACAACTCTGTCTTTCAGGCAGAACTTTTTACCATATTTGAAGCCTTAAATTGGATCAATCAAAATAAATCTTCCTACAATTATCTTCCAATATTCAGTAATAGTATTTCTCGTCTACAGGCAATCTGTCGCTACAGGAGCAAACATCCCGTTGCTCATAAAATTAAAATTCTCCTGAATAATCTTCGAGGCTTCACCTCTCTTGTGCATGTTTCAGCTCATAAAGGGGATATGGATAAGAATTTGCAGATTCTGTCGCATAATCCGCAACAGAAATTGAAATCTCTCCGTATAGATTACCTCTTCCTCCATTCTTTAATGAAAGGTCTCTTAAATTATTAATCTTTCAGAAATGGCAGGGCCTGTGGTCCTCTCCCACGAAAGACAGATGCACATATGATCGCAACCTCAGGTTTTTATTCAATTCTTGGGGCCTCACCCCCTGCAATTACAGCATTTTTATCATGCCATGATCTTTCTAAATCGCATCTTAATTGTTTTCATTGTTCGCGTACTTCTCTGTATGACTACGATGCAGAAGGGACGCCTTCTTATGTTTATTTTAACTGTCCATTTTCTTCGTGGCATTTTATTCGCCCCTTATCATTCTTTCCAATTGGTTAAGTAATATTATTGCGTGCCCATTCCTCCATAACAAGCTAACAAACACCTTTCAGCTATTGATGGAGCTTTCTGATCTATTTGATTAATGCTGTTTTGTCACTTACCGTTTCCAAACATCCTTGGTCTTAGTATACTTTTTCTTAAAACTGTTTTTCAAACGACTCTTAATTAGTGACTTCTTTGTGCTTTTGTTCATTTTTTAACTGCGTATAGTTAGTTATACACATTTATTTATATTAAGTAAGTCTTTCTTTATTTCTGACCATGGATTGAAGAAGTTTTAAGCAAAACGCTTTCACCTTGCCCTTTGCTCCCGAAGGCGTGTATTCTCCGACAAATTATGATTTTATAAGGTCTTTTATTTAGTAGCTCTCTGCTCGCGTAGAAGCATTACTTCGGCAACTGTCAAAGAATTTTGTGTTTTTGCCTTTTGCTCGTGTGGTGGTTTTAACCTGGCAAGTTCTTTCTGTAAATATTTCTCTTTAATAAAAGAACTCTTTTGTTGCCCTTTGTCGCATGGGATCCGGTAGATTTTTTTTTTTTTTTTTTAATGCATTGAACAACGGGGGAGGCTTAATCTTTAGAGATGGGCTCTTTTAAAATTCCATAGAGAAGCGGGACAGCTGAAAACTCTTTTCGTCCTTTAAACTTTTAAATAGCACCTTGGTCCATTATGAAAAATCCATCATTTATGACTGGTGGCTGTAAGCAGTTTGAAACTTTGTGAATGTACAGTATTATGAATTACTGATAAAAAAGAAAAAGAAAAAGAAAGAAAGAAAGGTTAATTGTGAACTCATCTAAGAAAAATTATTGATTACCCATAGTTCATAGAATGATTCTTTATTTCCGTAACCCACTCTTTCTTTCTTTATTTTCATTCGTTCTTTCATTCTTTTCTCTTTCTTTTTTTAAAGGAAAGTAGTGATTTATAACTCGTAGCTCTCAAACGATAGTTGAATTGATGAAGTTATGTGACTGATATAAACTGGATCACTTGAAGATTTTCTAACATTTCTGTTGCCTTACTTCGGGGATAGCTTTTAACTAACTATTGGTCTACCAATAATATCAAAATTTGTAATTTATTCTGGAGCACTTAAGTATCATTTTTTTTTTTTTTTTTTTTTCACATCACTTTATTCGTAGAGTAGTTTGCTTCGATATATAATTATGATTAAGTAAGAAGAAAAATAATCTTCAGAAATAAATAAATGAATGAAATAAAAACGATGGAAAAAAATAGCGGGGGCAAACAAATTCCTGGAATAATTTAGAAATACTGGCATGTCTGTGCTTTTGGCTATAAGCACAATCTATAGTAAAATTTTTTCAGGATTATAACGTTTTTTTTACATAGCAGGTGTTCGGAAAATAACAAAAATAAATTTTAGAATAACAGAAGAAAACTCATACTTGTAAATTTTGGCTATAATTCATTAATTTTATTTGGATCATCGAATCTGCGTTATGTAGTATTTTTATAATATGATCATCTTACTAAACAAATAACAAAAAAAAAAAAAAAAAAAAAATCTCGAACTATAAACAGTGAAAATGACACTTTAATTAAATGCTTCCAATTCATTATTATCTTTCATTTGTTCCAGTCTTTGGATTAAAAATTGTTTATCATCTGTCAAAAATAGCCACTAGAGAGAATGATTGACTCTATTCATTATGCTCATCTAAAGATCTGTCTAAAGTAATACTCATAAGAAAAGATTTCCAAGAATCTGAACGACTTTTTTAAGTGAAAGATAAGAAAAAGATAAGAATTGTAGAAGATAAAGCACGGTACTCGTAAATGGCATTAATTGTAATTTTCTTTATAAACATTAAAGCAGAGTTTCTATCTTCTTTCGTATTTAATTGTGATCTTTTTTTTAATTATCTAATTATTTTTATCTTTCAAGCTTCGATGTCGAACTGTTGCTATGTTTTCTACCACAAACACACGCGCGCGTACACACTTACAAAGATAAATAAACAAATAAATAAAATAAAAATTAATAAAACGGTGAAGAAGAAAAGAAAAAAGAAAAAGAAATCGTTGCAAGAATAAATTTTGTTAATTTTATTTAGTAGAGGATTTCTTTCCGTAATATTTCAACTTAGAAATTTCTTTTAGAGAACGAAATATCGTGTAATAGATAAATTTTTTCTGCACGTGTGTGCGTTTAATGAGTACTGATAATTTCTTATTATGTTCAGGTAAAAGACAATTTAAAAAGGCATATTTTACCAAAATAAAATTTTGCTACAGCTTAACAAATAGCTGTATTTATTTATTTTAATTTAAATAAGGAGTTTGCAGAAAAAAGAAATATTTATTGGAGGATTCGGCGATTTCTCTATATATTAAAAAAAAGTAACTGTCGCTGGCGTCAATTTTTTTTGTCTGCGACAGCAACTTCTCGCGGAGGGCAGGGTTCCCCGCGTCATGAGATATATCAGCGTATTCCGTCTGCTTTAAGGAAGGCATTTCAGCTGCTTAGAAATTTCTATCACTTTAATTAAGTAAGTTATTAAGTAAAAACGCGGATTTATAAAGGTACTCTATTTGCCACCGGACGGAAAAGTTTCTCTTATCACGATTTTTTCTGTGTCTCTTACGTCACTTTCCTCAGGAAAATTAAAATGTGATCAATGGTGTAAATAAGAAAATTGAATAATTGGCATCTTTGAGATGCTCGAGAGAAGAAAAATATATTTAGAATAGCAAAACATTTGAAAATAACCAATATTTTTAAAATATTACGTAAAAATTTAATAAAGATGAAACGAAAATTGGTTTATATTTTTATTTTAGTTTATATTATGGTATAACTTCAGTATATACCCACAGCTGAATTTGGCGATTTTTCTTTGGTGCCGTTTTGAACGATAACGATGTCGTTCTGGACTGTTTGCGATATAATATGGCAGCTTATATGTTGTTTATTTTGAATTTATGATTTTATGTTTTATGATTTAGATTATGATTTTATCATTTATGATTTTATGATTTAGATTAGGATTTTATCATTTATGATTTTTAGATTTATGATTTAGCCATAATCGTCAACAAAAAATCGCCAAATATCGTTGTGGGGATATACTGAAGTTGTTTCTTTATTTTAACGTTAGGCGAAAAAGATTTAGTAATGAATACCATGATTATGTTAAACAATTATTGGTATAGAGTTAGAGGTTAAGCGCAGACATTTTTAAAATTGAATTTATGAGATAAAAATTTATATTAGTTTATATAAAAATTTAGTTTTTTAACTCAAAACATATTAAAAGGATAGATCTTTACTATGACCAATTTAGCGATTTTTAAAATTTAGAAATGAAGCTCGTACGTTTTTCGCCAAGGAATTCATTTACGCAACCACAATAGCCATTTTAACTCTAGCCATGCCTTCCTATAGCGATAAATTAGAAAATGGTGCAATAATAATGATAATAATAATAAAATCCGCAACCTATTTTTGTTTTTTAAGCATTGATATAAAACTTTGCAGAAAACAGAATTCAATACAACAGGACATTTTTTTTTCTCTATAAAGGAATGTAGTAACTACATTGCTAAAACATTGTAGTTACAGCTAATACAGGACCTCATCGGCTGATTTTAAATTTTTCATTTATTTTCACGATGACTTAAATTATCTATCGCAATTATGCATGCCAAGATTTTCGCGAGAAACGTCTAAGCTACTTCGGTGCCAAATTTAAAATTTCGCCAAGAGGTTAAACTGTACCATTGCTTCAGAACGATTTTTTTCAATTTTATTTTAAATATTTTTCAACTTAATTCACGAGGGAATAAAAAGAAAAGAAATTTTTTATTTGGTTTAAACGTACAAAATATCTCCAGGTAACATATCCGTTTTTCTTTCTGTTCATTATTAGAAAGAAAAAAGCTGAAGTAGTTTTTCCTGTACCATTGATGTCTTTATAAATTAAATTAAATTAAATTAAATTAAATTAAATTAAATTAAATTAAATTATCCAATATCATTAAATTTCATTCTCCACGCTCATATTTTATTTTCTAAATGTAATATTACATAATATATATGTAAAAATAATCAAGGTGTAATCAGTACATATCCAGAAGATGTAGCCAACAAATATTCAGACCAAAATCAACACAAGTTCAGGAGACATCGCCAACAACTATTAAGATGTCATGATCAATATATATCCAGTAGATATCGCCAACAATAATAATTATTCAACAGATATCGCCAACAAGTATTCAGGAACTATCATCAACACACTTATTCAGAAAATATTGTCAACAAATATTCAAAAGCCCTCCAATTTATGAATGGTGATGGTCTATGTCGAATACTTCAAACCAGCAATTCATTTTTACAATACAATCAAGGATGAATTTTTCACTTATCAGTCGATTTCGAAAAATGTGATTTTTTTTTTTTTTTTTTTTTTTCCCGATTTAACTTAGTTTTGATATAACTTTAGTATATTCCTACAGCTGAATTTGGCGATTTTTCTTTGGCGTCGTTTTGAACGATAACGATGTCGTTCTGGACTGTTTGCGATATAATATGGCAACCTATATGTTGTTTATTTTGGATTTATGATTTTATGTTTTATAATCTATGATTTAGATTATGATTTTATCATTTATCATTTATGATTTAGCCATAATCGCCAACAAAAAATCGCCAAATATCGTTGTGGAGATATACTAAAGTTGTTCCTTAGTATTTAATACAGTTTAAGAAATTAAATGGTAAAACCAGATATTGACAGGCATCTTGGCAAATTCATGGTGTAATTCAATAAGTGTCGACAATGCAAAATCGCTATCTGAAAGAAATTGTCCTGTCATACTACTACTACTAATGAAATTTTTAAAATAATTGCAATAATCGTATAAAATATTTATCTTCAACCTGACTAAATCATATTCTAGAAAAAATGCACTTTAAAAAGTTGCATCTTTAGTGTTGGAAGGACCATTTTAAACCTTGCTGTACGCTTGAAATAAATGCAGAGTATTACACATTGTCCTACATTAACTAAAAAAAATTCAATAGTAAAAAAAAAATATATATAGGCATTAGAAAAAATAAGTTCATAATTTCTTTAATCAAGCAATAACACCCAAAAAATTCATCGTCAAACAGTGACAAAAATTTAACAAGTCGATCATATACTGAAGTTGTAACGGTAAATGATTTAGATGTCAAGAATTTCTCTCTGTTGTAAATAATTAGTGCTATGGTTGTTTATTTTATGTTATCTCTCAAAATAATGTCAAATTGTTATTAAATTGTCGAACGTTATAACAGATTTTTGACATATTATAAACGATATAATATTAAATATTGTGTATTTCAATGCGATACCAAATATGGTGGATTTCTATAATATTGTTCAACTCTCTTGTGTTATGTATTATTAATATTCCAATTCAATGAAAGGCAAAGTTGTGAATAGTCGGGTAGAATCCAGCAGGGATTAATGAGCGAAGCGAGTAGGGGGAGGCGAAGCCTTCCTCGGGGGTTGGTGAGCGGAGCGAGCAGGGGGCAGAGCCCCCTAGTTATTTATATATTTATTTATTTCCTTAAGATATTTCTCATTTAAATAAGACATAGGATTGTAATTTATTGATTCTATGATTAATTTATTTTTAAAGACTGTTTAAGTGTTAGTATTTGGGGTTAAAGCCGGTTTTTTACCTGAAATACGTATGTCTGAGGAAATGGTCACCGGGAAGTACTTTTAGGTTGATTTCTTTAGAAATCGACCTGTTTAAAGGTTATGGGCTATTGTCACGCAAGTTTCGGAGAGTCCAAACATATTTATATTCAAGTCCAAACATATTTATATGAAAAATTTACAATTTCGCTATGTTGATAAAATCGTAAATTACGAATAATTTACGAAACTTTCCTATTAGAATATTTGTATTCAATCATGCTTAAACAAATATCATAAATGTAATTTTGAAGTTGTCTAATGTATTTATGAGCCTCAAAATGAAAGTTTATGCTCAATTTTGCCTTATTCTGACATGTTAAGTAAATCGTAAATTCCAAATAACTAACGAATTTTTTAAATTGGAAAAATCATAGTCTATGATATTCATTTCCGGTCATTAATGGAAAAGATCCTACTGCCCTTTTTTTTTTTTTTGACAAAGTTTTTATGTTTTATTATTCAACACTAGTAATTTGTCATATATATCGAAATAAATTAGGAATAAAAATGGATTTAATTAACCAAGCAAACAAGCACACAGAGACACGGACACACAGGGACACACGCGCACACACGGGCACAAAAAAAAAAAAAAAAGAGAGAGAGAGAGAAGAAGAAGAAAGAAAGAAAGAAAAAAAGATATATAAAACTTTAAGCATATTTCAAGTACATATTATTAGTAGTACGTTTCATTCAAAAATAAAGATATAGATCGCTTCATTATAATAAGATTCGCAATTCTAAAAAAAAAAAAAACAAGTTGCCGATATCTTTTTCAACATTAAAACATCAATCCGTAGCTATTTAGACTACCATACTTAAATATTCAAACAAAGCAAATAAGAATAATTTGATTCTGAGATTTCTTTTTCAGCAACGCGACTTCCAAAGGAATAGCAAATATGTTTAATGTTTCTGTGAAAGAAAATTATATTTTTATTTATTTCTATCTTCGATGTATTAAAAAAAAAAAAAAGTAAAAGAAATCTGGAGTGATTCTACTCTAGGTTTCGAATATTTAGCAAGTTAATGATTATTTAAATAAATTTAAACGTGAGAAATCGTTAAATAAACAGAAGAGAAAATCGTAATATATATCTGAGCACTTTTCCGCAATATAAATTCTTTTCTTGACCAAATATTTATCTGTTCCTTTTGTGTTTTAATCAATTTAACATTACTAAAGTGATCTTTAAATATTTTGAGCTTATAGTTCGCAATGTATAAAAATTTTATTTTGTATCCCGGTAAAAAAATCTGAGTCCTTCACTAACGTAAATATGTAGATTTCTTGCGGTCAAAACTTATAAAATGCCCTCCAATTTATATCTTAATCAAGTGCAAAATTCGACGCTAGAGCATTAAAATAATTTGAGTCTATAGTCCTGAATGATTAAAAAAAGTGTCCCTGAAAATAAACTATAAGTTTTTCACTAATAAAAATTTTTACAAATCATGTGTGGGTTACCTGTAACATATACCTACAAATTTTTAGTTCAATCGGATAAGGCGCTTAGACACTATCACACTTCAAATAGTTTGAGTCCATTGGCCATGGTAAAAGATTTCTATTTGTGTCCCTGTAAAAGAACAATAAGTCTTACACTCATAAAAATCTATGCAAAACGTGCGACGGTGACCTATAACATACTTAAAAACTTTCAGCTCAATCGAATGAGATATTTAGACGCTACCGCATTTTAAACAATTTGAATCCATAGGTTTAATGATAAGGAATTTTTCTTGGTGTCCCTGTAAAAGAAAAAAAAAAGTAATAGTAATAAAATAAAAATGTGGGATACTCATCAAAATTTGTACAGTTCGTGCGACGGCGACCTTCACTTATGACATATCTACCAACTTTCAGCTCAATCGAACAGAGCGTTTAGACTTTATGGTGTTATGTACCACACAAATACACATCACCGCAAAAATAACAAAAATGAAATCGGAAGGCTATAAAGCTTATAGATACACCAAAATGTTGTAGTCGAATTTTTTATGATTACAGTAGTCTTTTTACATAATGTATGTTTGGAAAGTAGAAAAAACGTTTAAAGTGTTCTTAGAGAAAGAAGAAAAGAAGAAATCTAGTAATATTTATGAATGATTTGCATAAGAATCAACGAATAAAAAAGTACCTTACATAAACTTGGAAGTATTGTATTTCGTCTTCCTAACAATTGATAGCATAACATCTTTATAACTTCGCGTCCTTGAAAAACTATCTTTGTTTTATCTGCCGCTGCCCGCCCACGTAATAAAGAAGCCTGTTCCTCGACTCACTTAACAAATGTATTATGTGTCAAGGCTAGAGAATTCTGGTTTAAATATTTAAATGCAAATCGCAGCTTCAAAGGTTTATTACAAAAGGTTCTTGTCTATCAACTGGTATGAAAATGAAATTCAACGCCCAACCAATTTATAATTTGGATTGGATTTAGTTGTTAATTATGCTAAATTGTATTTGCTTGATTTAAGTCAATACAGTTAATGATTGTTGATAAAGTTATGATACTCCTTTTGCGACAATGCAAAATCTCTCGGACCAAATACATGGATTTTATATAGTGTTTGAAAAAGTGTATAGGGCATTTTCAACGAGAAAAAAAATAAATAAATAAATAAATAAGCAGTTCTCAAGTTATTAATGAATGATTAATCAATTTACAATGATGCTTTAAATTCTATATTAATTTTCCGTCTCGCTGAATTATGTATTAAAATGTTTAGTATTTAAACATATAAAAAATATTTTGAAAAATTTATTTTATTTATTGATAACACATATACATCAAATTTGTATGTTTGACTCGAAGTCCGCTTGTAAATCTTCGTTAGATAAAGACAGATAGCACATGACAGAATTCCAGTACGAAGAATTGGATGGATGGTTGGGTGGTTGGGTTTTTACGTCGCACTAGTACTGCACAGATGGGCAAATGGCGACGGCCTGGGACACACCCCTAGACGTGGTCCGGAGACATGCCATCACAAATTTTTGATCCTCCACGGAAGGGATGGCTCTCCCGCTTCGGTGAACCCCAGAGGTATAATTTTTGATGGGAACATGGAGGACATTGCGGCCACGACAGATTTTACGTGCACCAGCCACCATTAGTGTACACGACGGTCTTTGGCCTGCTCGAGTACCGAACCCGCAATCTTCCAATTACGAGGCCGGCGCTCTACCGACTGGGCTACCTCGGCCCGTACGAAGAATTGGAAAAACACCCAGGGCCAGCACGGGAATCGCACCCGCTCTACTACGTTCGAAGGCGATTAGCAGTGTGGTGACATAACCACTCGGCCACGGAGAGCCCATTGAAAAATTGAATTTTCTTTAATAAAATGAATAAATTTATAATTCAATGGCAAAATATATTAATGAGCAGTTCAGTACAATTCAGATTGAAACTATTGCTCATTACACTTTTTTGGCATTTTACTCTTTATTACAATATCAAATCACATATTCAATTTTTTAGAAGAATTGTTTACAGAAGAAAATTTTCCTGACTAGCCATTAATCTTTTTTTTTATGTTTTACATTTTGTTGCAATATCAAACCATACATTCAATTTTTAGAAGAATTGTTTATGCAAAAAAATTTTAATGACTAGATTAAATTTTTGAAAACATATCGTCATTGAAATCTAACTTTTTAAAAATCATACTGAAGCAATAAAAGATGAGTTCAAAGAAATTGCTCATGAATTTTTTAAAAACATAATCCATAGGATATGAGGAACAGTTAACTCACATTCCATTTCTTAAATTGGTGCCGTATAAAATTAAAATTCTATAATTTTTGTAATGGAAAACGTAATATAATTTTCAAACATATTCAAGGGTCATTCTAAAAGTAAAGAACGTTTGTTTTCACAGAGTTTAAGATTATAAAAGAAGCTTGTTTTATAGCACATATTACACCTTAGCTATTTTTGCACGTAGTTGCATTACAAATTTAATCATTTGTCGTAGCGTATCACCAGCCTTTTGTATACTCAGTTACACTAAATCTGTAATCGAAATTACTGCTGCAATTTTTTTAGAGAATTATTTTTGAAATTTCAGGAAAGAACAAAATAAGTCCATCTAAAGTGAAACATCTATCTTGTTGAATATTTTCCCCAATTCTTGATTTGAATTCGCTAATCACAATGCAAGATCAGATCCGCCCGAATGCTCTTTATCATGAATATTCGTTCACCAGCCAAACAGACTGCACTATTTTCGAACTTAATCTCCATTCATTGTATTACTATAAACCAAGACCTTAGTCAGAAAAAAATGTCGGTGTCAAACTTTAGTATATAATGTTGGTTGTTTGTATTCAGTTGGACTTCAACATAGTCTGGTTATAATTAGCTATTACAATACATCGCATAATAGGTGATGCTTCCGTGCTTGAATTTGTGAGCGCCATGATGAAAGATTATGTTGATCCAATTTGGGTGCATATCGGCTATCAACTAACGCAGCTATGCAAAATATGAATCCCCATCCCGTTTACGGGAAGACAGTATCTTACAATATATAGATAAATGTATGAAACTTAGTTTGGGAAATTGAAATTATGAAAAACTATATTCATTCAATTTAGGAGCATATCAAACGAGAGGTGTCGCTGCTAAGCAGCAATTTAATATCGTTTATGAGAAAATAATATCTCAGATTCAATAATATGTATAAAAACATCAAACTTCACATGTGAGATAGATATCGAAAATTATGTATATTCAATTTTGGGGGCTGTCGAACGGCAGGTGACGCTGTTATTATTAATTTTCTGTGATTTTTAAGATGACAATATCTCAACATCTATTGCTTAAATTACACAAGACTGAATATGTAAAACAGAATTTCCCCTAAAAAGTTTCAAGAAGGTGCACCCTGCCTGCCCTCTGATTAACGAAATAGCATCCCTTTTTACCCCTGATCCAAAATTAGCGCCCTTCTTGCCCGTATGTAAAAGAATTAAGCCCATTTTGCTTCTTATACTAGAGCACACATTTATGGAGAAAACAACCTATAAAATTAAAAATATTAATATACTGAAGAAAACATATATGCATGTAAAACTATTGTGCATGACCATTAACATTTATTTATTTATTAGGAACAAGCAAAACTAAAGAAAGTTAAAATTAAAAAAGATATTCATTGTATGTATACTCACAACAAAATTTTCACAACTTTTTTCATTATCTGCGGGCTATCCTTTTTTAAACCCAGGAAAAAACTTTGAGTAAGACTCTAATTGTGATAAATGTAGAATGATATAGAAGAAAGTTTTGTGATAGCCATAATATACTAGTTTTTAAACGTTATTGTTACAATGGTGTATCGCAAAAATTTTAGGGTCTATGTAAACATTTGCTTTAATTTCAGATAATTCTTTTATTTATTTTTATTTTTATTTATTTATTTATTTTTTAATGATAGAGGGGATTGCAAATACTATTTTATTTTTCTGAATTTATTGTCGCCCCCTAAATTATTAGTAACCCAATCTTCTTTGAAACACATGAGGATGATCTTGCATTTTACATATCCAAACTTTAAGAACATTTCGTTAAGTGATATCATCAAATTCATCAAGTCATTTAATCAAATATTTAAATAAAGAAATAAATAGTAATAAGGATAAAAGCAGCGAGAAAGTAGGATAATATCGCATATTAAATACCATGTTTCCGGGCTTTCTCATTTTCCTTACTCTTTAATATTTTATTGATACAAACAACTTTAAATTCCTTTAAGTACCCTTTTTATTATAATTCACTAAAATGCACTTTTTATTTTATAAAAAAAATATTATATATATATAGTAATTTGTATTTTTATTTTAATCTCGATTTAAAAAAAAAAAAAAAAATTATATTTTTATTTTAAATGGTTTTGGATCATCATTCTTAGGTAATCGTTTTATTTTGATCTTCGTTTTTTTGTTTTTTTCTATGGGTGTTTCGGGCCTGTGAACAAAGAAATTCTTGGCTTTTGCTTTCTTTGTTACAGAAAAACATCCATATTTTAGCATATTTGCATTCTACCAGGCCCTTGAAAACGTTAGAATGCAAATTATGCTTTATTCTTCTTCCAATTTCCAATTTCCAATATTCATTTCAATTTTTATTTAATTCTTTTGTGGTTTGATTTGGGTGGTCTTCGCTTATGATCCAAATAATTGGTTTAATGCTAAAGTGGATCGTCTTTAAATTTTATGCACTGATATTTTTGTATTACTATATATATATATACATATATATATGTTATCAAAACATTTTTAAGTATTGTGTATACATAATTATTTCTTAAAGCAATTTTAATAGAAGGTTCTTTGAGTAAAATATTTTTTCCGTAGAATTTAAATTTTTTTCGCTTGACAGATTAGGATAACTATTTTTTAATTAAAATATTTTTTTTAAGCGGCAAACAATATTTTCATTTTCCTAAAAAAAAGATTTTAGTAAATTGATTCAAGATGCTATAATGAAACTTTTCTCTAGGGAATGAAAATGTCTCGCATGATAGATTAGCATAATTACTTTTTCTTAATAGAATAATTTATTTGTTTGAAAATTTTGCATTTCAAGCGCTCGTTGGATATTAATTTTTAATCTACATTTTCGATATAAGAGTTACAAAAGGGAAAAAAATGTTAATTTCATTCATCTGTTTTTTTTTTTTTTTTTTTTTTTTTTTTTAAGTTTATTATTATTATTATATTTTTTTAGCGAGACGTGCTTTTTTTTTTTTTTTTTTTTTTTTTTTAATTCATATAGAGTTTTTATATTATTTACAGATTATTTATGCATTACTTAAAATTTAAATTACTCATTTTAATAATAATTTAATTAATGCTATTGTGTAATTAATATTATTCTGTAGTAAATTCTTATTTGCTGTAATTCTAAGAGGTCAGCTATAAGTAAAATTATTATTACTATTATATTTTGCCCAATAAATTTTATAAATCTGTTTTTAAACTACTATTTATTTCTCAAACGATTTAAATATATATTCTTATATAATAAACGTTCTATATTTTATTATTGGGTTTCTAGTCAATGATAAGTTTTTCTAATTAAAATAAAAAATTATATAATATAGAAAAGGGGCGAAAAACGATAACTAGTTTTACCCAAATATTTACTTCGAATCAATTAATGTTAATACAGTGTATGTTTATTGAAAATAACTGTGGATGAAAACACCAATCGTTTTTCTTTTCTTTTTCTTCTTGTTTTTTTTTTTTTTTTTCTGTGCTAGAAACTGAAATTTGATTTATAATAAATGTTAATTTAAATGCCTTTAATTTTCTAAAGGTAAGAAAACCTACCGTCTTTGCCCAAAATGCCACCAACACCAACACACCTTGTACTGTTTGGATCTGTTGCTAATCGTAAAAGCACTGGTTGAAATAAAATTCAATAAAATTCTTCAATGAAATAACGATGAAACTCATTTTTTAAGACGTACACAAGTTTAATATGACAAATAATAACATAAACTTTTTACAAAAACGTTTTTAGTTAAAAATTAATTTAAAAGCATTTGGCATGGCTTTTCCATAGACCTATTATAAGAGTGGATGAGACAATGGCAACCTTTTTCAGTGGCAAAGATTACTCATAAAAAAAGTCACATAACTGCTTGAACTACAGGAAGCCAAACTGGCCAACATTGAAATTTTCTGGCCAAGCTCTAAACTCTGCTCTTTCTTACGCAGACGGTATGTTTCCTCTTTGAAAGATTTTTTTTTTTTTTTTTAATAATTTTTATTTACTTTTAAAAGTTTTGAATCTAAAAGAAATTTTATCTCAAGCAATAGTAATTTGATGTTCTCTAAAAAGTCCTAAAAGTTATGTAAAATGAGGATTATATTTCACAGGTAAGATTTTTTTAATATTTTATTATTTTGTACTTTTTAAGTAATTATTTTTGTAAAATGCTTATGACTGTTAAATTTAGTTCTTTAAATTAAACTAGTTTAAATATATTATACATTTATTAATTTCAAGAAATTCCATGATTATTTATGGGAGTTAAAGCGAGTATAGATAGACAGGCAAACCGAACTCATAAACACCTTTGAACTTTGTTGAAAAGTGTTAAAAAGGTAAAAATAAATTTCAGCAGCTGTAGTGTTTTAGACAAGTTTTGATTGCTGTATCTTTTAGTAATAATAATAACAATAAAAAAATATATATTCAAAACAAAAAATCGCCTTTCTTGTTGCCAACTTCAATAATACAAAAAGAATGTTCTTTAAAAACTATTTTCTCACTGGGTCTTCTTTGGGAGGAAATTTGTGAATCTCCCCTTCTCGTCATCGACTTTCTGAGTGTCAACGTATTCTTGAATCTGGTCTGACTCCGTCAGACTAGGTTGAAGATTAGAAAAAACAACAACGTTAATTTTTTGCATTTTTCCGATATCTTCTTATGGCCTACACTGTTAAAAATGGTTTCTTAAAAAAGAGCTAAATTGTCTCAAAATAGCTCCGAAACAATATATACTTAAATTTTAAAACCCATGTACTCAATTATGAGTATATTGACATGTCAAACATGGAGATTTTGGGATTCTTATTGGTCTACTCTATTTTTGAGCATGTCAATATACTCAAAAATACGTACATGGGTTTTCAGATTTAAGTATATATTGTTTCGGAGCTATTTTGAGACAATTTAGCTCATTTTTAAGAAACCATTTTTAACAGTGTAGAACTTTCGAGTAATCAGTTGATTTTAACCCGAGCAACAACACCGATATTTTCTTCAAGTTTTTACATAAATAGTTAACAAATTATGAAAAAAAAAAAAAAAAAACACTATTAACGTTTGCAAATCTGCAGTTAAATTGTATGTCGTAAAAGTACTCTTGTTTCAACCATAGATATAGTAATAAGACACAGCCAGAGGGAAAAAGTGATTCCTTTTTACTCGGGAAAAGTCACTCTGATGGCTGTCTTTCCCCGAGTAAATTACACACAGAAATACACACGGATAATTTAGTAAATAAAATTTATGAATAATTTATTTACTGAAGGTGAAGGAAAAACTCCAGATACAGTTTAAGGGAGGCATACTATTGTCACAATCGCAGCTATCGTAGATCACAAGTCGGATCGTACACTCCGCAGCAAAAGTATCCGAGCGCTAGCAATAATCCCCGTCTTAAAAAAGTACACTTAATACTGCTTTGTTAAATAAATCCTTGTTGAGTCATGTTCTTATCTACGATAGCTGCTATTGTTACAATAGTATGCCTCCCATAAATTCATTTTTTTTTCTTCATTTTTTCAATACCTTCTAATGGCTAATTCCAAAACTTCTTTCGGCATCAAAAATTTTTGCTCAATAACATGGGGATAATAGATCTATATATATTACTATATCTATGGTTTCAACAAATACTGAATGTTTTTATATTACAGTATGTTCGCTCTACTTTCTACTGTTATACATAAAGTTTTTAAAAATTGCATTGCATTTTTTAAACATTTTTTATAAAACATTTATTTCTGACTAAATTTACAGTCCATGATGAATTGTTGGGGGACTGGCTCACAAGGAATTACAATGTCATTTTATGGAAATACCTTTCTATATGACCAGACAGTTTTGTATTTATTTAAAGGGTTGCTTGGGTTTCGAAGGTGGAAATAAAAAAGTATATTGTCTCTATTTTTTTAATACACAAATAAAAAGTTTTATTCAAAATTTTGAGCATACAAAAGAGAAACATTTACACAATACTTTATAAATTTTTCAATAAAAAATTTCGAAAATTCAACGTTCCTAGTTTCCGGATATTCTTTAGAAAAACAGTGGACACGATTTATCAAAACATAATCCACCGATCTTATTGGAATTCTACACACATTTAAAAAAAAAAAGAATTGAATAGAGTTTGAACGAAGGATTTTTCCCTTTTTTCAGTTACAACTAATTTTAACGGGCTTACGTCGGTTAAAATGGTATCGAAAATTGTACTGCTTTTGCTTGCAACTCTGCCAAACATTCAATTATTTATTTATTTTTAAATCTTTCGCTCAAGTACTAGTCAATTCTAATTTAAATAGTGCAAAATTTCAGTAAGATAGGTTCATTCGTTTTTGAGAAACTGTGTCCACCGTTTTTCTGAAGGGTTTCAGTAAACCAGGACCAACCGGTTGAATTTTCCAAAATTTTTAATGAAAATGTTATAAAATATTGTTTAAATTTTGCTCTTATATATGCTCAAAGTTTTGAATAAAAAGTTTTATTGATCATATTGAAAATAATTAGAGAAAATTTGCTTATTTTTTTTTTAGCTTTCGAAATCCATCTGACCTTTTAATTTATTTAGTTAAGAGGTTCCAATAAGTGATGCCATCACGCTATACTTTTTGCAATAGTTTTATAAGTAGATATAATAATAAGAAAAATGCAGAAACTATTGATATTTTCAAAGAATTCTATAAATAAGATTTATTCAAAATACAGGCTTAATATGGCTCGTACTACCTGAATTCTCATACATTTAAAAATTAATAATTTCATACACTATTCGAAACCACTCAACAACAATAGAACATTACATTCGTATATTAGGTGGAAAGTTGCAAACTCTGTTAAATGATTCAAACGCCTCAAATCGCCTCATTCGCTCTTTCATGTTATTTTCATTTTTATTTTGTCTGGTGTCTGCTAATTTCAAGTTCTATTAAATGATTTTTTTTTTTTTTTTTTTTTTATTGGCGTTCTTCACCATTCTTTTCGAAACTAAAGCGGAATTGAATATCTTTATAATATTCATTCGAATACACTTGCTTTTAAACTGACAATAATTTTTTAAAAAAACTTCATATAATTTAAACCTTTTTTTTTTTTTTTTTTGTTTCAAACTCTTCAGTATGACTCATTTCACTTTAACTCAAAGCATTATTTTAACTAAAGTAACCAAATTTCAAATTTTAGTAAAACCCTCGAGGATTTTCAAGGATTCATTAATTTCACTTTTACCCTCCTGTAGTCTTTAATTAAAATATTCGACATAAATCTTATCCACTCAATTTGAGTTAAAATGTATTTGCTTGATTTATTCCTTTTTATTAAGTATTTTTAAACTTTTATCGTTGAAAATTAGTCATTATTTTTTTTTTTTTCCTGTACTATATACACTATAACCATCACAATTCTGATGGTTATAGAAATTTCCTGCCAAACAATTATCTTAATGGAAAATGCAGTCTTATAATTACCGTAGAAAGTGTTGAAAAATATAAGAATCTGAAAACAAAGTGTTTATTTATGTAAAAGATGTGTGTTTGATTAATTTAATTTAATGCCATATTAAAAAAAAAAAAAAAAAAAAAAAAAAGTTTACTTCTCGAGAGATGCATCTGATTGTTTAATTTTAAAAAGACATATCTTAACCCTTTGCTGGTCCTATTTAATTTCCCTCCTCTACTCAGTGTTATCAAATTTAGAGAAATTTATTCAATATCCAATACTAAACTTTATATTTTTATAAACTCTTTACTTTATATTTTCGCTTCAATTTAAAGCTTGGTTTAGTTTCAAAAAGAATTTTACTGATTCATACTTCCTGGACTGTATGATAGGTTTTTCTCACTTCTTAAAAGGATATGCTTCAATAAACTTTCTTTTAGTAACATCTGGTTAGTGATCAATTGAATAAACAACTCTTTTTTTTCTTGTAATGAATGTTGATTTTGAATGACATAATCACACGCGATCCACTTCACAGATTTTATTTTCACTCTCCGGCTTACAGCCGGTGAAAACATATACTCTCTTTTCGGCGCACTAGTGGCGCCATCTCTTGAATACAACGGGAATTTCAATTGCATGTAGGCCGAAACAATTTTCTCGTGAGTTGATATACGATAACTCTAAGTCTTGGTGTAACTTAGTAAATTCAATCGCAAGAGGTAGAAAACTAAAAAGTGAGGTTGAACCATATTATGGAATTGCTTATAACTTTACTCCATGCATACAGTGGTTCAAGTTTGAACTGAAATTTTTAACGGTATATGTTATTGAAAAATATTAATGAAGGGCGACACGTGCATTCCGATATATATACGAATTAAACATTTTGTTTTTTGAGCAGGCTGATTTAAATTTAGTAATATCTTTAGCCAGCTGAGGGCACCAAGAAAGATTCAGTCAGAGGGCACGGGGGAATAAGTCTCCTTGCACTTACTCTTGGGCCAGAAAGTGCGATTATAACAACACATTTTATAAAAATGAAATCTTTTACTTTTGAAAAATTTCTTTATTCTCATTATAGATCTTCGTTTCACGATGGCGCATATTTCGTTTTGGTTTGTTTTTATCTTGAGTTATTTTGTTTTAATAAACAAATTGTTCACTCGATTTTATTGTGGACTCGATGGGCTATAACTGGAGAGACGGGAACAATCCGCTTGAACTTTTTTCGAAACCAGCGATTACTATAACTCAGTTAAACGTAAATCTAATCGTTGGTTTTTTCATGATTACAATACTTTTTTTATTTATTATATGTTCAGAAAGTGAAATAGATGAGAGTGTGAACAAATCCAGAAAGAAATTCAGATGAAATATGACTGAAGACGATTTCAAAGCGTATGTGTAAGTGTAAAGATTAAGGCCAATTGACTGGACGAGAGCTCAGGTCTTTGTAGCCTGTGCAATTTGGGGAAGAGGGAAGGGTTTTTAGGCCGTATTCACACGAGTTTCAGACAAAAAGTCGAACTGTTAGCCCGACGAGCGCGAATTGGAGCAGCATCAGGAAAAAAGGAAGAAAAAGATGAAAATAGTTGAGGGGGGGGGGGGTGATAATAAGGAAGAACTATTTTGTTGGAAGCATTGAGAACTTCACTCAAAACATTTGATTTAAATCTGCAATACTGAGAATTTCCATAATTGGAAAAAGAACGTTTTATATAGTCAGCACTTCAATTTAGTTGATCAAAGAATTTAATATTCGCAGAAGTTTTATAAAACTTTGACTAATTCATATGAAAAATATTAAAAAAAAAAAAAAAAAAAAAAAAATCTATTTATAAACATGATAGATTTTTAAATTTCGATTAATTTCGAAAACATCCACTTAACCAGCATCCTATTATTTAAGTTCTTCAGTAGTTAACAAATCATATATTGCTAAAAATGCAATTGATTATTGAAGAAACTTTAACAATATTGGTCTAATATGCCTTTGATTATAAACTGATTTTTCTCGAATTTTAATGTATTTTTAGATTTAAATTCCGTACTTAATTGAAACGATTTATTTTAAATATTCGGAAAAGGATACTTTAAGTAATTTATCCAAGTTTTATATATCAGTGGATTTTACAAAAAATCTTATCTTATCGTTTTTGACTTTTTTTTATTGTTATTATTATTTTTTTTTAATGAAAGTATTCCAACTGGAGTTTTTTCCACTTGACTGAAGTTTAAATATCTTTTCTCGATTTATTAAATCAATTAACTATTTTCCAAGTTTTGTTTATATATATATATAAAAAAAAATCGCAGAAGTTTCTTTTTTACCGCAAGGATATAGCTGTATAAATGTATAAAAACTTCTTAAGTATTACTTTATTGGAATTTTCGAATATAATAGCCGCAGGAAATTATATAGGACTTAAACAAACGAAATATATGCATACATATATATATATATGTGTGTGTGTCTGTGTGTGTGTGTTGCGCATGCGTATTTAAGATATTGATATGTTAATTTAAATTTAAACTCCTTTATGATATCGCAGGGTCCAGAGGGTCTGTTCTCAAAACTGGCATGCAGGAGTTTCCGTGTTCTACCACATGTCATGCTCGTCATCGCTTAAAAAATGTTTTTAAAAAATTAACTTATCAATCAAACTATTAAGAAATAAACAAATATATTTAAAATATATTGTTAAAATATAATAATATGAAATCTATCGGGGGAAAAAAAAGAAAAGAAAAAAAATTAGTTAGCATGAAGCATTTTAAAATTTTTTGAATTTTGATTATTATTATTATTATTTATTGCCGAAACGTCAGTGGAGGCCCTACATTGAGACTCAAAACGGTTTTGGGCTGTGTCTGTCTGTCCGTCTGTCTGTCTGTCTGTCGCGCGATAGCGGCCGCAAAATTAGCGCTATTGACTTGAAATTTGGTAAACATGTTCATGAGCCCCACGAAATTAGCTGTATAGTTTTTGGTATGTATTCCATTTGTAGTTCGTATACAGGGACACGCCAAAGTTTTTCTTATCATTACGGCTTATGGGAGGAATTTGTATGTATCGAGGTAGTGGCCGCAAAAATAGCGCTATTGACTTGAAATTTGGTACACATGTTCATGCGCTCCACGAAATCAGCTGTATAGTTTTTGGTATATATTCCATTTGTAGTTCGTATACAGGGACACGCCAAAGTTTTTCTTATCATTACGGCCTAAGGGAGGAATTTGTATGTATTGCGATAGCGGCCACAAAAATCACGCTATTGACTTGCAATTTGGTACACATATTCATGAGCCCAACGAAATTAGCTGTATAGTTTTAGGTGTGTATTCCATTTGTAGTTCGTGTACAGGGACATGCCAAAGGTATTCTATCATTACGGCCTATGGGAAGAATCTGTATGTACCGCGATAGCCACCGCAAAAATCAAGCTATTGACTTCCAATTTTTGCAGAAACGTCAGTGGAAGGCCTCTGTTGAGACGCAACAGGATTTTGTGTTCCGTCTGTCCGTCTGTCTGTCTGTCTGTCGTGTGATAGCGGCCGCAAATATCACGCTACTGACTTGAAATTTAGTACACATGTTCATGATCCCCACAAAATTAGGTGCATAGTTTTTGGTATGTATTCCATTTGTAGTTCGTATACAGGGACACGCCAAAGTTTTTCTTATCATTACTGCCTAAGGGAGGAATTTGTATGTATCGCGATAGCGGCCACAAAAATCACGCTATTGACTTGCAATTTGGTACACATATTCATGAGCCCAACGGAATTAGCTGTATAGTTTTAGGTGTATATTCCATTTGTAGTTCGTGTACAGGGACACGCCAAAGTTTTTCTTATCATTACGGCTTATGGGAGGAATTTGTATGTATCGCGATAGCGGCCACAAAAATCACGCTATTGACTTGCAATTTGGTACACATATTCATGAGCCCAACGGAATTAGCTGTATAGTTTTAGGTGTGTATTCCATTTGTAGTTCGTGTACAGGGACACGCCAAAGTCATTCTATTATTACGGCCTATGGGAAGAATCTGTATGTGCCGCGATAGCCACCGCAAAAATCAAGCTATTGACTTCGAATTTTTACCGAAACGTCAATGGAGGGCCTCTGTTGAGACTCAAAAGGACTTTGTGTTCCGTTTGTCCGTCTGTCTGTCTGTCTGTCGTGCGGTAGCGGCCGCAAATATCACGCTATTGACTTGAAATTTGGTACACAGGTTCATGATCCCCACGAAATTAGCTGTATAGTTTTGGGTGTGCATTCCATTTGCAGTTCGTGTACAGGGACACGCCAAATTTTTTTTATCATTACGGACTATGGGAAGAATTTGTATGTACCGCAATAGCGGCCGCAAAAATTCTCCGATTGATTTGCAAATTGACACATAAATTCAGGCTCGGTATAGAAATAGCTATTTATTTTTTTAGGCCTATACTTTTTATGGATTGTATGGATTGTAGACAGGGACACGCCAAAATACTTCACATTACGGCGTATGAGGTGAATTGCGTTTAAACGCATTTTAACATCTTTACTTTGCAATCAAGAAAATTAAACTAGCGTACATGAGTAAGATGTTTAACTTATGTTGTTTGAAGAAAATATGTGCTCTTAAGCTTTCTAATTAATGTACAGGACCTTACAAAATTGTTCTGACAATGTCACGTAGTCATCCAAACGATGTTAAATTTGGAACAATTATTAATTTTAAACGCAAAGTAAGCTGAATAGTTTTTACAGGTGTATAGAATGTTTATGGTTTGTTTACAGAGACACGCAAAAGAATTTCGTAGCATTAGAGCCTATGGACAAACGTTTATTTAAGAGCGCACTTTAATGCGTTTATGCTGCATTGAACTTAATAAAATTATCATACATTATACAGATGCTTAAAATTATGTTTACTCTTAAAAAAGGTTATGTATAGACTAAATAATTTATGGGACCACACAAAATAATTCCGAGTATGTACTGTAATCATCCGAATGATGTCAAATTAGTTTGAAAAATTAATGAGTTATAATTAATTAAGTTTATTCTTATTATTGGCGTTTATAATGACTGTGGCTACTTTTCCGGGATATATAAAATAATTTCGTACTATTACGGTCTATAGTCGATATTTCTTAAAAGTTTATTTTAACATGGTTACACCCCATCAAATATAATGAATTTATGTTAGAATTTTAAAAGCATGTTTTCTTGTTGATAATTGTGGGCATAGAATTGGAAATTAGTTTAAAGGTTACGCAAAATATTTCCGATATGCTATGTAATTTTTTTTTTTTTTTTTTTTTGTATGAAATTTGGTAGTTATGAAATTTGGTATTTATGAATTTCAGGGAAATAATACAAGACCGTCGTTCATTAAGAATACATATTGTTGCGTACTTGGGGGTCCGTAAGTTGTCCGAGAATGAAAGGCAAAACTTGCAAAAATTCAGTGATGTATTCACAGGAAGTTCCAGAAAAATACAGGTCTATAAACCAAGTATCAGCTTCAGTTCAACCAGTAAACACAGCTTAAACAACAGCCGTTAACAGCAAAGCAACGGTACAAACTATTTAGCAATAACACATAAAGAAAGTCTCATCTAAAGAGGCTCAAAGCAAAGCAAGAATTTCACGAAACTGACACAGATCTGAGACTGACTGCCTTGGCGGAAAAATGCTCCTTTTATACTTTTCTATCGAACACAGACTGTTCTGGAAAATTCTCGTATCTCATAATGAGATTAGAGCTTCCATATTTGGTATATCCCTAATAAGGATTTTCTCGCAAAGGTCGCCAAAAAAAATCGCCAAGGAGGGAAACAGTCGCCAAATTTGGCGCCAAATCCATTTCTTCCCTTATTGGAGCTTTTTTAAATGTTTTTAAGGGAAAATTAGGCTATTTTAACGCTAAAACGACTAAAAATGCACAAAGTTGGCATTTTATTAACTTTACTAAACTTCTTTGCAAGAATTGATACAAAAATAAATGCAATTATTTACAATTCCGTAACACTTTATAAGATATGCAAATAGAGACATAGCGGGGGGTTGAGGGGGGCGGCAGCCCCCCTCAGGAATGTATCTGATTATGGTAACAAGTCGATCGAATCAATATATACGATTATATAATAAGGAATAAATAAAAATGACCTATTGAATAATGTCTGATGTAAATAGGACGTTGAGGCTCCTGATCTGCAGATCCACTAGTTCAAATATATTTTGAAAAATATTGATGTACGTATATAGTACAGTGAAACATCGATAATCTGGCATCGACGGGAAATAGACATTGCCGGATTACTGAATTTTTCCGGATTATAGGTGTTCCGAAAATGTATATCGAAATCATATATCAGTCACAGCATTTAAAGAATTATTTCTTAAAAGTTAGTCTTAAAAAATGTATGCAAACCCTTATCAAAAGCAAAAATAATTAAAATAATGTTTAAAATAAATTAAAACTTTTAAAATAAATTTTAAAACAGTAATACAGATCGTTTATTTTTATACAAATGATAATCATAATAATAAAATTGATATAAAACTGGCTTAATAGAAAATAAGATCAGGAATTTGACAATGCTACATTCTGTTAAATATGTCAGTCAATTTCATTTGTTTCATTCATTTTCGTTTTTCAGTTTATCGTTGACTGATTAGCATATACATGTTCATTAATTGGTTATCGCTGATTAAATCATATTTTTCAAGTCCTTCTAAAAACTGTTGATCGTGATTTCGTGTGGCCATGTTTATTTTGACTTTCGGTATCAGGAATTAGAACGATCTCTTTTATTAACACTTTTGTCTATTTGACAGTAAGGTCCACCTGTAGACGTTATTCTTCCGAGTTACAATATTTCAGAACAATATTTTCTATATTCACATTTATGTTACACAAATAGATATACATTATAATTATACTCTTTCTAATCAAAGTATCTTTATCCATAGTATATTTGATTGTAAAAATATGAATTAAATAAAGGTATATCCTTAATAAATAAGTAACACACAAAATCTGCGAAGAAAAGCCCACTGGTAGAGTTACAGATTTACAAATGACGTGAATCTACGTCAGCAGCCGCGAAAGTGTTAATAACTTTTGGATCTGCCATAGCGAGACAAAAATTTCGTTGTTCTTTTTCGGAATTTTTGTCATGATCTTGATTAATCTGTAAAAAAATCGCGCTAGTCTGTAAATCAATAAAAGTATATTTGTAAACTTTACTAACGATCCATAAAAGTTGGCAAGCATGCTGCGAATAACAAGTTGAGTACAATTTACGGGCGGAGGTTAAAAAAAAAAAAAAGTTATTAGTGTCGTTTATGGGTGCTGCCGGATTATAGAATTCTGGATTATGGATGCTTCACTGTAATTCATTTCAGTGTATGTGTAAGCAGATTTTCATAATTCTAAGTCAGTAACAAAATAAATAAATAAATAAATAAATAAATATAAATAAATAAATAAATAAATAAAATAAATAAATAAAATAAAATATCTATTTATAACGTCTAGCATTCTAACGCACTTTTTAGATTTATTTCATTATTTTATGACATTAAAGAAACTGTCGCATGCTTAATAATTTTATGTTAAAATGTCTAATTTTCTTCAACATCTTATAAATCTGCATATGTATTAATGACTCTACTTAAGTATCTCGCTGTTATAAATTATTATGAAAATTGTAGTGATTTAATCTGTGAGTGATCTGATAACTGAATAAATTTTAATCGCATCAATGGAAAGAGATATTGGTACACAATATAAGTTAAAGGTTGCTTTATTATTATTATTATTATTTATTTATTTACTGATTTATTTAAAGAAAATGTTGTTTTAGAAGCGACATAAAAGAAATATTTTAAAACAATTTGTACGCTTTCACATATATATACAAGGTGGCACTGCTATGCTTCAATCGCCCACTATTAACGAGAAAGCTATATTTCAACTTCTATTAGATAAAACTGAGTAAAATTACATTTATAAAATATGTGAAATTGCATGAAGTATGTAAACTAATCTTTTGTACATGTTAACTGGTAGTTGCTATTCTTATAGAATGATATAAACGAAAGTTTTGTAATATCCACAGCATACTAGTTTATTTATAAAGTTTTAAAATTAATATACATTTATAAAATGAAAAATTTTCAGTATCCAATGTGGCATAGTTTGCAGTAACTATCTATCTATAAATGTATATGTTATGAAACGTTATGAAAATAATAACACAGATCTCCAAAAATAATGTTGGCAAAATTTGATTTGATAATTTTAGCTGATAGGGGAGAGTGGGGATGAATGGGACATTTTTCATGTTTTTATTAATAACGTTCACCATATGTAATTCAGAATTTTATAACATTGCTCATAAGTACACTTCAGTAATCAGTTGAATGTAAACATATACTAACTTTAATAAAAAGTTATCATTTTTAATTAATAATAATTTTTTCTTATATGCATGTGCATTGTCCCATTCATCCCCACCTATGGGGATGAATGGAACAGGACTGGAGTTAACAAAGAAAAGAAAAGAAAAGGGAAAGTAAAGAATTTTTTTAAGTTAAATTGGTTTATGTGATTTTATTACACACTATGAAGTTACTAAAATTAACGTAAACTGATGTATTGACTGAAATTAACATCAAAAGTTAAAAATCCTTTGGTTCGCACCGTTCCTAGTGCTCTATGCTTTGGTAATTTAATCTAATAAGATCTAATCTAAAAATAAATAAATAAATAAGGCACTAGAAAGATATAAATCATTATAATAGAGTACAAATTATCCAGATAATTTTTTTTTCCCCGACTGATCGGGAAAAATAAGCATTTTATTCTACATTACACTAATACTCACCAGGATCTATTAATTAGCTTGATGGAAATTGTGATTTTAATCCAATTATTATTAGTTTATTTATTTATTTTTTTAATTATCGATATTATTGATTTAAGTTGCATTAAATATTCTAACTTATAATTTTTTTAATCATAATTATTATAAACAAAAATCGGAACAATTAATTTCAATCTATTTTTCTCTAAATCCATGCTACTTTTATAATTCCATGTTATAACTATTGATCTACAGGTTATAAAAATATTGAAAATCTATTTACGATTTGTTTTAATATAATTCTTGTGTACAATTTTAAACTAGCACATAGTGGGGAATGTCCCATTCATCGCCATTCAAACTGTCCCGTTCATCTCCACCACCACATGATCATATAAAACATGAAATAGGCCTAAGGAACAATTGTCAATATTCTTCTTGAATATCATAAACACAATAAAAGATTATGCCTTTTCAGCGTATATGAGTTATATTAACTTTAAGCAAATAGTTAATTTTTAACTACTATCTAATTGAATCAGTAAAAACTTACTCTGGCAGCAGAAAAAGACATTTAAATTTTTTTCTGCCCTTCAATAGACAGCACAATTCTGAAACTACACTTGATGAATGACCACAGTACTGCCATATATCAGAAAAATTGTCAAGTTTCTAGTGCTTGCAAAACATAAAAATTTTGCTATTGTCCCATTCATCCCCACTCTCCCCTACATATGTACTGGTGTTGCTAATACCAAAAATGAAACCCGTTTTTCTCTATCACATATGGATTTTTGTCAATATTTATTTACCGACACAATTTCTTCATTTTCGGTAGTTTCTAGTATGTTTCCATAATAGGTAAACATACTATAAAAGTTACCATATACTTACATTAGTGGAAGAGTCACGGAAGAAATTGTGTCAGTATAGACATCTTGCAGTGACAAAAATCTATACGTGATGAAGAAAAATTGGCCCCAGTTTAGGTTTCAGAAAGTCAAAAAACATAAAGATCAGTCAAAATTACCATATCAAAATTTTAGATGTACATCTGTGTAATTAACGCAGAATTGTATCTATATATATATTCACGGATAAAAATATATTATTTTTAGAGTTAATTAGTTAAAATATATACCGTGATTTAGTGAAGATAAACCGCGGGCAATCTTTAAAAAAACATTGATTTTTGGGGACTCCGGCTTACCTATCAGTGCGGGCTATCTAATGATAATGCCAAATTCCGTCGTCCATACTTCTTGGAACAGTCGATCTTCCCCGAGAACGTAAGTTTAGTATTCGAGTTTCTCGAGCACTGATTCACGCTTATAATCTATTATTTTGATTAATTTGCAAATACATCTGGAGTTCGCCATCTTGTTCCCTTGTTTTTGATTTTTTGCATCCTATTTGTATACTGGCTTTAATTTTGGTTTTATTTATTTATTTATTTTTTATACAGTGCCTTTTAAAATAATTTATTACTTTTATTTATAATTAATTATTTTTATGACTTTGTATATATGCCCGGATTCCCCCATCTTGTTCCCGTGTTTCTCATATTTGTTGCATTACATCTGCGTACTGGTATAGTTTGATTTTATTTTATTTATACCGAATTATTTTTAAAATAATTTATTATTTTCATTTATAATTTATTATTTATTATTTCTATTAACCTGCGTAGATGTCAGAAGACTGATCGGTGTGGTTTATCTAAGAGCATTGTTTATCTTCCACAACATTTTAATAAGCTGCGGCTTATATACATTAAATTACAGTAACTCTTAGAAAAATGCATCCAGTTTCTCGTGACTTTAAAACGTGATCAACTAAAAATTTGATTGATTAATAAAAAGGTGAAACATTAAATATATTCTTGCATAAGATTATCTAAAGTTTAGTTGCAATATTTGCATGGATGTAATAGAATAAAAAATAAATATAATGTTTTTTAATGTTGCTTAAGAAAATAATTGTGAACTGCTTTAAAGTAATCATTATTCGCATCTCATTATACCTGTTACGTAGGTTATTTATTTTTAACAACTGCTTATCTAATTGTCGCCAGCATTTTCACCAATTTCTGTTCTTAGATCGAAAGTGATCGCTATCATGTGTAGAAGAATTTAGGTGTCAAAGAATTAAGGACAAATAATGTAGGTGAAAAAAGCGTGGGCAGAAGCTGCCAGTTGCAGAATAACAACAGAAACCACGAGAAAGAATCAAAAGGTGGTTCTGCATCCGGCCTTGACCCCACAAAGCGTTTATTTTCAATGTTTTGTTAGAATATTATTTTTTTCTAATGATAATTTAGCAGTTATTTTCATTTCGTGAACAAATATTTTTAGTAACGAAATTCAGACTGCATATTTTCTTCTTCTTATCATTATTTTCTTTGAATGCTGGAAAAATTATTGTTTGGAATTGATATGAAACTATTGTAAATTGTTTAAAACAACATAGAAACGTGATTTTTATTAAATACAGCTCTGATCACAAAACCTCCGTTATAATGAGGATGGTGAAAAACTACAATAAAAATCATTAAAAAAATCTTTCTATGACAGATTTTAAATTTGCTGCCAGTCTCCAAATATTTCATAGAAATATTTAATATAGTTTCGTTTTTGTAATGCCCCCGGCGAAGAGCGGGTTATCAATGAAAATAAATTTTCTCGGTCACGGCAATTTGTATCAGTAGGACCCAATTTTGTGTGTAAAAACTCGCTAATCAGTCAAAAGTGCTTCAAAGGTGTTTCTGGTGTAATGTGTTGGCGAAAAAAAGACGATCGCCTACGCTATAGGGAACCAACTAGGAATCTCTTTCCAGTGCTAATTTCCGATTGATTTGAAAAAATAATAGAAATTAGTTTACATTGTTGTCAATTCACTGGCGAATTTCTAGTTGCTCAGTCGTAACAGAAAGAACATGCAAAAATTGTTGAATTTTACGCTTTGAAAGCCAAATACAACAAAGTCAGTTCAATTTCCTTAAACATCGCTTGTTAAGGCCGAATAATCAAAATATATAAACAAATTTCATTTCAGAAAAACTGATGTCATGTCTTGGTATCATGAATTTTTTTTTATTATTTTATGCAATTTCAACATTACATAGATATAAAATAATGCAATTTAAATTAAGTATTTTTTTTTTTACATTACGTTGCATTACATTATGATGAAATTACTCGGCATGTATAATTACGTACAATAGAGTTTGCAAGCGAAAAATAAATAAATAAAAAAAATAAAATCATATTAGAATATTTGATTAGTGGAAAATAACATTGAAATAAATACATCAAAATAAAACTCTTTAGCAAGCCTAAGCGAAAATCGCAATCGTAGAATCGCCAAACAGAGAACTAACTCATTCAGCTTTATTTGAGAATTGAATTCATTTTAAGTGTGACAAATTTGGTTAACACATTAAAAATTAGTAAATCTGTTTTGACTTTTCGAAGTAAAAATACTTTTCAGTGATTATGGTAGCTAAAGAATCACACTGTTGTAATGAAATATTACTAGATCCATTATTCATTCTTTTTATTAAAATTATAGTCATATACAGTCGTAAGGTATAGTCATGTATATTTATTGAAATTTATTTTTCTATCTTTTCTGCTGCAAATGAACACCTGATTCTTCTGGAAAATATTATCCTTTATTTAATATTATGCCAGTATTTCTTTAATAAAAATTGCAATTAACACTTGAAAGATTTTCTTAAAAGACCTGGTTGGAACGTAGAATTCTTTCTAAGGGGTACTCTAGAGCAGAGGTAGCCAATCCACAGCCCGCCGTGTAGTTTTTGCGCCCGCGAGGAGACTAACAATATTTAAAGTGTGACAAATTTGGTTAACACATTAAAAATTAGTAAATCTGTTTTGACTTTTCGAAGTAAAAATACTTTTCAGTGATTATGGTAGCTAAAGAATCACACTGTTGTAATGAAATATTACTAGATCCATTATTCATTATTTTTATTAAAATTATAGTCATATACAGTCGTAAGGTATAGTCATGAATATTTATTGAAATTTATTTTTCCGACTGAGTAGGAAAATAATACCTGGACCGGGAGTCGAACCCCAGATCTTTGACTTACAAGGTCAAGGCTCTACCAATTGAGCTATCCAGGCCAACAACCGGTCAGCATTATTCACTCAGACAACCTTTAGGCAGAAACATCTGGTCTATCATGTAGATAGCTCAACAGAAATAAGCCGCAGGTAAAGGAAAACACCATTAAACAATGGGAGAAAGAAATACAATATATTAAAATCACAAAATCAACTGATTGGGAAGAAAATCATATTTATTGAAATTTATTTTTCCGACGGAGTGAAAATTTGTTCCGACTTAGAAAGCCTTGACTTTGTAAGACAAAGATCTGGGGTTCGACTCGCGGTCCAGGCATTATTTTCACTCAGTCGGAAAAATAAATTTCAATAAATATGATTGTGTGATTTTAATATATTGTATAGTCATGTATAGTCATAACTTTTTCACGATTCGAGTGTTAATTTATGAATGAAAATAATTTAAATCAATGTATTCTACTCCGAATCTTCACCCTGCCCTCCTCCGAAAAAAGTATATACATACATGATTCATACACTCACAAACATACATACACATATACAAGTACACGTAGGATGCAGTGCGCCTGAATAAAATAGATTTTTAACGGCCCTCTTCACTCACCGCCAACGGAAGCTCGAACCAATGTTATTCTATGGGGAAATTTTCTTTACAAATAATTTATTAACTAATTCATATTTTTAAATTCTGTTTTCACATTCCGAAAATTCCTAACTTTTAAATTGACGGACCTTTTTTAAAAATGGATTTTTTAAAATTTTTAATATTTTATTTTCAAATTGCGAAATTGCGAAATAAAAAAATTTCACATATTGAAAATTCGTTTTTTGCAGCTTCAAAATAAAATATTAAAATTTAAAAAAATAATTTTTTAAAGTAGGTCCGTTAATTTAACAGCTGGGAATTTTTAGAATGTGAAAACAGAATTTAAAAATATGTATTAATCAATAAGTTATTTGTAAAGAAAAATTTCCCATAGAATAACATTCCGGCGGCGGTGAGTGAAGAGGACCCTTAATGCGGCCCACAAGGTGTTTCGGGTTGGACAGGCCTGCTCGAGAGTGTTCTCTGCAAATTTGTAGAAAACCGCGAAGCCGATTCCTACCTGTTCTCTTTTATTCTCTTAGTCTTTTACAAAATATTAACAACTCTTTTACTGCAGGTTGGCTGAAATACGCAACAAGCAGTAAAATTATTTTAATTTTACTCGGATTTTATATGATTTTGCCGTCTTACATCCTCAAATATTGGCTCAACCTGTGAAAAGAGAGAAAAAAAAAAAAAAATCCTTTAATCAAATTTAGAAAAGCCTTTGCAATTACATGCAGATAATATTATTTTCATAAATTCAACGTTAATCTTTTCGATGTAAAACTAAATATTAAAAAGAGAAATTACTTTTCATTCAATAGATTAAGATTTTTTTTGATTATGACAAAATGATGTAATCGTTACTTATTCAAAGCATTTATCTTATCCTACAAAAATAAATATTAAACCATAAGCAAAAAGAATTATCCTTTATGGTCTATAAAGTAGAAAAATATTCTTTGATGTGTATGAAACTGATAACACGAAACTGAAAACAAGAAAAATAATCTGGTGTGTCACTCACACGACTTTCTCTTATCCTGAAATTTAATACTGTAAATACAAGTTGGAGATTGAGAGGTAACATAACGAGTACTGTTATGTAAACCAAGTTAAAACAATTCAAATTAGGCTTCGGAAGAGTTTTATATGATAATAGTTCTGTGTGAGGGGGAGCTACAGGGACCCTCAACCCTCCGTTTCATTACTGCACCTATATTGATATAGATATTAAATCTGTTATTAAAATTAAAAGTTCACTTAAAATTATTCAGACAACTTTCACGCGCAACATTCCTTGACACTTATCAGTCTTGATCAAACTTTATTTGAAATTACAACTTTTGGATCTCCTGAAATTATTTTTTTAAGTTACTCTAAGAGAGATAGACAAAGATCAAATTTTAAAAAACTTGAATTTGGCAATCAGGAAGCCTCAAAAGGTGTAAATACACACACACACACACACACACACAAAAAAAAAAAAAAAAAAAAAAAAACAAGCTATGACCATTTAGCTTTAAAACATACATTATTTATCATATGTCTATGAGGAATTCAATTCCATTCCTGAGCAGCTTTCCTGGACATGGTAAAATACTATAGTAAAGCACTTCCACTAACAATAAAAAACTAGTATGATGTGGCCAACACATGACATTCTTCTATATAATTTTACACAAAATTTATTCAATACAAATTATTTATTAAATTATCAAATTATTTTCCGTTATAAATGCAGACGATTTTTATCTGCCAGTATTATACTATCACTAAATGTCAAAAGATGTCAATTTTTTGCAAATCAGAAGAAATAAGATTTTTTCCCCCAAGTTTTCTTTCTTAAAAAACAAAAAAATCGATAACTTTGTTTTAAATTATCACAGATCTGTAGTTCAACCATTCGTTTTAAAGGTATTGACGAGATCTTTCGAAAGATACCCATGTTGAAAATTTACTCCCCCCGGGGCACCGTGGATCGAAGTATAGGCAGTGGCGAACATAGGAAGGTTATGGTATTATTATTATCTATGTATGATGTTTTTTGTCACATTTCGATTTAAATATGTATATATGTATGATACTAAAAGCGATTCTATGTTTTTTAACCTTTTATAAGGCCAAAGGAATATTTTCCCCACCAAATTTGTTATCATTTTATTCAACTAGCACCATTTTAAAAAAAAATAATGATTCCTGTGTATCTTTTCTGTAGAAAAATATCAGTACAAATATTATTTTTATAATATTGGTGCGAAAAAAATAAAAAAAAAATAGTCATTTGTAGCAATTCTGCTTATGCTAATACAATGGGTTATGAGAAGTTTGCGATTAACTAAGAGAATAATTTGTCAAAATTAAAATTAATTATTTCTAATAAGCTAAATGAATTTTTTTCTTTACACCAATTTTTATTCGTGAAATTAGTTTAATGTATCATTTGAGGAAAAATTGGCATTATAAAGGGGTTAAACGGTAACATATTTTTTTGCTGCAAACAGGAATTTAGAAACATACCTGATAAAGAAACAAATGTTGCAAAAAAGAAGAGAATAAAAGGAAAAATAAAAATTTCGTGAAGAAAATCTACATTTATAACATAATTACCGTAATTTCTGGTAGATAAGCCGCAGGTAAGATGTGTCATTTTTCCACCAGAAATTTTATTTAATAGAGAAATCTATACTTTTTCGAAGGAAGAGCTCGTACAAATATAAATTTATTTATCAATTGAAATTTCTGGTGCAAAACTGGATTATAAAACCTGCGAGGTATCTACCAGAAATTACGGTAATTTAGCACACAGTGTTAAATATATCATCACATTACTGCTTCTTTTTTCTTTCTTTTTCTTATGTAGTATTTAAATAGAAAACTCATGCAAGCATTTACTGACAAACTCTATGAAAAATTCACATTTGTTTTTATTTTTATTGCACAGAAACTTTTACTTTAAATCGTAATATGGGATAATAATATTTAATTTTAACATTCAGTAATTGAACACTAAATATTTATTTAATTTTAACATTTTATGACAGCAACCATTTACATTTCCTTCCTTTTTTGGGTCCAACGGTACTTTTCAGTAGCTTTAAAGTAAAATTAATTATTTTATTAAATATTTAAAAAAATAAGAAATAATTTCTGACTTAGTAAATCTATTTTAATCATCTAATTTCTATAAAATTTTCACTATAAAAATTTTAATATATTTTCTGTCATTAATGAATACAGTTATTCAGATAAATTTCTCGATTGATAATTTGGCGGTAAACAGAATAAAAATTTATTTTTCTCCAAAAGTGGCGATTTGTGGCGAAAATCCTTTTCACAGATTAAAATGTATACTTTTGGGAGTAGTAAAATGTGTTTGAAATTTTGGACAATTTTGGACAAAAAAAGTTACACAACTTATAAATTTAATTTTGTTGTTAATTTTATATTCACATTTCATGCGTGAATCACAACATAAAAAAACCAACAAAATGTTGGCAGAAGTACCTTAAACTTTTATTAGGACTTTATTAAAGGTATTTTTATTTCATATTTTTTCATAGTTATCTTAAGTGCCACTTGATGGCTATTCAAATAAAGTCACTGAAATTCATCGAAAAATTTTATTTCTGAAAGTTTTCGTTTTGAACTTATTTATATATAATAAAACTTCGTGTAATTGAAGAAATAACCATATATTTGTATTTTGTAGACACTCTTTTAAATTATTTCACTGCAAAATATCAGTTATTTAGAGATTGATTTTTGGGCCTATGTTCGTATTTTAACATTGTTCGATCCACTGTGCGGGATGGTACTCCCCACCCCAGGGGGGGGGGGACGCGATGCTCCCACATGCACAATTTTTTTTCCTAGTTAACTACTACTATTATCAATAATTCATACTAAATTTACAATCATACGATTAAAGTAACTCTCATTATGTTCATTTATACGAAATTTTGTCTTATACTGCCATGTTAAAAATTTAAAGGGGAAAAAAATGCGATAACAGCGCCACCTGTTGAGCAATTGTTCCAAAAATCTAATCAGCACTAGTTTATATCAGAGTCCAACTAAATACCAAGTTTGGTTAAATTTCGTTCATTGGTTCGTGAGATGGCGTCCACAAAATTTGTGATACACATACACAGACAGACAGACATTTTCTAAATGAGTCAAATCGTGTAAATCCATCGAAAACTGGAGTTCGAAATTTTTTCCAAATCCAATACTTTCTCTATATATACATATAGAAGAAAGTAATAATGTTATCGCTTAAATATTTGCAACCCTGTATACCTTTTGAACAATATGTACAAACCACGTAGTGCCCCTAAATATAATCCTATACTAATAGTAATAACGTACGGCACAACCTAATATATCGTATCATATTATATATCGTATTTATCGTAATACAACTCAATACTTATTTCGCTTCCTTCTTCGACTCGTTTTAATACGATTTTTTACTTTAAGCTTTGTGTTGGTCATAATAAGAAACCTATAATAATCATGTCTTTGATGCTCCACGTTTTGCGTTTACCAGTTATCATGGCGGAAGCGAAGCGGAAAGGATGAAGTTTTAGTTTGTGTTTGAAGGTCATTCGCGTATCTGTATCACATGACTGTTTGACGACATAGTGAATGTAAAAAAACTAAGGCTCGAAACAAACATTTGAACTTTAACGACACAGAAGCCGCTAATGTGCAGATTACCTAGTTAAAATGCGGAAAAATCTTGATTCCGCACTTTAACGGGTCATTTTAGTTAATCTGCAGATTAGCTAGGTAATCTGCACATTAACGGGTTTCGATCTTTAACGGTAACATATATACTATATAGATAATATATAGTGTATAATTCCGGAGCAAATTTTTTCAGTTGGAAACAGTGTTGCCAACTGTAGGGATATGTCCCTACGTACAGGGATATTCAGCAGTTTTCTTGAGCATGTAGAAGAGAGTTGGGACTTTTTTAAGGTACATCATTAGGATATCCTGAAGATGAAAATACATCCTACAGATATCCTCAGCACTAAAGTAGGGATTATTATCATTAATGTAGGTACATTTTGAGTTGTACATAAGCACATAACAAAACCTGAATTGGCAACACTGGTTGGAAATTAAAATTAGGTCGCTCTTCAAAAGCTTAAAGCAGGATATCCAGCAAGATCCAGACAAAATAAATAAATAAATAAATAAAAATTAAAAGTAAAAAAAAAAAAAAAGAAAAGTAAAAAAATCTTTCAAGATAAAATTATGTTTGGTACAAAATTTTAATTTTGTTCTTTCTTTTTTTTTCATACTTTTCCGTTATTATTATTATTTTTTTTTTTTTATGAATTACTCATTACTTTTTAAAAATGTAAAGTATTTGGGAAAGTAAACATGTATAGTAAATAATTTTGTCCAGAAAAATTTATCGTAGTCTAAAACTCGTATTGATACTTCATGTAGGAAAAAGCGACAGAGTTCATGAATTTCATTTGGATTTTTTTTTTTTTTTTTTTTTGAAACAGGGGGGGGAAAAAAAAAAAAAAAGAATCACCTGTTTTAAAAGAGACTACCTTAAATAATGCAAGATGTCGGGCAACATTTATTAAAAAAAAAAAAAAAAAAACTAAACTTATACGAATTATTATTTATTTTATTTTATTTATTTATTTATTTATTTTTGTGTAAATAGAGCAACGATACCATTTTATTTTACCATGTTTTTATTAACTTCTATTTTTGTTTGTTTGTTTGTCCGGTACGAATCTTGCAATCGAATTTTAACTAACAGGGATGGAACACGGGCGCAGAATTCATACCACTATCGATGTAAGAAATTTTTCTACTTCTTAAATCAACGATATTATAAGTAGAGAAATTTCTTAAATGGATTCCGGTATGAATTCTGCGCCCGTGTTCCATCCCTGAACTAATTTTCTTACTAGCTAGATATGTGAAACTTTCACAATAGCCCACAACCCGATGACAATACAATACTTCGAAGTCCGATTTTCGAATAGTTTTCTTATGATTAATTAAAATATGAAAATAATAAGCTCCTAATAGCAATAAAAATAGCCTTTAAAATATTAGCTGTAATTTAATTGTCGCAAAAAAAAAAAAAAAAAAAATTACGAGTTCATTTTCTTTCGACATAAAAATAAATACATTTAATTAAACGTGAGCGTTAAAAAATTGTAAAAAGTTAAATTATGTATTTCACAAAAATTGACGTCATTATCAATTTAAAGATTTAATACGCATTGATAAAGTGCTAATGTAGTTAGTTCTATAGCTATGATTCAAAAGAAAATTAAAAAACATGGTTTATAAAATGTTTTTTATCTTATAATTATTTTTATTAACTTCGATTCTTGTTTGTTTGTTTGTTTGTCCGGTACAAATCTTGTAATCTATTTTTAACTAACTTCCCTACTAGTTAGACATTTCAAACTTTCACAGTAGCTCAGAACCCGGTGACAACACAATATTTAGAAGTCAGATTTTCGAATTTTCGAATACTTTTTTTTTTTTTTTAATTAATTAAAATATGAAAATAATAAGCTCTTAATAGTAATAAAATAGCCATTAAAATATTAGCTATAATTTAATTGTTGCCAAAGAAAAAAAAAATGCGAGTTCATATATATATACATATATATAAACATTTAATTCAACGTGAGCGTTAAAAAAATATAAAAAGTTGAATTATGCATCTCACAAAAGTTGACGTCATTATCACTTAAAATTTATACACATTGATAAGTGATAATGTAGTTCACGATGTTAATATACGTTGTTCTAAAAGAAGTAATATTTTATTTTTAAAACCAACTTTTTTTTTTTTTTTTTTTCACTATTATTATTATTTCACTGAACTGAGTCCGCGTGCTTAAATATTGCTTAAATATTATTTTTTTGAACTCGCGTATTTCATTAATGATTCATCAGAAAATTAAAAATCATGGTATATAACAAGTTTTTTTTTTTTTTTAATCTTATAATTATTTAAATTACGATAGTAGTTGCTAACCAACATTATTTAGTACAGATATTCATTTTTTCAAAGATTTTGCATCTTTTGGTTTTTCTCTCCAGTTTTCAATAAGTGCAGCGTAAAAGTAGCAGTTTATTTTACTACGTTGCTGATTTCACACTTCTCTTACCTGATGAAGGAACATGCGCAAATATTTCAACCTGAAACAGTTGTTGTGTATTTTTTGCAATTTATTTATTTATTTATTTTTTCGTTACAAAGTTCCTAATCCTCATTTAATTTCCTCTCTAATTTATTTTGTGAATATTAAATTAACCTTTAATTTTTTTCTCAGATATTCTTCTCTTAACATTTATCAAAAATAGATTTCCCGTTAAAATTTCGCGAATTTTTTCTAAGTTCTATCTAATACGTTTTATTGGGATTAATTTAAACCAAAATGTATTCAAAAAATACCTACATTAGCGTTGATTTATTCTTAAACTAAAAAAACTAGCAGAAGCGTTTCTCGAAACTCTATTCTGGAAAAAGGAAGAAATCAGTTGAATTTCCTAAGAAATATTTTTCTTAGGATTCAATTACGCTGTTTAACTTTGTGGTTAGAGTTGCTGTTAAGTGGAAATAGTTAAAGGTTTGATAACTATTTCAGATACTGAGAAAAGTACGAAACTCAAATAAAACGTTAGAATAACTTCTAAAACTGTTAAGTCTGACGAAAGTTTTAAGCAAATGAAAATTATTGGTCTAACACTTTATTTTATTTAGTTATTTTGTTTGCTAAAGTAACATATTTCTCCTTACCTCTTTATTATTATTGTTACTGTACATCTAGTTTTGAATTTCCTTTTTACTACCTTGTACGAAGTAAAAGAAGTATTTCAAAAACCGATTTACGAAACAGAATCTGTATCTCGCATAACTCAAAAAGAATTGACCGTAGAATATTGAGAATTTATATTTGAGACTGTCATAACATCTAGTATTATACTTACAATTTTGGTCCTGATATGACCTCCTACTTAAAGAGCAGGGCTCTCACAAAGGGAAATTCGGATACCAGAATTTTTATATGGTGATTTTTTTTTTTTTTAAATATGAAAGAATATCAACGATTAGTCAAGTCTAAAATTACATTTGAAGACTTTTATAAACACACAAGTTCATCTTATACTACATTCCAAAAAAATGAATTTTTTTTAAATTGATAATTTAAGATATTGGTAGGGTAAACACATTTTTTTTTTCCTTTAATTGAATTTGTGGAGAAATATTTCTATGTCCCCGAATTTCCAGGACAAAATCATTTTAAATTGTAAAATTTCAGCAATTTTTAGGTATGAATTACTTGCAAGGACTTATTTCAGCTTATTTATAATACATACAACAAATTATTACAGTAAAACATTAAAAGTTTTGTAACCAACGTCCTCAAATGTATTCTATTTTCTTTGGGAACGAAAGTAGTTTTCGAGGGCTGTGTTCAGGAATGGAGGACGTCTTGTTACCCTAGATACTAGTAATGTACGATGCACACCTATATACTTTAAACAAACAAACTCTAAATTACTACAATCTTCAAATTTGCTTAACCGTAACACAATTAATTTTTTTTTAACCTTTAAATAAGTTAATCTATGCCACATTTTCTTTTGAAATTATTCTGCGAAGCATCAAAGTATTTTTAATAATTATAAAAACGCATACTTCTTCCGACTACAGTGTTCTGAAGCCGTTTTGCAAAACTGAATAAAATGGCATTCTATTTCGAAAATAAATATAGTTTTATGATGCCATATATTGATATCTTTTTAAATCAAAATTACTCAGATTTTTAATAATCTAGTCAAAAATGCAAAAATATTAAGTGGTTTAGATTTTATAAAGCAAAGAAAAGAGGTCTACATTTGTGAGACCTTCGAATGGAGAGAATAAAAATATTGGTATTCAAATTTTCCTTTGTGAGAACCCTGTTAAAGATATCCGAAAATTTTTGGGACATGTATGTACGTATATAACTATCTGTTAAAATTAAAAAATTATTGGATGTAGATTATTGGAAATTTGTATTCAGGGTTATTATAACATATAATTGTTCACCTTCCTTTCTGCTCGTTATGGTCTTCTGTTTCAAAAATATCCACAAAAACTCAAAATATTTAGTTATACAACCTTCCATTATAGAAAATTTAAGAGAACCTACATTGTAAAGTGCCGTCCACATGGTGCAGCGGTTAGCGTCCCTTACTCTTACACGGTTGGGCCTAAGTTCAAATCGTGGACAAAACATGGATGTGTTATCCCTATAAAGGGTATCCGCGATTGTAATGAAATGCTCGCCCTCTGGTGGGCTAAGGGGAAATTACAATTAACATGCATAGCTTTCGAATTCATCTAGACGCCATTGCTGGCCGATATTTAGTTTCACATATATTTATTGAATAAAAATGAATAAATCCGGTAAAAAAGATAACACTTACTGTTGTGTGCCACAGTGTAACTCCAAAAATTAAGAAATCCAGAATTAAGCTTCGATTTATTTCCAAATGACAAATTTAAAATTTCAGTTGCTTCGGCTAATGGAAGTAAAAAATTAATCAGATGATTTGAAACTAATATTTGTTCAGCTTCAGTTAAAAATCTACTTCCGATCGAACGTTGAATAAACTGAAATATTTTTTCCAAAAGCAATCAATTTTCCATGATGTAATGGCAGAGAAATTATAGCACGAATATTAAGTGGTAATACAAATAGAACAAAAATTAATACACGTGGCCATTATATTTACTAACAACAAAGCTGAAAAAGCGCCATCTATCGATCATTACAAACGCGGATAGCGATGACTGCCCATTGGGTGCCCCTTTACAAATGGTCATTAATTCGGCGACCTCCTGGTCAATGCTTAGGCGCAAACGCCGCGCCATTCAAATAAATAAATAAATAAATAAAGTAATAACTACATATTTTAAAATTGTTACAAAAAACAAGACTATTTTCCTTTATTAGAACTGTTGATGCAATTAGTTACATGTAAAGGCTGGAGGAATATTGTAAGCAGTGTACTGGCTTATAAACGGAAGTCAATCTTGTCGGCGTGCTTCACATCTTGACCAGTTGGATGACAAAATTTGCCGAAAAATAGCATTTAAGGACTGCTGAAATGTGAAAGCCTTATTTCAATTTGAAACATAGTTAAACAATTTTTTTTTTTTTTAATACGGTGATAGTGGGTGCGAAATGAACCATGTCTCGAGAAGACTTGATTAACGAAAATGTCTCCTTAAAGCTGGCGAGTGATTTTCTTTCAGAAGTGACGTGAACTGATACGCAAATTGACCCACTGTAAAATTTTGCGACCTGCCCATAGTTATCGCAATTTTTACGAATATCACAATTTTCACAAGTCATATACACCGTGCTTAAACTGACTGAGAAAATGTCAGTCATAAGCGGAAGTTTTATTATAGCTATTCTATATTTATCTGGACCAAAGAAAGTACAAGGTAAATGGCAAAACCTAATGCTAAAAAATGTCCGCCTACAGTAGCTCTAATTGATTACATTAGATCGAACAGCAGAAAAGACACCAGCAGCAAAAGATTACAAACAGACAAACGGAATTATACAGTATAGTCAAACTCAAAATTTACATTACGGGATAGGTTAGAGCAACTTTAAAATTCAAAATTACATGTAATAGTATTCCCAAGAAAAACTACTAATAGAGTAATAGCTTTTTCTAAAATATCTCCGGTGTGAAATAAATATTATTGTATGTCGCTTGCCGCTTCGAATGGCGGACGATCAGACCGTCACATTTCTCATAGATTTTGCGCTAGCGCTAGATATTTCGGACAAATCTGGACTTTGATATATCGGGTTGTTCGGAAAGTAATTTCGATTTTCTCAGCAGAGGATTTAATTGTATTTTTTTTCACCCATCTTCACAATTAAGCTGCATTACCATTATATATTGTTACAGCTGATATAGCAAGGCTCGCTTGTGAAAAAGTTCGTTTTATTCTGCCCAATAGATTTTGATTGGTGCCCTATCAAATAAGAAAATGCCTAAGAAAATCGGGAAATTGGTGCCCTAAGAAAATTGGAGGCGAGATTTTCGGCATATTTTGTTTTTGCTATCAAAAAGGCGAAAATACTGTTCAAACAAGGAAACAAGTATACGATGTGTATACAGAAAGTTTATTTAAAGAACACCAGTGTCAAAACTGGTTTACCAAATTTTGTTCCGGTAATTTTGGCGTTGAAGATGCATTACGCTCTGGAAAACCAGTTTATGCTAATGAAGACAAAATAAAGTATTTATTTAAGAAAACTGCCAAATAAAAACTCGTGAGATCGCTAAGAAACCGTTCAAAGTGGGAAATATGTAATTCAATAAAATATTTATACAATATAAGAAAATCGTCTTCCATTTTCAAAGGAAAAAACGAAATTATTTTCCGAACAACCCAATAAAGCTTTGATGATTACATTTGCGAGTAATTGGATTACAAATATAATGTTTTTCGTGATTGTTACATCTTTTGATCTAATGAATATGACAGCTTCAAACTTAATGCATAAGATGTTTATGATGAGAAATCACGCTAATTCAATTTTGGAGACTATAGGGGCCGAAATAATTCAAAATGACACTTTCTCAGATAGAAAAATCACATGTTTCAGAAAGATTATAAAACATTTCAACGATTAATATCTAATGTGATGACATCCTAAAATGCATTTTGTTTTTAATTATGGGGAGGGGGAACTTTATAGCTTCATTATTAAAGGAAAAACATAGAAAATATTTCTTTTCTGTAGCCCTGTAAATTATCTAAAATCTGAAAATCGACGCAAAAATGTATTCTGTTTTTAGAAATAGAGGATGAAATTTCTGAAAATTTATTTTTGAAGCTTCATTTTTTTTTTTAAAGAAAATGAATACAATAGATTGTTTTTGTGTGGCTCTGTATATTTTCTATACAGAGCAAAACTGCGCAAAAGATATATTTTGTATTTGATTATGGAATAAGAAATCTCAGAAAAGCGACCTTTATATCTTTACTTCTATAAAGAGCAAAGCTAAGATTCATTGTTTTTATGTAGCCTTATATATCAACTAAAAAAATACAAATACCATAAATTGTTCTAAAAAGAAAAAATCCTCAAGAGACTGAAAATTTATATTAAACAGTTTCTACTTATTCTCCATATTGAATGTAAAAAACTTTGTTAGGTAGTACGTAAACCAATCTTTAATGTTTCCCATGCAATATTCTACCGGAAACATACTTTTTTTTTTTTTTTTTTTTTTTGTACATCGAATAACATACAGTGCAGCCACATATTTTAAAACTAGCAGTGAGGACGCGTCCAAAATGTTGGAGGGATGCCAGCTTGACCGACAGTTTGAAATTCGGAAAACATCCAGTAATTCCGCGCTCTGTGTTACTGCTCATTTTCTCTGAGTCAAATGACGGTCACCCCTATTTTAGCATTGGACTCGTTGAGTTAGCACTTGCGCAGATGCTTCCATGGTTTCATGAAATGTGGTCGAAGAATACGCTAACTTTCTTAAGTTGTGTGCAGTGTAAAAGTATTAAAGTATGATGTAAATAAGTACTTCTTATAGACTGCATGTATAAAATACTTTTCCGTAAGAAACTTTTATACATAAGAAACTTTTTGTATGCTTGTATGCAAACCATTTTGAATAGATACTATGGCATAGTGAACCTGAATCATACCTATCAGTTTAAAGGAATTGTAAAAATACGCACGAAGGTTAAAGCTCGGATAGACAGATGAACTGAAGTCATAAACACTTTTTAACTTTGTTAGAAATTGTTAAAAATTTAAACACGTCTGCAGCTTGAAAATATTGACGACACAAAACAATTGCTGTAAATTCTTCGAACTACTGATGTTAACTGACAAAGTTTTACTTATCCCCATATCAATACCATTATTCATAAAACACCAACATTCCACTGAATTTTCCTGCATATTTTCCCCCAAAATTAAGTAAATTAAATATTCATTATGGATATATATAAATATAGATTCACGTGTAAACTGCCAATGGGCTCTTCCCACCTGACGTCAGAGGTCACATGATAGATAAAAAACAATTAGCAGACGAAGTTATGTATATCTATAGCGATTGCTGAAATAACCTAGTTTCCATTCCTGTTTTTGATCAGTCGTATTCAATCTGTGTTATTATTTTTTTTTTTATACATAATCATTTTTAATCCATTTTATATCATTATTCATCATCTTTTGTTTGCTGTATACATTTGCAATCATCATTTAGCTTATATTTGTTATTGATATTCATGAAGAACATGTTAAATACTCTGATTTTTGGTACTTAAATCAGTGACAGTGCAACATCATAAGGCGTAAATTCATTTAGACCAGTAACTAAGTTAATTAACTTGTTGTAACACCTTTATGCAATTAAATGAAAACGTTTTAAAATTTCAAATTATAATCCATAAACATTCCACAAGAAGAAGCTATTATTTATTGCTAGATCAGTTACTGTAACAGTTACACTAGAACATACAAAAATCGATTCTTACAGTTCAAAACAAATAACCACATAAAGTTTTTTAAAAAAATTATTAAATTTACAAATACAACTATTCTACTGTTTACAAATGCACAATGTTACTTTTATTTTATTTTATATTAAATAATAACACTTTTGTTCTTAAGAACAATATTTAATTGAATTCCATTCTCAGAATTCGATTCTTCGTTTTCATCTAATCACATGATTGAGCAGACGACGCTGGGAAGAGTCCATTTTGGTCAGATGAAAAAACTCAAAATCATTAGAAAGTGTATATTATTTAAATATCATATTCTAAAATAAATGTTATATTTAATATATGTAGTCGCATCTTCTGATGAAGCTTATTGTAGTTTATAAAGGAAAATTGTTTCAACTTTCAACTATGCTCAATATTGTTATTGCCATAAAATATTTCTAAGGTCGAAAAAAATATCCAAAATTATCTTCGATCTAAGTGCTTTCGATAACTTTATTCCATGCTTTGGACTCTGTTTTATCTTTCCTCTAAAGCGATGCCCTTTTTCTGGATTTTTATCGAAATATTTATAAACTATTTTATGTTATAACATAACTTCTTTTCTTCTCCTAGGCTATGAAGTAGACACTTAGATTATTTCTTAAGAGTTGCTTTCTCGAGAATTTTATTTTGGTCTTTCAGATGCGTTTTATAAAAATAACTATGAAACATAGAGTACTAATAGAATATAACTTATATTGACATTTTTTAAATTACTGCTACAATGCTTCATATAAAGAAAATTTTATATTTTCCAATATCGTACAATCTTGAACTTTCACCATTAAAATAATTTTCTTTTTACATTAAAAATATTGGAAATCAATAAACTTTCTGATAGTTTATAGCAATAATTATTAATCACATTTGAACTTAAAATTTAAGTTTTTAAGTGAATCATTTTGCATCATCATCATCATCATCATCATTTTTAACATTTAATCATTCAGTTGATATCATATATTATATCAAACTAATCCCAGTGATTGATTTAATTTTTCAATGCATTCTACCACTGTAGCCCTCTATGTATAATTATTTGAATTCTTAAAATAATTAACCTTATTATTAAGAACTTGGGGACTCTACACCTTGTTCGCTTCGCTCATCCACCCCCGAGAGAGGCTTTACATCTCCCCACTCGCTTCACTTATTAACCTCTGCGGCGTTCTACCCACCTATATTCGCTGCTTTGACTTTCACTGAATAGGAATATTAATAATGCATATCACAAGACAAAAGCAGAAAAATGTTATGGAAATCCCCGTATTCAATGTCAATTTGAAATACATATTATTTAATACATTTTTTTTTTTTTTTTTTTTTTTTTTTTTTAAAGGAAATAGTGCGCTAAAAATCAGTAAATGTTTTTATAATAGAAAGAAATTCATAATATCTAGACCATTTTGAACTACAGTTTTAATATACGACCCGATTGGTGACATTTAAATTTTTGTCACTATTTGGCGAGGAATCTTTTGGTATAATTGCTTGATTTAAAAAAAAAAAAAAAAAAAAAAAATCTAGTATCTATATTTTCTAATGCCTCTATACTTTTTACTATTGAAATTTTTGGTTCATTTAGGGCAGTACATAATACTCTCTATACATTTCTAATGTACAGCTATGTAATGATTTTACACATTCGAAAATATCTGAAAAGAAAAAAAGTTTATTATTATTATTATTATTATTATTATTTTACTTTGGAAAAATCTCTTACAGCTTCAATTTCTTATTTTCTCTTACCTGCTTCTTAAAATAACGAAGGGTAAAATATGCTCGATTCTCTATAAAAATTCTAGATGATGAATTTTCTTCTTGCCATAATTAGAAATATAAAGTAAACTATAGAAATGTCTAATTCTGTAATGATAAAAAATTATCAATGCGAAATTAGATGCTGTCATTTATAAATGAGTTGGACTTGAAAATATTTTTTATGCCAAAATAGATCCGAAGTATTTTAAAATATGTTTTTAAATAGAAAAGATACACTTTAAAAGCAAAAAGGTTATTATTTATTTGCACACAAAAAAAATTCTTTGTTACCAATAGCAATATTGACATTTATTTTTTTCTTTTTTACACCATTGATCACATTTTAACTTTCCTGTGGAAAATGGCGCCATAAGACTGAAAGAACAAGGATTTAAGAAACTTTTTTGAAAGAAGCCAAATAGAGAACCTTCATTATCCCGACTTTTTTAATTAAGAACTTCGTTAATTAAAATGATAGAGATATTTAGCTAACTTTAACTCAGTTCTTGTCTTCCTTGAAGTATTCGGCACACTCTGATACTTCTAATGAAGCGGAGGACACGGCTCTCCTTGAGGAAATACGGCCGCAGACAAAAGAAAAAAAAAATGATGCCAGCGACTGTAATCTTTTTTAAATATATAGAGAAAATCATACAGTATCTTTATAACGTTGAGATCATAATTGGCTAAATAACCAATAAATCTGCATCTCAATTTTTGCTTAATAATACCGCATTGTTACGACTATGTAAAGTTTCTTGCATGAAGAAAGTTGTTCGGGCAGAAACAGGCAGGTTCCATTTCTGGAATGCATTTTATTTAACCTACTAATCTAAGTATTATTATCTGTATTATTATTCGATGTTTTAATATAAAAATTTATGTAAAATTAATACTTATGCATTAATTTTATTTATTCAATAGTCTAACAAAACTAACATTTCAATGAATATTCTCGAACCAGTGTAATAAATACCTCAATTCAATAAATATCCTCGAAACAGTCCAATAAAACTGTCAATTTAATGAACGTTCTCAAAATAGTCAAATAAAGCTTTTCAACGAATATTGTCGAAACAGTCCAATAAAACAGTTACTTGCACCAGAAAAGTAAAGTCAATAGAGGTAAATAGTCCACAACGTTGGAATTTTGTTTAATTAGAAAAGTATGGTAAACCGCTTAAAGAATAGTTTCTAAGAATCGACCTCTCAAAATACCTATCTGAAGAAAATTTAGATCCTTCAAGCTAATCTGCTCCTTATTATACTCTTGATGCATACAGTTTGACAAAAATACTATTTAATTCTGCGCTAGAATCTAATGAAAATTTACAGAACTTGACTCCCATTGAAGATAGAGCTTCGAAACTTTGGCAACACGAAACTATCATTTCTCACCGATTTGCTCATTAATTCGCCAAATTTGTCATTAAACTAATAAATTTGCTGGTAATGCCGTTTTTAGTGTAAGCGAATATAATGCCTTTTTTTCCCCCTCTCTTTTACTGTAAATCTACTTTTACTGCAACAGCGCATTTGATGCAGGAAAGAACTTTAACACTTTTCAGAGTTACTTTCTTTTTCACATTATTTTATATCAACGACGTGAGGCGAACGTATTAGGTTGCTGAAGATTTTTGACTTCGGGTTTGATGGAATTTTACACTTTAAGACATTCATGAACACGATAAGACTGCTTCTTTAAATATTTCTGTCTGTTTGCGTCTATCATACAAATGCTGTTTGTTATAGTGGCATCTATTTTATAGACAAAACAGAGCGTAAAGAATTGTATTATAACTGGCCTTCTTTATGTCTTGAAAATATTCAGAAGGTGAAAATTTATATAGGAGTATATCAAAAGCATTTCGATTTTCACAATTATAACTGTAATCCTTGAAAAAAAAAAAAAAAAGATATATATATATATACATTATGTGCATCTGGCTACTTGAGGCTTCCCTTGTTAAGTTTGGACAATCCATCTATTTGCATAACAAAAGTAAATAAGATCTTATATTATTAAAAAAAAAAAAAAAAAAAAAACTTTAAAATTATAATTTTAATTATTGATGACTGCCTTATAATGCTTATCCTTATATGTGTGCTCTTTGGCATTATTGCTTGTAATTGAGTCTTCTTAAAACTTAACATTTAATACTTTGACTTCAAGATTACTTAATTTTGGGTTAATCATAAGTTCAATTCTTCTTAGTAGGTAAGAAAGGCCGGTTCTAGGTCAGGCGGGGGGTGCACCGGTGCACCGGCAAGTCGTGCGGATGTCACGCGGAGCGCGGAGCGTGTCAATCATGTTCACGGCCTTTGCGGAGCCCGGAGCACTCCCTCTGACTTAATCGCGAAACGTGACGAGGGTGTTAATGAGGATATTTAATTAAAAAAATTAATTAGTGATTTTTGTAAAAGGTGACGATGGTTTCAAAGAGATGTTTGCGGCAGAATGAAAAAAGCATGATATTGTTTGTGAGTCATTAGAAAATTAATTAGGAAATTAATTAAGAAATTAATTATAAAATTTAAAAATTGGGAAATAAATAAGGAATCGATAAAATATATGAATTTAAGAATGTTGATGCGAATATACTATGAAAGAAATAGAGAGATCTGACTGGGGTTCGAACCCGACACCTTGCAGTAAAAATATTTCCATAAGACAGTAGTTTTCACGTGTGTGTGAGTGATTTTTCTATTATATGTATGCACTGTTCTTTTTAAAACTATGAATGCTATTGACCGAAAAGAATTCAATCATTTCAATGATATTAATTACAGAATAATAATTAAAATAAAATAATAATTGAAGATCTTGTAAAAATTCACCAAATGTTTTATGAAAAATGACAATCTGAGTAAAAATTAAGTAGAAAGAATGAAAGAAAGCTTAGAAACATAGATTATGACTGGGATTCGAACCCGGCACCTTACAGTAAAAAATATTTCAGTAGTTTTTGCGTATGTGTGAGTGATTTTTCTATTATATACCTGTACAAATATTTTTAACCTATGAATGCAATTATTCGAAAAGAATTCAATCGTTTCAATGGTATTAATTTGAGAATAATAATTAAAATAAAATAATAATTGAAGATCATGTAAAAATTCACCAAATGTTTTATGAAAAATGACAATCTGAGTAAAAATTAAGTAGAAAGAATGAAAGAAAGTGTAGAAATAAAGATGATCGGGTAGGATTCGAACACGACACCTTGCAGTAAAAATATTTCCATTGTATGTGCGCATGCATGTGTGATTTTTCTATTATATGTCTGCACAGTTCTTTTTAAACCTATGAACGCTATTGTCTGAAAATTAATCAACCATAAAAATGATATTAATTACAGAATAATAACAAAATAAAAAATAATAATTGAAGATCTTGAAAAATTCATTAAATATTTTATGAAAAAAGACAATGTACGTGAAAAATTAAGTTAAAAGATGATTAAAATCTCAAATGTATATGTGGTATTCGAACCTGACATTTTCCTTGAGTTATTTTAACAAAACCCATCACCCCTTACACTGAAATGTAACAGCCTACGATACCTTTCATCCCTAACAAAATGAATAGAATAGTCTGTCAAACTTATTACCTATTTCGATAATTGTGGAATGACTCTTTTTCATCCTTAGTAATTAAAACAGTGTAATTACAAAACTGTTATTTATGAATTTTCTTGTAAAGATTACGAATGTTTTATGAAAAATGACGACGAGAGTAAAAATTAAGTAAAAAGATGACTGAAAATTCTTCAACATGTCTGAAATTCAATTAGTTATCAAATGTCTAATGAAGTGATTTGCAAAAGGTAATATATATTTTTTTCTTATTCAATCCCCCCTCAGAATGAACTAGGTTGATATACCAAGGTCACACATCCCTTCCCGAAACTGTTTCCCCCCCCTACTTACACCCTCGAAGGAATTTGACCATTGCTGCCTTTTTAGTGATGCGAGAAAATATCAGATTTTTTTTATAGATTTCCACTAACTTTTTAAAAATATAAATTCATCCCTTGCATTTTTTTTAATAAACTTTACCCACTACTACACTTAGAATTTTGGCAGGATTTTAAAACAGTAATATTTTCGGATACATTTAACAAGATATTTAAGGCATTTGGCGATAAGATAATTCAGATTTGGCAAGAAACATGCGATATAAATGAAGAGTGAAAATTTTTTTATCACATGCTAACTTATTTTTACGGAGTGAGAACGTTTATTTTATAACCTGAATCCAGTGTTACATATTGGTAATTTCAATTAGTGTTAGAGATGAGTCTACCCGTAGAGATACCTATTTTAAATCAACCGTTATCCCAGTCACGAATAGATGACAAGAATTTGTACAAATTTCCAATATGTCCAACTTGTAATAAGACTTATTCTAAAAAGTCTAATTTAATTCGACATTTGAAGGTTCATATGGGTGTGAAACCTTTTATTTGTAAGGTATGTCAAAAATCATTTAGAAGACCCGACGATTTGAAAAGACATTTAAAAATTCATGAAAAGACTCTTACAGAATATGAATGTGATCAATGCAGTGAAAGTTTTAATCGCAAGTATGATTTATCGATTCATGTTAGAAAAAATCATAAAAAGACTTTATCTAAGCATATTTGTGAAGTATGTAGTGAAATCTTCAGATGAAAATATGAATTATTGAAACACATAAGAAAAAATCATCGGAAACCTTCACCCCAACATTTATGTGAATCATGTAATGAAGTATTCAATAGTAAAATAGATTTGTATTGTCATTTACGTACTTCAGTCAGACATCAGTCAACACCAAAAACTGTAGAAAATTCTTCCCAAGATTCACTTAAGGAGAAAACTAAGTTTTTTAAAAGACGAAGTGCTGTTATTGTACATACATCCACTATCTTTGACAATGAAAATAATGAAATGGATTTATTATCATTTTTAAATAATTTAAGAACTAACATTTTAATCGAATTGAACTTTCAATTAAGCGATAAAAAAGGAATGAAATGGTTTATAGTTGTTAAACTCACCCTTAAACGTTCTATGGAAGGTAAAGAAGAATTTATCTCCCATCATTTGCAATCAAAAACCTTTTCTACATTTTTATCAAGTGATTTGAATAATGATCTTGAAAATGCTTTCAACAAAATGACAGAAAGTTTTGAAGAATTTACTGATCAAGAATTAGGTTGTACTTTAGTTGAAATTAGCAAATTACAACTTTGTATGGTAAAATTTTAACCTATCTCATGTAATTTCATTATATTCAATAAATTGAAAAACAAAAGTTTCTACATAATTTGTAATTCATTCCCAACATTAGTTATTTTAAGGTATATTTCCTAAGAATTATTCAATAATCTATGTCAAATAAAGACTTCTCAACTACATTTTTTACTACTTTTCATCACTTTAACATAGTGAAATGCCTCACGTCATATGCTACCTTTCACCCAATTTTTCCTTACAGATAGCAAGTTTGTAAATAATGAAAGCTAACTTTGAAAAAATTCAGAGTTGAAAAATATTAATATATATTTTATAAATACATTCTTGTTCACAGATGCATACTTAAGTTTTCTAAAGTGTATTTAAACATACTTAAAAAATATTTTAACCAAGTATTGTAGATTACAAACATACGTATATAAACTGAAAATGTTTTTGTACAAAGTATTTTAGAAATTAAGATAACTAATTCTTGAATAAAAATATAAGAAACTTATTTTTACAATAATAAGATTGAAAATGTATGATAAAATCACAAAGTTATCAGCATAAGAGGCTGTAGGTATTCGAAAAAATCATGAAGTATGGAATTTTAATGTTACACATGTGTTAACAACAACACATCTTATTTTACAAAGTACTAAGTTTTTTAAAGTCATTTAGTTTGAAGTTTTTCAGACATATGCTTATAAACTGAAATTTTTGTGAATGAAAAATTTTTTACACAAAGTATTTTAGAAAAAATATCATCTCAGAAATTAACTAACTTATTTTTAGAATAAAAATATAAGAAACTTATTTTTACTAATGATAAGAATGAAAATGTTAGGTAAAATCTCATTCTTACCAATTTAAGAGACTGCAAGTATTTGAAAAATCATGAAGTATGGAATTTTAATGTTTCACATGTGTTAATAACGCGTCTTATTTTACAAAGTACTAAGTTTTTTAAAGTCATTTAGTTTGAAGTTTTTCACACATATGCTTATAAACGAAATTTTTTGTAAATGAAAAATTTTTACACAAATTATTTTAATACAAATACAATCTCAGAAAAATTAACTTTTTCTTTTTTTAGATTGAAAATGTAAGCTAAAAATCTAACACGTATCAAATTTAGAAGCTGCAGATGTATGATGAAATCATGAACTTGAAACTATTAACAACCTTCCTTCTTTGAAAATACTAAACCACGAGTTCCGACAAATCTATAATCAACTGTTAAAAAACATAGATCTTAGAATATTTTTTACCCTAAAAAGTTTAACGTAGATGCTACATCCATAAAAATACAGAGTGAAAGTGTACAAATTATCTGTTTAGACATGTTGATAAACTAGAATTTTCCACAAGATTCCAGTATTATAGCAAGGTATGGGATAATATTTGGCTAAATTTCCACCAATATTGGCGATAGTTATAAAAATTTGGCATGAAATAAGAGAATTTGGCGTAAATTCTTAAGTAAAACTGATGAACGAAGAAAAAATTTGAATTAGTTACAATCTTTTCTCGCTGTAGAGTTGTCTAAGTTCTCATACTTAGTAGTTTTTAATCATTTTTAAAGTTCTACTTTTAGAGTGATTTTTTATACTTTGCTAAACTGAAGTACAAAATGGATAATACTTTACCGTCTGAGGAGACTCACGTTTCTGTTCAACACCCCCCTTCATCAAGTTTTGAGGATGAGAAGTTATCGAAACTTTTTATTTGTCCAACTTGCAATAAGTCATTTTTAAAAAAATCCTATCTTACTAGACATGTGAAGGTTCACAATGATATTAAACCTAATATTTGTTACGTGTGTGAGAAAGGATTTGTTACTTTACATCGTTTAAAAAGACATATGGAAACCCATAGAAAAATTTCCATAAGATACAAATGTGAATATTGTATTGAAAATTTCAATCGCAAGTGTGATTTATTTAAACATGACATATTATCATCGATGAACACTTCATCTAATTAAGACCTATTCCAAAAACTGAAATAAGTCTTCACTTACTCACGAGCTGTCAATTAAGCCTGAATAAAAATCTGGACTGCATTTTCTTCTATGCTCGTGATTTCTGATCATCTCATGACTATCTCTTAATGAGGAGAGTTCGCCGTTCCTCAAGGACTTGCAATAGAAATACGTATTGACTGTTCTACGCTTTTTATAAACATTAATTAACTTTTTATTATTTTATTATGTCCAATTATATTTTTCAGTTTGTAATCTTTTTCACTTCTCTCTCTGAATCCACACTATAAGGATGCAGAACAAGATGCATCCCAAATTAAAAATAAATTCTAAGATTAAATTAATTCTCAAATTATTTCATTTCTAATACATATGAAAATATTCGTTTAGCATTTAGGGTGGATCATTCAACCTCTTCTGGTATAACGCATTTTAGATAAATGAATCAACAGATCAGAAACCCCACGGATATTCGGATATTACTTTGTTGTGAGACGAGCGCTGAAACTGCTGCATAGAAGGTAAGTGAAGAATTTATCATTATTATTATAAGTCTTACCTTCTAACAAACGTAGTTTGAATTTATCTATTTAATTATCTCTACATGATTTAATTAATAGTAACTTATTCAAACGTTTTTTTTATCATTGATTATGAGACTGACGAAAGTCTCTAACTAAAATAAAACGAATATCCATACTTTTATATTATAATAAATATAAATAAATAGCCAAAATGGCATTGAAAGAAAATATAACAATCGATAAACTTGATGATTCTAATTATACTACTTGGTCATTTAAAGCTGAAATGCTTTTGACCAAAGAAGATTTATTTGATATCATCACTGAAGATCCACCAGCACAAGTTACTACTGACTGGTCGAAAAAGAATAATAAGGCAAAAGCTTTGATAAATCTATCAATAACTGATTCCCAAATTCCCCATATTAAAGATTTAACTAGTGCTAGAGAGATTTGGCAGAAATTAAAGAGTATTCACGAACGCCCAAATCTCTCAAACAAACTGTACTTATTAAAACAATTATACAGTTGCAAATTGTCCGAGGGGGAAAATGTGAACACTCACATCACTAAAATATTGGAACTCAAACAAAAACTTTCTGCAATCGGGGAAGTTATTGATGATGCTCACCTGTCCGCACTGCTTTTATGTTCTCTGCCTCCCTCTTATGATCCTTTAATTACTGCGTTAGAAGGCAGGGATGAACAAGACCTAAACGCGACTTATATTCAAAATAAAATTATTGATGAATATAATCGAAGATCCTGCAATAAAAAATCAAACTCCCATTCGGAAGATAATGCCACGGCGTACAGGGTTAACAAAAATAAATACAATTTCAAAAAACGCCCTAAGAAATTTTGTACATATTGTAATTCAAAAAGTCACAATACCAGTGAATGTTGGTATCAAAAAAATAAAAAACCGAACAACGCGTCAGGAAATTATGATAAGGGTTTCAAAAATAGAAAATTTAATTCCTCATTATGTTTTGAGACCAAATCCCAACGTATAAAAGTGGAACACTCCACCAGACAGTTAAATAATTCTGATGAAGAGGTCGGGACAACTGTAAACAAAATAAAAAATTTAGCGTTCATTGCCAGTGACGAACACAAATCTAGTTGGATAGTCGACAGTGGCTGTTCAGCACATATCACGAATAATAAGAATCTATTTGAAAAAATTAAAGACACTGGTGTTTCAAACGTAGTTATCGCTAATGGAAATGTCTTAACCTCGCAAGGTTCGGGTGACATAATAATTAAAACTGAAACTGAAAACGGGGAAGTAAATGAAATAAAGTTATTAGATGTTCTTTTCGTACCAGATATTGAAACAAACTTACTCTCTGTTAGTAAAGCCACTAAAAGTGGTTGCACACTGATCTTCGAGAAAAATAAATGTCAGTTGCAAAAATATGGGAAAACTTTCCTTGAGGGGGAAATAAAAGGAAATCTTTATGAAGTAATACAACCGAAATATGATGCAAATGAACAAGTTAGATTAATATCTAATTGTAATAATAAGAAATGTATTACGTTATGGCACAAACGTCTAGGTCATAGAAATTTCGCAGATATTAAAGAAATCATAGATAAGCAACTAGCTTTAGGACTTGACATAATTTTTTGTAAACACGATAAAACGTGTGAAACGTGCATAAAAACTAAATTAACAGATATGCCATATCCTAAGCAATCTAAGTACCGCGCAAATAGAGTACTTGAACTAATTCATACTGATATCTGCGGACCATTTCAGACACCCTCTATAGGGGGAAAAACCTATTTCCTTACCCTTATTGACGATTACAGTAGGTTTACAATTATTTACCTCTTAACACATAAAAGTGAAGTATTGCAAAAATTAAAAACTTACATAGCGTTAGTCAAGAATAAATTTGGCAGGCTACCTAAAAGAATTAGATCAGATAATGGTAGAGAATATGTAGGCAACGACATAGAGAATTTTCTTGAACAAAACGGAATCAGACATGAACTCACTGTTCCTTATTGTCCACCTCAAAATGGGGTTGCCGAAAGAAAGAATAGAACCCTTGTAGAAATGGCCAAAAGTATGCTATCGGAAGCGAAATTATCTCATAAATTTTGGGGGGAAGCAATCCATACCGCGAACTATTTACTAAACAGGCTCCCCACAAAATCTAATGACAAGACTCCCTATGAGCTTTGGAACAAATTTAAACCTAACCTCTCGCATTTGAGAGTATTCAGATCTAAAGCTTTCGCTTATATTGATAAACATAATAGAAAAAAACTTTATAACAAGGCTCAAGAGGGAATCTTTGTTGGCTATGATTACCGATCCAAAGGATATCGAATTTATACAGGGGGAAAAAATATCATTATCGCGCGAACTGTAAAGTTTTTAGAAAATCAAAATTGTGAACATTCATCGCAAAAGGAACCGACTAATGATAATAATCAAACGCAGACTGTAAATATTGAATTTAATGATAACTCTGAGCAAACACAGAACGATTCTGAGCAAACACATGATTCAGAAATTCAGCTCAGAAGATCATCGAGATCTAACCTAGGTGTTCCTCCGGACCGTTTAATCTATTTAGCTAAACATGATTTAGTACATGAACCAAAAAGTTGGTCCGAGATACAAAATATGACACATCCTGTTGAAAAGAATAACTGGATTAAAGCCGCGGAAGATGAAATACGGTCGTTAAACGAGCATAACACATGGACCTTAGTCGATCCTCCAGTAGGAAAAAAAGTTATCGGTTCTAAATGGACTTTCAAAACTAAATACGATGATACGGGTAAACTAAAAAAAATACAAAGCACGTTTAGTCGCCCAAGGTTTTCTCCAAAAGTTTGGAGAAGATTACGATGCAACTTTTGCACCAGTAGTTTCGTACACAACAATCAGAGCTTTTCTAAATTCCGCAGCTCATCACAAACTGAATGTAAAACATATAGATATTAAGACCGCGTTCTTATATGGAAATTTAGATGAGGATATCTATATGCGACAACCTGAAGGGTTCATAGATAAGGGCAATGAAAACAAAGTATGTAAATTAAATAAGTCCATCTATGGATTGAAACAGGCCGCGAGAGCCTGGCACATGAGAATAGGAGATTTTCTAAAAACCTTAAATTATAAAGAAAGCTCAGCAGACTCGTGTTTATACATTCATAATGATCCAAACATAACTTCATTCATTATCGTGTATGTCGACGACATTTTAGTCGCCGGAGACGAAAACCAAATAAACAAAATCACAAAGGAATTAAGCAAACAATTTGAAATAAAAGATTTAGGAGAAGTAAGCTTTTATCTAGGTATGCAAATAACTAGAAATAAAAAAGGTGATTTTGTAATAAACCAAAAATTAAAAATAGCAGAGTTAGTAAAAAAATTAAATCTTGAGTGCTCCAAACCTACAAACATTCCAATGGAGCCTAATTATCTCAAATTTGATGATAACGATAATCCGCTTGAAAATAACATTAAATATCAACAAGTAATTGGAAGTTTATTATATTTGGGTACAGTTAGTCGGCCAGATATTTTGGCAGCTGTAAATATTTTAAGCAGGAGAAATTCGAATCCACGGAAAAAAGATTGGGAAGCAGCTAAAAGGGTTGTGCGTTACCTAAACACCACAAAAGACTTAAATTTCATAATTAGCGCAAACCAAGACACCAAACTAACAGCTTTCGCTGATGCCGATTGGGCAGGCGATAAAACAAATAGGAAGTCAACTTCGGGAAATATTTTCATGCTAGGAAATAATCCCATTCTATGGACGACTAAAAAACAAACTTCCGTGGCATTGTCTTCTGCAGAAGCGGAGTTCATTTCTGCAACTAATGCTGCTAAGGAAATCACTTGGTTAATCAAATTATTATGTGATCTGCATTTACAGCAAGATACACCAATCACACTATTCGAAGATAATATCAGTTGCATTAAGCTTCTTAATTGTGAATTTTCTGCCAAGCTTAAACACATCGACATCAAGTATAATTATTTAAAAGACTTGAAAGAGAAAGAAATACTTGATATGCAATATTGCCCAAGTGAAAAAATGATCGCCGACGTGCTAACCAAGCCTCTAGCAAGACCCATTTTTGAAATTCACCGAAGGAAATTGAACTTAACCACAGAGGTTTAAGAAGTGTATCCCGATGAAGGGGGAAATGACATATTATCATCGATGAACACTTCATCTAATTAAGACCTATTCCAAAAACTGAAATAAGTCTTCACTTACTCACGAGCTGTCAATTAAGCCTGAATAAAAATCTGGACTGCATTTTCTTCTATGCTCGTGATTTCTGATCATCTCATGACTATCTCTTAATGAGGAGAGTTCGCCGTTCCTCAAGGACTTGCAATAGAAATACGTATTGACTGTTCTACGCTTTTTATAAACATTAATTAACTTTTTATTATTTTATTATGTCCAATTATATTTTTCAGTTTGTAATCTTTTTCACTTCTCTCTCTGAATCCACACTATAAGGATGCAGAACAAGATGCATCCCAAATTAAAAATAAATTCTAAGATTAAATTAATTCTCAAATTATTTCATTTCTAATACATATGAAAATATTCGTTTAGCATTTAGGGTGGATCATTCAACCTCTTCTGGTATAACGCATTTTAGATAAATGAATCAACAGATCAGAAACCCCACGGATATTCGGATATTACTTTGTTGTGAGACGAGCGCTGAAACTGCTGCATAGAAGGTAAGTGAAGAATTTATCATTATTATTATAAGTCTTACCTTCTAACAAACGTAGTTTGAATTTATCTATTTAATTATCTCTACATGATTTAATTAATAGTAACTTATTCAAACGTTTTTTTTATCAAAACATAAGAGATTATTTCATCGAAAAGTCTTACCTGAACATCTATGTATTATTTGTAAAGATGCTTTTAAACACAAGTATGAATTAGAAAAACACAAGAGGGTGCATTATCGTAAACCTGAGTATCTATGTGAGGAATGTTCTATAACCTTTCCAACTAAACATGCTTTTTCAAACCATAAGCGGAAAAGTCATAAAAAGACTTTACATACATACTGTTGCGACGAATGTACTGATACTTTTTCAAACAAACGACATTTTTTAAAACATAAAAGAAATATGCATAAAAAATCTTCAATGCAAACTAGATGTGATGAATGCAGTGAAACTTTTCAGTGTAAGTATGAATTATTGCAACATAAGAGAAAGAATCATCTTAAAGACTTTAACATACGTAGAAATTGTAATGAACGAAGTACTAACAATGAATTACCAACAGTTAATAATGACAGTGAGAATCTGGACTTGTTAAATTTTTTGGATAATTTTCACATTGAATGTATGAATGGTGTTTTTGACTTACCTTCCAACAACTTTCAGAATGAAAATAAAGACTTAGACTTAAAATTTTTTTTGGACAATTCGAATGTGGAATATACAAGTGAAAATAATATTGATGGTTTATCTACCAAAGTTGAAAGTAAGGACTTAAATAATTTTAACCTGATACAAAATGATTTACCTCTAGTAAACTGTGACAATGAAAAGCTAGACTTGCTAAATTTTTTGAATAACTTTAATACAAACTTAAGTCTCATCTTTTTAAAATAAAAACATGCAAAAAGTTTACTTGTGTATTAGCGATATACTTTTTCACTACTGTAGTAGAATTGATTGAGTATAATATTTAAACACTAAGTAAAAATTATACACGATAGTAGTTTTATAAACTATCAAACTTACATCGAAGAAGAAAAAACTTCTAAAATTGTTTTACCACTCAATTGTAAAGTACTTGTGAAAATCTTAAATGAATTTATCATATTAACAATTTTCCTGAAAAACTAACTCATAAAAATTTTAGATATAATTATGAAGTTAGTATTTTCCTAAGTATCACGATTGAATCTTACTTTGAATATGCATAATCAAAGTGTTTTGTACTTTAACTAAAATCACAATATCTATTCTAAAGAGTGTAAAAATAATTTTTGAGTAACAACTTTTATATATATATATATATATAAATAGATACTTTCACGATTGTATTTTAACTTTTTTTTTTTCATTTTTAGAATACTGAAACTATTTTATAAGAATTGTGATAGATTAATTTTAGGAGTTTGTAAAATTTCACAAATTTTTTTTAAACATTCTTGTCAAAAGCTTTCCTCATGTCACATCACTTAGAAAAAATTAATTGTTTTTTAGCAGAATTGCTAACACAAAACATTAAGTTAGAAAATTTATAGATAAAACTTAAAAGATATGAAAAGCCATATGTGAAGTAATAACAAAAAGTATACATGCTTTCAAGTTCAGACATGGTTGAACAAGCTTGAGGAGACACTAAAACCTGTTGCTGACGTTATAACCCCTGTGACGTAAATTCCCCCTTACCACTACGTCACAAATGTATAATTTAACAAAAAGTACATATGTCTACCCACAATTCCTGTTTTGTATTATTTTACTTTGTGTATTAAATCAATGATCTGTAAAAAAACTTTTTCGTTTTTATACACTTTGAAGTAAAAATTTTCTCCCTAAACATCAAATTATATTTTACAAACATGAATTGATATGTATTTGTTTTAAATATCTCTAAGTTACATTATACCAAAGTATATTTTATAATATTTAAACAATTTTCATTTTACAAAAATTAACTTGTATGCATTTCTAGGTCTTTAATAAAAATCTTTAATTTTTTTCTCAAAGACTTCAAACTATTCGAGATGTTTGCAGCTTAAGTACAATCCAATACCATTTGCATAACAATGTGGAATATCATATGTTAAGAAAAATCTTAAATTTTGACTACGTTGCAAATCTCAGAGAAAGTATTTTAAGATTACTTTACTAAAATTTACTAAGTATTATAATATTTTTCAGTTATTGAACGAAAAATTGTGAAAAATTTACTAAGTGTTTGACAGACTATTCCATTCATTTTGTTAGGGATGAAAGGTATCGTAGGCTGTTACATTTCAGTGTAAGGGGTGATGGGTTTTGTTAAAATAACTCAAGGAAAATGTCAGGTTCGAATACCACATATACATTTGAGATTTTAATCATCTTTTAACTTAATTTTTCACGTACATTGTCTTTTTTCATAAAATATTTAGTGAATTTTTCAAGATCTTCAATTATTATTTTTTATTTTGTTATTATTCTGTAATTAATATCATTTTTATGGTTGATTAATTTTCAGACAATAGCGTTCATAGGTTTAAAAAGAACTGTGCAGACATATAATAGAAAAATCACACATGCATGCGCACATACAATGGAAATATTTTTACTGCAAGGTGTCGTGTTCGAATCCTACCCGATCATCTTTATTTCTACACTTTCTTTCATTCTTTCTACTTAATTTTTACTCAGATTGTCATTTTTCATAAAACATTTGGTGAATTTTTACATGATCTTCAATTATTATTTTATTTTAATTATTATTCTCAAATTAATACCATTGAAACGATTGAATTCTTTTCGAATAATTGCATTCATAGGTTAAAAAGATTTGTACAGGTATATAATAGAAAAATCACTCACACATACGCAAAAACTACTGAAATATTTTTTACTGTAAGGTGCCGGGTTCGAATCCCAGTCATAATCTATGTTTCTAAGCTTTCTTTCATTCTTTCTACTTAATTTTTACTCAGATTGTCATTTTTCATAAAACATTTGGTGAATTTTTACAAGATCTTCAATTATTATTTTATTTTAATTATTATTCTGTAATTAATATCATTGAAATGATTGAATTATTTTCGGACAATAGCATTCATAGTTTTAAAAAGAACAGTGCATACATATAATAGAAAAATCACTCACACACACGTGAAAACTACTGTCTTATGGAAATATTTTTACTGCAAGGTGTCGGGTTCGAACCCCAGTCAGATCTCTCTATTTCTTTCATAGTATATTCGCATCAACATTCTTAAATTCATATATTTTATCGATTCCTTATTTATTCCTTAACTTTATTCCTTAACTTAAAAATCTATTTTAACATTATCATTTAATATTTACTCTGTGTATTTTATCTTTAATGAAAATGCTCTGAAGTATATTCGATTAATCGATATCTGTCGAGCTTTTATTTTACTTCAATTTAGGTTTTGGCATCATCCTTTTCTCCAGTTGGTGTTAAATGTTTTACATGTGGTTACTCTGCTTTTTTCATGATATCACTTTGGTTTCCATTAAGTTTTTAATTAATCTTTATTTAATCTTTATTTAATCTTTGTTTTAATTTAATATTTCACTTATTTCTCATTCTTTATTGTTCTTACTGCATCGATCGGGGCGTGAAATGATATAAATTATTGCTATGAATAGCAATATCGATATTGCTATGAATAGCAATATCGTTTTACGAAATCGTTGCAGTTTTCACTGCTTTATGAAGTATGCGCCCCTTGAAAAGTATGCTTCTATTTTTAAGCATTTATATCCAATTAATTCTGCGATTTATTATTTCTTTTCTCTCTCATTAGTTTAATGGTCCTTTTTTATTATCATTCAGGTCGGCGTAAGTATTTCAAGTTACTATCGTAACTCATTGGTTCTTAATCTATAACGCAACTTTTTGTGTAATTCTTTCCTCTATGTTAAATTCAGTTCTATATTTTAGTGTGCTGTTATTGTTTTAGTTCTATTAATTGCTAAATTTTAAGATTAAATTTTATTACGATATCTATTATTTATATATATATATATATATATATATATATATATATAGTAACTTTTTTTTTTTTTTGTATATATAAATTTTTCTTTTCTACTACATTACCTTGCAAGATCCTTCTTTTTTATGTTTTCAAAATGTTTTGTAATCTAATAGTTTTAATGTCTAAGTAAGTAATTTTAATATTTTTTTTTTTCTAAAAAATAATCTGGTGTGTCACTCACACGACTTTCTCTTATGTGAAACTTAATACTATAAATACAGATTGGAGATTAAGGGGTAAGGTAACGAGTACTGTTACGCAAACCTATGTTAAAATAATTCAAATTAGGCTTTAGTACGTTTAATGTACAGCCATTATTACAGTTTGGTGGCTTCGGTACAGCTTTATTTGACAAGTAATTCTGTGTGAGGGGGTACAGCCCCCCTCAACCCCCCGTTTCTTTACTGTACCTAGACCTATATAGAATTCAAATCTGTTATTAAATTGAAAAGTTCCTGTAAAATTATTGAGAGAACTTTCACACCAACCTTCCTTGAAACTTATCAATTTTGATCAAACTTTTCTAGTAACAAACACATTAACTTCGAAATACAGCATTTCGATCGCCTAAAGTTATTTGTTTTTACTTTATTCTAACAGACACAGGCACAAAGGTCAAACATTAAAAACTTGACTTCGGTATTCAGAAAGCCTCAAAACGTCTAAATATATAAAAAACCAAGTGATGAACATTTAGCTTAAAAAAAAAAAAAAAAAAAAAAAAAAAAAAATACATTATTTACCATATGGCTATGACAAATTCATTTCAATTCCTGGGCAGTGTGATATCGAAAATCACATATTCTAAATTATATATTACGTTTCTGATAAATTTAATTCTTTCCCAATTCATTTTCTATCTGTATAAAAAGCGAGTTAATATTTGCGGTTTCATTCCTTTATTCCAAAAGAGCAAAACATTATATCTCTATTTCTTTAATAAATAAAAAAAAAAAATAAAATAAAATAAATAAAAATAAAAGCAAGAGATGAACTTTCAATCGCTTTATTCTGTGGAGAACAATTCGTTTCATCTCAATTAAATAAAACAGAATAAAATGTTTCCTGATGTCATTTTTGAACATTGAACAGATCTCACATCTGTTACTTAAAAATAGAAATATCGTATTCTTTTCGACTAAAGTCAAGGAGTAAAAAGTTAACGATAGAAATTCTTGTGGTCAAGAGTTAAGGTTGGTTTGCCAGATTCTCACGAACTGATAACGGTTTTTTTGGCTAAGAAATCAATCGCCAAAATATTTTCAAAAGTTATACTAAATTAGCTGTAACTGAAAAAGTGGGTGTTGTCCTTGGCATAAAAAATTTCTGTGGTTTGGTGTAATGTATTCAGCCAACAATTTCATCACTTCTGCATCTTCTCTGCTGCTGAAAAGACGTAACTTTTGAATACTTCTCTCCCCGTGTCCATCCCGTTCATTTTCATGTATTCATATATTGTATTAGAAAACGAACATCTTGATTCTTTTCAAAAGAATATTTCTGATGCATATCATTAGTGTTGAATTCTTTAATTACAAGCAATATTGTTACGAAGTTGAAGATAAATAAAATATTTTAATGTTAGCAACGAATTCTGGATTATTGTGAACAGTGCAATGTGCACGGCCAACCACCTCAATGACTTTGATCCTTTATCACTATTTTACCAGTGTATTGTTTCATAATAATACGAGAAATTTATGCATCATCAAAAGTGCTATTATCATCAAGTCGTTTCTACAAAATAGTGCAACAAACTCTATAGCACAAATTTTGGTGCTAAAGACAATTGCTGACTTTATAAAATTAAAATAAATGGACACGGGGAGGAGGAAAAGCCTTCTTGAACTTTAAAAATTTTCTGTGTGCTGCCTTGATTAACATTTGCATTTTTAATACGCTGCAATCATGAAGAGTGCTGTCTCGCTATGTCTCTCTCGCTTGTTCTGAAAGTGTTGGTTCCTGTCTCTTCAAGTTCGATGCTCGGCGAAAATCATTTCTCTTCACTTGTTTACTGGATGGTATGCAACAGATGTTTCTTATGAGACGGCGTCTTCTTCAGGAGAGGTTTCGTTTAGTTTTTCTGTGTTACTGTATGACCCTCAACAGCTGTTTCGTCATGCGAGCTTCTTCAAAGCATTTTTATCGAAAGTCAGTCCGATACTGACTATTCCGTTCGTTTTCTGTATTTTCTTTTTTTTTTTTTTCAAGAGTGTGTGGAAAAATTAATTGAAATCGTCAATCGTCAGCCGCTTTAAAAAAAAAAAAAAAATGAATCATCGTATTAATTCATTAATTCTTCTCTTGCTCTTTATATGAAATTGCTATTAAATTAAATGATGTTTTTTTTTTTTTTTTTTTTTTTTTAATTGCTTAAAATAAATAAATAAATAAGTAAATAAATAAAAATTAAAATCAGGACATTCTAATATTAATGCTCATCATATAATATTTCTATTTCCCATGCAGTTACTTAAATATTGAAGTTTATGAAATCTTTTATTTATGCTATATATTTTTCAGCTAATTTTTAGTAAATTAATTATTTTAGTACTCATTTTTAATTATTACTACTCACTATTGATTGGATGTGAATAAATATTTAAATATATACATTGCATACATATGTTGATTGCTACGTCATGGTATAAATATAAAGAAATTTAAAATATTGAGAATTTTGAAGGTAATTTTTTAAGGTTTTACATTTTGTGATTTATGATGGTTCTACATTTATTGCACAACATATATTTTTATAACAACTAATTTCTGCCATGACTGATCTTATATATTAAGATCTTTTATATATATATTTAATATATTTTTGCAAAGGAAGTATTCAAAACAAAATATATTTTGTGCAATCTTTTTTTTTAAATTTTATTTTTTAGTAGTGAAAGTTTTATATATATATATATATAGTACATATTCAATATATAGTATATATACATAGTATTCAGTTTTTCATTTTGGTAATTAAATTATTTAGTAATAATGGCCACCAATATTATGATTCCAACTTTTGATGGGGATCCAAATTTTCTTAAATTCTTTTTTGATCAGTTAAGATCATATGCAGAGATTGGTGGTATAAAATCTAAAGAAATCATTTTGATTCTAAAAAGTAAATTGATCGGTCCTGCACAAAAATTCATGTTAGAAAATGAAATTTTATATAATGCGACTGATCTGGAATTTATCGAAAAAGAATTTACTAATTTCTTTTCTTTACCGTCGTCAACATATAACATTAATTCATTTAATAACTTCACAATGATGAAATCGGAGTCGCCAAAACATTTTGCACACAGATTAAATTGTGTCGCATCAAAAGCATTTCCTGATATTTATGACACAGAAGCACTAAACTCACTAAAATTCTCTAAATTCATTTCGTGTATACCACCAAACATTAGAGTCAAACTTCAAGAGGAAGGTATTAATAAATACGAAGAAGCAGTTGATAGGGCACAAAAACTCTTTGAAATTCATGTGATAGAGGATATGACAAAAAACACAGAAAACACAGACACAAACAGTAACATCATTTTGGAGAAAATCAATTTTTTGACTGAACAAGTTAACAGCTTATCATGTAAACAGGATAATAAAAAAAGACTATCATGATAAGCAGAACCATCAATTGCAAAACAAGAGAAGAAAATATTCTCCAAAAATGCACAGATTTGCTGATAATCAAACACACTTTAAAAATAAAAGAACTTTCTTCCAAAATAGACAAAGTAGAAACAAATTCAATTCTAGAATTTGCCAAATTTGTGAGAAATATGGACACACTGCTAAATATTGCTTCAGATGGAAGAGACAAAATTTAAGAAAACAAGATTATAGACACTACTCACGCCAACAAAATTCTGAAGCAAATTTTCGAGAAAATACAAAGTTTAAAGAGGATAGGAATTTAAACTGATAGAGAGATTTATTCCTACTGGTGAGAATATTTCTCAATCTCTACAATCACCAGTATTTTCTACGCAAAATAATGATATACCAAAATTAACAAATCGTAGGCTAGTTAATTCTGTTGCTTCTCAAACAAATTCTATCATTACGATTTCAAACAATGTGGCTATTCAAACAGAAACAGAGCAAAGAAGTAAATATATTTGTAATGTATATCAAAATGCTTCTTCCTTACCACTTATTAATGAAGTGATGGCTCAGTCGAAAGTAAATTTTTTAATTGACACAGGCAGTTCGTTAAGTCTACTTTCACAAAAATTGTTTAATCAAATCAAAACATCTTTGAAATATAAAAGAAAAGGTTCTAATATTACAATTAAGACTGTCAATTCTGAGGTTAATTTCTCATTATGTATAAGTGCATCTTTTAAAATTGAACAGAAGAATTTTCACCATACATTTTATATTGTTGATATCCCTTCATCCACGTCCTTCCAAGGAATTCTTGGAATTGATTTCATTAAACATAATAACATCCAAATTGATTTTGCTCATGACTTACTAAAAAAAAATCTGATGTGGGCACCACATGACTTCCTTATACACTTTTAGAAATATACATAATGGTAAAAAAACATTGACATTGGACCCGAAACAGTTGGCTAAAAATATTTTAAAAAAGGAATTATCACCGTATTCTGAGCTTTTCTGAAAGTTAGTTAAAAACCGATTGCAAGATTAGTACTGGTAACGCTGACGAAGGCAGCAGGAACCCGAAAAAATTGGCTAAAACTATTTAAAAAATGCATTTTCCCCGTGTTCTGAACTATTCTGAAAGATTCAAATGTCTAGCTAGTCGGGAAGTTATTTAAATAAATTTTCTGTTGAACCATATAAACGCTGCCGAAGGCAGCAGTGACCCGAAACAATCGGCTAAAAATATTTTTAAAATGCATTGTCACTGTGTTCTGAGCTTTTCCGGAAGTTTTAAATGTATAGCTAGTTGGGAAGTTAGTTAAAATTCGATTGCACGATTTGTACAGGTAACGCTGCCGAAGGCAGCAGGGACCATAAACAGTTGGCTAAAAGTATGAAAAAAATGCATTTTCACCGTGTTCTGATCTAGTCTGAAAGTTTCAAATGTCTAGCTAGTCGGGAAGTTAGTTAATTACATTTTCTGTTGAATCACATAAACGCTGCTGAAGGCAGTAGGTATCGGAAACAGTTGGCTAAAAAATATTTTTAAAAATGCATTGTCGACGTGTTCTGAGCTTTTCTGAAAGTTTCAAATGTCTAGCTAGTCGGGAAGTCAGTTAAATTGCAAGATTTGTCCAAACCGTTTTTGAGTTATTGCCGTTTTTTGATACATTATGGCCAAAACCTATGTATTTTTGGTCATTATGAACCTAATTTTTCTAAATTTCTCCAAAACGGAAAATCATACAAAGTCCAAAAAGGGAGATGCACAACTAGATGTTATGACAAACCTATGTGCCAATTCGCAACTTTCTACGTCCAACCGTTTTTGAGTTATACGACATACACACACACAGACACACACACACACATACAGACGTCATAAAAAATCGTGTAAAGTCCCTTATATCTCTAAAACGAGAGCTCGTGTTAAAACGACACTTGCAGGTGTACAACTAGACATCATGACAGTCACACATATAAATTGGCAACATTCAGCGATCATTCGTTTTCGAGCAATGTGAAATACAAAATCCATTTCGCAAATCGGGATTACTATACTTCCTTTGAAACCTTTGGACGGCCCCTGCCTGCCTGGGCTCGGCCAAGCTTAACGGGTTGGATGCCGTCCGCCGGAGCGAATAAATCGCCAGATCACCGCGTGGAAGCTACTAGGCAGCAATGTAACTAGACGCCAAAGCTCAGGAATTGCAGCACGCTCCAGATGTTAAGGAATTTGGAATAAGTGCACTAACTAGCTGAGAGTCGAAATAACCGGAATTATACAAAATTAAACAATTTTGAATTTAGGCAGGGAGGAAAAAAAAAAAAAAAAAAAAAGAAAAGAAAAGAAAACGCTGGGGGAGCCGCTAAAGTTAGTTGTGCACACAATAATTAAAGCCGAAAGAGGAGGCCATTTGAAAAGGGGAAGGGGACATCACTTATGATTTGAGAAAGACGAGGGAGGAACAATGAGATTATAATAATAATAAAAAAAAAAAAATACGTGAAGCCACTGGGGGATGGAAGATAGTTTTGGGCGCATAGCGAAAATTTTGAAGTTTTTGAAGTGGCAAGGCCTAATCCTAATTGGGAGGGAAATTACTATGCGCAGGGAGGCCGAATGGAGAAGAGAAAGAGGGACCATCGCAATTTTGATCCACCACGGGGGGATGGTTCCCCGCGTTGGTAGCCCGACGACTGCTAAACGACCCCATCGAGCACTTGACGGTGCAGCACAGATTAACGAGGACCAGACACCGCCACACCCTCGTAAAAAAAAAATGAAAAAGAATAAAATAAATAAAATACAAATGATAATAAATAAAAATAAAGTAAATAAAAAAAAAATAGAATTAAAAAAAAAAAAAATAGAATAAATAAATTAATTAAAGTAGGTAAGTACTTAAATTAAAATTGGTGCAGGTCAAAACTTGGTGAGTACCAAAAAGAAATGTGACAGGAGAATTACTATACTTCCTTATACTTTGTATAAGGAAGTAATAAATGATACATCAATTCCATTTTACTCTTGTAATGAGGAGGATGATGGTACTTGTAATCACAATCATACTGACCATGCACATAAAAAAAAAATTGCATTCCTGCATATTTACATTCTAAATGTATTCTCAACCCATATAAAACAAAGGCAGTTAAGGTATTCACCAAATTAAAACCTGATCCTAATGAATATATTTTTGAGGGAAATGAAGATAAACAGATAAATTTTTACGATTCTCTTATATTATTCAAGGACTTCCAAAAAAGTTACAATAGGAAAAATAATATTAAAGAAATTTATAATTTCCAGATTTATATATCAAATAATTCCGAAAAGAGTGTTCACCTTAATAAAAACATGAATATAGGTAAAATTGCTTTGGTTCAACAGATCAAAAATTTTGATGTAAGTGAAATTATTTTGAATGATGACAATAACACAGTATCTAAAAACAAAACTGAACACTCTGTCAATTTAATTCAACCATCTGAACAAATTTTAAACAAAAGAAAAACAGATTTAACTCATTCTGACTTTAAACTTGATCATTTATGTAAAGAAAAAAAAGAGCAGTTGCAAAAATTACTATTCGAAAATTTTGCTGTTTTTTCAAAATCTTTAGCAACCTTAGGACATACTGATAAAGTTATTCCAAATTTAAAGCTCACAAATGATTTTCCAATAAAAACACTTCCTTTCCCAATACCTCAAGCTCTGAAAAATGAAGCTCTCAATCAAATTAGAGAACTTGCAGATGCTAATATCATTGAGCGTAGTTGCTCCGAATGGGCCTGTCCCATCCTTTTGGTAAAAAAGAAACCGGATGGTTCAGGAAAACAAAGATTCAGACTAGCTTTAGATCTAAGAATGTTAAACACGGTAATTCAGGGTTCTTCTTACCCTTTGCCAAAAATTCAAACTATTATTTCAAATTTATCATCATATAAATATTTTACGTCATTAGATTTTCAACAAGCATATCATCAAATCGATTTACCGGAAAAATTTCAAAATTATGTTACTTTTACTTCAATGTTTGGTTCATATAAATATAAACGTTTATGTTTTGGTCTTAAAACAGCTAGCTCTATTTTTCAATCACTTATGGACAGTCTTTTAGATGAAATTCAGGAAGATGGAATCTATTCCTATCAAGATGACTTAATTTTAGGGGCTAACTCTTTTGAAGAAACAATGTTTAAATTAAGGAAAGTATTCGATGTTTTAAAAAAATACAATTTAACTTTAACTCCTAACAAATGTTCATTTCACAAAACAGAAATAGATTATTTAGGTTTTCACATTCAAAATCATACAATTTCTCCGGTGCAGGCTAATATTATTAAAATTAATTCATTTCCTGTACCCACTACTAAAAAACAGGTGAAAAGATTTTTAGGACTTGCTGCTTATTATAAATCATTATTACCAACTTTTTCTCAAATCGTCCAGCCATTAATTGACTTAACCAAACCTAAAGTCACCTTTAAGTGGACACAGAAACATCAAGAAATTTTTGAAAAATTGCAACAATTATTTTTCAAACCTCCAATTGTTAGATTACCTGACTGGAACAAAAAATTTTTCGTGAATACAGACGCATCAAAAGTTGCAATTTCAGGTGTACTTATGCAAAAATTTGGCGATAGACTATTGCCCATTGCATATTTTTCAAAATCATTAAAACCCTCTGAACAAAAATATCCTTCATTGAAACTAGAATTAATGGCCATACATAGATCTGTACTTGCATTTAAGTACTATTTATATAATCGGAATTTTGTAATTCTTTCGGGCAGTGCACCTTTAAAAAAATATAAGAAAACAACAAATCCTGCAGACATTACTACTAGATGGCTTATGGACCTTTCTGAATATTCTTATTCGTTTGAACATATTCCTGGTTCTAGCAATATTTTAGCTGATTATTTGTCCAGATGTAACTTAGATCAAAACCAAGAAAACCTTTCTACTAATCCGAAGATTGTTTTTGAAGAGAATCTTCCTGTCATTCAAAATGATCCTGATAAAGTGAGTACAAATGGTCATGAAAATTATGAAAAAGGTAAAAATGATTATCAATTAAACTTTCTTATTTCTGGCCAAAATGGCAATAAAGATCCCCTCTTGGAAATATCAAATAATACTTTTGTATTTGAACAGAAAAAAGATGATAAATTGTCTCCAATATATAATGAAATTTTAAAAAAAGGATCATCTAAAAAATTTTCTAATTTTTTTATACATCCTGATACTAAAGTTCTAATGATAAAAAAGTATAACACTTGCAATGACACATATACTTACTGTATTTTTGTGCCAGAAAAATTAAAAGCTAAAGTATTAACTATTTCTCATTTATCACACTTCGGATTCACAAAAACTTACGAATTTTTATCATCTAGATTTTTTTGGAGAGGAATGTACAACGACACATTAAATTTTGTTGCATCTTGTACAAATTGTTTACAATCAAAACATCATCGTATACTTAATGCACATTTACAGCCAACCTACACACCGAAATTTCCTGGACATACTATATCTACTGATTTGTTAGGTCCTTTCGAAAATGGTCAATCCATATTGACCATAATTGACCATTTCTCAAGACATGCAGAACTTTATCCCTTAACGGATACATCTGCACAAAAAATTGTTAAATGTTTATTTTCTTACATATCCACACATGGTCGTCCATCTGTAATTCTTTCAGATCTTGGACCCCAATTCACGTCACATGTTTATAACAATTTCAACGACACACTAGGTATCAAAATTTTACACTCTTCTGTTGCTCATCCACAAAGCAACGTTATTTCTGAAAGAATAAACAAAAGTATAAAATATTCCATAAAAACACTCCTACAAGAAGGACACACATTTGTAAATGCTATCAATATTCATAAATCTTTGTATAATGGATCAAAACATTCGTCTACACAATTTTCACCAAACTTCCTACACTTTGGCAGAGAATTAGCGTTAATTTTTGATACATATGATTCTCAGTGCAACCAACCATTCCTTGATAGAAATGTTGATGTTTATAAACTAATGCATGACCTTGATAAAATTTATCATAAAGCTTACAATAATATTAAAATGTCTCAAGAAAGAAGCTATAACTATTATCAAAGAAAAACAAAGTTAAGAAACATTTTCGAAAAAGATATAGTATATTTAAAATCTACTGACAGATTTAGACTTAAATATTATGGTCCTTTTGTTGTATTTAAAAAGCATTCACCAGTTGTATTTTCTATAAAAAGAATAAACTACCCTGATGAGTCTGCATTTAAGGTACATGTGGATAGACTGTTGCTAGCTCCACCCAGAAACACACATTTAGTTGATAACTGTGCTACAAATGATCAAAACACTTTTCAAAACATATCAACACCTACACACTCATATAATCTACGTCCAAGACAAAAATGCACACCAAATAATTTCAATGCTATTCCAAAATCTACACACTCATATAATTTGCGTCCAAGGAAAAATAAGGCAAATCCTTAAAAAAAAAAAAAAAAAAAAAAAAAAAAAAAAGTGGAACGAGTTACCATTGCAGGGGTACCACTGCAGGGGTAAACTTATTGTCATAAAAATCATATACTCATAAATGACCTTTACACTTTATTTATTTAATATTTATAATTTGAAATTTTATTTTACAATCAATTTATCAGTTTCTCAAAAGATATTCTTAACAGCATTTCTATTATATGGTTTAAAAAAAAAAAAAAAAAGGAATATGTAAGCGTTTTTGCTGTAATTCCTATGCGCAAAGGATCTTTGTTGTGCTTACTGCATCATTGCATGCCATTATTGGCGGGCCCACTTTTTGCATGTTCAAGGGTGCAATTGACATAACAATATTGCTCTAAAATGTTGCATATTATGTTATTCAAATCGATATATTTAACATATTTTCTAAAAAAAAAAAAATCTGATGTGGGCACCACATGACTTCCTTATACACTTTTAGAAATATACATAATGTTAAAAAACATTGACATTGGACCCGAAACAGTTGGCTAAAAATATTTTTAAAAAATGAATTATCACCGTGTTGTGAGTTTTCTGAAAGTTAGCTAAAAACCGATTGCAAGATTTGTACTGGTAACGCTGACGAAGGCAGCAGGGACCCGAAAAAATTGGCTAAAAGTATTAAAAAAAGGAATTTTACCATGTTCTGAACTATTCTGAAAGTTTCAAATATCTACCTAGTCGGGAAGTTAGTTAAATAATTTTTTTGTTGGACCATATAAACGCTGCCGAAGGCAGCAGGGACCTGAAACAGTTGGCTAAAAGTATTAAAAAGATGCATATTCACCGTGTTCTGAACTATTCTGAATGTTTCAAATGTCTAGCTAGTCGGGAAGTTAGTTAAATAAATTTTCTGTTGAACCATGTAAACACTGCCGAAGGCAGCAGTGACCCGAAACAATTGGCCAAAAATATTTTAAAAATGCATTGTCACCGTATTTTGAGCTTTTCCGGAAGTTTTAAATGTCTAGCTAGTCGGGAAGTTAGTTACAAATCGATTCCAAGATTTGAACTGGTAACGCTGCCGAAGGCAGCAGGGACCCTATACAGTTGGCTAAAAGTATTTTAAAAATGCATTTTCACCGTGTTCTGATCTAATCTGAAAGTTTCAAATGTCTAGCTAGTCGGGAAGTTAGTTAAATAAATTTTCTGTTGAATCGCATAAACGCTGCTGAAGGCAGCAGGTATCGGAAACAGTTGGATAAAAATATTAAAAAAATGCATTATCAACGTGTTCTGAGCTTTTCTGAAAGTTTCAAATGTCTAGCTAATCGGAAAGTCAGTTAAATTGCAAGATTTGTCTAAACCGTTTTTGAGTTATTACCGTTTTTTCATACATTATGGCCAAATTTTTGTCATTATGAACCTAATTTTCCTAAATATCTCCAAAACGGAAAATCATAGAAAGTCCAAAAAGGGAGGTGCACAACTAGATGTTATAACAAACCTATGTACCAATTCGCAACTTTCTACGTCCAACCGTTTTTGAGTTATGCGACATACCCACACACAGACACACACACACACATACAGACGTCACGAAAAATCGTGTAAAATCCCTTATATCTCTAAAACGAGAGCTCGTGTTAAGATGACACTTGCAGGTGTGCAACTAGACATCATGAAAGTCACACGTATAAATTAGCAACATTCAGCGATCATTCGTTTTCGAGCAATGTGAAATACAAAATCCATTTCGCAAATCGGGATTACTATACTTCCTTATACTTTGTATAAGGAAGTAAAAAGAAAAAAGGGAATTATGACAAACTTAGAAAAATATACTCTTACGTTATATTAACATTTATTTAAGAACATAAGAATTACTTTACACACATTTGTACCTTAGACACTTGTCAAAAACTTAAATTACACATTGTTTAGTATTCAAAATTAAATAAATAAGTTCATAAATAAAAAAAATAAAAAAAAAAAAAAAAAGCATAATATCTTTTGCCATTTCATTAAACACATAATGTTATAATATATCATTTAAAATTTTGAATTTTCACATTTTTGAATAATTTGAACGTTTTGCAATGCCAGCAACATGTATTTCCATAAATGTGTCAATGTGTGAATATTACCGATCGTGACTTTTTTATGCTCTCAATTTTCTTGGAATGACTTTTTAATAATTTTTGTAGATATCAAATCATTGAATCTACACCTTTTTTTTTTAATTTTTTTTTTTTTTAAATAATTATCCCTCCTTGAGAAGATGATTCGTTCAAAATTATTGCCCAAGAGTCATCAACTCAATTGAGAGCATCCAATTTTGAGAATTCTAGTATGCTATTAAACTAGTAATTCTCTATGTATTCATTTGAAAATCTCCCGTCCCTGTTTTTGAGGTGCTCCCGATCGTGCATTTTTCTTAATGGCGTGGTGGAGCTGTTTTTAACATGCCCTATTTATCTAGGACGAAGGCCCTAAGCCTGAGTCATATACTTGTGTTTCACACAAGAGTAAGGTGGGTTGTTCGTGTTACGGTGGATGCCTAACACAATTGAACAGCTTTCCTGGCTGGAATTGGGCAAAATACATTTTTGCTTATATTTTATGGTGTTATTCACACATCATATTTTTTTTCATATTTTTATTTTGACAATATTTTTTATGATATTTCTTACACATCATTTGGTGTATTGTATATTTAGTTTTAGATAATTTTGCTTCTTTACATTTCATTTTTGCATTTATATATATTATTTTCTATTGTAATATGAATACTATTTCCACGAGGTACTATTATGTTTGCAAACTATAGTTATTTCAATCTAGCAGAAGAAATAATTAGAAAAATACATGATATCCAATATTACTGCTTTTTCATTGTGACTGTCAGTGATTCATATAGATATATCAACAAAATCGTATATGCAGTGGACTATGAAGCATGTATTTAAGAAAAATAGGATGACTGGAGAATATTCTCATGGACGTGAAAATGTGCACATATTAAAAAAAAAAAAAAAAAAAAAAAAAAAAAAATTGTAATGGTAGCTACTCTATATATTTCATACAAAGTTGTACAACTGTTTACAGTGCGTTGCATGAATATAAACGCACCGTAGCTTTAAGAATTAGAATGGTATAGAAGTGCAATAAAAATTTATGAATAGGTAACACTTGATACAAACTGTATGTGTATGATTCAAGAAATGAAAATACGAGTCAAAACAATGAAATACCATTATGATTTTTTAGAAAATAATTTTATTGAATTTATGACAAAAATACGTGTTGCGTGAATTTAAACGCACATGTAAAAAATAAATAACTGAGTAACAAATAATGTATCTAATATTTTGTAAAGCCACCATGGGCTTTTAGAACAGCCAGTAAACGTCTTGGCATTGACTGATATAGTGGCATGAGGTCATCCAAGCTGATTGTCTTCCATGCTAATAGAATGGTCGATTTTAGTTCATCTTTCGTGTTAAACTGCCTTCTGTTTACGTAAACACGGCGACCCAGAATACCCCATACGTTCTCCATTATGTTTAAATTGGGGCTTTTTGAGGGCTAATACAGAACTTTAATTTTATTGTCACGGAACCATTTTTTCACGATATGTGTTGTATGTACAGATGCACAATATTGTTGAAAAATATAATTTCTTCAAGCTTTCTCGACTGCTTGACGGCGGAGGTTCCTTGTGAGCATCTGGACATAATCTACAGAGTTCATAATGTTCTCCACGAACTCTAATTCGAAAATTCCTTTAAAACCTATGGCTGCCCATACCATGACAGACCTACCTCCAGATTTACGTTTTGAACAGCACATTTCTTCGGTTCTCAAATCGCGCCAGTAGCCATGAAATTTGTCCAGGCCATCGAGATTGAACTTTTTTTCATCTGAGAAGATGACTTCCCAATTTAGTCGTTCTAAAAATGCATTTTCTTGCCCATTCCAACCACATATCTTTGTGCTTTTGAGTGAGGGGTGGTTTTGCCTTCATTTTCTTAAATTTAATGAATGTAGCAGATTTGATAGTTCTCCATATGGTTGTCCGATGGTCCCAGCTTGTATTGAGCCTTTATCTTCGCACTGGAAATATTTTTATTCTTTGCAGCGTTGCATATTCGAAGTTTGTCGTAACTGGTGAGCTTTCCTGTTCGCTTCTTATACGCTTTTTTCCCATAATTTGCTTCTTTCTTTATACAATTTCGCACAACACTTTCACTTCTTCCGATTCGACGTCCAATTTCACGATTTATAAAGCCTTTACCACGCATAAAGTCGATTTTTATTCTCTCGTCTACTGTCAAAGTTTTCCCTCTTGCCATCCTGAACAAACTCCGTAAATTTCGCATTCAAGCATTAAAGCTGCTTTTAGAGAACTTTAGTAACACGACTATCTGTGTTTTAATTTAATTCCGGTGGCTCTGTTAAATTTTAAACGCAAAAAACAGAGTGCGTTTAATTTCGCGCAACAAACGAAAAACAGTGAAAAATAAGAAAATGCTTAAACACTCATTTACAAAAGCTTGCATGAGCCTAAACATACGTGCTCAAAGCACCTTCTTCAGTTGTAAGTCATATGCATTAACAGTAAGTCAAATTCCTTATTTAAAATTAAAAAAATTCTATTTCTAGTTATAGGAAAAGGTGCGTTTATATTCATGCAACGCACTGTACATGTATATTTCTTTTGATACCTTATACATATATATAATTTGGCTGTTCTATATGTAGAATATGTGTTGTATATGATTACCCTGGGCAACACCTCTTTCTTTTTCAGACGAATGGGAGAAATATGTGATATCGAAAATCACATATTCTAAATTATGTATTACATTTCTGATAAATTTAATTCTTTCCCAATTCATTTTCTATCTGTATAAAAAGCGAGTTAATATTTGCGGTTTCATTCCTTTATTCCAAAAGAGCAAAACATTATATCTCTATTTCTTTAATAAAAAATAAATAAATAAATAAATAAATAAATAAAAATAAAAGCAAGAGATGAACTTTCAATCGCTTTATTCTGTGGAGAACAATTCGTTTCATCTCAATTAAATAAAACAGAATAAAATGTTTCCTGATGTCATTTTTTGAACATTGAACAGATCTCACATCTGTTACTTAAAAATAGAAATATCGTATTCTTTTCGACTAAAGTCAAGGAGTAAAAAGTTAACGATAGAAATTCTTGTGGTCAAGAGTTAAGGTTGGTTTGCCAGATTCTCACGAACTGATAACGGTTTTTTTGGCTAAGAAATCAATCGCCAATATATTTTAAAAAGTTATACTAAATTAGCTGTAACTGAAAAAGTGGGTGTTGTCCTTGGCATCAAAAATTTCTGTGGTTTGGTGTAATGTATTCAGCCAACAATTTCATCACTTCTGCATCTTCTCTGCTGCTGAAAAGACGTAACTTTTGAATACTTCTCTCCCCGTGTCCATCCCGTTCATTTTCATGTATTCATATATTGTATTAGAAAACGAACATCTTGATTCTTTTCAAAAGAATATTTCTGAAGTATATCATTAGTGTTGAATTCTTTAATTACAAGCAATATTGTTACGAAGTTGAAGATAAATAAAATATTTTAATGTCAGCAACGAATTCTGGATTATTGTGAACAGTGCAATGTGCACGGCCAACCACCTCAATGACTTTGATCCTTTATCACTATTTTACCAGTGTATTGCTTAATAATAATATGAGAAATTTATGCATCATCAAAAGTGCTATTATCATCAAGTCGTTTCTACAAAATAGTGCAACAAACTCTATAGCACAGGCAGCTTTCCTGGACATGGTAAAATATTACAGTAAAGCACTTCCACTAACAATAAAAAAGACTGTTATGGCTTAAATATTGGCAGCCCTGTATATCTTCTAAAAGTTATGTACCCATCACATGGTAAACATAAATATAATCCTATATTAATAACAGACGGCACAACATGAAGTACACTTTATCAATTTTCAAGTATTGTCGTACTATAATTTAGTTCTTTTGTGCAGCCCTGTAAACTAACAATGAATGATTTCTATACCATATTCTATATGAAACATGTTTTTACGTATATGAAATATATATATTCGTTTCATTTTGTTTAGTGCAGTCTATAGATGTTTAAACTCTATTTACCTGCAATTTTCCCCAATGTATTTGAATGTCCTCTTGTGTGTCCCTGTACACGAACCATTTGCTTCATCTCAACAAAAAGGTTAGTATAGCATCCCTATATCATGCACATATAGAATGCCAAGTTTGAACTTTCTGCTATAATTTGTTTTTGAGATATACAAATAACAGACAGACAGACACACGCACACACACACACAGACCAACCACTAAAAACATGATTTTTGGATTCTGGGGACCTCAAAACGTGTAAATATAACAAAAACTCAATTTTGAAAATTTAACCCAAAATCAATACTTTCTCTGCCTTATGGGCCTCTGCCTTTTAATAAATTATTTGCACTTAGTAAAATATAGGAAAGCATAGAAGAAAGTGTTGTGGTGGCCACAACATACTAGTTTATTCTTGAAGTTCATAACTCACATAAATGGTTAAAAATTATTATTGATCTATTTTTTCAGATTTTTTAATTTTGAAATTAAACAATTAGTAATTACATTTCAAATTCTTTTTAAAAATAATTTACAAACTGTATGACAATGAAAATTTACCTTATTTTATAAATAAAAAAAGTTTTGTATGATTTTTAGATGAATAAGTAATTTTCATTTAGTTTTCGGGTTGGGTTCGGATCTAATGACAGCGGGTTCGGGTCGGGTGCGGTTCGTAAAAATTTCTCTACTGCGGGTTCGGGTTGGCGAAAACAGTTTTGTCGGGTTCGGGACGGTTTTCGGGTTGATGAAAATTTTTTTTGTCGGGTTTCGGGTTGATACAAAATTCATCTGTCGGGTTCGGAGGGTTTCGGAGAGATGTTTAGCAGTTGAGATCTGAGAAGAGTCCCATTTGTTTATGCTTTCAAGTTTTGTTGCCAGAATCCAGGCTCGAGATTGGTTTAGAATTTTCCCAGGGCTCCCAAAGAAATATACGGGCTTAATTTCTATGCAAGACTTCACCGCATCTGAAATCGAGCTGACGTTTGCAAAATCATTTTAGTATTTTCAAATGCTAATACCTTTACTCTATATTCTATTACCTATACTATAATACCTTTTGAAAATTAGAGTTTTCTAATTTTCAAATTTCGCATCATTAAGTCTTCTGCCGTGAAAAAAGTTTTATGGAGCAATTACGAATTATTAGCAATTTATAATTTTGAATGACGATTTCTAAGTTTAAAAATAAAATGGTTTCCCTTTAATTAAACTTAATTATTTTTTATCCTTTTATATATAAATATTGTTCCGATGAAGTTTTTCTTTATAGAAAACTTTCCAATAAGAAAACGTGATACAAGGTGACATGATGATCCATATAAGATCATTAACATGAAAATTTTCGATAATAAAAGAAAAAGGAAAAAATGAAGAAGGAAAAGAAATCATATAGTATATAAAGCCGTGAAGGACTTCTGTCAATTATTTTATTTCTGTTAGTTACTTATTAGCATTTTCGAATTTCTTATTTGTTCTGTAAATTACCATTCCTTCAGTTCACATAAAAATAAATTCTGACAAAAAACAGCAAACGTCTTATAAAAATATCGATAAAATATAGTGTCAAAATTCTGTTTATCATCTATTTTTTAAATAAATTCTTTTTCTTTTTAAATCTGTTTTGATAAGGAAAAAAATCACGCCAAACAAATTATTTTTTAAATAAATAACGAGTCTTATCAACAAGAAGATATGAGCCTTCCGTCAGTCGTGCTTCCCATTTATTCAAAAATCGATATTGCTATCGAAGACTCAATCTGAGTTTCAAAAAAGAGAATTTAGATGAACTTTCTTTTTTCGAGTAAAATAGATGACAGGATAAATTTTGTGACAATTTAATCACACGTGAATAATTATTCATATTAAAATTTCCTTTTTTTTTAAATGCTTGAACGGAGTTTCATACTAATAACATAATGTTTACGTGATATCATTTTGAAAATTATTCCAAATGAAAAGAAAATATAAAATAAAATTTTTAAGCCCTTTGTTTAATTACATTCTTTAATTCAATCATAAATTATTATTTCATTTTTTTCCCCTTTTCCTTTACAAAAGTTTGATACTTGCATACAAATTTGCGCATTTCATATTATTTGTTAAATAAAAATAGTATGTCTCATACAAAACTGAAAATGAAGGTAAATAATTTATAAAACTTTTCCTTTGATTGTTCTAACATAATTTCTTCTAACCGTGATAATGTTTCACTATATATTCTTGAAAAGTTCTCAAAATGAAAAAAAAAAACGTCAAAAATTCAAAACACAAATGAACGAAAGCATACTGGTTATAACGAACCGTCTGAATGGACTTAATATAAAGTACTGTATAAGCCGAATTTTCATTATATGCAAATTTGTTAAAACATTGATAATATCATAGAATTAAACAGTGGTTTTTGTCAAAAAACTGTACTATATGATAGTACACAATTTAAACTAATAAATTATTAATCACTTAAATGTACAATCAAATGTTAGAGCTGAAGAAATTTAATTAGTGCGCATACTTTTATTTTTACATGCCCTGGAAATATATAGCTATTTTTGATGACAAATGTATTTAGAATATTATAAGCGGTTTTCACTCTAAAGATTGAAAGAGCTGACGTTTCACTTTCTTCTTCTTACAGGATAAGAAAGCTACTTCATTATTATTACTATTTTGTTTTATTTCGGATTAGTCGCCTTTAACAACCTGCTGGTTAAAATTCTTATTTTAATAAACTTTTACTCGGTGGTGCCTGTTACTTTCATAAATTTCTAAAATACGCATAGCTAACTTCTCTCTGTAATGAGGATTAAAGTTGTGAATAACGCTTTGTTCCCAGAAATACTGCCTTTCAAGACTTTAATATAAGTTCACTTTTTCGGGAAAAAAAAAAAAAAAAAAAAAGAAAAAAAGAAAATATACAGACACGACATTATTTCATTATTTAAAACATGAAAATCTCACATTGACAGATTTTAATTTAGTGCCAGAGGCCTACTGCTAAACTTGTTAATATCGACAAATTCTTCTTTAGTTAATTCATGACGATCTAAATTCCATGATAAAGTTTTCATTAAATCAAACCAATGTGTTTCAGCTGCAGATATTGTAACAAATAACATTGGAAGTCCAAACTGTCTTATAGCCGCAAAACAACATTTTTTCTCTTTTTCCCAATGAGGGAGAGGTGTGCCTTGGGTGGGGGGACTCATGTCAAAGGTGTGCCTTGGGGGGGGACTCATGTCAAAGTTGTACCTTGGGGGGGACTCATGTCAAAGTTGGGCCTTGGGGAGACTCATGTCAAAATTGGGCCTGGGAGGGGGACTCATGTCAAAGTTGGTCCTTGGGGGGACTCATGTCAAAGTTGTACCTTTGGGGGGACTCATGTCAAAGTTGTACCTTGGGAGGGACTCATGTCAAAGTTGTGCCTTGGGGGGGACTTCATTCAATAAATCCCCATTCAATAAACCGACTGAAATAGGCCCTTAGCACTATTAAGAGTGTATTATAAAAATTCGACAACGCTGTAACCGACTGAAATAGGGGTACCTTGGGGGGGACTCATGTCAAAGTTGGGCCTGGGGGGGACTCATGTCAAAGTTGTGCCTTGGGGGGACTTCATTCAATAAATCCCCATTCAATAAACCGACTGAAATAGGACTACAGCACTAATTAAGAGTGACCTATAAAAATTCGACAACTGTACCGACTGAAATAGGCCTCTAGCACTAAAAAAAGAAATCTGTGAAATAGTCATTTTGGTTCACTATAGGCGGATTTATCTCATAAGTTCACAATAACCATTGAAATTAACATAAATAGGTGTTCAGTTGGGACCCTGAAAAAGTTCACATAATCGAGAATTCACTCTATCCAGGTTTCCCAAAAACGAGGTTCGACTGTGTAAGCTTTTTATGTTCCCTTGCGTACTTACGTTTATATTAAGTTTGAGATTGCTTTTTAATTTTCTTTTACGGTACATTGATACTTGCTTACAGTCAGTATGGCTATTACACAGTTGGTTAAGGATAAAGGGAAATTATGTGATCCATGAGAAATTTTCCTTTTAACAGTACTTTATTAGAGTTTTATATTACTGACAGTTACATACTATTGTTATATAACGTCGCCAAGAAAAATATTCAAAAAAAAAAAAAAAAAAAAAAAAAAAGCACAACATTCCCAGAATGAAAATGTAAATATTTTACCTTCCCTTCTAACACCATGTCAGTAGTACGAAACTCAAATCAAAAAGGAGAATAAAACTGAAAATATGAATTTTAAAATATCTACTTTTTCTTTTTAAAAAAGAAAAAACTTTTTTATGAATAACTTCGCTTTAATTTAAAATCAACTATGGACGAAACATAACTAATAAATAACGAAACATGTAATTTTATGCACAAGCATGAATGCTTTGTCAAAATAATAATGAAAAATACAACCAAACTAAAAAAAAAAAAAAAAAAAAAAAAAGTCAAGAAAACTACAGCCAAAATAAAAACTAGATAAATATGGAAAATACTCACATTGAAAAAGAAGGTATAAAACATTCAGAATCCAAGTACATGATTAAGCTTTCATGCATTTACATATTAAGCTTTTACTTGTAAGTTGTCTTTTTATTAAAAAATTTCTTTTTCGAAGCACTGAAGCTTATAAAAAATACGCATTTTATGATTTATTAAATAAAAATTAGTATGTCTCTCACATAAATTAGTACAATTTGAGCAAAGTCATCTTATTATGGAATTGGGACTTTATAAACTATTTTTTTGTAAATTGTCGTCTTAAAATATAAAAATAAATAAATAAATGCATATGTATGCATTTAAGCATAAAAATCTTAAGTGTATTAAAAATTCTTCAAAATCATTTAAATAAAAAAATAATAAAATTTTACTTTTGAAAATTCTTTTTTTTTTTTTTTTTTTTTTTTTAACTATCCAGTTTTAGACTAAAACACAATTTTAAGTTTCTAAAAGAACTGAAATTATCATGAAATTACATCAGTCAAACAAAAAAATGTTTCTTCAAAGTTAGTTTGTCAGTGTATCCACGAAGTAATAATCAAATATGTTCGTGTATATTTGATCAATGACAATGACAAAGTGAATTTTAGGGTGTGTGTATTTTTTTTTTGGGGGGGGGGGGGGGGGTGGGGGGGGGAGGGATTAACGACATTGTGCATTGAAACCTTTTTTAAAATGAATGTAATTTTGAATTTTTTAAAATTTAAATAGCGTTGAAAAAGATTTAACATACAAGAATGCAAAATTTCTTAAATTTTAAACGGCAATTTACAAGAAATTTATAACGTCCACTCTAAGGAACTTTTCCTTTTAAAAATATTCTAAGAGAGTTTCATATAATTTTACGTCTGCCAAGTTTTCGTAAAACAGTTACAAGATTACCACACTTTCTAGTAAACTAACAGCCCCTCGAAACTAAAAGAATACTACATACTTGATCTCCTTTTTTACCCCAAACTTACGCCGAATCCATTTGCTTATGCAAATCTGATTGTTTTCTTCTTCATTTTTGGAGTGCCACAATTATCATTATTTGTGATGTCCTAATGCTTCAAAATGTGAAAAATAACAGTTTTAAATGTCGTAATGTTTGAAAATGTTAAAATAGTTATTTATTACATACCAAATCAAGCAATGTGACTGTACTGCGGCACTTAGCGGATATTTGTTTCAGTATCTTTCAGCGAGACGTTTGAAATGTCTATCTTCAAAGTTTCAGCTTAATCCGTATTTTAGTTAGAGCTACAGAGTGCTCTAAACTAGACAGGTCAAGTTTAATTGTAATCACCCTGTATATTGCCTCTTAACCATGACGGCAATTTTCACAAATTTCGCGAAAATTTAAATAAAATATTTTGTCTCATTATATATATATATATATATATATTACACGTGTATATTTAACATGCAAATATATATTGCCTCTTAATCATGACGCTAATTTTCACAAATTTGAAAAAAATATGTAATAAAACATGTTGTCTAATTTCCCAAAAAGTTTTTCCACATTCATATTTAATTTTGAAAATACATATTGCCTCCTAATCAGACGTCCAAAATTCTGTTAAATTATTAAATATAAAATAACTCTAAAACAAAATTGAAAATCGAACCAGTTTTTAATGAATTAATTACAACTGTTACATTTGTTTATTTTTCACTATTATTATTATTATTATTATTATTATTATTTACAACAGTGGACACTTCTGCGATTATGAAATTAATCTGAAATGCTTGGAAATACTTCTGCAACAGTGAAACATGTTTATATTTCTTATAAGCATAAAAAGTCTGGAGTGACTCCACTCGACTTTCCCAACATTGAGTAATTAACGTTTTTGTAAATAAAGTAAAGTAAGCGGAGTTGTTAAATTAACGAAAGAGAGAAAATTATAATAGGGTGTTTGAGTGTTTTTCTCCATATAGTGCACAATGTTTAAATTAATGCTATTGAATTTTGAGCCCAAATAATGATAATATTAAACAATTTTTCTTTGTGTTCCTATAAAAACCTATAAATGCTAGATTCACCAAAATGCTTATAGTTAGTGCAACAGTGACTTATAATTTTTATATAAATTTTCAGCTCCATCGGTTAACACATTTAGACGCTATCGTATTTTAAAGTTTGAGCGAATATGCTACAATGATAAAGAAACTTGCATTCTGTCTGTGTAAAAAGAACCATAAGTGCTAGATTCTCTAAAGTTCATAAAGTTTGTGTGACGTTGACCTAAAACATGTATATAAATTTTCGGTTCATTTGAATGAGGGGTTTAGTCGCTATCGCACTTTAAATAATTTGAGCCTATAGACCATAATGATAAACAATTTTTATTTGTGACCCTGTAAAACTCTGTAAGTGATAGAGTTACCAAAATCTATACAGTTTGTGTGATTATGACATAAAACATGTATATGAATTTTCAACTCAAACGGATAAAGCATGTAGATGCTAACATATTTTAAATAATTTCACCCCATAAGCCATAATGATACAGAATTATTTGTTGTGTCCCTGTGAAAAACTACATGTGCTAGACTCACCAAAACCTATACAGATTGTGAAACTGTGACCACTGTGATGCGTATAAATTTTTTGCTCAATTGAATGAGGCGTTTAGACGCTATCGCACTTTTAAAAATTTGGTCCCATAAGCCATAATGATAAAAAATTTTACTTTGTGTCCCTGCAAAAAAACTATAATTGGTAGATTCACCGTAATCTATACAGTTCGTATAACTGTGACCTATAACATGTGTTTAAATTTTTTGCTCAGTTTAGTAAGTCGTTTAGACACTATCGCACTTTTAAAAATTTGACCCCTGTGCTATAGAGTTTGTTGCACTATTTTGCATAAACGACTTAATGATAATAGCACTTTTGATGATGCATAAATTTCCCGTATTATTATGAAGCAATACACTGGTAAAATAGTGATAAAGGATCAAAGTCATGGTTGGCCGTGCACATTGCACTGTTCACAATAATCCAGAGTTCGTTGCTGACATTAAAATATTTTATTTATCTTCACTTCGTAACAATATGGCTTGTAATTAAAGAATTCAACACTAATGATATACATCAGAAATATTCTTTTGAAAAGAATCAAGATGTTAGTTTTCTAATACAATATATGAATACATGAAAATGAACGGGATGGACACGGGGAGAGAAGTATTCAAAAGTTACGTCTTTTCAGCAGCAGAGAAGATGCAGAAGTGATGAAATTGTTGGCTGGATACATTACCCAAAACCACATAAAAATTAAGCCAAGGCAACACCCAACTTTTTCAGTTACAGCTAATTTAGTGTAACTTTTAAAAATATATTGGCGATTGATTTCTTAGCCAAAAAATCCGTTATCAGTTCGTGAGAATCTGGCAAACCAACCTTAACTCTTGACCACAAGAATTTTATCGTTAAATTTTTATTCATAGACTTTAGTCGAAAAGTATACGCGATTTCTATTTTTAAGTAACAGATGTGAGATCTGTTCAATGTTCAAAAATGACATCAGGAAACATTTTATTCTGTTTTATTTAATTGAGATGAAACGAATTGTTCTCCACAGAATTAAGCGATTGAAAGATCATCTCTTGCTTTTATTATTATTATTTCTTTTAAATGAAAGGAATAGTATGGCTTGCTCTTTTTGTAAGAAGGAATAAAGAATGAAACCGCATATATTAACTCGCTTTTTATACAGATAGAAAATGAATTGGTAAAGAATTAAATTTATCAGAAATGTAATACATAATTTAGAATATGTGATTTTCGATATCACATATTTCTCCCCTTCGTCTGAAAAAGAAAGAGGTGTTGCCCAGGGTTATCATATACAACACATATTCTACATATAGAACAGAAAAATTATATATATGTATAAGATATAAAAAAAAATGTATATGTAAACAGTTGTACAACTTTGTATGAAATATATAGAGTAGCTACCATTACATTTTTTTTTTTAAATATGTGCACATTTTCACTCATGTCCATGAGAATATTCTTCAGTCATCTTATTTTTCTTAAATACATGCTTCATAGTCCACTGCATATACGATTTGTTGATATATCTATATGAATCACTGTCAGTCACAATGAAAAAGCAGTAATATTGGATATCATGTATTTTTCTAACTATTTCTTCTGCTAAATTCATAACTATACTTTGTTTGCAAACATAATAGTACTTTGTGGAAATAGTATTCATTACAATAGAAAATAATATATATAAATGCAAAAATGAAATATAAAGAAGCAAAATTATCTAAAACTAAATATACAATACACCAAATGATGTGTAAGAAACATCAGAAAAAAAATTGTCAAAATAAAAATATGAAAAAATATGATGTGTGAATAACACCATAAAATATAAGCAAAAATGTGTTTTGGCCAATTCCAGCCAGGGAAGCTGTTCACTTGTGTTAGGCATCCACCGTAACACGAACAACCCACCTTACTCTTGTGTGAAACACAAGTATATGACTCAGGCTTAGGGCCTTCGTCCTAGATGAATAGGGCATGTAAAAAACAGCTCCACCACGCCATTACGAAAAATACACGATCGGGAGCACCTCAAAAACAGGGACGGGAGATTTTCAAATGAATAAATAGAGAATTACTAGTTTAATAGCATACTAGAATTCTCAAAATTGGATGCTCTCAATTGAGTTGATGATTCTTGGGGCAATAATTTTGAACGAATCATCTTCTCAAGGAGGGATAATTATTTAAAAAAAATTTAAAAAAAGGTGTAGACTCAATGATTTGATATCTACAAAAAATTATTGAAAAGTCATTCCAAGAAAATTGAGAGCATAAAAAAAGTCACGATCGGTAATATTCACACATTGATACATTTATGGAAATACATGTTGCTAGCAAAACGTTCAAATTATTCAAAAATGGGAAAATTCAAAATTTTAAATGATATATTATGACATTATGTGGTCAATGAAATGGCATAAGATATTATGCATATGTTATGAGATAAAGAATGCACACAAGGCGACAAACTGCCTTTATTTTGTAAGATGAAAAGAAACCGAATATATTAACTCGCTTTTTATACAGATAGAAAATGAATTAAGAAAGAATTAAATTTATCAGAAATGTAATACATAATTTAGAATATGTGATTTTCGATATCACAACCCCACAGGCCACAATGATAAAAAGTTTATCTTGTTGTCCCTGTGAAAAAACTATAAGTGCTAGATTCACCCAAATCAATAGGGTCCGTGATACGATGGCTTACAACATACGTACCAACTTTCAGCTTATTCGAGCAAAGCGTGTTCATTCACACACATGCACACACACAGACATACATACATCATCGTAACAATAGCGAAAACGGACTCAGGGGACCTCAAAACGTATAGAAACATCAAAATCTCAAATTCGGATTTTTGACATGATTATAATACTTTCCTTACACATGTATGTTCGGAAAGTAAAAAAAGTTTTGTTTAGGAAACAGTATGAAAAGCATTGTCATTTTACAAAGCCACACAAATAAATTGGGATTTATTAGGGGGTCATATCTAAAAGTTTTTCAAAATATATTATAAGTGGTACAATGTGTTTTCTTTACTGTGAAAAATTTCATTTCATTTTGGGTTTCGTGTGTAATTTACAGACATTATACAGGTGTATTCAAAATTAAGTGAATACATCCATTTCTATTGGATATATTTGTTGAAAGTATTTTAGCAAATTATACCTTATTCAAGGAATTTGTTTAAGAATGATAATTATTTTCTCTTATTCATTTGGTGGGTAGACAAACTGTTGTTTGAAGTCAAATTTTTAATATTATATTTTTCTATATTTACGCATTTTTTGATACCCTGAGCACAAACATGATGCATTTAGCGGTTGGAATTTATGCTGTTATCAGCGTAATTTAAAAAGAAGGATGTAAATGAAGGATGTTCAAATTTAACATTTTAAAGACAACATGGTGATGATACTTAAAAATTTTTTCTAAGCTCGGTGACATTTTTAAATGTGTTGTGGGTAAAAGTACTCCTGTATAGTTTGAAATATATATATATATATATATTTAACTTCATAAGAACATTAAATGTAGGTACAATAAATAAATAGGGGGTTGTAGACGCTATCCCGCAATAATAATATACGTATAAAAAAGTTCCTAAAACTAGCAGGATTAGGGAAATTTGTGCAAATGCCACTCAAAATTATAGCGTAACCACGTTTCCTACGCTTAGCAGTGAGGGTGATTCCAAAGGCTTAGAGGAGTGCCAAATTGACCAACAGGTTGGGATTTGGTGAACATCCAGTCATTCGTGTTCGCTTATCGCTTATTTTCTCTCAGCGACAAGGTTATTACCCCTATTTTAACACTGGACGCGTTGAGTCCGAACTTGTGCAGAGGTTCTCATGGTCGCAAGAAATAGGGTTAAAGAAAAAAAAAAATTCTAAAATTAAAATAAAAAAGTAAACGATGTAAAGCGTAGAACAACGGAATAAGGGTTTTATAACCTATGCTTTCGACATGATTTTCAGTCTCGTTAGTTATTCAATTAATTTTATTTCTCTTTTTTCTTTTACCGTAAAGAAGAAAAAAAACTATCAAGAATATTGTTAAAACGCTAAAAAAGAAACTATTTAAATTAACTTATCCTATCAGAAAATAGCTTAACTCCGATATTTAAGAAGGAATTCCATCCTTTTAATCAAATTATTTTCGAAAAAAATGGAAGCACCTTAAGACAAAATTGAAAGCCGAAAAAAAAGTAGTTCATTAATTATTCATTATAATTTGCACTTTAGGAACTTTCCTTTATTATTTAAAGATTATATTATGGAAACTGGAAAATGGAATTTTAAAGTTATTAGCTGAGGGATGAAAAAACATTAAAATATGTATATCAAATAAAAGGACTGAAGAGTCATTAAATTCTCGAAGGAAAAAGGTCTTGATTTTAATCTTAAAAATCTTTTGTTAAAAAAAAAAAAAAAAACTATTCACATTTTACTAAAGTTACTTTATACCCTTTTTCGATACGTCTCATAAAAGCGGTTTAAAGTGTATGAAACTTATAGATATTAAGAGGTTTTATAAAAGTCTATAAGTTCACAAAAGTAAAAGTGTTCAAACAAAACAATTTAACGTTTTCTGCAATTATGGAATAAAAAGAGAAAAAATATTCGACGTTTTTATTGATGTTAAAGAAGTTAAATTTGTAAAAATAAAAAAGATTAAAATGGGCAGAGAAAAAAAAAAAAAAATTAAACGGTAAAAAGGGTCTTTTATTCATAGAAATAAAGCAAATCTGGTGGCTGGATGATTAGCGCTTAGGTCTCCAGTTAGTATTCGCGTCCCAATTCAGGCATAAATGTATGAAGACATCGGAATTTACTTTAAGCATAGTAGTTCCCGTTCTAATTAGGCCTCATGAATGGCTGAAAGAGTCTCTTCTTTACTGTGATTTCTCTGTTTTGCTTTTAAAATTATATAATTTAACTTGCACTACGAGAATTATTTTATAAATATTATTTGTGCTAATTGATTTAATAAAGCTAATATTTTGTTATTTAATTATTAGTTTAGCTATCTATTTTTTTTATTTTTATAAACTTTAATATACTTTCTTCCATCAAATTAATTCCCGTCTTACTATCGGTATGGGGAACTTAGTTTTTCTGAAAATTGTTGACCTCGATTTTTTTTTTTTTTTTTCATTTGTACACGGTCTGAAGTAAGAGGAAATCCGAAAAATCATAAAATCGATGTAGTGACCATTTTTAGGTTAGTGAGTTTGTTGGTCTGTGTTGGTAATATATCAAGAATGAAAATGGTGGAATTAGATTCAAAACATCACTTATGTTACTGGCAAGACCACCCCCTCCCTTTTATTTTTCTACATTCTAATTTTAAAATTTCGAACGTGGTTCAAAATTTAAGATTTTTTTAAAAGAAGAAACTCTTAAAACCTCCCATAAGCGTGCATTATGAGGAATATTTTAATCGTAAAGGTATTAGACCAATTTTAAAATATCCTACTGGCCTGAACATTATTGAGTGTGAATATTCTAATTTGGAACTTTGGAAGTTATTCGAAATTCACTATTTTTCTTGATGTGCGAAAATAGGGCTAAATTTCGCATACGTGTGCATTATGGAGATAATTCTATTTGAAATAGTACGGAATTGCACGAAAACTAAAATACGAATCTAATCCTAATAAAATTAAGCAGTAGATAAGATAAAATAAATGTATCGAATCGTATGGGTAGCCTACTGGTTGGAACATTTCAATCTAGACCATGCTAAGTGGTTGGCATAGGGCTTATTCTTTGACACGAATATAGTTAGTATTATCACAGAGATTTATGAAAATAAGTATATGATGAGAGACTGAGTAGAGCTTACATATGCGCTGAACGGCCAAGCATTCGAAGCTTTTCGTGGTTTTCTCAGACACTTGCGTGAATATAAGATAGGATCCATTAAAATAGTACCCACAGAATGCATCAAGCCCAGGTATAATTCCTTTATTTAACCCTTTGTGGCGAAGACAATTCGGATCATTTAAATTATACTGCCACCGGAATTCATGAACTAAATTAAACTAAAAGAAATTTTAATTTTTAAGGTTAAAAAAAACCGGTCTTTTCTGCTATGTTATAAACGTAAGTTTTTGCTAAAAAATTTCCAGGATGAATTTTTGCAGCTGGATCTTAAATTTTGCGTCCTCGCAGCGAGGACAGCGCGCGTTAAGGGGTTAAACAATTGATCTTAACCCACACATCAACGAATGAGACTAGGCAAAACATTTCAAATGTTAAGAATTAAAAATAATGAAAAGAGGTGAGCTTATAAGAAATCAAATTATTATTAATATTCCTTAAACTTGTATTAACCTAAAGTTTAAGCTTAATAAATATTCAGTATCATACAGCAAATGTAGAGGATTAGAGTTCAGTCAGTTGAAATTTAGTTACACTGGGGTTTAATTACTATCTATCTTCCTTTATAATTATGAGAACAAAATGTAAGCAAATTTATGCAAATAAAATTACTTTGACTGGATAGCAATCTGGTGTTCGAAATAAAATTTCATGATGTTAACATTTCAAACTTTTCCTTTCAATTTATAAACGACTAGTTTTATTTACAAAATATTTTTTTACTTTTTAAATATATATATCTATATATACATACATATGCATAGTTTAAATTTAAGCATTCTTTTGAAAAAATATAGTTAAGAAATATGTGAAAATTTATCTAGAATTTGTAAAGATTTTTTTTTCCAGAGAAATGTTATGAAAGGGAATGTTTTGAATTTAAAATATTCACTTAAGTTTACATTTGAATATATTACGTATGCTATATTTAAATAAATACTTTCTATGTAAACTTTAGAAATGTCTTAAAAATGTTTAAATAAAAATATTTGAATTTATGTCTCTTTTAATACTTTTTGCCCTGTTTGAATATCAAACTTATTTCAATTTATGTTATTTGATTTCAACAATGTTCTCGGAATTAAAAGGAAACACAACATTTAGCATTTCGGATAAAATGGGTGCCAAATTATTGGAAAGGTATCTAATACTTCGAATTTAAAGGATATTCTTATTCCGCTCTTTTATACAAGTCAGTTCTTTTTACAAGTGTACTTGGTGTAAAAATTCGGTTGAGGTGTCTGAAAAAAGCTCTTGGTCTGTAGATGTGCTATGAGAAGAGAAAAATAAAAAAAAGTCGAACGGTTCCCCCCCTGGGGGGGAAGCTGTTTCTCCCCCGGGGGAAACGGATGGGAAACCGTTTCCACCCGTTTGGATTAAAAACACGTTTACGAGCTTAACTGAGCTTCAAATTACTTCACGGTGAAGAAATTGTACATATGGGGACTAGAGTCGAATACTAAAAAATCAATATCTGCGAATTTGGAATTTTCGATTTTAAAGGAGGGAAAAGGGGGAAAGTAGATTTGGAGGGGAGGGGAAAGGGGGGAAATTAGTTTGAGAGGGAAATCCATTCTAGACCCGCACATGTAGCACCTCATTTTGAAGGTCTTGAAATTTCATGTCGATTGGGGATGTTTGTATACAGCATAGTGCGACCTCTGGTGGTGAAAAATGGAACTAAGTGATTTTGCTGTAGACCATATCATGTTGCAACTTATTTTAAAGGTCTTGGTATTTCCTGACGGTTGGTGATCTTCGTACAGAACACACTGTGCTCCCTGGTGGTGGAAAGTGCAACTAAAGGATTTTGCAGTTGACACCACCATGTGACACTTTATTTGAAAGGTCCCCCCCCCCCGTGGGGGGCAGGGGTTAAAATCATGTTTACGAGCTTAACTCAGCTCCAAATTACTTTACAGTGAAGAAATTGTACATATAGGGACTAGGGTCAAATACTAAAAAATCACTTTCTGCGAATTTGGAATTTTCGATTTTGAAGGTAGGAAAAGGGGGAAAAATAGATTTAGAGGTGGGGGGAAAGGGGGAAATTAGTTTGAGAGGAAAACCCGTTCCAGACCCACACATGTAGCCCCTCATTTTAAAGGTCTTGCAATTTCATGTCGATTGGGGGTGTTTGTATACAATATAGTGCGCCCCCTGGTGGGGAAAAATGGAACTAGGTGATTTTGTTGTTGAGCCTATCATGTTACACCTTATTTTAAAGGTATTGGTATTTCTTGACCGTTGGTGATTTTGTACAGAGCACGCTGCACCCCCTGGCGGTGGAAAGTGCAACTAAATGATTTTGCAGTTGACACCACCGCTTGACACCTTATTTGAAAGGTCTTGGAAATTCAAGGCGATTGTTGATAAAGGTCTTGAAATTTCATGTTGATTGGGGATGTTTGTATACAATATAGTGCGCCCCCTGGTGGTTAAAAATGGAACTAGGTGATTTTGCAGTAGACCCTATCCTGTTACAACTTATTTTAAAGGTCTTGATATTTCCTGACCGTTGGTGTTGTTCGTATAGAACACGCTGTGCCCTCTGGTGGTGGAAAGTGTAATTAAAGGATTTTGCAGTTGACACCACCATGTGACACCTTATTTGAAAGGCCTTGGAAATTCAAGGAGATTGGTGATATTCGTATACAACATACTGCGCTCCCTGGTGGAGGAAAGTGGATTTTGCAGTGCGTACGTAGCATGCCTGCTATACGGTGCTGCAGCCACAGGCAGCGGTAACACGAGTCAGAGGTTCGTTCGGTTCAAGGTTAATTTTTGAGAATTTTTTCATGTTATTAGCGGCCTGCATATACGTGCCGCAGGCACTGGGTCACGAACCCGAGTTCCGTTCTGTTTGAGGTAATTTTTTTTTGTTACAGATGATTATTTATTTTGTGATGTTTTCATTTAAAAACAGAAATTCAAAGAAACTCGAGTTAAAGATATAAAACCATACAAATTTAAGGTTCATTTAAGGTTATTATCAAGGGCCCGGGCATTGCCGGGCGGGTTCGTTCGGTTCCAGGTTAATTTTTGGGAATTTTTTTTATGTTGTTAGCGGCCCGCGTATGCATTGCCGCAGGCACCGGGGTCACAAGGCAGAGTTTCGTTCGGTTCGAGGTAATTATTTTGTGTTACAACTCATTATTTTTTTTCGCAATGCTTTTATTTAAAAATAGAATTTCAAACAAATTCGAGTTAAATATATAAAATCTAATAAATTTAAGGTTTATTAAATGTTATTATCACGGGCCCAGGCATTGCCGGGCTGGTTCGTTCGGTTCTAGGTTAATTTTTCGGAATTTTTTTATGTTGTTAGCGCCGTGTATGCGCTGCTGCAAGCACCGAGGTCACAAGGCAGAGTTTCGTTCGGATCGAGGTAATTGATTTGTTACAGATGATTATTTTTTTCGTGATGCTTTCATTTAAAAACAGAAATTCAAACAAAATCGAGTTAAAGGTATAAAATAATACAAATTTAAGGTTCATTTAAGGTATCCTGGGCCCGCCAGACGGGTCAGCTAACATATAGTCTTAGTATTAAACGAAATAGAAAATAAAAGATAGCATCTGTTTATTTGAAGTCAGTTTGACGTCACATTGAGAGTACTTTGTAGAAAGTGGTGTCATAAATAGTATTTCGATTTATAAGCATTTTTTTAAGTGAAATGTCGTAAATTATATTAGATGTTTTAACATGAAATACATTTAAATAATGATGCGACGGTTTTTGAAACATTACGGTCAATAAAGTGATCGTCGAATTCGACGGGTTCCAGCTAGTATATTTATATTCCCATATTGGCAGAATAAACACTTAAAAACTTACAGACTTGAAAGCTTAATCATTCTTGTAAAATGAGAAATGAAATTAATTCTAATAAAAAATACAGAAAATTGGAAAGATTGTTGACAAAAATGATGAAATTAACCTAAATGAAATAAATAAATAAATAAATAAATAAATAATAATAATGATAATAAAATAAAATAAATATTACAATATACTGTGTGCCCCATAAGTCTGTAGACATTTTAAAAATTCATAAAAAGAAAATTGAAGGAATTGTTAGAATTAAACGCGGTTTACGAAAAACTTATTCTCGTGAAAGTTTTCTCTCTCTCTCTCTCGCTATTTTTTTTCCCTAAAGAAAAAAATAATAGTTAAAATTTTCGCCTATAGAGGGCACTGTGCGTGAGCAAATCACACATTTCCATGAAAAACTATACTTATTTGCATGCAAATATTTACATGCATATAAATTCTATTATATGTGTCCGCTATTACCAAAACTTACAATTTTCGAATAATTTATAACACCGCTAACTGCTGCTTCAGTCGCTGGTTCTTACCTAAGGGGAAACAACTTCACCATCAACGCTTTATCCACCAAGTCATCATCGCATATTAAATAATTATAAGATAAAAAAAAAAAAAATTATAAACCATGTTTTTAAATTTTCTGTTGAATCATATAAACGCTACTGAAGGCAGCCGGAACCCCAGCAATTGGATAAAAGTATTAAAAAAATTCCTTGCTATCGTCTTTTGAGCTACTATAAAAGTTTCAAATGGCTATCCAGCCGGGAAGTTAGTTAAATTTTGATTGCAAGCTTTGTACAGGAAACGCTGCCAAAGGCAGCAGGGTCCCGAAGCGATTGGATAAAAGTATTTTTAAAAAGCATTTTCACCGTATTCTGAACTATTCAGAAAGTTTCAAATGTCTAGCTACTCGGGAAGTTAGTTAAATAAATTTTCTGTTGAATCATATGAACGCTGCCGAAGGCAGTAGGGACCTGAAACAGTTGACTAAAAGTATTAAAAAAATGTATTGCCACCGTGTTCTGAGCTATCCTGAAAGTTTCAAATATCTAGCTAGTCGGGAAGTTAGTGAAAAATTGATTGCAAGCTTTGTACTGGTAACGCTGCCGAAGGCAGCAGGAACCCGAAACAGTTGGCTAAAGGTATTTAAAAAAATGCATTTTCACCTTGTTCTGAACTATTCTGAAAGTTTCAAATGTCTAGCTAGTCGGGAAGTTAGTTAAATAAATTTTCTGTCGAATAATATAAGCGCTGCCGAAGGCAGTGGGACCTGAAATAGTTTACTAAAATTATTAGAAAAATGTATTGTCACCGTGTTATGAGCTGTCCTAAAAGTTTCAAATGTCCATATAGTCGGAAAGTTAGGGAAAAATCGATTGCAAGTTTAGTACTGATAACGCTGCCGAAGGCAGCGGGAACCCGAAACAGTTGGCTAAAGGTATTAAGAAAATGCATTTTCACCGTGTTCTGAACTATTCTCAAAGTTTCAAATGTCTAGCTAGTCGGGAAGTTAGTTAAATAAATTTTCTGTCGAATAATATAAGCGCTGCCGAAGGCAGTGGGACCTGAAATAGTTTACTAAAATTATTAGAAAAATGTATTGTCACCGTGTTGTGAGCTGTCCTGAAAGTTTCAAATGTCTAGCTAGTCGGAAAGTTAGTGAAAAATCGATTGCAAGCTTTGTACTGATAACGCTGCCGAAGGCAGCAGGAACCCGAAACAGTTGGCTAAAGGTATTAAGAAAATGCATTTTCACCGTGTTCTGAACTATTCTCAAAGTTTCAAATGTCTAGCTAGTCGGGAAGTTAGTTAAATAAATTTTCTGTCGAATCATATAAGCGCTGCCGAAGGCAGCGGGACTTGAAATAGTTGACTAAAATTATTAGAAAAATGTATTGTCACCGTGTTGTGAGCTGTCCTGAAAATTTCAAATATCTAGCTAGTCGGGAAGTTAGTTAAAAATCGATTGCAAGATTTGTCCCTGACAAACACACAAACAAACACACAAACAAGAATCGAAGTTAATAAAAACATGGTAAAATTCACGTATGCTCAAGTAGGAGGCAAAATAAGAATTGAGCTGTACTAATCGTAAAATTGAACGATTTATGGGACTCAGATTTGCACATTTCTCATTACGCATCAGTGCAGCGCCCTTTATCGATGAAAATTTTAACTATTTTATTTTATTTTTTTCTTTACAAAGAAAAAAAAAAAAAAAAATCCCCCTTCAGGAAAGCAACTTTTCCGAAAACCGTGTTCAACTCTATCAATTCCTTCAACTTTATGAATTTTTGAAATGTCTACAGACTTATATGTAGGAAATCAAATTCACCAGCAATTCATAAACCAATAAAATTGATGGAATAGGAGAATATGGGAAATTTAGAAAATTAGGTTACTGAGAAAATCCTTACAATTTTAAGAAAGTATTGGTTGAATGTAAAACTTAAAAGGAATCAAATGAAAGTGAAATCGCGATGTCACAGTTAACAATATTCTAAAGATTCTCTTAGATCTAAAAAATTTAAAAGGAATCGAATTATCAGTAGAATCAGGCCTGAAAATGATTTTAGCTGTATCAAATTTAAAAATACGGTTGTTTCAGCAATACTTATAAATTACCGATTTTTTTGGTTTTCGTTATTCCTAAAAGTAACTGATATGTTCTTTTAAATGGAATTAAGATTGCATTTAGTTTCATCAATGTAGGATGAACCCTATTGCCAGAAAGTACTACATACGTATAGGATTTCAAGCCTACGTATAGGATTATTTTAAACGGAAAAGGTTGAGCTTATTGATAAGGTGGAAATTATTCCAAAGTCGTACTATTTGAGAACTTCAGCGGTGGCAAAGCTTAATTTGGGAAAAATGAAATGATAAAGATTAAAGAACATCCAAACATATATTCTATAACTTTAATAAATTTGCCATTCATTAAATTAAATTTTAATTTTTTGTAGATTATATATGTATAGTGCGATATGTAAATAGTCTGTGATTTGACGTCCGTTATGAATTTATGAACGGAAAAAAAAAAAAAAAAAAAAACAAGAAAGAAAAATCATGCAGTACGCATTGATTAGTAACACTTTCCAACTGTACGCGATTGTTATATCGAATAACATTTAATATTCTTTGCCTACGTTATCGCACGACAGACAGAAGGACGGAAAAACATACAGGTAGACTAATTCATTTTAAAATTACTCTTAGGCATTTTAGAAAGTGTTAAAAAGGCTTAACGCAAAAGAAAATGCAGCCATTAGATTATAATTACAGCTTTTAATCTCTCTGAATATTTTACTGTAGCCCTGTAAATCTAAAACTTAATCATATCATATTCTCTACAAAACAATATTTTAGAATATTAATAATACATGTCAATGTTTTTATGATTTTTATAGCAGAGAGATTTTTAAATATAACTTTAAAAAAAATTCTGTCCTAAAGCGTAATACATTGACTTTTTTTTTTATTGTTGTTGTTGTTGTCCCTGTAAACAAACTAGTTGTACAGGACCTATTAATGACATTTTAAATAGGGAACATTCCATACGGAACTTAAGTGAATCATTTTTTAAAATTCTCAAAATATTCACGGATGATAGGAGCCTGAGACAATCAGGTAGAAAGGCAGACAATTGGACAGACAGATGCAGAAATTGAAATCATATTCCCACTAAAATTATAAGAAAATGTTAAAACGCTCATGTAAACAAAAGTGCTATTCCAGCAAATTTTTATTAATAGCTCTTAATGTAAATGATTATCTTTGTGTGGTCCTGTAAATCTAATGTTTACCATACTATATTACATAGAAGGCACTCTTTTGTGCATACGAATAATATATTTCAATTGCATTAAGCTCTGGGAAAAATAAAATTATTAAAATTTGGTTTATAAAAATAACTCTCATACAACACAATGCTTTGGAATACTTTCAAGTGCTCCTGTACACATACCAGTTAGAAATGTACTCTATTTCACATAGGAAACATCCGATTGGGAATTCAATAACATATCAAAATTTCATTAAAGTTTGTATACATTAAAAGTATTAAAATATGGTTTATAGAAACTCCTCACATAGAACACAATGCTTTCGAATAATTTTAGGTGTCCCTGTACACAAACCAGAAGAGGTATTTACTCCATTTTCAATAGGGAACATCCGATAGTGAACATGAATAAAATATATCGGTTTGAAGAAATTTCATAAATATTTACGGGAATTTGAGCGCAGAAAAACAGACAGAGAGACAGACAGACGGACAGAAGAACAGTCAGACAGATACACAAATTGAAATTATTTTCACACTAAAAAAATTATAGAAAGTGTCAAAAACGCTTAATGTAAACGAAAGTACAATTCTAGGAATTTTTTATTAATACCTCTTAATATAACTGAATATTTTTGTGTCACCCTGTAAATATAATGATAACCATGCTATATCCTATGCAAAGCATTCTTTTGTGCATATAAATAACATATTTCAATTTCCTGAAACTTCGTGGAACGTAAAGTTATTAAAATTTGATTTATAGAAATATCTCACAAAGAACGCAATGATTTTGAGTACTTTTGAGTGTCCCTGTACATAAAATAGCGGTGGTATGTAATCTATTTTATATAGGAAAGATCCAATAGTGAACTTAAAAAACATATTTCAATTTCATTCAGATATGTCTACAGTAAAGGTAAGAAAATATGGTTTATAGAAATACCTCTCATAGAACGCAATTCTTTGAAATACTTTCGGGGGTCGCTGTACACAAACCAGTAAAGGTAGAAACTCCATTTTCAATAGGGAACATCCGATAGTGAACTTGAATAACATATATCCGTTTCAAAAAATTTCATAAATATTTACGGGTGTTAGAGCGCGGGAAGACAGATAGACGGACAGACGGACAGATACACAAATTGGTATCTTATTCACACTTAAAAAATGTTAGAAAGTGTTAAAAACGCTTAATGTAAACGAAAGTACAATTCTAGCAAATTTATATTAATAGCTCTTAATATAACAGAATATTTTTGTGTCACCCTGTAAATCTAATGCTAATCTTGCTATATTCTATGTAAAACATTCTTTTGTGCAAATAAATAACATATTTCAATTTCCTAAAACTTCCTGGAAAATAAAGTTATTAAAATTAGATTTATAGAAATATCTTTCATAGAACGCAATGCTTTAGAATACTTTTGAATGTCCTTGTAAATAAAACAGTGATGGTATTTAATCCATTTTATACAGGAGATATCCAATAGTGAACTTGAATAACACATTTCAGTTTCATTAAGATATGTGTAAACTAAAGGTATAAAAATATGGTTTATAGAAATACCTCTCATATAACGCAATGCTTTGAAATACTTTCGGGTGTCCCTGAAATACTTCGGGTGTCCCCTGTGAAATTCCACATACATTTACGAGCGTTACAGCGCGGACAGGCAGACGGACAAACGGACAGACAGACAGACAAACCGAAGTCATTAACACATTTAACCTTGTTGGGAATCGTTAAAAATGTTAGAAAGTGTTAAAAACGCTTAATGTTAACGAAAGTACAATTTTAGCAAATATTTATTAATAACTCTTTATATAACTGAATATTTTTGTTTCACCCTGTAAATCTAATGCTAATCATGCTATATTCTATGCAAAGCATTTTCTTTTGTGCGTATAAATAACATATTTCAATTTTATAACTATTCGTGCAAAGTAAAGTTATTAAAATTGAATTCATAGAAATATCTCACATAAAACGCAATGCTTTCGAATACTTTTGTGTGTCCCTGTACACAAATCAGTGGTGGTATTTACTCCATTTTACACAGGAAACATCCGATAGTGAACTTGAGTAACATATTTCAATTTCATTAAGACTTTTGTACAGTAAGGGTATGAAAATATGATTTATAGAAATGCCTCTCATAGAACACAATGCTTTGAAATGTTTTCGGGGTCCCTGTACACAAAGCAGTAGAGGTATAAACTGCATTTTCAACAGGGAACATCCGATAGTGAACTTGTATAACATATTTCAATTTCATTAAGATTTTTGCACAGTAAGGGTATGAAAATATGGTTTTTAGAAATGCCTCTCATAGAACACAATGCTTTGAAATACTTTTGTGTGTCCCTGTACACAAATCAGTAGTTGTATTTACTCCATTTTATACAGGTAACATCCGATATTGAATTTGAATAACATATTTCAATTTCATTAAGATTTGTGCACAGTAAGGTTATGAAAATATGGTTTATAGAAATGCCTCTCATAGAACACAATGCTTTGAAATATTTTCGGGGGTCCCTGTACACAAACCAGTAAAGGTATAAACTCCATTTTCAACAGGGAACATCCGATAGTGACCTTGTATAATATATTTCAATTTCATTAAGATTTTTGTACAGTAAGGGTATGAAAATATGGTTTATAGAAATGCCTCTCATAGAACACAATGCTTTGAAATATTTTCGGGGGTCCCTGTACACAAACGAGTAGAGGTATAAACTTCATTTTCAATAGGGAACGTCCGATAGTGAACTTGAATAACATATATCAGTTTCAAGAAATTCCATAAATATTTACGGCAGTTAGAGCGCGGACAGACAGACAAACCGAAGTCATAAACACTTTTAAACCTTGTTGGAAAGTGTTAAAAAAGTGGATTATCGAACTCTTGGGTATCATAATAAAGCTCTTGTTATCATTGAACCCGGTTTCCAAAAAAGTTATTCTCGTGAAAGCGGATTTCTTTTTTGGTAAAAAAAAAAAAAAAAAAAAAAAAAACCTTAAAATTTTCGTCAAAAGAGAGCGTTGTACGTGAGAAAATCACACATTTCCACGAAAAACTACATTTATTTGCATGCAAATGTTTGCAGGCATATAAAGTTTATGTATGTGTCCGACATCACCACAAATTACAGTTTGCAAACCAGTTACAAAACCGCTAACTGTAGCTTCAGTCAGTGGCTCTTACCTGAGGAAAACATCTTCACCAATGACGCTTTATTCACCAAGTCAGCATTAAAATTAAAACTTCATATATGCGCAAGTAGGTGGCAAAATAAGAAATAAGCTGTTTTAAACGTAAAACCGTGCAATTTATGGGACTATGACTTGCACATGTATGATTACGCTTTCGTGTATGCCCTCTATCGACAAAAAAGTAACTTTTTTTTTTTTCTTTACCAAATAAAAATTCCCTTTCATGCGTCTAACTTTTTCGCAAACCGCGTTCAATTCTACCAATTCCTTCGATTTTTATGAATTTTTAAAATGTCTACCGACTTGTGGGACACCTAGTATATATGTATGTATATATATATATATATATATAATACATACCGACAAGGTATCTCAATATTATCTTTCAGAACTTCTAGGAGGGCTGGAGTTTATTTCGACAATTTCGAATCATGTAATAATGGAAAATCGTAAATGCTTTCTTGGCCCGACGGTGGTATACAGAAACATCAGAGATAAAAAGACGCCATGTAAGTGAATATTCTTTTTATTAATAAATATACATAAACATAAGGAACACGGGTCAAAAATAATGCTTGAAATTTTGTCACCGACTACAATGTAGACAAAAACGCTCCGTTTATATGCATAAACCAACGTTTTTGGATTGCAACAAAATATGAATGCTATTTTTTATTCAAAGAGATATATTTTTTAAGATTTATTTTGAAACAAAAATTCTTTTTGCGAAATTACTGATTACTACAATTCAAAGCAGATTTTTTCTCCCTCACACAGATTGATTTTTCGAAGTTCTTCGCTCACCCATCTGTCGCCACAGTTGAATCGATATGGTTTCTTACGATCGAATCTCTCTATTTGAACATATGGCATTTTTACATAAAAACCCATTATTAACGACTGAGCAGAATAAATCTATGTATAACATTTTTTTCCCTTTTTGCCATGAGCTTGGAAGTTATGTAATCTACAATTATCTTTGAATAAATTGCATGTGAATAAATAAATAAATAACACTAATTTGAAAAGAAAACTGAGAAAGAAAAAAAAAGGAAGTTTATAATAAATGATTTTTTAATCAAAACTTTATTTTTATTTGAAAATTAAATCAAAAGTCTTTTAAAAGACTTATATTTAGATAAACTCTGTAATTAATGAGTACAAAACTTTGAATAAACACCATAAAATGCAAGAACTTGCAACAACTGTTTCGGGTCGAAAGAAGACACGACGCTTCGTCAGGCCAACAAAGTAGGCACGAGTGCTGCAAACAGAGCAACAACGCACAAAACCGATTTAAGTGAAGAATAAAAACATATAAAGTCGAATGTAAATATAATTACTGGTGGGACCAGAATTATAAAAATTAAATGAGAAAATAAATAAATAAATAGAAATAAAAAATCAAATCAAATCAAAAAGTCTAAAAAATTCAGAACTAACATGCGTGAGTAATTCCTAAGCATCAGACAAGAACGGAGTGTAAGAAATATCGATTTTTTTTCGAAAGATTTATCGAATTTTTAAATATGTAAAAAGACTCATGGATATCCAAATGGGAAGAAGGGACAGGAGAAGAAGTTACGTTAGTTTTAGAAAAATCAAAACAATGATCATGAGCACAGCAGTGGGAAGCAATAGAAGAATTGGAAATTTCTTCATTACGAACATTCCGATTGTGCTCATTTATTCTATGTTTCAAACGCCTCCTAGTTTGACCAGCATAACCTAAATTACACGAGGAACAAGAGATTAAATAAATTCCAGATCGGTTTCCAGTAGGAATGGGATCGTTAAGAGAAGATAATTTAATTTTGTTGACGTTTTTGTAAATTGCTTTAAAACCAAACATTATAAAAGAAATGAAGAAACATTATAAAAGAAGTAATTTAAAATAATTTAAATAAATTATTTTTTAAAAACAGAATATTTTTTAATAACCGAATTAAATTGTATATAAATATAGGTACATTAATGCAACGGGGTTTTGAGGGGGGCGGTAGCCCCCCTCATACAGAACTAATTATCATATAAAACTCTTCCGAAGCCTAATTTGAATTGTTTAACGTAGGTTTACATAACAGTGCTCGTTATCTTACCTCTTAATCTCCAACCTGTATTTATAGTATTAAATTTCAGGGTAAGAGAAAGTCGTGTGAGTGACACACCAGATTATTTAAAATTATGATCATTATCTTATATTTTATACATATGTATATTAAATATTATTATATACTGTATTATATATATATATATATATATTATAAATAGTGCGGTACGGCATGTCAATTTCTGATGGCAGTACCATTACTGATAACAGTTTTAAGAAATTGGCAGCCCTAAATGTTCTTTAGGCAAACTGGCATTTATAGGTCCTGTGCAACTGGTTTGTGTGCAAGAAGATCCAAAAAAAAAAAAAACCATGCCATTGCATTGCGTTTTAAAACAGACACTTTTATAAATGACATTTAAATAAATTTTCTAATGTAAAAATCACGACATTTATTGCAATATGCTAAAATAATATTTTGTATAGCATATGATATGGTTAATCTTCAGATTTACAGGAAGAAGTAATTTTGACAATTAACGGACGAGGGAGAAGAGCTTCTTTTATCAATTTTCTATTGAGTTAAGATCTATTTCTCAAATTTACAAGCCTTTAATCAAGTTTTACATATCATATATTTAAATTTATTTTTTGTTTACTTAATTATTTAATTTATTTTTATTTGCTCTTTAGTAATTCGGTTTCAAAAGATATAAAGTTATTTTATTTATTTTTTTCTTTATTTTTTTTTTTTTTTTCTTTTTTCTTTTTTGAACATTTTTACTTTATTTTACAATTTTTTTTTTCTATTTCTGTTTATTTATTTGGTCATTTAGTTACTTAACATTACTCCATTTATTGTATGATATCTATAAACAATGGCTATGTTTTCCCTTTTATTATTACTTTCCGAACACTACAGTGAGGAAAGTATTGTGATCATGTCAAAAATCAGAGTTTGATATTTCGGGGGTAATGCACGTTTTGAGGTCCCCTGAATTCATGTTTACTATTTTTAAGATGATGTATGTGTGTATGTATTTGTGTATGTATGTGAGTAAACACGATAGCGTCTAAATGCTTTCTGCAAATGAGCTGAAATTTAGTATATATATTAAATGTTCTCATAGCACAAATCCTGTTGAGTTTGGTGACTTACAGTTCTTTTACAGTGACACAAAGAAAAATGCTTTATCATTTTGGTCTATGGGACCAAATTTGTAAAGTGCAATAGCGTCTAAACACGTTAGTCGTTTGAGATGAAATTTATACACATGTTATGAGTCACCGTTACATGAACTGAATAAATTTTGGTGAATCTAGCATTTATAGTTTTTTTTACAGGGACACACACACACACACACAAAAAAAAAAAAAAAAAAAAAAAACTTTATTATTGTAGCTTACGGGCTAATTTTTTTAAAAGTGCGATAGCGGCTAAACGCTTTTCTCAATTGAGTTGAAAATTTACACACATGCAATGGATCATTCTTGCATGAAGTGCATAAATTTTGGTGAATCTAGAACGTACAGTTTTTTACAGGGACACAACGAAAAATTCTTTATGATTATGGCCTACGGGCTGAAATTACTCGAAGTGCGATAGCGTCTAAAAGCCTTAACAGAATGAGCTGGAAATTTATACATGTGGTAAAGGTCACCATTGCTCGAACTGTATAGCTCTTGGTGAATCTACTACTTATAGTGTTCTTACAGGAACACACACACACACACACACAAAAAAAAAAAAAAAAAAAAAAAAAAAAAACTTTATCGTTAGGGCATATGGGCTGAAATCATTAGCGTCTAAATGCCTTATCCGATAAAGTTGAAAATTTATATACGTACTGTAGGTCACTGCGGCATGTAGCATAAAGTTTCTGGTGAATCTAGCACTTATATGTTTTTGCAGGGACACAAAGAAAAATTCTTTATAATTATGCCTTATGGGATCAAATTATTTTAAGTGCGATTGCGTCTGAACTTCTTATTTGAATGAACTGAAAATTCATATACATGTTACAGATCATGGTCGCAAACACCATATAGATATTGGTGAATCTAATTCATATAGTTTTTTTTTACTGAGACACAAAGAAAAATACTTCATCATTGGGGCTTATGGGCTAAAATTATTTAAAATGCAATAGCGTCTAAATTCCTCATCCGATTGATCTGAAAATTTATATGCATGTTATAGGTAACTATCGCACAAACTGTATAGATTTTGGTGAGTCTATCACTTATAGATTTTTACAGGGGCATAACGAAAATTTATCATTATGATCTAAGGGTTGAAATTATTTAAGGTGCAATAGCGTTTAACTAAGCGACATACTATATGGAGGAAAATATATACTATTATAATTTTCTCTTTTGCATATTTAACGAATTTTCTTACTTTAACTTATTTATACAACCGTTAATTACTTAATGTTCGGAAAGTCGAGTGGAGTCATGTTATGGTAGATTATTTTTGCAAACAGCTTTCTCTGAAATGAATAAAAATAAATCATAAAAAAATGAAAAATATTCTGCTTCATCTGCTTTTCATATTATATCTTCAGAAAAAAATCTTTTTGTTGTACGGATTTCCAGGTCTATGACGCATTTGGAAGTAGATATGATTTATATCTGAAGGGAAATAATTTGACAGCTTACACATCTTTGAAATACAGCAACAGTAATTTAAAAAAATTTAAAAGTAGTAACTTTTTTCACAAGAAGTATTTTTATATTTGCAGCATGTTATCCTTTTGCGGATTGGTTTACTTTCTTTCTTTTTTTTTCTTTCTTTTTTTTTTTTTTTTTTTTTTTTTCTTTCTTTTTTAAGTTTAATTAGTTTCAAAATATTTTTTTTCACTTCTAAGGATTGCATTTATTCGAAGTTTGCATTTTATTTATTATTATTATTATTATTTTATATACATATTATTGTTATGCTACTTTTAAAATTTAAGTTCATTTATATTGGTTTTTTTTGAAATTTTCGCTCAAAAATATAAAACTTTCTTTTTTGCTTTCTCTTACCCATATATATATATATATTTATATATACGGTAGAGAAAGTATTCTTTTGGGGTCAAAATTTCGAAGTTCAGTTTTCGTTATATTTACACACTTTGAGGTCTCTTGAATCCCCAAAACAGGTTTTTAGCGATTGGTCTGTGTGTGTGTCTGTCTGTCTGTTATCAGCATATCTCAAGAACAAATAGCAACAGGAAGTCCAAACTTGGTATTCGAAATGTGTATGATATAGGAATGCTTAAGCTTTTCGTTGAGATCAAGCAAATGGTTCGTGTCAAAGTTTTTATTGCCAAGAGAATTCAAATACATTACGTCTATGGGGGAAATTTCAAGTAAATAGAGTTTAACATCTATAGTTCTATAGACTGCACTAAACCAAAGGAAACGAATATATATTTTTTATAGGCATAAAAGCAGGTTTCATGTAGAATATGGCACGAAAATGATTCACCGTTTTTTATAGGGCTACACAAAAGAACTAAAATATAGAAGAATAATACTTGGAAATTCATGCAAGTGCTCTTAAGGCAGTGCTATATGTTATTAATATAGGATTGTATTTAAGTGCACAGTGGGCTGTATATATAATTTTTAGAAGATGTACAGGGCTGCCAATAATTAAGCGAAAACATTCTTTTTTATTGAATGTAATTAATGAATGGAAGTGGTTTACTGCAATATTTTACCATGTCCAAGAAAACTGCTCAGAAATTAAAATTAATTCCTACTACCCATGTGGTGAATAAAGTATTTTTTAAACTAAATATTTATCGCTTGTTTTTGTATATTTACACGTTTTGAGGTTCCTTGAATATTGAAATGTTTTTAACGTTTCATCTTTGTCTGTGTCTTTTATCAGAATAACTTAAAAACAAATAATTTCAGGCAATTCAAATGTTGCATTTTGAAGTTCATATGAAGTTGTTACTTGAAAATTTTTATCAAAATTAATAAGTTTCAAGGAATGGTGCTTTTGAAAATTGTCTGAATAATTCGAAATGAACTTTTGAATTTAACAACAGCTTTTGAATTCTCTTTAAATGTAAGTACAATATTGAAACGGGGTCGAGGGGGGCAGTAGTCCCCCTCATACAGAATTATTTGTGAAATGAAGCTTTTCCGAAGCCTATATTAAATTGTTTTTAACGAAGGTTTATATAACAGTATTCGCTACTTTATCCGTTATTGTCCAATCTATCTTTATGGTATGGAATTTCAGGGTAAGAGAAAGTCGTGTGAGTGCCATACAGAATTATTTCTATCCAATTTAAAATCGTGTTTCCTTATTTTAAGACTTAAATAAAGGAAAAAACTCCAAATAAATAAAAATATTTTTGATAAGTAAAATTTTATTATATTTTTAAACTGTAATTATTCTTTTTTATAGTCGAACGAATAAAAATAGTCGTCATTACATTTTTGTAAATAATAAAGAAGTAACTTTTACAGCTTACATTGGAATTTTTACATTGGAATTTATTTTACATATTGGGAAAAATGTCTTCTAGCAAGCTTTATTTATTTATTTTCTAAACTAAAGACTTATTTCTCAAGTTTGCAAATTATTTTTCTTTAAATATGTGTATGTGACATACTCCGTTATATTATTTTGCTTTTTACTGCCAAAGTAGACTAAATTATATTTATAAACATTTTTATTTATTTTTTTTTTCCACAGAAAGAAGTAAGATAAATTTTCAGTCTAAAATAGATAAATTTTTAGTCTAAATTTTCCAAACATTCAGAAGAAATATAGGATTAATTCTACTGCCACTGTTTTTCTAGTTTTGCTTTATTTTATTTAATTTTTTTTTTTAGAAATTTTTTTTTCTTTATTTTAAAAACTTTCTTTTTATTGAAGGCCTATTTATTCATTTTACAAACTTTTATGCTTTAATTATAATAGCATATTTTTTTATCTTATTTATGAATCATCTATGTAATGAGTAGGCGAAATCCAGATTTCATATTGAAAGTTTTGTAACAGTGCCGAATTACTAAACATACAAACTCAATTAACGTAGACTTTATACTCATAAAAGTAGAGTTAAGTTTGAATTAGATGTCAAAATTATTTGTCATTTTTTATTCATTACTTATAGTAATAATAATGTTGCTATTTATATAAGCATATAAAGCCTTGGTACTATTGTTGCTGAATGACTGTTTTCTCATTTGTAAACCACAGAAGTAGGGAAAGTGGGGCGCCGTGGATCTCCCTATTTAAATTTATTATTATCCAAATTCTTTAGTTCATATGAAGACTTTAAAAAAGTACCATAGTACTGGTTTTCCAAAGCCAAAAAAGCACGTAAAGAAAAGATGAAATAGTCATTTTATGTGAAATTTTATTTTTTGAGACACTCGAAATATTTTCTTTTTTTTAACTTGAATTATTATTATTATTATTATTATTATTATTATTACTTTTCCAAGAGTAAACCGCTGGCTAAAAATATTAAATATTTCTTTTAGAATACCGACACGTATATATATATATATATATATATATATATATATATATGTATATATATATATATATATACTATATATATATATATATATATATAAATATTTGCAAATTTAGCATCTATGTATGGTGTTAATAGAGTTATTTGTTTTTGTCCACCCTCCAATATGCCCTAGAGTAGAGATTAAATAGTTTATTTCAGTGATAGTATAAACATAATACAAGATAATAATACTTGCAACTAACTAATAAAAACAACAAATTTTTCAACATTATGATAACATTATTTCGAAATTTCTGAAAATAACAAATATAGGAATGTAACATTATTAATATACGAATTACAAAAACATCATAATATTATAATCATAATGATAAAGAAATATAATATAATATGCATATATATATACAGGGCCCGAAATTTCAACTCAGATTACACTCGTCGAAAATTTTTTTTTACTCGCCACAAAATAGGGCTGTCATTTTTTTTTTTCTTTTGTATGCATTTTGGGTTTTTTATTTTTTCTAACTATTTGAAAGACTTTTATAAATATGTCTAAAATTATATATATATGTCGTATATTAGCATGTTTCATAATCATCTATAATTAAAAATCATTATAATGTATTGTATTTGTGATTTAAAAAATATTAAAATATCTAATAACATAAATGCAAAGAGTCATTAAAGAAAAAAAGAAGAAAAGAAAATTCTTTGTCATACAATATCCTGGAAAAACCTTTTTACTATGAAAGATTAAGCTTCCTTATTTATATATTTATTTACTTAACTTTTTACATTAGAAATGTCTTTTTCGTCCATTTTATTTTTGTAATCAGACCGAATGTCGATGTATATAACTTGTTCATTGTTGTCATTTGAAATAGCTATTTCGGGATAATTCTTTAGATAAAATCGTTGCTTACAAATCATTACAAGCGCAAATCATTGACGTTTCAGTAAAAAATCGAAAAATATGAACTGTTTTTTGATCATTATTCAACAAAATAAACATAGGCAGTATCTTTGAAAGGGCTCGGGCTCATTTTTATGTGACAATATCGCATAGGCAAACTTTCGCATATCTCTTCTTTCGAATAGCGGGTTCTCACTCTGCTTGGAGAAATAATAGTGGGAGAAACGAAACTGCCGAAGAGAGTAAAGCTTTTATTTATGCACTAAGCATTTATCCTTTTCCTGGCTGGGGTGATCCAGGGCTTTCTAAAATATCTAGAAGGCCTTATGTGATTTCGGGCAGCGCACACACAGACTCGGCTCTCCGAGAATCTAAAAAGAAGAGATTAAACATAAGGTTATAACATGGCAAGATTTTGCCATATTTAAATCTATAAAAAGAATGTTTTATGCCACCGCTTCATGTAAGAATTCTGTCTATAACTAGGCCACATTTTTACTCGCCACGTTAAAAATTCCACTCGCCAATGGCGAGCTGGTGAGCGGAAATTTCGCGCTGTGATATATATATATATATATATATATATATATATATATATATATTAACAAAAGAAAGTAGAATGCAAAAAGCAACAGGTGATTAAATTTCCATAAGATTTAATCCGCAAAAGCCTAAATAGATTACTAAATAACTGTAATAACAATGTCATCCACTAATATTATATAAATAATATGAATAATTTGACCACTATAATTTAAATATAGATATGAAAACAAAAATATATATTTGATATAAGGAATTAAAATTATTTGAATGAAAAGTAAAATCCAAACAAATAAAAAGCCAATCCCAGGTCGTGTTCGTCGACCTAGTTCTTCGAAGTTTTCTGTGGCTTTCTCTGAAACTTGCGTAAATATGTGCAAGGACTCCTTAGAACGCCGCCATTGTGGACATTCCACTCATATGCCTAGGACCCAACATAATCAGTTGGCCTTGACCACACAACCAACCATACAAATAAAACAGAAATAATAAGAAGGAGCAGAGGTCACCACGACACAAAGAGATGTTAACAATGAATTTATAGATAATTAAAATAATATTAATATTTTTATAAAATGTAAAATGCGAATTTACGTAGCAATACGTTCCTGATTTTGCCTAATCTAACTGCAACCTCAGTAAATTCAAGAACACCTTATTCAAATGAATTTTTCAATATTTCATTAACTAATATAATATGCTGATTTCAACTCATTTCTTTTCATTTAACAAATTTTCTTGGTTTGATTTGCTTTTGTATTTGTTTATTTTGATTTCCTTTCAATTTGTGTAATTTCTTTTATTAAGATGTTTGCGTTGCATCAAAACGAATGCCAGGATTTCAAAACTTTATTACGGAAAATGTATTTGTTATACATGTTTTTTTTATTAATAATATATATAAAACTTTAATATATTTAAATTATGTTTTACAAGCTGATGATTGAGGATTTTTTTAAATAACAAACTAAATATTTTTTTCTTGGTAATTTCAGTTATTATTATTATTATTATTATTATTATTATTATTACATTAATTAGTTTTTAATAGTATTATACATATTTTAAATGTATTAAAAAATGAATATCATACTTCAGAGAGAAAATTCTCCAAGACAGAACACGTTTCTAAAACAAAACCCGTATGTCTATTTTAAAGCCTATTTTTGAAATACTCGACTGCACTATTTTTCAGCAAATATATTTTTCTTCACAATACATATAGAAAAATATATGTTCGTCTAAATATCTTCGAACGAAAGATAAACGAAATCTTAACCCAGCCTCGTTTTTCTCTTTCGATATAAATGTTGCAAGAGATTTTCTTTCGACTTATTTATTCTATCTCTATTTTGCTTTTATCGATATATTTCTAAACCATATTATGCTGTACCTCGGCTATATTTTGTTTTCTTCTTTACATGCGTGAAATGACGAGCATCCATTTTTATCTCTACTTGAGATTATCTCTGAAGAATTATTCTCTCGTATATTAATATCCGGTTTTGCGATGTATTCGGTGATATCCAAAACGTAACAGTCTGATAATTGTTCTTTTAACGACCCCGAAAAGGGATTTATCTTTTAAAAGCTTGGGAATTGTTTAATATCTTGGATACAGAGTTGCTTTGACAAAAAACAAAAACTTTTATCCGCTTCCATTTTTGTGATTAATGGTAAAGTTAAAAAAAAAAAAAAAATAAATAAAAAAGACACCCTCTTTAATTTTTGTCAATAAAGTTCTCACCAACAATTACATAAAAATATACAACTTTATTCTAGTGTACAAAATTTCTACAAAAATTCCATTCATCGAATTTTATTCTCGATTCTTTTAAACATATCAAAGATCTATGGTTTCAAACTTCATTAAAAAAAAAAAAAAGTCAGCAAAATATGGAGTATTTCAATTTATCCGTAAGATTTTTTACCAATTTATTATTTTAAAAAATCGTACACAAGATTAAATCTGAAAAACGTTTTGTTTTTGAACCCCTTGCCCCAGATATGAATATGATTAATTATGATTTTCTACTAGAAATTTCGAGTTAAGTACAGAAAATCTAAGAACACTTTTAGCTAGTCTTGTTTTAGTAATTTTCAGTATTATTGTGAACAATTGTTATTTCCAAACACGTTTCTACATTTTTTAATAATATTCAAAAATCCTAAGCCCAGTAAATAAAGTGAAGCGAACAATTCAAATTTTAAATTTTATTTTCTAGATTGTTATGAATGATAATTATTTCGTAAAATTTCTCTTTATTTAGCGTAAATTCAAAGCTATATCTGCTAGGTCATATGCTAAGTCATATGAATAATGTTTATTTTGAAGCATTATATCTCTCTATTTTACACTATTTGAGCATTCTAAGAAAAGTAGCTGAATTTTCTAGATCGCTATGTATGATAATTATTTCTAATATAGTTCTGGTAATTATTGTCCATGATGAGTCAGTAATGTAACCTTTGTTTTGGTTTTTGCTTACTCCTCCGAATGTCATTTTGAGATCATTTTGAGAGCGCGAAGAGATGAACAGACAGACAGATAGACAAATCGAATTAAAGCACTTTTCAATTTTGTTGGAAAGTATTGAAAAGAAAAAATAAACTTTTCAACTAAGTTAAAATGATAATAATGATAACAATAATAATTTTATAATAATTTACGGCTAATATATAGTTGCATTTATTGAAAATTGCATGTTTTACTGTTGCATTAGCCGGATTTGGAAAGTGTTGTTTATTGGAGGTGAGAAATAAAATAAAATTCTGTGATTTATTATTTTATTTATACATTACGCTTCTCTTCGAAATTGTGAGTTTTCATATGGGCGTTATTTTGATCTGTATGTGTTATAATTGATGAATTGATGGCGAATTTTAGTGCTTGCATGTGTGTGATATTTATTTATTTTTTTTATTTTTTTTATCCTGTTATCATTGAACTGCATTATTCTAATTCAGCTCATACAATACTGCAGTATTTTAGGAAAAATATGATAAAGATTATGTTACCATTTATATTTATTATCTCTCTGCAAACTTAGGAAATTCAAAGGTTAAAAAAAGAATTAAGAAATTTTTATTTTTATTACTTAATAATATATTATTCAAGAATTTCAAATAAATAAATTATTTATTTAAAATTTGGAACTGTTAAATAAATTCTTCGACACTTTCATTATTCTCTTCGTTCTTGAAACTTCTTCGATGCAATTTTAATCTCCTATAAATAGAATTCGAAAATATTCATATTTTGTTTTCCGTCTTTTTGAAGAATACCTTTTCAATAAATTATAGATTGAAATTTCTTTATGTTTTTCGGAATAAGCGATACAGTTTATTACTTCAATCGTGGAAGTAAAAATGTTTTAACGATTAAAAATTATTCACATATTTTCGCATTTCAAAAGAATTTCACCGTAATTTTTTTTTTAAATGATTAAAAAAGCACTTTTTGAATAACTTTAAAAAAGAATAATTGAAATTAAAAACTTCTAAAAGTTTAAAATTTGCAATGATTTCACGCGTTAACATAGTCAAAACATATATAAAACCACTTTTAAACACGTATAAAAAAAATCTTTTATTAAAAGTGTACATGAAGCTTTTCGCTACTATTACGTAGCATCATCAGGTGATGTTTTTTAATATGGAAAAGAGAGTAGACAACATTATATATATACTAAAGTAGTTTTATACGGTTAAAGTAAAAAAATTAAGTCTTGTACACAACATGATGAGTCACTTGAGTTCCTTTGGGGTTACACCAGGCTTACATACCAAATCCTGTAAAAAATGCTGCAATCTTTGTTTTTCAGTGTTTTTTACTGGATTTGGTATGTAACCCTGGTGTTACCCCAACGGAACTCAAGTTACTCATCATGTTGTGTACAAGACTTAATTTTTTGACTTTAACCGTATAAAACTACTTTGGTATATATATAATGCTGTTTACTCGCTTTTCTTATGTTAAAAAATATCACCTGATGATGCTACGTAATAGTAGCGAAAAGCGTCGTGTACATTTTTAATAAAAAGATTTTTTTATACGTGTTTAAAAGTGGTTTTATATATGTTTTAAAAAAGAATTCATCGTACCTTTAACAAACGTATTTAGAGGAGACATTACAAGAAACGCGTAATTTGAAACATAAATTTTCAAAGAACGCTTATAAGATAAATACACCTACTATATACGTTACATAGACATTGCAAGCAATGGTGGGACAATCATTTCGTTTATAGTCATCATTGTCATAGAAACAATTTGACCACAGAGGTGATGTCCACAGAAGTAAAAAAAATCTGTTTTCTTTAACACTTATGTTAGGCTTAATACTGAAAAGACATCATCTCTTATAAAGAGAAAAACACGTGCATTATATGCTATGTGCTAAAAGATACTTTAAAAACATGCAGATAAAAAATTTATGCAACAGTTGAAACTTGTTGTAGAAACAATTTTATTTGGAATAAATTTCTTTGTGTTTTGGGGGAGGGTTCTACTGCCCCCCCTCAACCCTCCATTCGAATATCATAGCTACATAAATAATACACTTAATGCTACTATTAAAGTCCAAAATTTACTTTAAATTATTAAGTACTACCCACACTCAACTGTTGAAATTTATTAAACTAGTTTTTAGTTTCCGTGTTTATTATCTATAAATTGCATATGCACCAAAGAGTGTACTTGCATTTATCTCAGAGAAAAAAAAATACCAGGACATAACTTTAAATGATTTCGAGCCACTTCCAAACATAGTACTAACATGTCGAAATTATTTCGTGTGGTCCAGTAAAGAAAGGATAAATACAATTCATGCTATATTATACTTAAACTATGTTTTTGTAGATATAAATAATTATAAGATTAAAAAAAACATTTTATGTACCATGTTTTGCATTTTCTGATGAATCATAGAGCTCTTATCAATGTGCATAAAAATTTTAAAGTGATAATGACGTCAATTTTTTTGAGATGCATAATTTAACTTTTTATAATTTTTTAACGTTCACATTTAATTAAATGTATATATTTTAATGTCGAAATAAAATGAACTCGTATTTTTTTTTTTTTTTTTTTTTTTTTTTGGCAATAATTAAATTATAGCTAATATTTTAATGACTATTTTAACGCTATTAGGATGTTATTATTTTCATATTTGAATTAATTATAAGAAAACTAATCAAAAATTCGAAAATCGGACTTCAAAGTATTGTGTTGTCACCGGGTTCTGAGCTACTGTGAAAGTTTCAAGTATCTAGCTAGTAGGGAAGTTAGTTAAAATTCGATTGCAATGATTTGTACCGGACAAACAAACATACATACAAACAAACAAACAAGAATAGAAGTTAATAAAAACATGGTAAAATATACAGCGCAGTTCTAAGATATTAAATACTATACTTACACCTGAAATTTCGTTGATAGACGTAATGTATTTAAATGTTTTCATATGTTTCTGTACACGAATGAAAAGTTTCAAGTGTCAACCGCATAAGATATTGATTTAGAATACCGAGTTTGGGTTTCCTGCTAATATTTGTTCTTCAGTTGTGTTGCTAACAGACTTACAAACTGACAAACCGCTAAAAACCTGATTTTTGGATTCGGGGGACCTCATAATAAGTAATTTCAGCAAAAGCTCAATTTCCGAAATCGTCCGCAAAACAATGATTTTTCTACCATATATGGAGACGAGAAAGCGAACATTCAACAGTTTAGTTATTTCTTTTCTTTTTATTTATAACTAGCAGGCAACGCCCGCTTCGCTGGTCCCTATTTTTAAAAGAATCACTATAATTACTGAATTCTCAAAATTGCATTAATTTTTATCACGTGAAAAAAAAAGGGAAACAAAATCTGATTAGGAAAAATGTCGCACAGGGTTCTCACTGCCTTCGGCAAAAATTCCCAAAATGCTCTATCTCTTATTTCTATTATTTTACCCCTTCGCCCCCCCCCTCCTATCTATCCTAATAATTTTACAAATTTGAAAATATCCTCAATCGATTTGTAAGTATCGAAAACCTCTATATACCAATTTTGAACGATCTAACTCTATTTTTATTTTTTTGCCCCCCTCTCTCCTCTCTTTTTCCCGGCCCTCTTAATAACTTTACACTTTCGAAAATATCCCCATTCGACTTGCAGGACTCTAAAACCTATCTGTACCAATTTTGAACGGCCTAACTGTATTTCTATTTGTTTTTGCCCATAGCCCCCCCTTACCGCCCCTCCTAATAATTTTACAAATTCGAAAATATCCGCAATCGATTTGTAGGTATCAAAAACCTCTGTATACCAATTTTGAACGATCTAACTCTACTTTTATTTTTTGCCCCCCCCTCTCCTCTCCCCCTCCCCTCCCCCTCTTCCTGCCCCTCCTAATAACTTTACACAATCGAAAATATCCTCATTCGACTTGCAGGCCTCTAAAACCTATCTGCACCAATTTGTTTGAGATATGAAGGATTTTGTGAAATCACGTTTTACCCCCCCTCCCCCCCCCTTGGGGGGCGAATTTTGTAAAATCGCTTCTTAGTGGATGCCTACGTCATAGAACGAACGTTGTTACAAAATTTCATGCTTCTAGGTCCAGGGGTTTGGTCTGGGCGATCACCCCCCCCCCCACTCACTCAGGAAGTACTCTTTTATATATATAGACTAGTGTAGGTTGATTTAAATGAGGTGTTTCTTTTCTTTGCTATTTTTTATTCTTTCTCTCTAGATGATGCATGTCTGTTCATTAACGGCTTACTCAACTTTTGCTGAGCTCGAAAACAAATTAATAAAATTCTTTAAACGTTATGCAGTAACCGCCGCTTAATAAATTCACTGGTTAATAAAATCAACAGCTTATTCTGGTCAAATTAGGAGGACTGGAATCAAATCAATACAAACTCCTCTTAAAACCGCCGTTTAATATAATCAGCATCATAGGTTAATAAAAAAATAAAAAATTCAGCAGCAAAAATGTCATTTATACACGCTAAACAAATTCCTTATTTTATTTTATTTTATTTTATTTTATTTTATTAATTATTATTATTATTTCAAAGAAAAAGAAAATAAAACACAACAATTCCTCCGTTATCTCTTTTTGTCAAAAATTTTACACTTGTGACATAGTTACACGTGTGTTAAACACACATGTGTTTAACGTGTTTAAACACGCCATATCACTTGTCTCAATAATAATGTGAAGGAACGTATTCTTCAAAGCTCGATAATAAGTTACAAATTTGATAATGATATAGATATGTGTGTGTGTGTGTGTGTGTGTGTGTTTAAAGAAAAAAAAATTCTAATTCTTATTTTGAGATAACTAAGATGTAGGAGTTTTAAACGAGAAGATTTTAAATTTGAAACAAAAAGTGTGAACTTTCGGCAAAGTAATGAGGATTTTCCTAAAAAGAAAGTGCATCGAAACTTGGGATGTGTTTAATTTACTTATTTTGAAGAACAATTAATCAATTATTTTTCAAATTAATTTATGCTGTTTATTAATTCTATTTTTCGTTACCTTATGAAATTTATTCCCAAATTCAGTTTCCCTTGAACGTTCGCCGGATATAAAAATCAGCCCTTTAATATAATCACTTTGGCTCAGAACGAAAGGGATTTTAATAAGCAACGGGTGCTGCATTTGCTTGAACTCTTACATAAATTGCTGCTGATGTATATGGCTGGTAGGTATTGCTGGATATTGTACTAATGTATATTGATTGACAGGTAGTGGCATTCGGTATTTGTCACGATGTCTAGTCAGCATCTATGTCACGAAATCGCATTTCACTTGAAAAGTAAAATGTCTCGTATGAAAAATACTATTCATATAATGATGCAACAAGACGGCTAACAAGAAATGCTACTATTTCATTCTCTTCCGAATGGGCATGATAACTATATGTCAGTTTCTATAGCATATATTAGCAGAGAATTTGTATGTAATAGAAATATTAGGAAAAATTATGATGATTATTTTTTGGTTTTAAATGAAACTGTTGTGGACGCTGTTGAATTATCTTTTACATAATGGCTGATAAAGATTATTATTATTATTGTTATATAGAATAAAATTTGCTCATATTAATATATAATAATAATAATTATAATAAACTGGGAAAATTAACGGTTATACTATTAAATTATATGAAAATAATTGAAAAGGATATTTTGTGATAACTATAGTATATTAGTTGGTTTTTTAAAAATAATTATTTATAGAGAAAGAGAAAAAATACACTTATAAATTTTTATAGCATCTACTTGCTGGTTCATTTAAAAATCATTTTCAATCTTAAAAGAGTTGCAAACACTATTTTTCTGTAAGGTATTTTCATTAATCCTATAAAAAGGAAAAAGAAAGAAAAAGTTCAGAAAAAAAAAAAGAAGAATGAAAAAAAGAAAGAAAGTAAGTTGTCATGAGTGATGCTTTGAACAGATTTCTGTTTTAAAACTTAGTCAAGGACAAATAGAGGTGTTACAAGACTAATATTTTATTAAATGGTACTATAATTATAGGGAGGTTCTAAATTTTTTTTTTTTTTTTTTAATGTATAACCGAATATTTAAAAAAATTACGCAATAGGAATTGTGTAGTGGAAGAAATTTGAGAACAATCGTAAAAACAACCAATTTTAGATGAATAATTTTTCTCTTAGAGTGTTAAAAAAAAAAAAAAAAAAAAAAAAAAAAAAAAATATTTTTACGCTACGTTACAAAATTAGTCTTTATTTTAAAAGAAAGAAAATGTCTTTAGCGAACCATTTATAAGAATAATTATACGTCTTCTTTGATAATCCTTCTCTTCTTTTTCTGTAGTACTCATTCTTCCGTTGCGTTAGTTTGCATACAGGAGATTAGTGTGAAGTGAAAGAGAAACTCGTTGGATTTAATTCTTTACGAAAACAAATCATTTCTCGGAGTAATTTAGCTATAATAGTTCCAGAAAAGACATTAAAAGGTTTGCGCTATTTTAAGATACTTTTCTCTCTCTCCCCCCCCCCCTTATTTTTTTTCTAAAGGAATTTAGACGAATCAATCTGGTCTCAGTTGAGCTGACAATAGTTTGATAGTAGAACTGAAAGTATCTCTCCCTCCCTCCTTCCTACTTTTTAAAATCGATTTCTTTTAAACCAAACGGATACTTTATATCAGTTGTCTTGAGATTCAGCCAGGTACAAAGTGATAAAAAAAGAATTAGGTATTAGAGTTTAAGCATTTTTACTTTTCTCACTGACTATAGAAAAGTATGAAAGCATTAAGTAAATAAATTTAACTAATAGGCTGAAGAAATACAAGATTCATTTATATATTATAATAGTACATACACAAGCTTCAAAATAAATAAATAAATAAAAATAAAGATTAAAATAAAATAAAAACAGTTATCAAGGAAAGTGAGAAAAAGAGACTTATCAGCTCCACCTATTGAACGATGCACACGAAAATTAAATCAGCATAGATTTACGTAATATATAGGCAGACATATTCTAAAAATTGTCAAATTACGTTTAAGGTTAAAACATGTTAAACTGTCGAAATCCAAAAGTCAAAAATTTTTCAAAGATTTTATATATATATATATATATATATATATACACACACACACATATATATATATAAGATGCTGAAAAATTAAGATATTAAACAACAAAACTTTAAATCATTAAGGTTTAGCTAAAGTCATCAAACACCAAAAGAAATGGTATTCACATTACAGAAACAAATTTTAGATTATATACGGAAAGCAAATCAGAATTTTATTTTAATATATTTCTGTTCACATTTATCCGGATTTAATAATGAATACTGCGATATATTTATGGTCCTGAAGAATAATTCATGAACTAAATTGAGAAATAAAAGAAAAATCTCTCGAAGTATACTTTATTTAAACGTTTCATACATTGTTCAAGAAAAGCTTTGGCAAAATAAGAAAAGTAATTACATCCACAGCAATGAATTAATATTTACTACTAATACGCCTTACTATTAGCCTACTACACTCATGTCCATAAATTAAGGATAATGCTAGCTGAGGCAAATAAAGGTTCAGAAACAAAACAAACATGACTTATTCATAAAGTCCATTTATTAAACAAAAGATTAAGAATAAAAAAAAGTGGTTTATGTAGGATACCATTTATAAAAACTACGATTTTTGCTCACTGAAGCAATTACAAAAAATATCTCCCTTACAAAAATTTAACATTACATGGTTGGTATGATGGTTAATACACTGTATGTCTCTCAGATGATGAAATACAGTCCTTACAACACCTAGGAATGTTGAGCATTAAATTATTGATCTGATCTTGAAGAAGATTACTCTATTCAATAAGCAATGCTCTCCGAAGTTTCGGTACACATGTAGGAGGTAGTTGACGGACTACAACTTGTCGGAAAAGCATGTCCTACACATGCTCTATCGGATTCTAGTCAGGTGAGAATGCTGGCCATTCCATGCGGGTGATAACTTCAGATTGTAGGCATCCGTGTTTAACGTTTGCACGGTGAAGACGCGCATTGTCATCCATAAACACAAATTCTGGGCTCATGACACCCCTAAACAAACGTACATGTTGCTCCCGAATGATGTCCCGATAAATTTGGCCTATCATTCTTCCGATTTGAACATGCAGATCTGTTCTGGGGCCCAATATCACCTCCCCCCCCCCAAACAACACTCCTGCCCCACAGTAACGGTGTCGTTCAATGATGTTGTTTTGGTGGTAATGGGTACCTGATGTTATACATATGAAAGTCTGACGTGAATCACACTTCAAGCTAAACCTGGACTCGTCAGAAAACATCACACAAGCTCACTGTGCCGCTGCTCACATTGTATGTTCTCTACTCCAAGTTAACCGCTGGCACAGTGCATTGCCGTGAGTGGAACACATCTAACAGACCTGCGAGCATATAGACCAATATCTCCCAAACGTCTATACATGGTTTGTCTTGAAACTGTGGCACTCGTGGCTGCAGACAGCTGACGAGACAGGTCTGATGCTGTGCTTTATCTGCTTATTTTGGCAGTTACTGCCAAATACCGGTGATCATTCGGTATTGTAACTCGGGGCCAACCAGTACTGTAACGTCGACTAGCATTTCCATCATTTTGGAATCGATGCCAAAGCCTAGAGATGACACTTTGGGCGATTCTAAGTTCCCCCGATACTTCTATCTGAGTACGCCCACATTCTATTCGGCCGATAATTCTACCACGCAAAAAAATATCTACATGCGTCCTCTGTGTCATAACAATTCGGTTGTGGAACTGAGCGGCACACAGAACGCTTGTGAACAATTTTCCTTCTTTGCTCCCATTCCTTATCTACCCCCTTCTTTCACTTTCGTCATTGTAACATCATATCGTCGTCATCTGATGGCTTCCTATAATTTGCATATTATTCTTAAAGATGTGTGTGGTATTTCTACAGGTGAAATTTTTGCATTAGAGTTCGATTTCAGTGTGAATCTGAATTATAGTTAATTTATGGACATGAGTGTAAAATGAATATGAATGCTGTAACATACTATTCAAGCAGCTTATAATTTTGTGACTTTGTTCATGAAATAGCATTTTAAAAATTATGCATATTTAGGTAAAATAATGAAGAATTAAAAGATTTTTATCAAAGAGGTGTAAAAAAAACACACGTATAGTTTATTTATTTATTTTTTTCTGAAGATGTTAGGGAGCGATACTCCTGCATGCACATATTTTTTTTTCCTAGTTTACTAATACTATTACCAATAATTCATATTAATTTATACTCATTCGTTAAAAATAACGCTCATTATGTGGATTTATACAAAATTTTGTCCTATACTGTCATATGAAAAAATGAGATGATAGTGCCATTCAAAGATAGATCCCCAAATGAAATCAGCACCAGTTTAGGTCAAAGTCGAACTAAATACCAAGTTTGGTTAAATTTCGTTCATTAGTTCTGAAGATACAGCGTCCACAAGATTTTTAATAAACACTTACACAGACATTATTTAAAAATGGAATCGTATTCAGAACCTCTCAAAATGTGTAAATCCATCGAAAACCGAGCTCGAAATTTTTTCACGAATCCAATATTTTCTTCTTATGTATGTAAAAACAGATAAAAATCGATTTTATAAATGTCTAGCCTCTTAACCTTAGCATAACCTCAATTTAATTCTAGTACAATTCTATTTTATTTATTTATTTATTTATTTTATTTTTTATTATTTTTTTCATCTTTGGATATTATTAAGCTTGTCTCATATTTCCTTTAAATAATTAGATTAAAATGCCTCGAACAATTAATAACCAAATTCAAACCAAGTGATAAGTTTGGTTTATTTCTAGAATTCGATAAAATCTGAGCGTTAAAAGGGTACACAATAACAACCATTTAAGAATGTTATAACTATATAATTTTGACTCAAATAGGATTCGATTTTAGCCAGAAGAGAGAAATTCGTTATAAATTCATCTTTTTCATGGAGGGAAAAAAAAAAAAAAAAAAAAAAACTTTCAAAGTCTTACATTTAGTTAAAGAAAAATAGAGAGGAATTTTCTTTGGAAATGGTTGTAATTAACCTTTTGATTAATTTATCTGTAAGGAATGAATTATTTGAATATATTATTTGGAAGTATGCTATTCTAGAAAATTAGATCCGATCGATAAATCATTAATTAATGTATCGTTAAAATTTCCTAGAATGAAAGAAGTATTACAAACTGTAATTATGGGGATAAATTTAAGGACTTTCAAGGAAGTTTAAGGTATTGTTTGTTTCATAAAATTTCGATTTGGGGAATTGGATATGAGATATAGATCCAAATTTAGACAATTTATTTTTTAAACCTTGGATCAAAAGGAGATCAAAAAGATAGTTTATTTACGCAATTTTTAATATTTTTTTTTAAGTTTTTATTTTAGTGAGGGCAAATGTGTTTTTATTTCTTTATGTTTTATTATTTGTTTAATATTGGTTCCATTTATTTATTTATTTTGTATTTTAATTCGCATAATTTAAGGATTAACACTTTAACGTTTATTGAATCCCACTGAAAACTACCATTTAAACTTCTTTTTTACTTTCTTCTGTATGTATATATAGAGAAAATATTGGATTCGGGAAAATTTTCGAACTCCAGTTTTTGATGGATTTACATCGGATGTCCTGAACACGATTTGACTGTTTTTAGAAAATGATCTGTCTGTCTGTGCGTCTTTGTGTGTGTATCACACATTTTGTGGACGCTGTATCTCACGAACCAGTGAACGAAATCTAACCAAACTTGGTATTTAGTTGGACCCTGACATAAACTGATGCTGATTAGATTTGTGGAGCAATTGCTCAACAGGTAACGCTGTGATTGCATTTTTTCTAAATTTTTAACATGGCAGTATAGGACAAAATTTCGTATAAATGTACACAATGAGAGTTATTTTAGTCGTGTGATTGTAAAATTAATATGAATTATTGATAATAGTAGTAGTTAACTAGGAAAACATTTTTGTGCATGTGGCAGCATCGATCCCCCCCCGGGGGGAGTAAATTTTCAATATGGGTATCTTTCGAAAGATCTCGTCAATATCTTTAAAACGAATGGTTGAATTATAGATCCGTTTTATCTTTTAACGGAAAGAAACGTAAAAAAATCTTACTTCTGATTTCCAAAAAATTGATATTTTTCGGCATTTAGTGATAATATAATTCTGTCAGATAAAAGTCGTCTGCATTTATAATGGAAAATAATCGGATAATTTAATAAATAATTTGTATTTAATAAATTTTGTGCAAAATTATATAGAAGAAAGTCATGTGGTGTCCACTTCATACTAGTTTCTTATGTAGAATAAATCTTCAATATTTTTTTTTATTGTTTTAATCGATTTTTAAATTTTTGTTTGTCCTTCGTTTGAAAGATAGAAGCACTACTTCGAAATTTAAACAAATGACGTTTCAGAACCAAATGCAGGCATTTTAAATTTCTTAGTTAATACATCTTGTTGCTTTGATAACGCACTCGTGTCCAGTTTTTTCATATGATGAAGGGACTTGCTACCATTTTAAACTGAAGTAACTGTTGCGAATTTTTGCAGTTTATAGTGCTTACTTGTAAAGTTATTTATTAATTAACTTAATTATTATTTGAGTTTTATCAGGTGAACATACAGAGGTTTCAAACAAAACAATTCTCAAAAATTAAAAATGCTTCTTCTTCTATTTTAGTATTTTAGTATTTTAGTATTTTTTTTTTCTTCTTCTTCTTCTTCTTCTTCTTTTCTTTTCATATTTATGATATTTTATATTATTTTACAATTTACAAAAGAAAATATGTAATGAACTTACAAAAAGAGATAAATTTTCAAATATTATCGTAACGTTTACATCTAGTCACTTTCTCCATACCTTTGATGTAATTGGCCCACAAAGTCTATTGATTTCAGTCTCCGATAAAAGCATTGGCACTTTTTAATGGGCTACCTGGAATGAACAAAGATGATCTTCATTCTGTTAGGGATACAGATGAAGTTTTACCTCGTGGAAGGTGAAAATGAAGAGTATTTAATTTTATTATGCATATTTGTCCGAGTGTAAAAAAAAATTGTATTATTGTAAAAAAAAAAAAAAAAAAAACTATAATGCATTACTTATAAGTTATGGATCACTTTTCCATATTTTTAGGGTAATGAACATCCAAAAATTATATTTTAGACATTAAGTTAGATGTTAAGAAAAATCTGTAAAATGATATTTTTGGCAATTTTAAGTTCAAACAACATTTATAATTATCGCTGGTAATTATAATGATTATAATAATAATAATAGGTTTTCCGGTATAAATTCAGCAAATTAATTAAAGAATTAGTGTCGCTTTATAGAAAATTAAGCTCGTATATTTAAAAGAAAAGATAATTGCTATATTTCTAATTTGAGAAGAGTAAGAGAACTTTAATAGCGCGAACTCCTCTTCTTCTACTTAGTTTAATTATCTATTTATTTGAATGCTTGTCAGTGAGCAGAATTCTGAAGTTAATTAAATATATTTGCTAATTAATACTTTTTTTTTTTTTTTTTTTTTTTTTTAAGACAGCCTTTTCTTTCTTTTTCATAAGTATTAGTTGTTTACTTTTTCTTACTAAAGAAGTTCTCCTTTGATCGATTCCCCGAATCGAAAAAAGTTTAAATAGTACTAATTTTACCTATGAGAGGCTTTAATATATTTTCCACATTGGACGACAAGAGACTTGGAGCCTAGTTACTCTCAAACTTAGAGATTATTTCTAACTTTAGCAAGTTTTGTTCATTGCCGCAGTGAGAATCGTCAAAATAAATACTATGTCCAACATTAGACGTAAGATCCCTGATCACGGAGCTAACTCACTGTCTAATATAGAGACTATTTGCTAGCCCAGCCGTATTTTACACCTTGCTTTTTTATCGCATTTATTGCAATATAATTTGCGATTTTTTAATTTGTTATATATTTTTATTTTTATCAGCGCCAGTGTTGAATATTTTACAAAGAAATGACACTTTTTAAAAAGGTACTTTTTTTTTTTTTACCGCTAAAGTGCAGAAATCAGTTAATCTGCAGATTAGCTAGGTAATCTGCACATTAACTAATGTGATCCGTTAAAGTGAGGAATATTGTTATTTCTCAAATTACCTAGGTAATCTGCGAATTACCTAGATAATCTGCGCATTACATACTAGGCACTAGTTAAAGTGAAATAAGATATCTGGTGTTATAATTTTACAGCACGTTCTGTTGTATTTGTTTTTTTTTCCTTCGGAAAAAAAAAAGAAGGAACTAGTTTTCTTTTCTTTTTTCTTTCTTTCTTTACTTATTTTAATCTGTATGTGTTTTAATTTTTATATCTTTCAAAGTTATATTTGTTTTTATTTATTTCATCTTTTTCATTCTGTCAATATAAGTTTGAAGATGTTATGCATTTTTAATATGAAATATAATGACTTTAATAGCTTTCAATAAATTCCATTTTATACATGAATGTTAGAATTGTAATACAATAACGATTTCTTTTCGAAATAAAAATATTTAACCATTTAAATTTTTAAAAAATGTTTTATTAACAACTCATATTGCTATTATTATTCTTTAAAAAATGTTATGCACCAATTTTTAATTCGCTAAAGAAATATTAAATTAGACAAATCAGAAGCATTATTTAAGAAGTACTTCAAATAATTAAAACTGCTTTAATATTTTTTAGAATGCATGAAAATTAAAATGACAGTTTTCCAATGCTTTATTAAACTATATTTTGCAGCATACATACGTATAACTGTACAAGTTTAGCAAATATATTAATTTTACAAAAAAAAAACAAAAAAACCTTTATTAACACTTTTTATGTGATAAACTACAACGAAATTATCTGAAAAAGCGAACAAAATTAAATAAATAAATAAATAAATAAAAATATAATCATGATATAGGAAACTTAAAACTGAAAGAAACAAAAAATAAATAAATAAATAAATAAATAAATAGATAAATAAATAAATAAAAAAATAATGAAATGCTAAAAAATGCTCAAAATTATCATATTAAGTATTTAATGCCATAATATTTTTCAAAGTTAAAAATTAATACGTCTTTTTTTTCTGTAAGTAATAGTAATTTAAATTAATTTTAAAATAAATTAGTTTTAAAAAGTTGTGGTTTAATAGTTTTAGTTCGGAAGGAAATAATTACTGTAATGTAAATTTAATATTCATAATTCAAAATGGAGTTTCACGAAAGATAGCACAAGATTAGATTTGATTAATAAAATGCAGACCCTTATCAAACTTATATTAACAGAATTAGAAATAAAATCAAAATTAAAACAAACATAACTTACTTGTTACATTAAATTTTGTGTTATTCATAAATAATAATAATCCTAATCCTTCGAACTTCCACATTTTGAGTTTGCCGTTAATCATCATAGCGTAGCGGAAGGGATAAAAGTTTTAGTTTATGTTTGAAGGTCATTCGCGTATCTGTATCACATGGACTAAGGCTCGAAACAAACACCTGAACTTTAACGATAGAAACTGCTAATGTGCAGATTACCTAGTTAAAATGCGGAAAACTCTTGATTCCGCACTTTAACGGGTCATTTTAGTTAATCTGCAGATTAGCTAGGTAATCTGCACATTAACGGATTTCGAGCTTTAACAGTAACATATTCATTGATTTAATTCCAGTATACCAAAACATGCGCAATATTATCCTTCTTAAATTCCTCCGGACGCAGCTCATTTCTACGGGATGCGCAAGTAGCTCGTAAAGTAGTTGGTCGCCATGTGGTGATCTGGCGTTTTTCGCCCCTTTGGACGGTATCAAACCCATTAAACTTGGTCCAGTACAGGTAGGCATTTACTGTCCAGAGGTTTCCAAGATTCCAAGAGTTCATAAGCTATGATTTTTCTTCCTTTTCCAAATTATAACATAAAAATTTTTACAGCCAATTTATATATTTTTTTATTTTATTTTTTACATTGTTTGAAAAGCAAATGCTTAATTTTTCTACAATTATTCGAAAAAGTAAATTTCATTTGTACGATTATAAAAATAAATAAATAAATACATTCTCAAAATAAAAAAGAAAAGAAAGAAGAACAAGAAAAAAAAAAAAAAAGAAAAGAAATCAAGAACTATCCTTTTAAAGTAAAGGAAAAACAATAAACTATTCAATTTTCCTGCTCTTTCAGTATTTAGTTATTTTATTTTATTTTATTTTATTTTTTTAATAGTAGAAACATTTTTCGTTAGAATTTTTTTTTCAGTGTTCTCTAAACGAGATAAAAAATGTTTTTGAACAATTCAATTCTCGAAACAATTTCCTGTCAATAGAAGAATAGAAAGATTTCAGTCATGTATAGGCATGCAAATAGGAAAGAAAATAAATCCGTTTTATGTTCGCGTGATAGATACCATTTAAAATTGCAACACCGTTTCTCTTGGAGATCTTGTAGATTTATAATGCTGCATTACTACAGAAATGCTTCCTGCATTGTAAAATATTTAAGGAATTATCTTTTCTCTCTCCTTCTCTCGAACCGGGAAAAAAAAAAAAAAAAAAAAAAAAAAAACTATCAGTTTAGTTATCTACATAAAAAATAAATAGAACATACAATTATGTGTGAGGGTGTGTTTAAAAGTCATGATCTCTACCTTATCATATATTAACCTTTGGCATACTTAATAAATTAAAAAATATTTGTAAAAAAGATAGAAAAATTCATAAATTCAGTTGAAATGTTCAGGAGATTCAGTTTTACGAAGTCTTAGTGTACCCATACAAAAAAAAAAAAAAAAAAAAAAAAAAGAAAAGAAAAAGAAAAAAAGAAAAAGAAAAACTGAGTCTATAAGAAATTCCACAGAGGCATTTAAAAGCAATTAGTACAAAACTTTGAATAAACACCATAAAATACAGAGCTCGCAAAAAATTCTTTTGGGTCGAAAGAAAACACGAACCATCGTCGAGCGAATGAAGTAGGCGTGAGTGGTGCAAACAACTGCACTGCTTTGTTTGCAGAACTCGTGCCTACTTTTTTCGCCTGACGAAGGTTCATATTTTCTTTCGAACCGAAAGAGTTTTTGCGAGTTCTTGTATTTTATGGTGATTATTCAAAGTTTTGTACCAATTAATTAAACTATCTCTCATATACAAATAAGGTCATGTACAAATCTTAGCTTTTTATTTAGAAAAAAAAATAATAAAAAAAAATAATTAATTAATTAATTAAAATACTATGTTGAAATATAGTTGTTTGTTGAAGAGAAATTAAACTTTGGGGTTTTAAGTGTTATGCAAGAAAACAAGAAAATTAAAAGAGTACCCAAGTGTCATTAAATCATATTTTCTCAATAAAAAGGTAAAATAATAATAATGATAATAATTAAAAGAATTTAAACGGCGAAAAAAAAAAAAAAAACCATTATTATCATTATTATTGACATATATTAGTCGTATAGCTAAATCACACACCTAAAAATATCACGGTGATAATTGTGGTTTTGTAATTTTTGTGTGGGCCGTGATAAACGAATCTTTTAAATTGTGTTTTGTATGAAAAAATGTAAAAAGTTTGGAAATTATTCCTCTTCTCAAAAATAAGAAATAAATAAATAATAATAATATATAAATGAATGAGGTAGATAAAATTCTGGAAAGGGTGTTGAAATATTTCTTTCTTTGAATTAATCTCTCTTGTGTTGAAAAGCCTTTTTATAAATGACTTTCTGTATATTTGTTCCTTTGTGTGAGCTTGGAAAAAAGTATTAAAATGTAAGGTGTTTAGAACGACTGAATAATAAAAAATACTCTAAATAAGATTTTAATCATATGACGTTTGCTACAATACAAATACATATTATGATAAGAATAAAGATGGTCCTGTGAGCATATCCAGAAGTATAGTAATACTGCAGTACTAGCCGGTAATTTCAGATTTCCTTAATAATATAAGGCGAATTTTCACATAAATCTGCAATGTGGGAATATTTTTCTTCGTCAAGTAGTTAAACTTGTTCGAAACTTCATTTACGATACTAGGATGACCATTATTGAATATCAACATTTTACTTTAAAAACTTCTTAGAATATTCGGAATAAAAGATTTTCATAGCATAGCAAAATAGGTCAATATTTCGCATATATATGCGTTTTGGGGACTATTGCTTGGGAAATAGCATGTAATTGCAAAAAATAAATAAATAAATAAATAAAAATAAAATAAAATAAAATAGGGAAGTGATACCAGTAAAATTACAATGGATTTGGATAAAGTAAATCTATCGAAGCAGGGGATATGGGTAGATTTAGTGGAAGGCACTCGAGTCTCACACATGGTCGGGATGTCAGGTGAGTTCATCCTTTTTATCATAAATACTGTATCGCCTACAGCAAAAAATTCTGAGACTAGAGGGACTAGATACATGATGATTAGCTAAGAAAACTTCACTTAGCTTTTTATTTATTTATTTATTTATTTATTTACTTTATTCTAAAACAAATGGAAAATAAATATATTTATTATTATTTATGAAAATATTTAGCGTGTCAATATTTCCTGAATTTTTATTTAAGTTACATAAACTGTTTAAATTAGAACATAAAATTTTTAATAAGGTTTAATTTCTCTGAAAATTATTCTAGAAATGTATTTGAGTTTTTCTATAAATCATTTTATTGGTCCGTGGAATTTAAAATTGTAAATTCAGGAATCCATGACGTAAAAAAATGGTAGGCGATAACTGCTTTATACTATAAAAATTCCTCATTTACACATTTTTATGATATATTTAGTGAAAGAACTAAAGACTTTTAAGAACAATTTTTAAATAATATTTACAATTATAAAAATGAAAAGTTTATTTCTCTGAAACAGACATTTATAAAAGTAATAAAATAAATACGCATTTAGATTTCAAAACAAAAAAGTATAGATATATTAAAATGTTTCGATTTTTTGATATATGGTTAAAGCTGTATGAATTTTTCGAACTATTGCATAGTGATTTTAAAAAATAAGTTGAATTACAATATTTAATTGCTGAAAAAAAAAAGGCAAGACATTTTTAAGAAACTTCTCTTTTTTAGTCTTGTTCAACATCTTGTTAGGAAAAAATATATTTCGTTATAAAAGAAAAAACTATAATAAAAACTTTTTCTCTGTGATTTCTGAATAATATAAACTTTTTTCTTTTTTAACAATTTTCTGTCAATAAAGTTGTGGCTATCACAAAACTTTCTTCTATTTTCCTGTACAAATTTATGCAATACGAATTATTTATTCAAATTTTTATTCATTAAAATTATTTTCGATGATGAGTGAACATGATTTTCACTCAGACAGGTATAACGCTAAATAAATGTCAAAAGAAAGTCAATTCTGTGCCTACATCTGAAAAATGCTTATTATTGTCATTATTATTAATATTATTTCAAAAATAATTTTTGCTAAGAATGAAATTAAAATTGATAAATTTGTGTCAAATTAACACAGATCTATTGTTCAACCATTCGTTTTAAAGGTACTGACGAGTTCTTTTTAAAGATACCTGTACTGAAAATTTATATTCCGGAGTGTACGTCTCCCCAGAGGTCAGCGTTAAGCGATGCCTCTTAAAAACATGCAAAAAAACAAAAATAAATAAAAATAAGGTAAAAAACTATGGATGAAATTCTGTCTATGACAGAATTTAATTTAGTACGACAGAACTACTTATATTTGTATTTTTTAACACCCTTAAAAAAAAAAAAAATAAAAAAAAAAAATCTGAAAGCACTAGTGTAAATAATCAGGAAATATTCAGCCAAGACCTGTTGGCTCTGGTGGTCAGAGTACACAACTGTGATCTCGAAGGGTGTGAGTTCGATCCTCACCGATTGGAAGAGAAAAAAAAGTATATAAAGAAATTCTTGGCTTTTGCTTTCTTTGTTACAGAAAAACATCCATTTTTTAGCATAATTGCATTCTACCAGGCCCTTGAAAACGTTAGAATGCAAATTATGCTTTATTCTTTTTCCAATTTCCATTTCAATTTTTATTTAATTCTTTTGTGGTTTGATTTGGGTGGTCTTCGCTTATGATCCAAATAATTGGTTTAATGCTGAAGTGAATCGTCTTTAAATTTTATGCACTGATATTATTGTATTACTATATATATATACAAGTTTTTACAGATTTATATTTTCAGATAGAGTAAGAAATTAAATGGTATATTTGGATATTGGTAGGCATTTTCGAAGTGGAACACCACAAATTGGTAACGACGCAAATTGCCAAATTGAAAGAAATAAGAAATAGTCCTGTCGTACTAATAAAAAAAAAAAAAAAAATCAGATTGACTATTACTATTATAACCTTTTTTTTTTTTAATTTCATATTTAAACGTTAAAAATATTCTCATCATGCCCATTTGCACGAAATTTTGTCCTATACTGCTATACTAAAAATTATGAGAAGTGGAATGACAGCGCTACTTGTTGAGAGATTAATCTCCAAATGTAATCGGCACCAATTTAAATCAAGGTCGAACTAAATATCAGAATTTGTTAAACTTCGTCTATTAGTTCGTGAGATAAAGCGTCCGCAAAATTTTTGATGCACACTCTTACACTAACTTTTTTTTTTTTTTTTTTTTTTTTTTAATAATCAAATCTTGTATTAGGATTTTTCAAAATATGTAAAACTATCGAAAATTGGATATCGAAAATTTTCTCGAATTCAATACTTTCTCATTATGGATATTGAAGAAAGAAAAAGAAAGATTTCTGTCAAGTTCTGAAATACAAATAAATATACAGTTTATTTTAGAAAAGTGTTAAAAAAAAAAAAAAAAAAAAAAAACTAATAATAAATCTATACATATAATAAATTAAGATGTTTGTGTGTGTGTGTCATTGTTTATGTTTGTCCGGAGCATTTTAGGAAAACGGCTGATCGCCGAACTACACAAATTTACATGGAGGTTCGTAATGACCTCTCCTGATGCACCTCGAAGCCCGATTTTCGAATTTTTGATTAGTTTTCTTTTAATTAGAAGTTTTTGTTTCATTGAAATTGGATTCTGCCATAGTGTTTCCGTGTCACGCTAAAAAAAAAAAACAAGTTCTTTCCATTTGAAAGTAAGTATGAAGCAATTATTGCGTTGGTCAATGGCTTAGTCGGTTAAAGCGTCAAGTTGTTAATGCGATGGTCGTGGGTTCGATACTCGGTGACGGGTGTGTTATATTTTTGCAGATAATAAATAGATAAGATGTCAATTGTAAAATAAAACATTTCATTGCCTATACATTATCCTAAGAAATTTTGATTAGATTTTTTAAAATCTTTCTTTTAGTTACTAAAGCACACAAAATAAAATTTTAAGAAAAAAAAAAAAAAAAAAAAACCTTGAGCCCTAAAAATCGTAAAATAAATTATTATTCTTGAAGAGATATGGCTATAAAAATAATCAACGTGTCATCAATAAGTAAATTTTAAAGAAAAATATAGATGTTTCACTTTTGCAAGAGATGAAATATTTTAACTAATCAAAATATTTTATTAAGCATTCGAGAATAAGATACGAGATTGTTTTTATATTTGTTAGATTTTTTTTTTTTTTTTTTTTTTTTTTTTAATTAATTATAAAATACAAAAGCAATTTCCTTATAATAGCTTGAAAATTAGCCATTTAAATATTTGTTTTAAATTTAGTTGTTGCCAAAAAAGTTTTCCAGTTCATTGTTATATATTTTTTCACATGAATAGTGAAATTTTGCTACTGAACAATGAAACTAAAATATTTAATAGATATTGAGATACAGTCATCTTTGAAATCATAGTTCCTAAATAATAACAAATCTACTTTTCGCCGATAAATACCCAAATTGAGGTACCCGGAATAGACCTTTCTACAGGCAGTGGTAACCTGGACCCGATGCAGTGCGGACGGAAAAAGACATGCCGTAGGCAGCAGGTACCCAAAGCAAGGTTTAGAGCGATTTCAATGTAGGTAATTTTTTTTTTTTTTTTTTAAGTTTTTATTTATAATATGATATAAAAAATAAACAGTGATTCAATTATTTTGAAAAATCATTTAAATATAGTGACCAGCGAAGCAAGCGTAGCCTGCTAGTAAATAAATAAAATCCTCTTGGCTATTAAAATGCTTTATATCTTCTTGTTAAAGTTCTGTGTTGAATGATTTTTTAGAAATTAAAATATCGAGATTCTAATAAACTTAATTGACTTACATCATTCCATTGTCAAGCAAATGATTGAAAATACTTAGTGAAACTTAAAAATCTTCTCTTTTCTCGCTGTTTTTTATTTTTCTTCTTTATGCAAGGAAAATATATATACATATATATATATATATATATATATATATATTGAATTCGTGAAAATTTTTTTACTTCCAGTTTCCGCCAAGTCTTATTAGGTCCTTTTATAATGTTCTGAATACGATTTAATTATTTTAAGAAAATGTCTGTCTTTGTGTCTGTGTTACGAAAAAATTGTGGTCGCAGAAAATCTTACAAAGTAATGGTCGGAATTGCTCAAAACTCCATAACTGGTTTAATTCTGATATAATTTGGGGCTGTTAAGAGGTGCGTACCGGCAGACTGCTATGATGCGGTTATGGAGCATTCATTACCGCTTATGGGAATGAAACATTTCATCTATATATAGCGTATAAGTGCTCCAAACTTAATATATTAGATGGCCATTATGGAAAAGTATGCAGGTGCAGTTTGTGTATATATCGGCGTAGAGGTAGCACGGCTTTTACTCATTTCAATGATTAAATTTTGGATGGTTTATCAGCAACTATTGTATTACAATTCACCAAACTGCGTATGTAAAATATTAATTGTGAAATGAAACTGTGAATTACCCTGTTGGGTAAATTTTTATGCATATTAACCAGTACCATATGAATTTATTCTATTTTAAAGAATGATGTATTGGGTTGTTCGTAAAGTAATTTCGTTTTTCTCAGCAGAGGACTTAATTGTATTTTTTTCACATCATCTTCACAATTAAGCTGCATTATCATTATATATTGTGACAGCTGATGTAGCAAGGCTTGCTTGTGAAAAGTTCGTTTTATTCTACTCAATACGTTTTGACTGGTGCCCTATCAAATAAAGAAAATCGGAAGCGACATTTTCGGCATATTTTGTTTCTGCTATCAAAAAGGCGAAAATACTGTTCAAACAAGGAAAAAAGTATAAGATGTGTATACAGAAAATTTATTTAAAGAACGCCAGTGTCAAAAGTGGTTTACCAAATTTTGTTCCGGCACTTTTGACGTTGAAGATGTATTACATTCTGGAAAACCACTTTATGCTAATGAAGACAAAGTATTGATTTATGAAAACTGCCAAATAACAACTCGTGAGATCACTATGAAACCGACTGTGGTGCCTGCTTTTTCGCACCTGGTTCTTTTCTTTCGGTAAATTCATTTCGAGACACATCAAGACACTGATCACACTTTGTTTACTTTTAAACGTATATTTACTTACGGCACAAACATAAAATACATAACGAATACAGAAATTAACATCAAGTAAAGTATTTTCTAAAAAACATGTAGAATGGAACGTTAGTCCATCTTGATTCACATACGCACACACACTGTTGCCACACTTTCGTACCAAACTTTTTAGTTCTTGTTTTTTAATACTCTCGAAATCAGAGGTGCGGCGTTCACACCTTCCCTCCAGTTTCACTTGAGGGACAATGGCCTTCACAGTGAAACTACTAACCAAAATTTGTGGATAATTTATATAACTGTTCATGAAAGTCTAATTGTCCTTTTAAATTGTTAATTATTGTTTCATCTTTAAATAAATGTTCATGAAAGTTTAATTGTCCTTTTAAATTCTTAATTATTGTCTCATCTTTGACCTAATATCCGACGTTCCATCAAGAGCAATAACATTTATATTTCACTTAATATTTAAATATTTTCTATGGTATAAAATAAGTAACATTTAAACACATAATAGAAATAAAATATATATATAATATATATGAATAAACATTTATCCTGACATGGATTTTCTTATGCACTTTAAATAATCTTAATGAATTAATATACTTGAATATAAGAAACAAAATAAACACACACACACATATATATATGTAATAACAAATACAATATTAAACTAACTTATGACTTTATTCATGAATGCGTGATAAAGCATCTGCAATAGTATTACTGCTTCCTGGCTTATGAGCAATAGTCACTTGATAGCGAGATAGAGCCAATGCCCATCTTTGTAATCTGGCGTTCTTAGGAACTGTTTCTGTCAAATATTTTAAAGGGTTATGGTCCGTGTGTAAGATAATAGTGGTTCCATAAGTCCACATTTCGAATTTACCTAATGCCCATATTACAGCATAAGCTTCCCTTTCAATAGTGCTCCACTTTGATTGAACAGGGGTCAGTTTTTGGCTTGCAAAAGTTATTGGTTTCAGTTTATTCTGCTCATCTCTCTGCATTAGACAGGCTCCAATTCCGGTCACTGAAGCATCAGTATCGATTTCAAAAGGTTTCGACATATCAGGTGTATACAGAGATGTTATAGAGCACAAACAATTCTTTAACGAATTAAATGCGCTTTCGGCTTCTTCTGACCATGGAAGGTCGTTTGGCACAGTTTTTCGAGTTAAGTCCGTTAAAGGTTTTGCTATATTAGCATACCGAGGCACATAGTCTCTGTAATAGTTAAATAATCCTAGGAGTGACTTCAAGGTTTTCTTAGTTTTAGGGGCTTTCAAATCTTTAATAACTGATATCTTGTCCGGATCTGGGCCGTGCTCTCCTGAGCCTACGACATGTCCCAAATATTTTACTTTCGACATCGTAAAAGAGCATTTCTTTAAATTTGCCGAAAAATTCAATTTTTTCAGAGTTTCTAAAATGGATTTAATATGATTAGGATGATCTTCCCAGTTTGAAGAAAATATGATAATATCATCAAGAAAACTTTCGGCGTAGTCACTATGAGGTCGTAATACTTGATTCATTATTCTTTGGAATGTTGCTGGTGCTCCAGATAACCCAAATGGCATCACCTTCCACTGATACTGACCCTTTGGAGATACAAAACTGGTTAATTCTCGGCTTTGCTCTGCTAAGGGTATTTCCCAATATCCCTTAAGGATATCTAAAGTTGTCAAGTAACGAGCTCCACCAGATTTAAATCTAAGATTTTCTGAATTCTGCATAGGAAAAGGTGGAATTTTGCTAACTGAGTTCAGCTCTCTGTAGTCCACGCAAAGTCGGACAGTTCCATCTTTCTTGGCTACACATACCAATGGATATGCTATTTCTGCTGAAGAGGGTTCTATTAGGTCTTTTTCCAATAATTCTGCTATCTGTTTTTCTATATTAGATCTTAATGTTTCTGGAACTTTATAAAGATGAGGTTGTTTCCTCTCTACTCCAGACTTTAACTGGATAACATGTGGCGGAACTTTGGCTTTCCTTAATTCCCCATCAAATATTGTTAGATATTCTTTAATCAGATTCAACAGCTGTTTATGTTGCTTTGCTGATATCGAATTTGATTTTATACCAGCTTTTAGTTCTTCATCTGTTACTTGCCGTGATTCTACGGGCGCATGTTGTATATCTCCAAACTCTTCATCGGTTTCGTAAATAATTCCTACAGCTCTGACAGGTTGAATATATTTACGCAATTTATTTTGATGAAGATGTCGAACACTTCCATCAGGTAGTTTGACATAAAAAGAATGTGGAGACTTCTTTTCTACTATTTCTCCTGGTCCTTTCCATTTTGAACAAAGACGATTTGTTGAATCAGGGATTAACACTACAACTTCATCCCCAACAGAAAATTCGGTATCTTTTGACCGTAAATTATGATAATGTACATATTTCTGCTGCTGTTCTTGAGCTATGCTATTCGCATACTGTGCCGCGTCTTCTAAACGTTTCCGGAGTTTCAACAGGTAGTCAGCTACAGATTCTCCAATCCCTTGAGGAAGTACGACTTCATCTTCCCAACTTGATTTGAGGATGGCTAGAGGTCCTACAGGTGGTCGCCCATGAACTAGTAGGAATGGGGCAACACCCGTTGTAGCGTTAGGCACTTCTCTGTATGCTCATAACAAGAATGGCAACTGTTTATCCCAGCCTCGACCTTGTGAATTAATTGCATGATGTAGCATGGATTTCATAGTTCCTATCCATCTTTCAACCAAACCATTCGATTGTGGATAACCTGGAGTGGAAAATTTAGGAACACATCCTAATCGTTTTAAAAATTCTTTTGTCAGCTGTGCGGCAAAATTTCTTCCGTTATCCGTTGCAATTACTCGAGGAATTCCAGTTCGTACAAATATTTCTATAAATGCATCACAGGCTGCCTTTGCTGTTAAAGACTTCAGAGGTATTGCTTCCGGCCAACGACTATGCTGGTCCATAACGCACAGTACATACTGATGGCCACGTGATGACTTTGGCTCTATTGGGCCTAAAATATCGGCATTAACCACTTGAAATGGGAGTTCTGGCCTTCCAACAGACTCGATAGGTGTTCTATCGTTTACTTTTCCTTTCCTGCGCATTTGACAATCATGACACGAAGCACATAATTGTTTAACTTCTTTTGGCATTCCTTCCCACCAGAAAGACATTGCAATTCTGTCTCTGGTCTTCTTAGCTGCCAGATGTCCACCAGTAGGAGTTTCATGAGCTAATTTCAAAATGTCCTTTCTTCTGCTTGCCGGTACGACCAATTGAATATATTTCTGTCCGCCTACTTTACCCATATGATATAATAAACCTCTTCCAATCCAGTAACCATTTTTATGTTGTCTAGCTTCTTCGAAGCACCTTTTCAATGTAGGACAGGCTAACTGCTCATCCCTAAACACTTGTGCTTGTGGAACAGGGATATTTTCATTTCTTTCATCCTTACTATCGGTTTCGGTCAATGTCTGTTTAACTACTGAGTTGTTAAAGACTTTGGTTTCTGGATGATGCCACTCGCTGTTGTTTAGCTTTGCCTTTCGAATAGTCTCGTGACTTTCTCCCTCCATACAGAACATACACTTTTCATTATCTTCTGTGAGTGGGGTACTAATTGCCTCATCCCCAAGATAATTGTCGTTTGAATTATTCTCAGGTACACTGAACAAGGATTGTTCACTGACTTCATTTATTGTGATTACTTCAACCTCTTCTTCTGAAGAATAGTTTCCGGGAGACCTTCCCTCCACTTTGAACAAGTATGGTTCATTGTTTTCTTCCACTGGGGTGATATTAACCTCAACCCCTGAATTTCCAGGATTTCTTCTTTTCACATGGAACAAGGATTGTTCATCGACTTCTTTCTTCGGGATATTCACTTTATCCCCTAAAGAAATGTTTTCGGGAAACCTTCCCTCCACACTGAACAAGGATTGTTCATCGACTTCTTTCTTCGGGATATTCATTTTATCCCCTAAAGAAATGTTTTCGGGAGACCTTCTCTCCACACTGAACAAGGATTGTTCATTAGCTTCTTTTACTGAAGTGATTCCTGTATCATCTCCCAAATAAGAACGATTTTGTTCCTTCAACCATTCATATACCCTGGGAGTGATTAAAGCTTCCTCATGCAGCCCTTCTACTACTGCAGCATGCACTTGAACATATGGAATGATTTCTTCATCTGTATGAAGACTTAGCGGAACTGACACAAGTTGTGCTTCCACTGGATTACCTATAGCAGGTCTCAAAAGAATTTTCCCACTTGACTGTAAGTGTTCCCCAGGTACAACTGATTTTCGTAGTACGGTGATTTCTGCACCACTGTCCACGATGCCTTGAAATTTTTGACCTCCGATTCCTAAATCCACTTTCAGAAGCTCGCCATCTTTCTCGTTGACTGGAAATTCCCACTCGAAACAAGCGCTATTTAGATTAACACTGACCTTATTAAGGCCCTTACTTTCTTGACTCTTTTTGTTTGTTTTCACGTAAGATGTACTTGCTGAATTCAATTTGGGGCAAGATTTTTTCATATGGCCTTCCTTTCCACACCAATAGCAGGAGAATTTCGAACGAATGTCTCTTTGTTCTTGCTGTGGCTTAGTAAAAACCTTTTTTTCATCTCTATTGTTATTTCCGAAATTCGCCCCTTTGGATGGAAGATTCCAATTTTCTTTATGAGAAATTTCTTTCGTTTTTTTATTGAAAGTCATTTTGACATTTTCATAATCATCTAATTTACTGGAAATAATATCAGATGACTTAAACAATGACCATTCATCGATGAAATGTTCTTTAATTTCTGGAGGTACTTTCCTTTTAATTTGATCTGTAATAATCAAATCATATAATTCTTCAAATGTGTTAACTTCTAATCCCCGAATCCATTCAGTAAAATAGTTTTTCAATTCGTAAGCAAAATCTCTCCATGTGATATCAGCTTTTTTAGTATGCTTATTGAAAAGTTGTCGAAATCTTTCAGGAGTAAGTTTATATCTCTTTAACAATAACTCTTTTACTTTTCCGTAATCATTCGTGATTTCTTCGTCTTCCCGAGCTATAACTTCCGCGATTTCGTATGGCAGTAGCCCAATGAGATGAGAAACCCAATCATCTCTTTTAATTTCGGCACGCTTTGCCTGTCGCTCAAAAAGAACTAAATACAGGCTAATTTCGCATGTTTTAGGATCAAATTTTTGTAAGATGTTATGTAATTTTACGCGCGTTTTCTCAGAAGTTTCATTTATAATTCCTTTCTTCTCAAGTTCTATTCTTGCATTTTCCAACCGCATTTTTTCCAATTCTATTTCTTCTCTTCTTAGGCGTTCCTCCATCTCTTCTTTTCTCTTACGTTCCTCTATTTCTTCTCTTCTTAGGCGTTCCTCCATCTCTTCTTTTCTCTTACGTTCCTCTATTTCTTCTCTTCTTAGGCGTTCCTCCATCTCTTCTTTTCTCTTACGTTCCTCTATTTCTTCTCTTCTTAGGCGTTCCTCCATCTCTTCTTTTCTCTTACGTGCTTCAAGTACGTTCGCTAATGTTTCTTTAACAAATTCTTCATCGTAATTCTTTGAAGCCAAAATAGCATCTCTTAACTCATATAACTTTAAATGTTGAGTTCCTTCCACTCCAAGCTCCGTAGCAACTTCTTGCAAATCTTTTTTATTCCCTTTACCCAAAAATGCCATCTTCGGATGGATGAAATCAAATCAAGTTCAAATTTTCCGTGAATAAAATAAATTTTCTTATATTTATAATCACAAACCCCTTAAGAACGCCAGATTTGACATCTTATTTTTTATCTTAAACAACATTTTCCCCCAAATTAAATAAAATAGTCATTAAGTCGGAATGCATACATAAAAGGAGAAAAAAAAAAATAATATGTATCGAAATAACAAATAAAAAAAAATGTTTACACAATCAACTCTTTCATTAAATAAATCAGAATATACTTTATTACATAACCAGCTTTCAATAAATTAGAAATAATGTTGCCATAGCAACACAATCAACTCTTTCATTAAATAAATCAGAATATACTTTATTGCATAACCAGCTTTCAATAAATTAGAAATAATGTTGCCATAGCAACCTTTAATCAAACTTACTTTTAAACAGAAAAAAAAAAAAAAAAAAAAAAAAAAACAATTTCCGATTCATTCCTCAAAGTAAAAAAAATAAACAAAACCGGACGTTCACAAGAATAATTCACTAGTTTTTTTTTTTTTTTTACTGAGATATTTCATTAATATTCCAATAATAATAAAGATAAATAAATATAAATAATTATCAAGGTCTAACAAATACACAATCATTCAATAAAACAGAACAAATAAATCAAAACAGAGCTCTCTCTTTTTTTTTTTTTTTTTAATCTGCTTTAATGAAATCTTATTTATTCTAAATCACGTGATGAATAAAAAGAACACACAGAAATTAATCACAATTATCTTGAATAGCATAAAAACATATTCTTTTCATCATTCTTTTTACTATTTTCCGGCTTTTTAAATACAAATAAACAAATATATTTCTATTTTTCATTTTTCAAGCACTAGAATTATTATTATTTCAACATTACGAAATATTCAATTTTCATTTACATACTCTTTACCTTGTTGGAATACAAAATCGGAACAAAATATCTAAATGCTTAATCCGAATTATTTAATATGAAACTTATACAAAATATGACTCTTGATGGAACATAAAAAAAAAACATACCCTTTTTTTTTTTCATCACTATCATGAAAAAAATCCATACGAGTACTATAGCTATTTCACATATGCTTGTCGACTTCGCCAATTGTGGTGCCTGCTTTTTCGCACCTGGTTCTTTTCTTTCGGTAAATTCATTTCGAGACACATCAAGACACTGATCACACTTTGTTTACTTTTAAACGTATATTTACTTACGGCACAAACATAAAATACATAACGAATACAGAAATTAACATCAAGTAAAGTATTTTCTAAAAAACATGTAGAATGGAACGTTAGTCCATCTTGATTCACATACGCACACACACTGTTGACACACTTTCGTACCAAACTTTTTAGTTCTTGTTTTTTAATACTCTCGAAATCAGAGGTGCGGCGTTCACACCGACCAAAGTGGAGAATATATAATTCAATAAAATATTTATACAATATAAGAAAATCGTCTTCCATTTTCAAACGAAAAAGCGAAATTACTTTACTATTGATCTTTAACACAGGTAGTTTTAACATGTCAGTCCATGGTAACTATTTAATTTAATTACTGATATTTTGTTTTTTGGTAAATCATATATTCATCGAGAAAGTTCGAAAATATTTCATATTAAATATATTATTATAGCAGATATAATTTTCTGTTTCTGAAATGGCTTTAAAATCGTGAAATTCCTATTTCGATCTTTAAATTAATAGCCGCATTTTTGAAATTAATTTTGAAAGAATTGTAAATTTACGCAGGCTTTTCCTCAAAAAGTATTCTGAAAAAAATAGAAGAAGTAAATATCAGTTTCCAGGACGCGACAGGTTTTGATATTCTTTTAACAATTCAAAATGACATTATTGGATGCTTATGAATTCAGATTCCTTCGAATTTTTCTGACATTTTCTGTAAATAATTCCAAATTCCATTCGAGTTTTTTGATTTCGACTAATTTAAAATTCTAAACTCGTCTTTCAGAAATACTCTGTTATTGTAATGTTTGTAGTCGTTGAAAAAGGCGAAATAATTTAAGTTTCTGAAGCTGGAATATGGGTGGAATGCATCTAGAAATACCAAATTCATTGAAACAGACAGTTGTGTGCGATTTCCATAAGTATAGATAGATGCTAGCTTTTACATTCTACTGATGCCTAATTCGATAACAAAATTGGATTTTAATAAAATTCTTTATTTTTATTTATTAACGAGCAAGCTTCGCCCACTAGCCGGTCATTATTTTTAAATGAATCACTAAAATTAATGCATTTTCAAAATTGCATTAGTTTTTATCATGAAAAAAAAAAAAAAAAAAAAAAAAAGAGAGAGAGAGAGAGAGAAAAATAATTTCTGATGGGGAAAAATGTTGCACCAGGCACAACCTTCAGCAGCGCAGGCTATTGCGCGCTGCGCGCTCAGTTATGTTCGACACTCTTAATGAATCACTATATTATTTTAAAGGGAAAAACATAAATATAAAATACAAAAAAAAATTCTCCTCTTACCGGGGGAATAATTGGTCCGGGTACCCACTGCCTGCGGAAGCGTATAAACACGCGCATGGCGCGCATATTTCTTCGCCCACCTTTCCCACCCCTCCTAATTATTTTACACTTTTAAAAATATCTGCAATCGTTTTCTCTTGCTTTCAAACTTAATAATACTAATTTCCAACGTTCTAACTAAATTTCTTTATTTTTGCCCCTGTGCCCACCCCTTCCCGCCCCTCGTACTAATTCTACACTTTCGAAAATATCCGCAGTCCATTTATTGGGCCTTAAAAGCTAATAATGCCAATTTCCAACACTCTAACTCTATTTCTACATTTTTACCTCTTCACCCCCTGCCCCTTTTCCGTTCCTCCTAATAATTTTACACTTTTGAAATATATGCATTCGATTTGTAAGCCTCCAAAACCTAGATGTATCAATTTTGAACGGTCTAACTTTATTTATATATATTTTTTTTTGCCCCTTAGCCCACCCTTCCCGCCCCTTTTGGGTCGAATTTCTAAAAATCCAGAAATTGGTTTTTGGGTATTTGTGTTAGCTATATTTTAGACTAAAAATCTCACATATATGTTTTTTTTTTTTTTTTTTTCTGATATAAAGGATGATTTAAAATCAAGTATGCATCTCCCCCCCCCCCCCCGCCTGAGTGTCGAATTTATAATACTCCAGAAAATTATATTCAGGTATTTGTGTTCGCTATATTTTAGAGCTCAAATTTCCCGTATATCTGTTTTTTTTTTTTTTTTTTTTTTTGAAATATATAGGATTATGTGAAATCACATTTGCGCATGCGAAATCATGTTTTGCCCCCCTTCCCCGGCGCCGAATTTTTATAAAATTCCAGAAAGAGGTTTTTAGATGTTTGTGTTAGCTATATTTTAAGGCAAAAATTTAATTGATATCTGTTTCCCCCTTCCTTTTATTGAGATATAAAGGTTTTTGTGAAATCACCTTTTGCCCCCTCCCCTCCTTGGAGGGCGAATTTTGTGAAATCGCTTCTTAGTGGATGTCTACATCACAGAAGGAATGTTTTCACTAAATTTCATGCTTCTAGGTCCAGGGGTTTGGACTGGGCGATAGTGACTCACTCATTTAGGACAAACTATTTTGTTTATTTATTTATTTTTATTTCAGTTTACTTGTAAATAGATTTACTTATTAATTAATTAGTGTAGTAGAACAAACTTTTTTTTATGCATAACTTTTTTTTTTTTTTTTTTTTTTTTTTTTTAAGGGTGGAGGGGTAAAGTAAAGGAACAATTACACACATTGTAGTTCCAACCAAAATAGCTCGAAAAAAAAAAAATATATTGTTATGTCATCATACTTTATAAAACTTCTACAAATAAGTGTTTATTTACTATTTCAATACTACTTAAGGTACGGATATGAGAAATTTAGTTCTGCTCATATTTATCAGTGAAAATTCGGCTACGTAGGTAACTGAGGAGCCGACAACAAATTGAGTAGTAAAATACTATTTCAGTCACCCTATATAAGAGGAAAATCATCCTGTAATTGTAGAAAATGTTAATATAGATCCTGTACAGTTTTCAGTTGTGTTTGTATAAGAATTACAAATCAAATTAAAAAGTTAAAGGCATTTTCTCAAAAACCTGAAAAAAAAAAAAAAAATTCAAGGGATAAATACGTTGAATACGGTTTTTAATTTATAACATGCATACAGTTTTCAAAAAAATTTAATGTCATTTTTAGATAAACTAAAATAAGTAATTTGGAAATAATTTATTCTAATCGATATACAAATGTATTAAATAAATCAGGAAACTGCTCGTGTGCAAACGATAAATATAATTTTTCTATAATTTAATATTTAAATAAAGCCAATCTATATAAAAAGGCTTGTAAATATAGACAAAATACAAAATATTAAACGCAAAATATGAACTGTTTTTCAGTTATTGATTAAAATTGATTTTTTCGATTTCATTAATAAGATTAAAAAAATACTTTCCCATCGAAAGTGTATATAAATCGTTAACTTCAAACACGTACTTTTGTACAGAAATATGTATAAAACGCATTCATATTTTAAAGTTCTTCCATTATTGACCAAATAGTTCAAAGTTTGCTAAGAACACGTAAAGCAATTTTTTCATATATTTTAACTACTAAAACATACTAATTTGAAACTCCTGAAAGAGATAAGAATCTTTTACGGTGCTTCATTTTGGGTGTTGCCAAATGAAACATATGAATATTTTTGATCGAAAAATAGTACAATATGTCTAAAAAAATTATTAAAAGATCCCAAAGTTAACGTTGAAATTTATGAAATATTGTACTGGACAAATATTTTTGACGTTATAAAAAAAAAAAAAAAAAAGAGTAATTGTACAGGACAAATATTTTTGAGGCTATTTGACAATATAATGGAGGACGCTGTATAGTCAAGTTTAACTGCACATCGATCTGAGTTTGAGTAAAGTAAATTCCTATTCCTTTATGGATTGCAAAATTGAAAGAATACAGCCCGTTTTCCACCACTGGATATCCCTCTAAAATCAGATGGCCCAGGAATTAATACAGAAGTTCATTATTCGCAATGATAACATATTATGGCACCAGTAGTGTACACTACTGGCATGCGCTATAATAATGGTACATGCTGGTATGAAATCAAAAATTTAACATCATAAATGAATCTTGCATAGTCATGTGAAAGCAAATAATACAATCAAATCAACTCGAAATACCCAGATGCTAAGCAAACAAGATTTGGCTTACCTTATTCAAACCAACAAGTGATAATGAAAAGAAGGCAATGAAAGAAAAAATTCTCGCTGTTTCAATTAAATTGATCTTTTTGTAAAATTGATAGCTTGAAATCTTCATAGTTCAAAATATTAATAGCTGAGGAAACCATTCTTGAATGAGAGGCGAACCTAGAACAAGTCTTGGAAAGCTTATTTTTAGAGTTTAAATTTAAAAGTGACCACTTTTGGCGATACACTTAAAATAATTATTTTTCTATCTTTTGTGGGATATATCAATTTTCATGCTTTTTTCCCAGAAATGGGAAGAAAACAATCTTTGACGCAAAACTAGTTTTTTCCCACATTGTCTTATAAACAGAATATCGAGTTGTTTCGCTATTATATCTGATCTAAATACTTAAAATAAATGTAGAGTACTGATTTGTTTTTTCTCTTTACACTTCTCCAACATTTTTATTGCTTTTATCTCAAGAAGCTCTGAAAAATCTCAAAATATACTTTCTTATGAAAATTCAATGGGACAGTTCTAAAAAGGGTAGAATTCCGAGCCGTCACGTGTGTGTTATGAGAGAAACATGTTCTTGATTTTGGAAGAAAGGTTGAGTCAAATAGATTTTACTTTAATAGAGAGGTACTCTATTTCAATACAAGTAATAAATGCATGTGTAGGTTTCCGTTTATTAATTCTTTTTTATATGTATAAGGCATGACTAAATGCTTAGATAAGAAGAAAACATTCTGTTAGAATATATCTAGAAAGTACTAAAAGTAATATAATCATAACTGCCAACTTTTACGCTCTTTTGCTACCGGAGATGTTTAATAGAAATATTTAATAAGTTTTTTAGCAGTTTTCTGTGATTAAACATGATTTTTTTTTCTTTTCCAAATAAATAGTGGTGTTAAGAAAATGTACAAATTGGCACCTATGTATAATATTTAAAGTATTTATTAAGCATTTTTGAAACTTGTAACCAATAGTTTAATTCTGCATCAGTAACTTTATTTAATGTGTATATATATATATGAAAGAATAGTATCTATGTTAAGTTATTTGCAAAAGTAAATAAAATAAAACATATGAATGATGAAATTCTTATTATAATATCTTCAATACAATTTCTTTATTTCTTTTGTCATGTATTCACTTTCAGAGATTTCAGGCGAAAATTCTATTGAATGAATAACAAAGGAACAATAATGAATAATAAGGAAATACCAAACAGTGTGCTATATATTTAATTATATTATGTAATTACAAGATGCCCATAATTTTATATTTTTGAAAGTTAAAATCATTTTTATAATTAGAAGTATATGTTTGTTATGAATGGCTGAGGAAACAACCGCAATGAATACGGATAGAAGTAGATATTCAGTATTCAAAAAGCATAAATAATGGTTTGAATATCATAATTATATGATTAAGAATGTTGTAATATTTAAAATATCATTCCCTTTTCGTCATTTGATCATACCCTACATACAGTACCTATCAAACAATTATATAACGCATTTTAACCAATTAAATTCTATAAAGATAAAAATTATTATATTATCATTAAAATACTTTTAAAATATTAAATCATTACTAGTACAGTAAACTACAGAAAAATTCAGTTTACTACTTTTTAACCTATTGGAATTTATCATTTGTTTTTCCCTTTTCTAAAACTCTTTCTTCAGAAAAGAAAAGCAAATGTTTATGTCAACGCCCTCTCTAAACTTTTTTTCTGTACCACTCTGCATTCCATTTACCGGTTAACATTCACAAAAATTTAATCAAAAAAGTTTCTTACAATAAAGATTTTACATGCGTAGTTTGGTGCAATTTTAAACAATGAATGCTGAGATAGAGCCAAAGGGAAATTCGCAGAAATTGTGCAATAGCAACGCAATATGTCGACCAGCATACATCAAAATTTAATTACCATTTTTTTTTTCTTTAATTGACCATTTCATATATCAAGATTCGTGCGTTAAATATAGTATTATTATGAACAAAAAAATGGTAGCTAAGCATAGTCACTTGCCATCTCACATTCAAAGTTGATGAATGTTTACACAATAAAAGCTAAGATATAGCCTTCCCATAAAAGGAGGAAATGGTACCATTACCACCTCTCGACCGATACGTACCAAAAGTTAAAGACATCAGTTTATGCTAGGTGAAACTAAATATAAATTGTATAAAATGCTGTTCCCGATAAAGGACGTCTACAAAGTTGTTCTACATGCAGACAGACACACGGGCAAATAAGCATCATTTCAAAAATAGTAAAAAAGCGTTTAGAATATTTTAAAATGTATACAACTGTCAAAAACTAGAAGTCTAAAATGTTAACGAATCTAAAATGTATGACACAAAATATATGTTTTTTATATTAACTACATGTCTTTTTATATAAAGGAAATATCTATTCGTTTTGCTGTTGTACCTGGTCACATTAGCTAAAATGAAAGTATATCATTTTTTTTTGCTGTCTCTAGAATTTTTTCAATATTTTTATTGTTGGAATCTAGACAAAATGAAAATCTCAAAATACACTATCTTATGAAAATTCAATGAGATGGCTCCAAAAAGCGAAGGACTCAGAATTGTCACAAGTCGGACGACTGGGAGAAACGGGTTTCACGATTTTAGAAGAAAAATTATGTCATATGGATTTACTTCGAGGCTAACGAGAAATCTTTCGTTAGCCGCGGATTTACTTTAGCAAGAGAGGCACTTCATTTTTCTTATATATTAAATATCTTTCTAGATATCCTAAGTTAAAACTTTTTTCTTTTCTCTCTCTCTTTTCTTTTCTTTCTTTCTTTTTTTTTTTTTTTACATTACAATGCAATTATTTATTCTGATTTTTGTTCTACGTAATTGCCTTTTATTTAATTTTCATGGTTATTCTCACTGGGAAAAATGAAAATATGTATTTTATTTTTTATTTTTAATGATATTGAATTATAATTGCCTTAATGAATAAAGACAGTTTTCTGTACCTGCTTTTTATAGAATCCAAAAAAATATAATCGATTCTATTTTCGTAAGGGATGTTTGTGCTTTCCTCATCGTAACAGACTGATTTTCGTATAGAGTAAATAATATCCTTGGTATAGAATAGTATCCTTACCGGTAAGTACTACTATTATAATACAATACCTGTAGTTAAAGTACAATTATTAGAGTGTGTTTTCTAGCGAAAAAATAAGTTTTTGAGTATCTTGTCACTCAGTTTTATAAAATAATTCATTTTATTTTAGTATTCCTTATCTTCCTACTCACTGACGAGTGGAAGAAAACTTTTAACCTTTTTGTCATATGTACAAGGCGTCTTAAAATATCTGTCAGAAATGATCTCCTATATGGTTAGCACTCTGGCTTCCAACTGCCAGGTTCCAAGTTCGAATCTTGATTCAGACATGGATGACACAAATGTAGACATTTAGTGGGAACGGAGATGAGCAGATTTAGTATGGGAAGTGTCTTGCAGAAATACCGCGTTAAGACGGCAGACGGCGCTGACGCAATTGATATCTGAAAGCATTTAATTTAAAGCGCGTCTAAAATGTTTTATCAATTATTTCAAACATGATTCCACGCAAATAAGATACATATCTCTTACCATCTGTGTTCAACTCTTATGTTCAATCCAAATTTTCTATACTGAGATTCCTTTGAATTTCAGGAATAAACATTAGTATCAGGAATAAACGTTATTTTTGTAATTAATTTCATTATTTTGAGCCTTATTTCTACATAAATGTAAATAGTATATTTAATTAAGTAATAATAACTAAGAATTTTCCATGAATTATTTATTAAATTTGGTGTATTTAAATTATTACACTTAATGGAATTGAATAAGTCTTCAATTAGGAGTAAAATACGGGTGATAATACAAGTCTGAATACATACACTAATACTTGCTGATAAGCTTTTGAGAAAACAAAATGTCTTATTTTAAGGTATTTTAAAATTTAAGACATTTGTCTTGAATGTCTTATTGTAAGAAATAACACTATATTAAGGCGCTTTACATTAGTTCATTTACGCAACCATTCCATTAAGGCACAAAAGAATTTTAAATTAAGCTATCTATTATGTCTAAGCTCCATATTAAGACATTTACTATCTTAAATGACTTTTCACTTACTTTTTTGTCTTGTTTTAAGACACCATTAGCTTTTTTATAAGGCGCAACATGTAAATGGATGTGTCTATGCATTTATTTAATTCGTGGTGTTGGTGTATTAATAATTACTAGAATGGCATTGTGGTCGAAACTCGATCAATGTTTTTAAATAAGCATTTAAATAATAAGTATAGAAATTCAAAATTTTCGTGTAAATGGAAATAATGTTCTTAGAAACTACTCTATTTTAAAAAATAAAATAAAACCATCAGCATCTTTATTAACATGGCAATGCATATCTTTATGAACTTTTCTATCTACTTGCCTCTCAATTCGACGGATCAAAGTTCTTCTTGGCTTTTCAGTAGCAAAGAAGACTGTCTGTATCGAAATAATATGTCAACAGCTTGAAAAAAAAAAATCTGGAGTGACTCCACTCGACTTTCCGAACATTGAGTAATTAACAGTTTTGTAGACAAAGTAAAAAAAGAGGAGTTGTTAAACAAACAAAAGAGAGAAAACCATAATAGAGTGTTTGAGTATTTTTGTCCACATATTACACGATGTTTTATTTAACGCTACTGAACTTTGAGTCCATAGATCATAACGATAAAGAATTTTTCGTTGTGTCCCTGTAAAAACCTATAAATGCTAGATTCACCAAAATGCTTATAGTTAGTGCAACAGTGATTTGTAATATTCATATAAATTTTCAGCTCAATTGAATAAGGCGTTTAGTCGCTATCGCACTTTTAAAAATGTGGTCCCATAGGCCATAATGATAAAGAATTTTTCTTTGTGTCCCTGTAAAAAAAACTGTAAGTGCTAAATTCACCAAAATCTGTACAGTTGGTGCAACTGTATCCTATAACATGGGTACAAATTTTTTGCTCAGATTAATAAGGCGTTTAGACGCTATCACACTTTTAAAAATTTGGCCCCATAGGCCATAATGATAAAGAATTTTTCTTTCTGCCCCTGTAAAAAAACTGCAAGTGCTAAATTCACCAAAATCAATAGGGTTCGTACTATGGTGACTTACAATATACGTACCAACTTTCAGCTTATTCGAACAAAGCGTTTAGACGCTAGCGTTTTCACTTACAGATATACACACTCACATACATACATACATACATACATACATCATCGTAAAAATAGTGAAAATGGACTCAGGGGACCTCGAAACGTATAGAAACATCAAAATCTCAAATTCGGATTTTTGACATGATTACAATACTTGCGTCACTATAGTGTTCGGAAAATAAAAAATCACTCCTGTTTCTAGACAAATGAAAAATAAACAGGAAAAAAATATATATAAAAAAATAAGCTGAACCATGAGCCGTTGTACTAAATTTAAAAAAATTGTACTTGTTGATTTAAAAACTTTCTTCTATAGAAATTTTAAATTCGTAAAAGATAACGCATATAAAATGAAAAAAATGTACAACAATAAAAGTATTTTTATATACCTTCTTGGTCACATATATGACTTTCTTCTTGCTACCTACATTAACGCTACATTTCGAAAGTTACAACTTTTAAGTCGTTCCTCTTATTTAAAACAGGCTAAATATCTACGACAAATTTTTAGCGTTTTAAAATATAGATAACATTTCAGTGTAAAATTTTTGCTTGTCAATTTTTTTTTTTATTGTTAGCATTTCTTATAGCATACACTATACGTATGTTGTATGATGCAGAAAAAATACCTTTTTCTATAATAAAATATCCTAACAATAATAGAAATTAATTAGTTATTCATTCGTAAAATCTTTTGTTTTATCTTTACATAATTTTTTTGTTTAATGATACTTAAAAATATATATATACTTTCATTCCGTTAAAAAATATAAAAGAATGTTTAAAATGTCAAATTATTTGCGAAAGAATTTTACGAAAAGATAAAATGATGGATGTGAATTCAGAAGTTACATCTGGAACATTTTTCATTTCTTTCTTGCTTTTATTATGCGTTCATTTCTAATGATTCGTGGAATAAAAATCTTTCCAATGAATAATAACAAAGATATAACAAAGAAAAATGAAAAATGATATCAAAGAATGCGCAAATTATATTTTGTTTTATTCATTTATTTATTTTAAAGGAAGCGTCTTACCATTGTAATATCTAAAATGAAAAACTCTTTTTCATCTATATTCATTACAGAACATAAAATGAAAATAAAAACTAATTTAGTCTATGAGGTTATTTTATTTTTATTTGTAGATTTATTTAATTTAATTTAATTAATTTTTTTTTCAATATTTTCTAAGTAGCTACTTTTAAAAATACTTGGTAAAAACTTAAAGTCTAAATCAATATAATTAAGAAAACTACATTGTTACAGACTTTTGATAGATTGTCAGAATTAGTTTTTTACAACATTGAAAAGTTTTCAGGCTATTATTCGAATCGGTAAACTTTTGTTTTGAATTCCAACACTCTACTGAATGAATTATCCTAGTCGACAGGACCAATAACTGAACGAAACCCTGGTCCTTTCGGAACAACTATAGTATTTCCCCACAACTAGATTTGGCGATTTATTTTTGGCGATTATGGCTAAATCATAAATCTAAAAATGATAAATCATATATCATAAATGATAAAATCATAAGCTAAATTATAAATCATAAATCATAAAATCATACATCCAAAATAAATAGCATGCAGGCTGCCATATTATATCGCAAACAGTCCAGAACGACATCGTTATCGTTCAAATCGGCGCCAAAGAAAAATCGCCAAATTCAGCTGTGGGGAAATACTATAGTTGTACCGTCCTTTCTTCTCTTGAAAATAGGACGACCAGATTTTTTTTTTTTTAATTGAGGAGAAATATAGCGATACCCCCGAATTTCGAGGACAAAATAAATAATTCACCTTAAATTGTAAAGTTTTTGTAATTATCATGTATGGAGTACCTGAAAGAACATATTTCAACTTATTATATATATTATACATATTATCAACTTATTATTATACATTTCAACTTTATTACACATATAATACATTATTACAATAAAACATTAATAACTTTATAACCGGCGTCCTCAAACGTGTTCTAATTTTTAGGGACGAACGTAGTTTTCAAGTACGTCTGTGCCCTCTACTTGAGATAATTTTAAGGCGTTCCTAAAAGAACTGTCTATAGCTACTGAAAGAGGGAAATTTTAATTTCATATCAATGACCAATGCTATAAGTGTAAACATTTCGAGCCAATTTCAATTCCTAATATGATTTTTTCTTTCTTTTTTTATAAATTTATCTCATGCTATACATATATTGACCCTTTGTTAATTATTAATTAACTAATATATTGACACTTAAATTTATTGCACTAATAAATTTTAAGGTATTATTATAACTTATTATTTTTTTTTTTTTTTAAGGGCTGCTAGTTTATGAGGAAAAGGGTTTTCAAATGATTAGGTTTTCCCATTTAAATGCATTGGATCCGGATTTTCTTTTGCGTTTCCCAGGAGAAAAATGTCATATATTCTAGAACTTATTGATGTACATTTAATGAGAAAGAAATAAGTTCGTCTAAGTTTCTTTTGCATCCATAGGAGTTCCTTTAAAAAATGTTAATGGTTCCCTATAGACTTGAACACAGTATGTGAAAGTAATATACCGCTGGAGTTATTTTTAAGGATAATAAATAAAATGGATAAAACTCTTTTCGCGATTGATCTTTAAATCCTTTCTAGCAATATAAATTGCCCTTGAGACCAGTGCTGCCATATTGAGGGAATATTCAATATCCACCAATACATTTTAATTGCAATGGTTGCGTATTAATTTCAAAGACATCTTAGAGAGAAGTCTTCGAAGTTATAAGGCAACTGTTGCAAATAAAAATTTATGATGGATATTGGATAAAAAAAATCCCTCAGTCTGACAACACTGCTTGGGACATATGTGTCCCAGTGGTAGTGAAAGGGTTAAGGTATTCAGAGAGTACAATCTTACTTAGTGGTACACCAGAGGTTTCAAGATAAGTGTCCTTTCAGTGTTGCTCTAAGATAAAAATGAACGAATATTTCAATAGTTGAGGACTTTTATTTTCCATTTTAATCTTCATTAAAACGATGTGCTTTTAGTTTCGAAGGTATATATACTACTTTAATGCAATTTTTCGCGTTTTAACTTGGAATTAGGATTTAAGTTTTATCATGTTAACCTGTAACATCATTTGATATAATATGAGTATGTACGGGTGATTTAGAACTCATATATTCAAAAATATTGTGAGAGACAGAACAAATTAGAAAAAACAATTAAGTCATTTTTATGATCTTTCCTGTCTTGGATAAGCAAATTCCATTGAAAGGATGCTTTTTCAGTTTCTAAAATACTTACACGACGTTAATAATAATAATAATTATAATTATAATATTTATAATAATAAATCAATGTTTTTAATTGGAATTAGTAGATAAGTTATAGAATTAATTATTTTAGCATTGTTATTTGGAAAAAGTTTTATGCTTACATTGTTTATATTCTGAAAAACCGCTTAAAACATATAATTTAAAAAAGTATTATAGGTAATTTAGAATTAATGTATAAAATTTATATAAAATTTTAAAAAGAAGTGTAACATATACAACATATACATATACATACATACACACACACACACACATATATATTATATATATATATATATATATTTTTTTTTTTGTGTGTGTGTGTGTATATATGCGTGTAACATATTAAGAAAACTAGTTTGCATAGGTGTTCGCTGCTCAGCTCCCCATCATATATATGTTCTTGTAAATGTCTGTCATAAAGCATGCTGTATTTATGTTAAGATATATCAATTAGCTCACAACGAAACAGACTGAAATTCCCCACCTAATAAGTTACCCATCGAACAGTTCAATACCTTTAACTTATTATACTAATTTGTTACTTTTATTAGAATCAGTTTCGTGTTTTAGTTTTCATGTTATTCCATACTATTTTCAATGCAGTGATTGCCATAATGCATGTTTATGCAAAATATCGTCTAATTGAAATATTAATGTGATAAAATAGTGTGTTGAAATAATAATGTGAAATATTGCTATAATCGTAAATTTCGGATAACATACGAATTTTTTAAATTAGTTTCATTCGTAATCAAAAATTCATATTCAATGAAGTTCATGCCAATATCCTAAATAATATTTCAAAAGTGGTCTGACATCTTTACGATGAAAATATTTCTCAAAATAGACGTTTAAGTGAAATTTTAAACTATCCTGCCATTTTAAGAAATTGGTGAATTTTAAATAACTTACGAAGTTTTCAAAGGTGAATTTTCATACTTAATTGCGCTCATTCCAGCATAATAACTGATATATCAAAGCTGATTTGACCCTTTTACCGTAAAAATATTCCTTTTAATCCACGTTTAAACGAAATCTTGCCTATTCTCTCATGCTAAGAAAATGGTAAATTTCGAATAACTTATGAAGATTTTAATTATAATGCTGCAAATAAATAAAGTTCTTGCTACTGTTATAAGTGATATCTTAAAACTTGTCCGATCTCTCTGTGATAATTTGTCCTTGAGGTATCGCATAAACAGACTAGCAAACTAACAGACTAGCATACAAACACACTGAAACCCTACAGACGGGTCCCATAATTATTTTGTGATTTTCGGATACCTTATACCTCAAAAGGAGTAAAAAACTCAAAAATAAAACCGAGGTAAAAAAAAAATTCATGATTACTTAAGTTCCCTATACCTATAGTATGACAGGGAGCTAAAAAGCAATAATGTTAGAAAAGTTCAGAGAAATATAAAGAGCAAAACGAAGAGTAAGGCGAAAATATAACAGTAATACAAGTTACATATTTACAATATTATAATATTTTTTAATATTACGTATACCATTAGTTTTTTACACTAAATACCTTTTTTTATATTTTACTATAAAAATTTAGGAACTTCTGGCATGACCATTTTCTCTCTCATCGCTAATAGGAAAGTACAATACTAGATTAAAGAACTGGTGTCAATCAGTCATGCTTTTGCCTCCAAGGCAGTAGCACATACACTCTTGCACAAAATTTTAGCAAGATTTACAAACGATCAGTTTTTTTTTTTTTTTTTTTTTTTTTTTCAGTTTAAAAATTTATCTGTCGATGAAATGTTTTCAAACATTGGGTATTTAAAGAACTGGGTTTTCCTCATGTTTTCAGTAAAGATTGGTTTAAGACAATATTTAAGGGGCGATAATAAAATGAACAAAATCAATAATGTTTGTAATCAGCCTGTATCATTAAATAAACGAAATGATCTGTAACTTCAGAATATGTTAATATAGACCCAGTACAATTTGTGTGACTATAGGATGTTAAATAATGGAGATATAAGCATTTATTTTAAAACTAATATATATATATCAGCATGTTCTTTATTTATAATATACGGAGTTTTAAACGAAAATTATTTCCACATTGAAAAAACAAGTTTGAAACAATATACTGCAATCTGAATACAAATACCTTAAATATCTCATGAAATATGAACATTTTTAAGAAAAACGTTTTCACTGCGCATGTGCGAAAGATAGAAAAAGTTTAATTACATAGGTTGAAAGCTAGATATATTGGGCAATTTTCGCCAAAAGTCCATTTAAATAGAGTAAAAATCAAGCAAATTATCGGCAAAAGAACGAGCTAGATTTTAGGTACTTTTTCCAGAGTTTAAATTTCATAAGGGTTTGTCACATGCCGCGTAATTAATTTGAAGATCGAATTATTTCAACTTCTTTGCAGAAGTTCTTTTTTGTGAAAAACCCCCTTATGACCTCACAAATCGTTAGTATGTAAACAAGAGTTATTGTTACAAGCTTATAAGGGGTTTTTCATAAAGAAGTTCTTTTGGAGGGTGGTTGAAATAATTGGATCTTCAAATTAATTACTCAGCATGTGACAAACCCCTTATGGAAATTTCAAGTCTGGAAAAATAACTAAAATCTAGCTCGTCCTTTTGCCGACAATTTGCTTGATTTTTACTCTATTCAAATGGACTTCTGGCGAAAGTTGCCCAATATATCTAGCTTTCATTCAACCTATGTAATAAAACTTTTTCTGTCTTTCGCACATGTGTAGTGAAAACTTTTTTATTAAAAATGTTTATATTTCATAAGATATTTGAGGTATTTGTATTCAGTTTGCAGTATATTGTTTCAAATGTTTTTTTTTTTTTCAATGCATCTGAAAGTGGGAATAGTTTTCGTTTTAAACTCTATATATTATAAATAAAAAAACATTCTGTTTTTTTTTTTTTTTTATAAGTTTTAAAATAAATGCTTATATCTCCGTTATTTAGCATGCTATCGTCACACAAATTCATCTACAAATTGTACTATATTAGCTATATTGTCTATATTAACATATCCTAAAGTTACAAATCATTTCGTTCCTTTAATGATACAGGGTGATCACAAACATTATTGATTTTGCTTAATTTGTTACCGGCCCCCTAAATGTTATCTTAAACCACTATTCACTAAAAAGCATGAGGAAGACGCAATTTTTTTAATGTTTGAAAACATTTCATTTTTAAATTGAAAAAAAACTGATCGTTTGAAAGTCTTGCTAAACTTTTGAGCAAGGGTGTATTTTACACTTGAAAAGAAAAGGCCACGTCATTTCGAAACCGGTAGTGCTTTTATTAATATTATGGTGTGTAAAGAAGTTTAAATATGAAAGGGATCTATTTTCTTATTGGTTATTCCTTCTCATTCTAACTTATTTTAATTGGAAAGTCGTGTTTCTTCGCTACTCTGGATATTTTGCAAACGTGTGATAGATTTTGATTCTATAAAGTTAGAGAAACAGTTCTAATATTCAACTCAAAAATCATAGTAAAATAGCACTTCCTACTGAGTGATCGAAATCAAAACTGTATCAATTTTTTTATATCTAAAATTATGTCTGATATTTGAAGTTTATTGTAATTCTACGCTGCACACTTTAATCATGTAGGTCTTAACAGCGTTGTTTTAGTAGCAACATCCATTGAGAAATTTCTACTAAAATTGAATAAGCGATAATATAATCAATCTTACTTTTTAAGTTTGTTTAATTTCCTAACAGCTTATAAGAGGGAATATAGCGCTAACGTAAAAGTATGGCATAGTGCTAGCTACTGAAGGGGGAGGGAATAGGCTTAAATAATTTAACACCAACTAATATCCTATACAGATATAAAACTACATGGTATTCCCTGCAACATATAAAGATAATCATTTTTTTTTTTTTTTTTTTTTTTAAATTGGTAAATTGTGTTCATTACATAAAAAGTATAAGAACCATGAACAATTGTACATCAAAAAATCTTCACTCATCCGGTATTTCTTTTTTACCGAATATAAAAGCAAAAAAAGAAATGAAATAAGCAAACTCTAAGCCTTTTGATGAATCATTACATTTGCATAAACAAAATACTAAACAATTAAAGAAATTTTCGGTAATACGCATTACGAGAAAAATTCGTGTAATCTAGAACGCAGTGATGTATGCTTAATGAGAAAGAAAGAAATCCATCTAAGTTTCCATTGCATATTCAGGATTTCCTTTAAAAAATGTTAATGATTCTCTGTAGACTTGAACATACTAGGAAAGTAATAAACCGCTAGAGTTTTTTCTTAGAGTAAAAAATAAAATGGATAAAAACCTTTTCGCTATATTGATCCATGTAATACGAGGTATATAGAGAGTGAAATCTAACTTAGTGGTACCCCAGAGGATACAAGATAAGCGTCTTTCAGTGTTACTCTATGATAAGAGTAAACGAATCTTGGAATAGTTGAGGATTTTTATGTTCCGTTTTGATCTTGGATATGAAAATTTCATTAAAAGGATGTGCTTGTAGTTCGAAGAACTTACTTAACGTAAATTTTCGTGTTTTAAATTGGAATTAAGTTAGGTCATTTTTATCTGTAACACTGATTTCAACATGTAATTTGAATATATACAGCTGATTGAGAACTCATGCTAAAAAATATTGTAAGAGATAGAACAAGTTAGAAAAAAAAAAAAAAAAAAAGAAGATATTATGAACATTTTGATTTTGAGTGAGCAAATCCATTGAAAGGATGCTCTTTTAGTTTAACAAATACTTATATTACATTAACAAAAATTTCAACATTTTTAATTGAAATTAGTAGATAAGTCATAATATTAATGATTTCAGAAACTTGTTACCGTAAGCTCCCGATGGTCGCATGCCGATTCCTACGTGTCAATTCCGAACATAGTCAAATTCCCTCTTTGTAAGGGATTAAAGTGTTGAAGGAATTTGTCTTAAAAGGACTATTTTATACCTGGCCCAATCATTAAAGTCTATTGACCAGAAGTGTAGCCAAGTTGAATTTTGGCGAGAAATTTACTAGTTTTAAATAATTTGAAAAATTCCCATTTGCGCGAATAAAGTAAAAATACAAGAATAGTAGAAGTTACATGCATTCTCAGATTCGTACGCAGCGAAGTAGAGGTGTTCAGTATTTATTTATTTATTTATTTATTTATTTATTTATTATTGTTGTTTTTATGTGCGCAAAGCGTATATACGTGCGTGATATTGACTGCTGCGAAAACGAGTTACCAGCGTTTTCAGATTCATGCACAGCGTGGTAGGGGTGTCCAGTGACTTTTTTTGGTTCTTACGAACATGGTAGTGATTGCCGCGGAACCGAGTTACGTGCACTCTCAGATTCGTGCACAACGAGGTAGGGGTGTCCAGTGATGTTTTTTTTTTTTTTTTTTTTTTTTTTTTTTTACGTACGGGGTAGTGATTGCTGCGGAACCGAGTTACGTGCGCTCTCAGATTCATGCACAGTGAGGTAGGGGTGTCCTGTGATGTTTTTTTGGTTTTTGCGTACGTGGTAGTGATTGCCTCGGAACCGAGTTACGTGCGCTCTCAGATTCACGCACAGCGAGGTAGGGTGTCCAGTGTTTTTTTTTTTTTTTTTTTTTTTTTTTTTTTTTTTTTTTTTTACGTGCGTGGTAGTGATTGCCGCGGAACCAATTTACGGGCGTTCTCAGATTCATGCACAGCGAGGTAGGTGTGTCCATGGTTTTTACGTACGTGGTAGAGATTGCCGCAGAACCGAAATACGTGCGCTCTCAGATTCACGTACAGCGATGTAGGGGTGTCCAGTGATGTTTTTTTTTTTTTTTTTTTTCTTTTGGTGTTTACGTCCGTGGTAGTGATTGTCACGGAATCGAGTTACGGGCGCTGTCAGATTCATGCACAGCGAGGTAGGGGTGCCCAGTGATTTTTTTTTCTTTTTGTTTTTACGTCCGTTGTAGAGATTGCCGTGGAACAGAGTTACGGGCGTTCTCGGATTATCAAATCAAAAAGGACGAAATTACCTGCACGCCCGGTTCTGCAATTTCTGGTCGCGGAAACGGGAATTTTTCAACACTTTAATCCCTTACAAAGAGGGACTTTAACTATGAACGGAATTGGCTCGTCGGTATCGGCACGTAACACTCCCGATTATCCGCGGAATTGAATGGCACGGGCTCCGCGGATAATGCAAATCGCGTATTTAGATAAATGTTGTTATTTTAACTCTCAGACTTTATTATCATTATTAATAACACGCTTTTATTAGCTTCACCTGTATGTATGTATGTATGTTTGTATGTATGTTTGCATGTTTGTAACCGTTCTGGGAGCAAAACAAAAAATATATATTGTAAAAAAAAAGATTTTCCCTACGTGAACTTCGTGGCGTTGAGGTATAGCTCCGCGCTACGAACCTAAAGGTCTAGCATTCGATCCCAGTCAGGGGAGATTTTTTAAAAATGGTTTTTGTTTAATTCTAAATTATTTTAATTAAAGATTTAAATGTATGTAAATATTATGGTGTGTCACTCACACGATTTTCTCTTACACTGCATTTTAATACTAAGATAGATATTTTGTGTTTTTTAGTTCACATTTCTATAAAAGCGTGTTCTTTAATTTTTTAAAACTGTAATATTATTTTTAAACTCAAAACTGTCTTTGAACTGTTTGCAAACGATTAATTCTGTCAATTACAATAATTTTAAAGCGTTCTTAAATGCCAAATAATACACTTTAATGAAATATTGCTGGGCTTCTGTTGCAAGATCTACATTAAACATATGAAATACAGTTATTTTTTTTATCAAATTGATACGTTATGTGAAATCCTGTGAATCTTTTATGCTTATTATCATGCTATAAGAATTGTATTAATATATTACTATGTATGTAATCAATAAAAACTTTGTAAGAGCTGTAAAATGTGAAAACTCGCCATAGTGGTTTCTAGTCTAAATAATATAATGATCTTTCATCAGGAAAATTCATCATGCCGCACGAGTGTGGTATGAAAGAGGCAACTTATGTCATGAATTACTATTAGTCGATCCTGGTACTTTTCCCATTAAGGACTGCCACTTGGCGATTTGGCTTGCTTTTATCCCGCAATAAATCACCAGATCGCGCTCAACAAAACACCGTGTTCGCTTCCTGATTTTTCTATAATATATTATAGAAAATTGCTACATAATTTTTAAAAATGTATTTTTAAAGTTTTCAATTTTTGTATTCATTATCTCATTTTAAATGTTACATTGGTTTTAATTTAAAAAATGTATGGGGAAAAAAAAAAAAAAAACAGTGTTTTGTGTGCTACAGTCAATCGAAAAATTTAGTGGTGCTCAATTGAATTTAAGATGCAGTAAGAAAGCTATAAATCGGATGAGCTTTCGCTATTTTTCAAAATTACCGCATAAAAAGGAATAGGGTGTTTCGGAAGTGTATGACTGGAAAGTGTAATCTAACAGGATGATCTACTTTAGAATCTTCTGGAAAGTTTTTTGTTATGTATCCCTGAGATAAGTGTAAATTGCTCCGAGACCATTTCAGGATTTTATGTTCCATTTGAAAACTCCGTGTTTTAAAAAGGCAAACTATTTGAGTTTACAAAAAATATAGTTTATTTGATTACAAACATATTAAATTACACAGTCTGTATTTAAATTCAATTTTTATCTACGTCGTGCACTTCCATTTATAAAAATATAATGACTGACTAAACTGGTGTTTATGTTTTTTTTTTTTTTTTTTTAATGATTTAAATATTTTTTGTCAATATAATTGTATACTAAGTTTAAATTATTCTAATGATTGCAGGAACATTAATATAAAAGTTGGGTAATCGTTAAACAGAAAAGTTTTCTTTCTTTATTATTATTTCTTTCTTACATTAATCACAAAGAAGAAATGTTAAAAATTTAAATATATTTGCGGTAATACGTGATTAGATGATCTATTTACACACACACACTCACATATAAATATATATATATGTATAAATTTCATTTTATTATTATTCTATTCCGTATTCAATAGCAAAAAGCATTGAATTTGTAAAATATTTTTACTTTCGGTCTTTGATATTTGTAGTTGTTTTAAGAGGTCTTGAACACTTTTTGACTATTTTTGAAGTGATGTCTGTCTGTGTGTGACAAGTCTGTTTGTGGCATATCTAACTAATGCGCAGAATGTTTTCACATAAATTTGTGCCTATAATTTTTTTTTTTTTTAATGCATATGGCTTAACGAGTGGCATTGCTATGCTGCAGTATCCTTTATTCCCTGTAAAGCTGTATCGCAGTTTCTACTGCGTATAAATGCACAAAATTTGATATGTGGGATGGCATTATGTAAAAGAATATTGAATCAGTTTTGGTGTATATCGACCGACAGTTAACGCTAATACTACTTGCGATTTTCCATTTGTCTATACCTCAGCCTTTTACTGTTTAAAATTATGCCAAACTGCGCATTCAAAATTTTTATTGTGAAAAACTATGCTCATAAAAACTCATATGTACATATAAGCCGACAAGTGGTGCTGAACGATACAGACGTAAGTTTTGTAATAGCCACAACATACCGCAATTATTTGTTATTTTCAGTAGAAAGCTTTCAAAGAAAGAGGTGTAAATAGCAAATCAGTCTCTGATTAATTGGATAATTTTTTTTAACAAACATCCAAATTTTAAAATGTCGTTAATGGATTTAAAACACGCTGAAAACTATAGTTAAAAAAAAGGATTATTACTAAAAAATCAGTGTTATGTATATTTTATGTTGTTGATATTCAGTTAAGAAATGTTTGAGTTTTTTTACCAAACCCCAATTTGTAAAAATAAAATTCTGCTTCGCGCATGTGCTTCAACGCTCATTTTCCTAATTGACATCTCTCTATATATAAAAGCGCTCTAATTTTCATTAACCACTTAGCAGACAAATAAAAAATTAAATTGTTTTACGATGATATGTATATAGAATTTTATATCTATTACTTAGAAAACAAAGATACATTCTGTAGACTTCAGTTTTTTTTTTTTTTCCCTTTAATATCAAAAATTAAGGTTTTTTTTTAAACCTCAAGGAACAAATATATATATATATATATATATATATATATATATATATATATATAAATACATTTAATCAGGTTGTTTTCTTTAGAAATTGACTTATTTCAGTCTCTCACATTATATATAAATCTATCTATCTATACATAATGGGAAACTGCAAAACATAAATTATCCATTTTAAACAATTTCCAGTTATATCCCTTAATGTATCTGAGTATTTTTGTGTAGCCTGTAAACCAAACATTAATGCTAATAATACCATTTCTATGAAAAATACGTTTTTTGTGTATATTAATAATATATGTCGATTTCATAATGTTTTGCGGAGTATTGAAGTGTTAAAATATACTTTATATAAATACTTCTTGTAAAACTTAAGGTATTGGAATTCTTTTGAATGTCCTGTACACAAACCAGTCGTGATTTTACTATCATAGTTTCAATAGGGACACACGCCATAGGGAATTTAAATGGCATATATCAGTTTCAATTCGTTCTAAGGTATTTATATAAGCTAGACAGACTGAAAGAAAGGCAAATCGAAGAAATAAATCTACTTTTCAACTTAATTGGCAGTGTTAAATAAAATCATCAGTTGTAAGATTACTCTATAGCCCTCCATTAAAACAAATATTTCGAAATTTTTAGGCATATCGTGAAGTTCAAAACAGATTTTTTATACCCTTTATTTCTTGTTACTTTTTCATTTTTTATAGTTGTTTTATACCAGGAAATCAACTTTTCTCTGCCACTAGCTAAATATCGTTTATTCTGTTACAAAGTGGGCCAAACCTTACTCAAGACCGGATTGTTTTTGTTGGAATTTCCCAGGGTGGGTTTCCCTAAAGATCATTAGTTGACTTTTCCTCCTCTATATATAACTTATCTCTATGAACTACTATTTATTATTTTTAGCATTTTTTATTAAAATTTTAAAAGTGTTTATCGTTTCAGCAAGTCTGCCCGTCTCCATTCTCTCCTCTTTAATTAAAAGTAAAACTAGCATATTGTGGCCATTGTAAAACTTCCTTCTATATTTTTCTATACAAATTCATGCAGTGCAAATTATTTATTAGGATTATTATTTATTAAGATTATTTTCCGTGATGAATGCGGGCGATTTTCATCTCACAGAAATATAATATTAGATGTTAAAATAAAGTCAATTTTGTAAACTACAGGCTAATGAAAAAAAAAAAAAAAAAAATCGATAACTTTGTTTCATATTATCCAAGGATCTAAACTTTAACAATTCATTTTAAAGGTGTTAACGAGTTTCTTTGAAAAATATTCGCATTCAAAATTTACCCCTCCTCCGGAAAGTGGGGGAGACATGGTATTACGTGCATTTTTTCTTTTCCTGGATGACTATAACTATTATAAGTATATATATGGCTACTCCGCTTTTTTCTAGTTTTCTCTCTGGATTCCTTGATGATTTGATTTAATAATTTATTTAATTTCTCATTCAAAATGGTTTTGCTGCCTCGATCGGGTCTGAAACAATATAAATTGCTATGATTAGCTATATTGTTTTACGAAATCGATGCAGCTTTCACAGCTTTAGGAAGTACGTACCTCCTAAAGAGTTTATACTTCAAATTTTAAGCACTTTTATCCAATTATTATTTCTGTGGTCCTTTATTTACTTTCTCCGTCATTAAGTTTAATGGTCCTTTTTTTATTATTATTATTCATGTCGGTGTAAGTAATTTAAATTGTTTCTGTCTCTTATTGGTTCTTAATCTAAATCGCAACATTTTTGTGTCAGTCTTACCTATATGTTACAATCAGTTCTATTTTTGTTTTGTTAGTATTGTTTTGTATCTATTAATTGCTAAATTTTAAGGTTAAATTTTATTACGATATCTGTCATTTATATATATATATTATTTCACAAGTACTGATTAAAAATAATTCTCATTATGTGCACTCATACGAAATTTCGTCCTATACAGCTATACTAATAATTATGAAGAAACGGGATGGTAGCGGTACGTACTGAATGATATTTCGCAAAACTTAATATGCACTAATTTAAATCAAAGTCCAACTAAATATCAAATTTTGTTAAATCCCATTCATTGGTTCGTAAAATACAGCGTACATAGGGCAAGGTTGCCACAGGCTACTAAAAGGAAACTATTTGCGATTATTCTCAGCCTAAGGAGACTATGACAACTTTTTTGACCCAAAAAGCTTGTAAAAGCAACTATTTTCACATAAAGGCAACTATTGGGAGACTATTTTCACCTTTTGCAAAATTCTTCCAGAAATATCAGGAAAATCTTTCAGAAAGAAATATTTTCTATTCATTTTATAAACAATCCCATATCTTAACCTTTTCACTCTTTATTTATTTATTTTTTTAACCACCTTAAAGTATGGTGTATCCCATATGCTGACCTTGAAACAGGTGGAACATCCAATGAGAATGTAGAAATAGCACCAGACATATGTACTTATTAAGCTGGCCAATTTGCTTATGGCAAATGACTGCAAATACACATTCCTGTGACCTGTTATGTCTTTCTTCAAGAAAAAATAACAACATTATTAAAGAAAGCTCTTTTAGTAAATCAGAAAAAGAAGAGTAGAGAAAAAAAAAAAAAAAAAAGCTCTTAAGAGCGGACAATACTTAATCTTTTCAACAACCAAATCCCATGTTATTTTACGGGAAAACTGGTTTCCACAATGACTCATTGCCTAATGCTTTTTTTTTTTTTTTTTTTTTTTTAATCCAGTTTTCACATTCAGAAGGTTTTTTTTTTTTTTAAATGGTATATAAAGTTAATAGTAAGAAAACGCGTATGGTTTTTATCCTTTAATGACCGTTAGCATGTGATATTTAAGCTAGTATTTTGGACGGTAGGCTACTATTTAGGCAACTATTTTAATGCTTTTAGGCTACTAAAGCAACTATTTTTTTTTTATATATCTTTTGTGGCAGCCCTTATAGGGGCATTTTCTAACTAATATGTTGTGACTATCATAATAAATAAATAAATAAATAAAAATTTAAAAAATGAACTTTTTTTAAATGATAATCAATTTAAAGTGTTGTGAATACTTTGAATATGAAAATGAAATTTAAACAAATGGATTAGTTAATGAGATATACTTGAGTAGAATGATCCATAGCTTGGCTTTGGCTTCTGTTGACGACAAGTAAAAAGTCCTCTTAAACAAAACTTTTCATCATCAGAAAGATTTTCGTACAAACTGCAAACTTGTACGTCAGTTACTTCATTTTATATTAAAGCATTATTAAAGTATGTGAGACTTTTGGACTATTCTGTATTTATGCTGTAAAAAATAAATAAAAGAGAAGCTCAACATAGTAGAAAAAAGTAGCAACCTGGAAATTTGATTATGAAGACTAAAAAAAAATACAATCAACCAAAAAAAAAAAAAAATTCTATTCAGTAAAAGAGAATTTACTCAGGGTGTTCCTACTTTGGTATATTTAATTGGTTTCCCGTATAATCAAGTTAAAAGATTATACTAAATTAACTACATCATTTTATTTACGAAACTGCTTATATGCTGCTTTTTAGTTAATAGAGAGTAAGTTTAAAGTTGTACTTAATGCCTAACAAATGTTGGATATTTCTTATTTAATTTAAATGCTTGAATGCATTGTTTTTTAATCGAGCACATTAAATTTACAGATTTTCTAACTGAAATACTTTACAGATAGGCTTTGTTTTTATTTTTCCGTTAAAAGAAATTATTATTTTTTTTTTCAAAGTGAACATATTGAGCTATTTTCACGGAATTCGAGCCCAGAAGACGTGATCGCATCTAAATGAAGATATAGGACATTACCAGCGGGACGAAAAATGCCATTCAATTTCTAATTATTTCAACTGTGTTCACAGGCGTCATCAGGAAAAAAAAATGTGAGGGACAAAACATCTTTTACATTGGTCTGTAAATAATTTTGTTGTAGGCGGATGGCGAGAGCTAAATAACAAATTCCTTTCTTAACAAAAATATAATAAAAGCCGTGTCACTAACATGAAAAAAAAAAAAAAAAAAAAGACAAGAAAACAACCAAGCATGTTGTGTCCACCACAAAACATTGTTCTATATTTTCTTATACAAATCCCTGCAGTACAAATCGTTTATCTATATATATATATATGATAAATTGTCCGTCACAGCTTCTGAAGTAAGTAAATTGCAGTTGCAGTCAGGGCTCAAGAAACACACATAAAAAAAAAAAAAAAAAAATGCATGCCTCCCCCCCCTTTTTTTATTGCGGTACTCTGGGTTGCTTCCTGTGCCTCTTGGGGCTCCCTATTAATTCCTTTTCGCTGTCCAGACCGTCTCGTCAACGCACGAAACAGTCCTTCTGTTACACTTAGGTTTTTACAAGGAGTTATTTATTTATTTATTTATTTATTATTATTATTATTATTATTTTACCCCCTTTTTTTTCCCTTCAAACTTCTGGTGCTTCACTCTGAATGATTTCTGTTCACGCGGCGATTTATTCTGAGACCATATTCTAAATTTAACCCTTTTGGCTGTCTTTCTTATGGAAAAATATTTTTATGTTTTTCTCATTTTTCGTTGGAGGTAAGCATTGGTTGCGACCAATTGCAGGTACTCCGAAGCACTCACGTTGACGTAGGCTTGCGATACATAACTTTATTTTAATCCCAATATTGACTGGAGGTGGCAAAAGACAATAGACAGTTCATATTTTGTAAACAGGTTGAATAATAGTAACAGAATTCTACGATCGCGGACCGCGGGTACGGGAATCGGCTGTAACTTCACATTATTAGGTGGAACGAACTACGAATTCGCCTTTATGTAGTTTTCGGATCCGGTGGCCAGCGCAGCTTTCTTAGGCTATTACTAACAATGGATAGCTATGGAAGAGCCCTTCATTTTGGCGCGTTTCATCTTTTATAATCATAATTTTGGCATATTTCTGGCATAATCTTAATCTCCTCCCTATTTCTTTATTGGATATATTATCTAATGGCGCAATGCTGTTTAGTGTCCTATTGGCCAATGATTTCGCGCTGCTAGACAAGGTGGCGCTTACAACCGCCAAGTCGCCAAGTCATAAACAGCAATATTTAAAACTATTGCATCTGACATAAATAATCAAACTCTAATTTTCCTCAATTATTATCCAGTTGCAGTCATAAATCATAAACCTCATCTATAAACGTCATTTAACTTATTTATGGAATATAATGCTCATTCATTTTAAATTATTGACTTGTCTATTCATTTTCAAAAGGTAGCGATTATGAAATTCCGTTTTTTATTTTCTATATTGTTAAAGTAACTTATTGCCTAATATGAAATTTGCTTTTAGTCATTTTGCAATATTAATTTAAAATATGAAAAATACCCTAAAATACAAAAATTTTAAAATATAAAAATACTAATTTAATTCTTACCTCTTTTTCTATCCTATTATGCATCTATATATTTATTTACTTTCTTCTATATATATATATAAGAAGAAAGTGTTGTATTCCTAAAATTTTCGAACTCCAGTTTTTGATGGATTTACACGTTTTGAGATGTCCTGAATGCCATATGACTTATTTTTAAAAATGTCTGTCTGTGTGTGTGTATCACAAATTTTGTGGACTCTGTATCTCACGAACAGAAAATGAACCAAATCTATTCAAATGTGACGAACGAAATTTAACTAAACTTGTTATATTGTTGGATTTTGATCGAAATTGGGGCTGATTAGGTTTGGAATCAGTCATTTCACAGGTAGCGCTGTCATCCCATTTTTTTTCTAAATTTTTAACATAGCTATATTGGACGAAATTTCGTATAAATGTACATAATAAGAGTTCTTTTAAACGCATGACTGTAAAATTGATAAGAATTATATATAATAGTAGTAGTATACTAGGGTAAAATGTGTGCGCATGTAGAAGCATCGCGTATCCCACTGGGGGAGGGGGTTATAAATTTTCAATAGGGTACCTTTCGAAAGAACTTGTCAATACCTTTAAAACGAATGGTTGAACCAATGGTCTGTGACAATTTAAAACAATCGATTTTTTTCATTTTTAACGAAAAAAAAATCGTAAGTTCTAATTTAATAAATAATTTGCTTTGCATAAATTAGTATAGGATTATATATAGAAGAAAGGCTTAAGGTGGCCACAACATACTAGCTTTCCATTTTGAAAAAAGTTGATTTTCATATGAGAGAGGTATTACACCATCTGAAGTAAACTTTTACCATACAGATGACATTCTTCCCGTTCTCGAAGAAAATTGCAGAATAGCAGCGCTACCTATCGTTCAATATGTACTCGAATTGAATCAGCATAATGTCTCATAATGACCCTCTTACACATCAAGTTTTCTTTGATTACATGCAGTAGAACCTGAGGTAAAGCCCTCCTTGAAATTGTAGAAATTGCTTTATAGCAGCGCCCCATGTTGAGCGACTGGCACCAAAAGTTGATAACAACTAAATTATGTCAAGGAGCATCTACATATAAATTTATATGTAATTTTGTATAGTAGTTCCTGAGATAAAGTCGCCACAAAATATTTGTCTCACAAAGACAGACACTTTCAAAAAACGGTGAAATCGTGTTCTGGAACTTTCAAAACATATAAATACATTGAAAACCGGAAGTCGAAATTTTTTTTACGAATCCGACACTTTCTTCTATTGAATATAGAAGAAGGTAAAAAATGGTCGAATATTGTTCAGAACATCTCATAATGTATAAATCCATCGAAAACCAGAAAACATCAAAATTGAACCAGACATTTTTTTTATAATGGTTCCTTCTATTAAGTTAGGTGCAATTAAACACAATGGAATCTGAGCTATAGCTTACCCGTAAATGAAAGAAATCGCAGCATAGTAGCAACACCAGTTGGACGGCATGCACTAAAATTTAAACACCAATTTATTCAAGATGCAACAAAATACCAACTTTTATGAAATTCTGTGCATTAACTCTTGAATTAGATCTGCTAGAATATTTTTGTCACACCCGGACATTTACTAAAAACGGTCAAATCGCGTTCATGAAATCTCGAAACATGCATCGAAAACCGGGGATTGGAAATTTTCACGAATCCGGTACTTTCTTTTCATGTATATAAAAGGAAGTAAAATATTTTGAATCATTCATGACAAAATTTAACTGATTATGAAAAAGTATTTCTATCTTGGACACAAAAGACCAGATTATTTTCGTTAGAATCTGCCAAGGTAGGTTTCTGCTGATTTCATATAAGTTATAGAGATTTACTACAGCATATTTTTCGCTGAAAATTATATAAATAACATAGCTTGTTATTTTATAAGGATATACAAAATATTTTGGATAAGTTACGACTCATGTCGAGTTATTATTACAACTAACATTAAAGAACTTTAAACTTGAAACCGATGCAAGTAATTAAGTTGAAATTAACGAATTTTATATTTTCAGTTACATGACAAGGCTGACAAAAAAGATGAATATTAGAGATCGAGATTATAATTCCATCGCAAAATATTTGTCACAGACACATTATAATCTACCAGAGATATTCTTTACGTCTTTTTTTTTTTTTTTACGCTAGAAAAAATAAAGAAAAATTATAAAAATTTAACAAAAATTGTAAATGTCATGAAGCTTAAATACTTGTACAAATGAGAAAATAATATATCTGATGTATATAATCATTTTAACACATTGCATCGTATTGAAATATGAAAAGAAGCAACGGGGCCGTGCCCTTAGCGACCGTGCCCTTAGCGGAAATCTATAAACCCGTGTCTTTAGCGGAAATGTTATGCCCCCCTCGGTGGCGTGCTTTTAGCATGCGTGCCTTTAGCGGAAATGTATAATAAATTTAAAAATATATTAATAAATAAATAAATAAAAAACTCTCAATTTTCCTCCACACTTCATCCACGTTTAGCACTGGCTATATTTTGCTTCAGAAGTAACCTGCTGTAAAAATAGGTATGCAATGCATGCTGTAGATTAATCCATTATTTGAGGGAACGGTGATCTGTCTGTAACCATATAGTTTAATGAATCACAGTACTCCATACGAAAACGTACATTATTGCCATTTTATGAGTTTATTTAAATTTTTGGAAATATAATTAAGCATCACACATTTTAAAACGAAAACGAAAAATCAGGAGGTACACATTGATTATCAACACTTTCCAACTGTACCTTCTCGTTGTATCGTATAACATTCTATGTTCTTTGTCTATATTATCACACAATGGACAGACAAAAAGACAGACATATAGACTAATTGAATTCATAATCACGCTGAAACATTGTTGGAAAGTGTTAAAAAGGCTTAACACAAACAGAAATGCTGCTCTTAATTTCCTATTTGCACCCCTTAATATTTCGAAACTTTTTGCTTAGCCCTGTAAATCTGGAGGTTAAGCATATTATAGTTTATGCAAAACATTTTCTTAGCATATAAACAATTAATGCGAATTTCTTTATGATTTTTTGATGAAGTTATTTAAATGTGATTTATAAAAATGTCTTCCCTAAAGCGCAATGCATTGGCATTTTTTGGATGTCCATCATGTACACAAACCAGTGGCATAGGTTCTATTAGAGTCATTTTAAGTATGGAAATTCAATAAAGAATTTGAATAACACATATCATTAATAAAATAAAATAAGAACTAGTATGTTGTGGCCACCACAAAACATTATTTTCCTATACAAATTCACTAAGTGCAAATAATTAATTTTCATCTTATAGAAAACTAACACTAAATATCCAAAGAAAGACAGTTTTATTAGCTATAAATGACATCTTAAAAAATGCATTTTTATTGTAGCTATCTCACTTATCAAGTTTCGTACAGTTATATGCTATAGAAGTTGAGATACAGCTTTCCCGTTATCGAGGAGATTTGTAGTATAGCAGCGTCACCTATTGGCCAATAAGCATCCAAATTGAATCAGCATAATGTCTCATAATGGCCTTCACATATAATCACGTTTTGTTTGATTATACGCTATAGAACCTGAGATATAGCCTCCTCTTAAATTGTAGAAATCACTGTATAGCAGCGCCATCTGTGGAGCAGTTGACACCAAAAATTGACAGACACTCATTTAGGTTAAGGTGCATCAACATATAAATTTATATTCAATTCTGTGCAGTAGTTCCTGAGATATAGCTTTCCCTTAAATTGCAGAAATCCCTGTATAGCAGCGCCACCTGTCGGTCCATAAGCATTCAATTTGAATCAGCATAAAGTCTCACAATGGCCGTCTCTTATATCACGTTTTGATTGATTATACGCAATAGAACCTGAGATATAGCTTTTCCTTAAATTGTGGAAACTGCTATATAGCAGCGCCACCTGTTGAGCGGTTGGCACCAAAAGTTGGTAGGCACTAATTTAGCTCAAGGTGCATGTACATGTAAATTTATATGTAATTCTGAGCAGTAGTTCCGGAGATACAGTTGCCACAAAATTTTTGTCACACGTTCACACACACACACACACACACAGAGACATTTTCTAAAAGTAGTCAAATGGTGTTCGAGACCTCTCAAAACGTGTAAATTTGTCGAAAACTGGAAGTCGAAAATTTTTACGAATCCAATACTTTGTTCTATTGAATATAGAAGAAAGTAAAAATCATAAAATATTTACGGACGCTGGAGGCGGACAAACGGACAGTAGAGTAGACAAATACTCTAATTCAAATCATATTCACGTTTTAAAAAATGGTAGAATAAATGCTTAATGTAAACGAAAATGCAATTCAGCAAATTTCCAATAATAACCCTCAGTGTCAACTGAATATTTTTGTTTGACTCTGTAAATCTAATGCTAATCATACTACATTTTATAGAAAGCATTCTTTTGTGCATTTGAGTAACATATTTCAATCTGCCACACGCACACCTTCTTATTTCCGCTAAAGGCACGGCTTCTTCTATTCCTCTTTCTTTCCTTTCACCCCATTCCGCTAAGGGCACGTTCCGCTAAGGGCACGATCGCTAAGGGCACGACACCGAAGCAACACCCTTCAACTCTATTTTTTAGGTAACTTATAATGATAGTGACAAACAAAATTGAGTGCAAACATTAGCGTATATATACGCTAATTCTGTAATTGAATTAAAGGTTTTCATAAAATTTGATTATTTCAGACGATAGATTCTGAGTAAGTTAGTATGGACAAATTATAATTTACTAAAAAGAATCGCTTAAAATGAAATTTTGTGCTCGTTATTTTAATTCAACTTGTAATTTTTTTTTAAATGTAAGATAAGAAATATACGCGTTTTCTTGTGCAGAAAAGTTATTTATCTCAAAAGTTTAAGAAACGTTTTTTGCATCTTACAAGGAAACATTCAAAAGGTGTCGTCTTCAAAAAATATTGAAAAAAAAAAAAAAACAAGTCCTTCCGGCTTATTCGGAAGGGTAGGTTGATTTCTTTTTCCTTATCAAGTAGCCGTCATTTTGTTTCAAAATGGCGGCAATAAATTATTAATGCACTTGATAGAAATATTGATGTAGGCTATGCCCATATGGAGTTTTAAGCAAATCGGTTCATAAATACCTTTTTATGTGAATTTAAAATTTTCAAGTGACCGGCGCTTGGAAACAAAATGGTGAGTTAAGTTGACAAATATATGAAATGTATTTGTGAGATAAGTCTAATCGTCTACTGTACACATATAGTTCGAATTAATTCAAAATCACAAAAGTCATCGTGTTGAAAAATTAAGTGGCTGGCACTTCGATCAAAATGGCAGAGAAAGTTGCTCATCTAAGATATCGTTGCAAATTTCCAAATTTTTTTTTTTTTTTTAGAAAGTCTTTCAAAGAGGCTTAGTAAGTTGATAAAATATTAGTTTTCTGCATTTCTAGTTTGTTTTAGCATTAAAATAGCCTAATTTTTCCTTAAAAACGCATTAAAAAGATCCAGTAACGCAGGTAAGGGATTTGGCGCCAAATTTGGCGACTTTTCCCCTATGGCGAATTTTTTCGCGACTTTTGGCGAGAAAATACTTATTATCGATATACCAAAGTTGGACGCAATAACGTGATTGGTTCACGAGTTACGTGATATTTCTAGATTTTTGTTGTTTGAATGATAAATCCATTTTTCAACTTTGATTTGTATCGATAAAGTATTTCTAAAGTTACCGTTATAACAAATTTTCAAGTGGCCGCAGTTGGAAACAATACAGCGGAACAAGTTGCCCAGCAAACATATTATCCAAGATATTTGAAGCAATAGATTCATTGTCCAATTGTGGTTTAAATCAGTGCCGTGTTTCAAAAATTATTTTTATGGCAAATTTTCAAGTGGCAGTCAAAGTAGTTTCAACTTGGAAACAAAATGGCAAAACAACTTGCCCAGTGAAATCATCCAGTATACTTGTATAAGTTCCTTATCCAGATCTAGTTCAAATTAAATCAGTGTTTCTAAAATTATCGTCATAAGAAATTTTCAGGTGGCACCACTTGGAAAAAAAAGCGGAGTGAGATGCCCACCGAACTTCTCTGAGATATTTGAAGGATAAATCCACTACCCAAATTTGATGCAAATTGATTCTGTATTACTAAAGTTACCATAATGACAAATTTTCAAGTGGCCGCCACTTGGAAATAAAATTGCGGATGAAGTCATCAAATGAACTTATCCTAGATATTTGAACCATAAGTTCACTATCCAACTTTTATTTGAATCAGTTTAGTATTTTAAAAAGTATCGTGATGGCATATTTTCAAGTGGCAGTGTGATTTCAAGTGGCTGGAACTTAGAAACAAGATGTCGGGACAAGTTGCCCAGTGAAAACATTCTAGATAATTATATGATAATATCACTGTCCAAATTTGGTTCGATTTGGAGTATTATTTCAGAAGTTATCGGGATTTTAAATTTTCAAGTGGGATCCTGATTTCAAGTGGTCCAGCTTAACTTAAGATATCTGCCACTTTATTAAAAATGGCGGATATATACTAATAAACTTCACTGAGATCCTTATATGGTCTGTATTTACATCAAAATTCAAACAATTTCGGAATACGTTTTTTACAATTTAAATTTGAAATTTTCAAGTGGTCTCCACTTGAAAACAAAATGGCGAAGCAACTTGGTTAACAAACTCATCTAAGATATTTATAAGATAAGTTAAGACACTGTTCAAATTTGGATCCATTTGGAGTATTATTTCGGAAGTTATCATGGTTTCAAATGTTCAAGTGGTAACCTGATTTCAAGTGGTTCCGCTTAACTTAAGATATCCGCCACTTTATTAAAAATGACGGATAAATTTCATTAATAAACTTCATTGAGACCCTTATGTGGTCTATATTTACATCAAATTTCAAACAAATTCGGAATACGTTTTTTACAATTTGAATTTGAAATTTTCAAGTGGTCTCCACTTGAAAACAAAATGGCGGAGCAACTTAGTTAACAAATTCATCTAAGTTAATTTATAAGTTAAGTTAAGACACTGTCCAAATTTAGTTCCATTTGGAGTATTATTTCGGAAGTTATCATGGTTTCAAATGTTCAAGTGGTAACCTGATTTCAAGTGGTTCCGCTTAACTTAAGATATCCGCCACTTTATTAAAAATGACGGATAAATTTCATTAATAAACTTCATTGAGACCCTGAAGTGGTCTATATTTACATCAAATTTCAAACAAATTCGGAATACGCTTTTCGCAATTTGAATTTGAAATTTTCAAGTGGTCTCCACTTGAACACAAAATGGCCGAGAAACTTGGTTAATAAACTCATCTAAGATATTTATAAGATATGTTAAGACACTGTGTAAATTTGGTTCGATTTGGAGTATTATTTCGGAAGTTGTAGTGATTTTAAATTTTCAAGTGGTAGCCTGATTTCAAGTGGTCCCGCTCAACTTAAAATATCTGCCACTTTATTAAAAATGACGGATAAACTTCATTAATACACTTCATTGAGACCCTTATGTGGCCTGTATTTACAACAAAATTCAAGCAAATCTTGCTTTAAATATGCTTTTTACAATGTCGGTTTGAAATTTTCAAGTGGCTGCCACTTGAAAACAAAAAGTCGGAGCAACTTGGTTAACGAACTTATCCAAGATATTTATAAGATCAGTTCACTGTCCAAATTTGGTACCATTTCGAGTATTATTTCGGGAGTTATCGTGATGACAAAATTTTCATTATAGATAGATAGATAGATAGATATATGTATATATATATAGATAAACGAAGTGATTGCAATAGGTCGATTTCTAAAGAAATCAACCTAAAAAAAAATGTGATTCTACTCTTCATAAAACACCAGAAAGTGAAAAAAAATATCGGCTGAAATGAATTATAGTGACCACAGAAAATTATCAAAATTAAGCATATTTGGCGATTTTTCACTGTTAGGCGATTGGTTTTGAGTACTTGGCGGAGAAGCAAAACACGGTTCTGTTCGTACACGGCAATCTCCGTGCAAGCGAACTTATCGCCTAACAGAGCTAAATCGCGAAAAATGCTTAATTTTGATAATTTTTTGTGGTCGCTGTAACTCATTTCAGCCGATAATTTTTTCACTTTCTCGTGTTTTATGAAGAGTAGAATCACACACACACATATATATATATCAATATTTTTTGAAGACGACACCTTTTGAATGTTTCCTTGTTAGTTTCAAAATGCAGGCAAGTAAAATAACTAAAGCGCACTATCATTCTCAAAATTTCAGAAAATGTTCCATAAACTGTTTGATGTATGATTTTTTTTTTCATTTTTACATGCTACTATATTCATAAAAATAAAGAATTTATAAAAATTTTCTAATTTCTGTTTTTTTTTTTTTTTTTTTTTTTTTTTTTGACGGATTTTTATGTTATTAGGTCACCTAAACCTGATTTGATTACTTTTTTAAAAAATCTGTTTGTTTTTGTCTCTCTGTCCCTGTGTGCCTATATGTTACAAAAAGTTTGTGGCATCTCAAAATCGAAAACTCAGGCATAGAATTTAATGAAACTTTTATTTTGTTGCATCTTGGCGTAAATTTGGTAATTTATTAAGTTTTGGTGGAGTTTTCGGCAGAAAAGTCGCTTTGCTATGCTGATCTATTTTCCATTTATAGGAAAACTATCACTTAGTTTTTCTGATGTACAAGTGCACTAAATATGTAATATATGATAACTATTATGCAAAACTACGCCTAAATAATTTGGGTGCATGTCGATTGATAGGGCACGCTGCTGCGCTGTTGTTTTCTCCCATTTACGGAAAAGTTATACTATATCCGTTCTATTATGTATAAACGCACCAAATTTTTTATATGAAATGACTCATGTTATAAACTATGCTGATTCAATGTGGCTACATATCAGCCAAAAAGGGGCTTCACTTTGTTCAGTTTTCTCCATTTACGAAACGACTGTATTTTAACTTCTGTTATGTATAAGTGCACTAAATTTCATATGTGATATAATGAAAAACATTGTTGACTCAATTTAAGTGCATATTAGAAAGTAGGTAGCACATTTATACAGCCCTTTTCAGATTTTACTTAGTGTTTCGACCAGTTAATATAATGATATAATATAGAAAAATGTTTTGTAATGGTTACAGAGCTCAAACTGAATCTTGTATACATAGTATTAAAAATGTTAAAGTTTGCTTCTCATATATTTTGTAAAAAGTTTTTAAAGTTATATTTTCTTTCGTTATTGATGAAATGTTTCTCTAATGACTCATTAAACTAAGGATGACTTTTTTTTTAATCTCAAGCCAGATCGATAATGATGTTTTTGATACAGAAAGTTTTGTAGTACTTCACGGGACTTCACTTCAACAAAAGTTGCCGTGTGTGTAGTTCATTAACGACTAACATAAGTTGTCTAGTTAAAAAAGTAAAAAAAAAAATATATAATAACAAATGTTGATATTTAATTAGTTACTCCTCTATGGAAGAAAAAAATAACAGAAACTGTGTTAGTTAAATAAAGTCCTGTTTTTAATATTCGTTTTATTGTATTTTTTAACCCACCCTCCTCCATATTTGTTTTTAAAAGTATTGGACATTTAAATATCTTTCATTAAATATGATAAAAGACTCGTAATGTGTAACATTTTAACGTTCTTATTTATTTTATTTTATTTTTTATTTTTTTACTTTTAGAGTTTTTTCATAGAAATCTATTATATGCCAAACTATATGGCGGAGGGAAATTAGTAAATTAGAAAAGATAATAACTTACAGCCCACGATGTTGGACAGTATCTTTACATTTGGCATAATTTGGCAAATACGTATTTTGTTAAAAAGTATAGAAGAGTTTCGACATACACCGACATTCTGCTGATGCTGTTGAAAGAGAAAGGAATTAATATAAGTAGAATATCCAAAAGGAGGGTGAATGGGTTTTGCGTCGCATTAGTGTTTTCCCAATGGGCAAATGAGTATACTATGACCAAATGGCGACGGTCTGGGGCAAATCTCTGAAGATGGTTCGAAAACAGAATATTTAGGATAAATGAAGCAACATTTGACTTTTCTAGGTGAACATTGTGGTACAGATGATGATTCAAATTTATTTATTGTTTTTATTTATTATTTATTTATTTATTATTATTATTATTATTTCAATTCACAATTCACGTGTAAAGAAATGTTTTCTTTTTATGTTAAAAAAAGATAAATGAAATAAAAAGTTACAAGCATTAATTTTATTGGCATCAGATCTAAATTAACTAAAAAAATGTTGAGAAAAAACGCAAATAATCACATAAAACATGCAATTTTTAAAAATTTAATAAGAATATTCTAAATCTAAATATGTGTTGAAAATCTGAACGCATTTCTTAACTAGAATTTTAAAAAAAATCTCGGACAATTTCTGTAGTTTTTTCTGTACGTCGCACACAGGCAAACAAATAAACACTTTCTTTTAGAAATATAGATTGACAAAACGCGACGTTTTTGCGGCTATTTGCCGAAATATGGAACTAATTCGCCACAGATTAAACACAGTTAACCAAATTAACATAAATATCATCATTATTATTATTATCTTAAAACTTATTACGAAAATAATTGATTATTCCGTAGTATATCAACGAAATTCTTGCTCTTTGGATATGTAATTTAAGAAATCTGCCTTAATTTTGTGATATCCGTTCGTCGCCATTAGAATAATTTACGTTTGATTGCAGAAATACTCAAATTTTACGTTTTAAATTTCTTATATTCATTCCCACGATAGTCACACGAGAAATAAAAAGTGGCGAGTTCTTTGAATTTTAAATTGCTACTTTACTTAGTTTAGTCGCTACATAGGAAGAGGGAGTGGATTTTCTTCAGATCTACTAAGAAAGTATTAAAATAATTTAATCTTTTAAAGGACAGATTTGAGCTTTGATAATTAAGAGTACAATTTACAAACTCAAATTAAATGAAAGTTCATCTTAAATATTACTTTCGTTTTTTGTTTCACCAAGTGAAGACCTGTGTATCAATAAAGGAAAATAATTAAAAAGTGAAAATTTACAGAGAATGCAATCATCACATCAGAAATATTATGTACAAAAAGGTTTGTTGAAAATAAAATAAAAGGCGAAATGTGTGAAAAGCTATTATAGTGTATCATTCACACAATTTTTTCTATAAAGCAGCTTTTTAAAAAAGAAAAATAAATCGCGGTCGCCTTTGATTGAAACAGAATCTGATGCAATCGATCAGGCTGCCAAAAGGCTTGATGGATTTACTTTTGAGATGTCACGTCATCTGAAACTAAACTCATTACATTGTGATATTTTCCTTAAACACGTTTCTTCGTTGACACCTCGGTTTAAATACACAATGGGATAGCTTGACATAATGATGTTTTCTGAAAACATAAATCATTTTTAAATTATTCTTCTGACCTCCAATAATGAAATTTTTATAAGTGCATTCCGATACTGTATAGCTTAATTTTCTTTCAAGCAAAATTTCCTTATCCTTTAATCCTTTAAAGGAACAAGGGAGAATGAAAATTTGCAAAATCGATACAGTTAGAAATATCTAGTATAAAACGTATGAAGCTATAATAATACTTTTAAAAAATATCGTTTTACAGTTCCTCAAATATTAATATTGAAAGATTTTACAAAATTTTAAAATATTTTTTTATTGGGTTCGGAATTTCGGGAATATCCAGTCACCTGTAATGCTCCATTCGAATTGTTTTCATCCAATCTTTTTAAAAATTTGTATGAATGTTAACCAGTGTATTTGTCACAAAACTGGGTATTCATTTTGAAATAAGATATTATTAACTTTCTTATGGATTCTCAAATTCAGTCGCAAGACATAAGTTCATGAAAAATTCAATATTTTTACTTTTTACTTTCTCTTACCCATAAGGTAGAGAAAGTATTGTCTTGGGGTCGAATTTCCGAAAGTGAGTTTTTGTTATATTTATACATTTTGAGGTTACCTGAATACAAAAATCATGTTTTTAGCGGTTGGTCTGTGTGTGTGTCTGTGTGTCTGTTATCAGCATATCTCAAAAACAAATTACGGAAGAAAGTCCAAACTTAGCAGTTTAAATGTGCATTATATAGGGATGTGACACTAAACTTTTCGTTGAAATGAAACAAATGGTTCGTGTACAGGGACACCCAAGAGATTTCAAATACATTACATCTATGGGGGAAATTGCAGGTAAGTAGAGTTTAAAATCTATAGACTGCACTAAACCAAATGAAACGAATATATATTTTTTGTAATAGACATAGTCAACTGGGAAGAATTTTTATGCGTATGTAGGGCCCGGTCCGTTTATTTTTTGCCAGTGTACGGCCCGGGCGGGACAAAAAAAGATAAAATCGGGCCCGACACGGCCCGACCCGATTCAAAAATATGAAAAATTAAAGAAAAAAATGCATGCCTTTCTATGAAAAAGATTTTTAGTATGTGTTTTGCAGAGGTTTTATATATCGAAGCAATAGAATCTTCTTTAATAAAACTGCTGAACTTTTACAAGATAATTATATATAAACAAAAGTTCATTATTACAGACGTACAAAAGGCACAAAGACAGACAAAAAATCAAATCGAAAATATTAGCACTCATCAAACAATATAGGGCGGCCTTTAAAACGGTTATTACTACTAAAAATGCTCGTTCAACCATTTCCTCTTATGTACCGTAATGTATACGAATCTCTTGTGTGATCCGGTAAACAAAATTTTAATGGTAATCCAACCATATTCTATAGAAAAGAGACTTTTGTACATGCTAAAAATGATGCTACTTTCATTCAGTGCACTGGAGAAAGAAAAGGGAGTTTAGAGAAAAAGTTACAGCGGCAGGATTTTTATAGCCTTCATACCACCTAAACTCTACAGACCATAGGGCCAGTGGCGGATTTAAGGGGGGGGGGCTGCAGCCCCCCCCCCCAAATCACTGACATTCACAATTCAATATTGCAATTGTAAATTTTTTATTGGTCTAGAATAACATTTTGAAAAGTCTTAGGCTCCCCCAAAAGTTAAGTTCTTGATCCGCCACTGCATAGGGCACAAAGCTTTATACACTGTAGCGTACATAATTTCTTTTGTTTGAACATGTGCGCAAACTAGTAGTGACATGCATACTATTTTGAATTGGAAACCATTTAATATTACTTGAAATAAAATACATTAATTTCGAGACATGCTAAAAATATTTGCGGAAAAACAGATCGCGAGCAGACAGACTGATAAGCAATTAAATTGAAGTTACAGACATTTTTTAACGAAATAAAATTTTGTGTGATACACCAGCCTGTAAAATTATGTGAAATAAATGACTGAAGAAATATTTATCATTTTCCTTTTTTGTTGATTACCGATGAAACCAGAAAAAGATTCGGGCCGACACGGCCCGGAAAAAAAATTCATTCAGGCCCGGCCCGGGCCGAGTATGCACAGAAAAATTGAGCCCGATCCCGGCCTGGCCCGAGCTTGCAAAAAAATTTTAAGCCCGGGCCCGGCCCGGCCCGAGAAGAGATTGAAAAATTCGGGCCTTAAGCCTGGCCCGTGCAGACCTCTATGCTACACTAAGCTTTTCGTTGAGATGAAACAAATGGCTCGTGTGCAAGGACACCCAAGAGATTTCAAATACATTACATCTATAGGGTAAATTGCAGGTAAGTAGAGTTTAAGATCTATAGACTACACTAAACTATATGAAGCAAATACATATTTTTTTATATGCGTATTTTCTATATGCGTTTCATGTGGAATATGGTATAGAAATTCTTCACTGTTCGTTTACAGGGCTACACAAAAGAACTAGATTATAGTGCGACAATACTTGAATATTGATGGAAGTGTACTTCAGGTTGTGCCGTGAGTTATTAATATAGGATTATATTTATTTTCACCATGTGGAGTTTTCATAAACTTCTGAAGATATACAGGACAGGATATTTAAGCCATAACATTCTTTATTATTGTTAGTGGAGATGTTTTACTACAATATTTTATCATGTCTAGGAAAGCTGCTCAGGAATTCAAATTAATTCCTCATAGCCATAAAATAAATAATGTATTTTTTTAAACTAAATATTCATCTTTTCTTTTTCTTTTTTCTTTTTTTTTTTAATACGTTTTGAGGTTTTTTCAATATTGAAGTTAAGTTTTGACGTTTAGTCTTTGCCTGTGTTTGTTAGAGTAAATTAAAAACAAATAATTTCAGGCCATCCAAATTCAGGTGATGTATTTTGAAGTTATTACGTTTGTTACTAGAAAAGTTTAGGCCGCGGTAGCCTGGTCGGTAAGAGCAGCGAGTTCGTGATCGAAAGATTGCGAGTTCGGTCCTCAAGCCGGCCGAAGACCGTCGTGTACGCTAATGGCGACTGGTGCACGTTAAATTCCGTTGTGGTCGCAAAGTCCTCTAAGTTCCCATCAAAAATTATACCTCTGGGGGTACCGGAACATGGGTTTAACGCGCTCTGATCCGGATCAAAATTCGAGTTCCTGTTGTCTGGTTGGTGCTGCCATCTTTCACCAGCTTCTGGAGCTAAAGTCGTACTTCCTCCCTATGAGGCGCTCCTAAATAACGGAAGACGCACCCCTCATGCCTTAAAATTATCCGGATAGTTCCACTACCGGGGCTCGGAATGTTTGAGTGGCACACGACAACAACAACTAGAAAAGTTTGTTCAACATTGGTAAGTTTCAAGGAATGTTGTGTGTGAAAGTTGTCTGAATAATTTTAAATGAGCTTTTGAATTTAATAACAAATTTGAATTCTATATAAATGTAGGTGCAATGATGAAACGAGGGATTGAGGGGGGTGTTAGACCCCTCACATAGAATTATTTGTCAAATAAAGCTATTCGGAATCCTAATTTGAATTGTTTTAACATAGGTTTACATAACAGTACTCGTTATCTTACTCCTTAATCTCCAATCTGTATTTATAGTATTAAATTTCAGGGTAAGAGGAAGTCGTGTGAGTGACTCACCTGATTATTTTGTTTGTATTGAGATATAAAAAATTAAATAACCCAACTGTGTTCATATTACATATAAAAACGCATAGTAAAAAAAGAAGATTTTAAAATAATATAGAATTTGAATTTTGAAATTAGTCATTATTTTCGTATTATTTTTCTTCCTAAAAGAGACCTTCCCATCTCTAAAATTACTACAGCCTTTTAAATATGCTCTATAGATAATAAATGATTAATTTCATGACGGTACGTGATGAAGAGATAGAATATAAAACAATAATAACTAATTTTAACATCTCTTGTTTACTTAACGATCATTTTTTTTTCTAAATTAGTTTAAGAAATGGCTATTAGACACATAGCTTGATCACAAATACGTTAAAAGATGAAAAAATAGCATTTTCAACTTTCGAGAAATAGTTGGTTTGAAACATTTATATCTTAAACTGATTAAATTCAAATAATAATTAACTTAATTAATAAATAACTTTGTGAGCAAATATTACAAATTGCATAAACTCGTAAGAATTGTTTCAGATCGAAATAGATGGGTCTTCATCATGTGAAAAAACTAGGCAGGAGTGTACCATTAAAGCAGCAAGGTTAACTCACGATTACTAAAAAAATTAACTTCCTCTGAAACATCATTTGTTAAATTTCGAATTAGTGCTGCCCTCTACTGAACAGAAAAGAAACAAATGTTTAAAAATCAATTAAAACAAGAAGAAAATATTGAAAATTTTTTGCATGAAATATTGTTAAATGTTTGTTTTCAGTGTAAAACTGATGAACTATAAAAGATTAATATAGAAAGATTGTGTTGAAGGAGACATTCCAAATTATAGAAGTTTAAATAGTGGAGTAATTAATCTGATTCTTCTTTAAAAAGGCGTTGAGATCTTTATTTATAACGATTAAGTATTTATGGTTTTAATCACCTGTAAAATTAGATAAGCATATATCATGCAAATATTCAATTGAAGTATAATCCACTTACCTTGTTTCAGAGTATTCTTTATACAGATGATATAATAATCCATGGTGATGTTTAAGAGAGTGTCATGCACAGGGTAGGTGTTTTTTCAGCTTTACATATTACACTATAACTAGAAAAATAGTATTGAAGATATATTAATCTGAGTATTTATAATGTAATTGCTTGTGTTATCCATATATCAACAAAGATGAGCTATTAGAGTCTAATAAATTTCGGGAGTAATATAAATAAAAAGTTTTTAATTAAATGTTCTTTGAGTTTATATGTCACCAAAACTTCCTTCTCCTGATAATTGGCTTTTGCACATCTATCTTCTTAAACTATGTTTAGAAATTACTCTCTGAATGTCATTTCATTATTTTACCTTTTATATAATATTAATTATTTTATTTTTAATTTTAATATCACTGTGTATTTTTGTTTTTGAAACAAAATAAATAAATAAAATAAAATAAAACCATTTTCTATTCAACTTGACATAACGAAGTATCATATAATCAATTATTATCATAAACAAAATAAATAAATAAAATAAAATAAAACCATTTTCTATTCAACTTGACATAACGAAGTATCATATAATCAATTATTATCATAAACAAAATAAATAAATAAAATAAAACCCTTTTACTGCATTTCACATTTTGCAAATATTTCAATTCACAAGTAATTCTTAAGAACTCATTTTGTCTTCTTTATCTGGTTGCTTTCATAAGTTTTGTTGGTTGTTGCTTTCACGCAGCACTTTTGTCTATTTTGTTTTCGCACGTTAATGGATCGTGCTTCGGTATTTCGAATGAAAACAATCCTGTGTTAGGTTAATGTGTTATAGGAGAATATAACTTTAACCAAATGTTTCTTACAAAATAGTCCTTTACTAAAGCTGTATCAAAGAAATTTTAAGAACTGGATATAGCAACCGTTGCTAGGAATAAAACACAGTTACCGCATTCCTTTATATGGAAGAATAGATTTAAATATAATATATATATATATATATATATACATATATATAAAGTTTGTCGTACTAAATTTAATTCTGTTTTGTTTATATCTATAACTTAGAATTTTTGTTTATATCTATTACTTATAAAATATTAATTACTTAAAATAGGCTTTGTTTTTATTTATTTATTTATTTTTTATTTTTTTTTATTCAGATCGATAATTTGTTTTTGAATCAATTTGTTCATGAGCTATTTATAAAAAAGACATTTCTTTTCTTCTTCTTCTTCTTCTTTTTTTTTTTTTTTTTTTCTCTGAATGCGTTAAAAAAAAAGGTTATTTAATTCAAAAACTATATAATGTATATTAAATCTTTCTATTAAAAAATAATAAAGTTAAAAAACATTACCATAATAAAATTTATTACGATAACGAATCTTAATTTGGAGCCGACTTTCATAAAAATCCCATTCCCACAATTATTAAGCAGATGCATAAGTACGAAAAATTACGACGTAGAATACTGTTAGAGATCTTTCTGACGTTTCCTGCCTGCTGCCATTCTACAATTCATTATTTAATTATGCTTAATAGGGCACTGTACATGCTGCGATAATAAATGCTCAACGATGTTCTTCTGAAATACCGCTACTTATTTTATGGTTATTGGATCTGTGCACGTGTTTTTAACGTTTCTTAAAAAGCATTGAAAATGTGTAAAGTGTCATTCATTGAAACATATTTTTGTGATAAAGAAAAACTAAATCTAAAAGTGAATGAAAATGCTTACATTTTTTATTTATTTATTTATTTATTTCACTTTCATAAAAAAAAAAAAATAATAATAATTAAGAAAACTATATAATAAACCAAAAAATTGCTTTGAATCATGTTTTCGTTTTACGTGCATCACTTTATTTATTGAATCAAGTTAAAATTTAATGTAAGAGATAGGTATTAATATGTAAGTCAAAATGAATATAGCGATTACAAATGCCTATAACTATTTAATGGAAAAGAATTTATCTATAAGATTAGCACAGAATGTAGACGGAACTCCAAAATTTTGTATACATACGTCATAGATGTTCTATCATGTGACTTCCCTTGGTCACGCGGACAACATTTAGATGGTTGTCCATTTCACGCCATACATTCTGAAGCATGTCTGCAGTCACCGACGCAAGCGCATTACAAATGCGTACTTTGAGACCCTGCTATTTTTATTTACGGGTTTATGTGAAAGACAGGGTGTATGGGCTTTTCATGCCCAAAACAATTGAAGAATTCAAAGTACGCATTTGTAATGCGCTTGCGTCGGTGACTGAATAAATGCTTCAGAATGTATGGCGTGAAATGGACTACCGCCTCGCCTAGATGTTATCCGTGTGACCAAGGGAAGTCACATAGAACATCCATGACGTATATATACAAAATTTTGAACTTCCATCTACATTCTGTGTTAATCTTATCGATAAATTCTTTTCCATTAAATAGTTATAGCCGTTTGTAATCGCTATATTCATTTTGACTTTCCCTGTATATTTCATTCCTCTTATTTATTTAACTTTTGCAGCAGTCCCGGTGATACCAACGGTAATCCTGACGATTTTTTTCTCTTCTGCATTTCCTTACCAAAATGCACAAGTTGTTTAAAAAAGTACACCCAAAATTTAAGATGGCATAATTTTGAAACAGTGATAGACAGAAAAATGGAACAAGTGGTATGTTGGTTAGGCATGTCTGGAATTAGTTACGGGATTTGCGAACAGATTCTTCGACGTTCAAGTTAACACATCTGCATTTTCTCAATTTGGTTTAATTTGTTTTGTCGCTCTAAAGTTTCATTTCTTTTGTTTTCTTTCCTTTCTTTACTTATTTATTTACAACATCAGGTTAATTAGGCCAAATGTGATGGAGGTGAAAATTGGAACGAACGTGATTCTGATATATGTTATTTAAGTTTTAATATGCACCTTAGCATATTAAAATATTTTGAAATAATTTGAATTTTTTTTTCTGTAATTACTATGCTGTACTTGCGACAACGCATTAATTGCTGAATTGACAACGATTTGTTAAGGAGCACTCGATTATCAGCCATCCCTACCCCTAACAGAGAAGGCACACATCCATGCCTTGAACCAGGCCCTACTGTGTGGGAGTCTGAGACGCTAACCAAAATAATTTGACTTCGATTACAGTTAGATGAAAACACCCATAATAAAGTTGTTAAAGCGTTCAAAGATGTAATACAGTCGCCAACAAAATTATAGAAGCACACATCTACATTTTTCATATATTTTTTATTAATTTAATCACTAATTTTTATCATGAAATTACTTGTTTTATAAAGAGCATAAGAAGATCACGATCTAGCACTTCAATAATTTTGCTGCCGACTGTACATATACTGTTAGGTTGGGTTGGGTTAAGTTGAGTGGGTTTTACATCGCACTAGTGCTACACTATGGGCAGTTCGATATACGTATAGGCTGACCAGATCAAAGTACCTTTATACTAGAGAAGCATAAAAATTTGCTACAATTATCAAATTATGGATGCATTTTTTCAATTCCTAATAAATAAGGACTAAAAATAAAGTGTTACTGATTAATTTAGTTTCTACAATTTTTTAAAACTTAAAAAAATGCCTTAAAAAAAAAAAAAAAAAAAAAAAAAAAAAAAGAGCGTCCCCATTTGTCCCCAGAAAATGGGGACGTTTGGTCAGTATATATACATATTAAGAAAGAAAATGCTATTCAAACCAAGGACTGTGATAAAATTAGCAGACATTTTTTATAATTAAAATGAACGACACATGTGATACATATTCTTAAAATTACTCCGCTATAATGAATATGGTAATATCATAAAACATTGCAAGAGCTAATATCATAAAACATTGCAAGAGGTGATTATAATTAAAGTTACTGTTTCAAAACGCTATAATTTTAAAACTACCCGTCAGAGAGATTTGATATTTTACCACAGCAATCGTGAGGCAATGAAATTTTGTTTGGCAAGAGAAAGAAAAAGTTCCAAAATGTGCCGTTAATTATTCATAAAGTATTTGTTTCATGAAGCTCCTCTTTTTCTCTCTTCACTATGACTGTTTCCGCTGTAAACACGTATTCTTGTCTTTTTGCTAAAAAAAATTGTAGCAAACACTTGAAGTCTATTGTTTCCTGCTATTCCATTGTGTTGCTAACAACATCCCTGTGAGTCCATTTAGGCGTTTTACCTAACATTACCCTGACAGCGCCATCTATAGGAATATGTTGAAACTACTTTTTCCTCCCCAAATCAATTTTTCTGAACTAACCAACTATATCATTCGAAAGAACATCAAATAGAGTGCTTACATAGCAACTTTGAAGAAAATTGTTAGATCCGTTTTTGAGATACGGACTTACGATCCCATTTCCGGTTTCCGATGTCCCACTTTCTCTTTTCCAATTTTCGTCAGAATTTAAAAAATTCATCTGTACACCAGACATGTCTCAATTCTGAAGCTTCGTAGTTCTATCTTTAATGTTTCGGAGATATGATAGCCAAAAGATTCCCCCATACACCCATACACACACACACACACACACACACACACTGACCAATTGCCAAAAACTACTTTTTTGAACTCAGGAGACCTTAAAACGTGTAAATCAGGTGAAAACTCGATATCGAATTTTTGGACCGGTATTTGGGTAATGGAAGTAAAAAAAATGGTATTAATTATTACTATTTTACATAATATTTAGTATTTATGAATTTAAAATTTGTATTTATGCAGAATATTTTTTTTAAAAATTGAAATTTGATTTGATTATTTACCTATTATCATTTGAAAAAATTTACGAAATAAGATTACATTATTGAAAAGTCCTTCATTAAACATTTAAGATATATCACGCCATATTGTATGATTTAAATTTTAACTTAAATAAAACTGAGTTTTCCAGAAATTTTCTTCCTAAAAATTTATTTATATTTTTTAAGCGCCATTTAAATTAATAAAAAAAACTATCACTAATCACCAGTTCTCATTGTATTAAGGTTTATTTACAAGAAAGAAATTCATCACAATGAAATTTTTGAGCAGTTTTAAAACTCAAAATTAAAAGCTTTCTAGGTGCAATATTTATCACACGTGATTTCAGCAGTTTTCATTCCATCTCGAACAAAATATTTTACTAATTTTTTTTAGAAATTTTATCCGAAAGATTTTTAATCATTTAAATTATACTCCTCCATTAAACAATTAAATAAATAAAAATTTAATTAAATTAATTAATTAATTAAAATAAAAAAATAATAATAATCTGACGTGACACTCACACTTCATTTTTCTTAACCTGCATTAGGTTACGACACTAACTAGGGTGCGGCAAGAAATTGAGGAAAACCAATTCGGTTTGTGATTACTCTGTATCTTTAAGAAAACGAAATGGTCTGTAACTGTAGGATATGTTAATATAGACCCTGTACAATTTTCTGTCGCACTTGTGTTACAATAGCGTGGTGCATAAAAGATATCAAGACTAAATAAGCATTTATTTAAACGCTTGGAAAAAAAAAAAAAATATATATATATATATATATATTCCTTTTTAGATAAATTTAAAAAACACTTTTGAAATACTATACCGCAATTAGAATAAAAATATATTAAATATCTCATGAAATATAACCATTTTTATGAAAAGTGATTTAACTGCGCATGTGCGAACAATTAACTGATTAATTAATTAATTATTTAAGCAAAATAAACTTTTATTTATTTATTTATTTATTTATTTATTATTATTTATTTATTATTATTTATTTATTATTATTTATTTATTTATTTTATTTTTGGAAAGGGGGGGGGGAAGGCATAGTTTGTTAGCCAAATGTGTAGATTGCGCAGGAGAACTTTGATAAACTCTAAATTGTTTATTTCCTTATATTCTAGGATATCAGCATGTATGCTGATTTCTTATAATGTGTTAATTTTTTTTGTATGCTATTTATTTATTTAATTAATTTCATTTTTATTTATTTATTTTATTTTATTTATTTATTTATTTATTTATTTTGTCTTTGAATTGATTTAACATACTGACATTAAAAGGGAAAATATCAGTTTAATTCAAACAATATTATTTTTTTTAACTTCTTCTTCTTCTTAAAAAAAAAAAAAGCATAATTTGATAGCCAAATGTGTAGATTGCTCAGAAGAACTTGGGTAAATTCTAAATTACTTGTTTATTTCCTTCATATTTAGGGATATCAAAACGTATGCTGATTTTTGATAACCTGTAAATTTTTGTGTGACATTTTTTTATTTTTTTTTTTATAAAAATAAATAATTATTTTTGTTCAATAATTTATTCGAATATTATCTTTAAACTAATTTAACGTACTAACATGAAAAATAAATCAATTATGTCAGTTAAAAATCAGTTAATATTAAAGAAAAAAAAAATCAGTTTAATTTAAAAAATATTTATTTTTTACTTTTTAGGCTTCTTAAAAAAAGTTAGATTTTTTTCCCCTTGCACTACCTTTGCCAGTAGTGCATACGTATTTTTACAATTAAAGATCTACTGTAACTGAACATTTTGAGTGTACTTTAACAACTTTTCAAAATTATCTTATCGCAGTTTTATTTAACAAACATTTATTTATCCCACCCATTGAATTAGGCAGTTATCCATTGAATTATGCAGTTTGAACATTCCTAAATTAAATATTTCAGAGTCTTATTGAATTTTAAAAAATATTTCAAAACAACGCTTTGAAACTTAACTATTTATTTTATTATTACACCACGCTTTAAAACATAACTATTTAAGCTTGAGTAGCTTTGCTTATCGTCTATAATTTATATATGCACTAAATATGTATTTAAATTTCGCACGGGAAAAATAGAATATAATTTGAAATGCATTTCCCCACTATTATATCACAATAGCTTTGTGAGCTTCTGTAAACAAAGGATAAATAGTTCCCATACCATATTACCTGTGAAACAGGCTTTTCGTGAATAATAATAATAATAATAATAATAAAATATATATATGTATATATATATATATATATATATATATATATATATGTATTTGTTTAGTACAATTTAACGATAACAGTTAAAAGCACATGATCTCAATAAAAAGTAACAACCTCATAAAATACAAATTTAGAACGCTGAATTTGAACTTCCTGCTAACAACTATTCTTGAATTATGTTAGTAACAGACTCTCTCTCACATAGACTAACCGTTAAAATCTGTTTTAGAATTCATGGAACCTCAAAACTTGAAAACGTATCAAAAACTCAATTTCGAATATCTGGCCCATAAACAATACCTTCAGTGCTATATATTTCAGTAGTGGAAAGAAGCTAGCTTCCTGTTTCATTTAAATTATTATTATTAAACAAATATATATAGTCGGAATTGATAACGACTGAAATTTTAAAAGTTAGGTTGGAATTCAATATGTAGGTGATTCTATGAGGGGGAAAAAATATTTTATACTTTATTTTATTTTATTTTTCTTGAGTATGAGTTTGAACTGAAATTACAGCATGGCATATTTTCTAATTATGGGTACAAAATCATGCATAGTTCCCGAAACTTTTATTTAAAGTAGAAAACAAAATAATCTTTAGATAGACTTTAAATTTCAATTTCGAATATCGATTTAAATACAACGATCGCATTATTCGATTTTTAAAACTCCTAACACTGTTATAAAACGCGGCATTCACTTCGCAAAGATATCGATCTCGCAGACCTTTTAATGAAATTATTCCAATGAAAAGTTTCTGCAATGTTTTTTCTCATAAAAGCTGGATATTTTCCAAATACTTTCACTTAAATTCGTTCTCGATCCAGAAATTAAATTATTATCCATGTCTAAAATAGTTGAAACTATTCCTAGTCTGTTATTCATGAAGTTGGATGTAGATCACGCTTAGAAATGATGGATAATATTTAAACGTTCAGCTTTTGAACCTTTTAGAATTATGAGAATAAATTCAAAGGGATGGTGTAAATATATTTAATACTGATTTAGAAGGCAATTTATCATTTGATAAATTACTTTAATGCTACTCTGTATTAACTGGTTTGCGTTCTTACCGCAGCTTGGTGTGTTCAGCATTTGATCCTTCCGGTATTGTACTAATTTGAAGGTATGGTGTAAATGATATTTGACACTGATTTAGTGAGCAATTTACCATTAAATAAATTAATTTAATTAAGCCTCATATTAAGCGTTTTGCACTCTTACGGCATCTTCATAATGTTTATGATTAAATATTTAGCGTTTGTTTCTTTCACAACTGAACTAGATATTATTCGTAAAATTAGTATAATTAAACGCTTTATTATCTACTAGCAAACACGTGCGAAATATTCGCACTTTATTTATTTTCTTACTTACTTTTGAAATTGAAACTCATAAATGTTATACCAATTTCCCCACCTAATTAAAATTTTAATTTACCAGAAGCCAAATTATTATTAAAACCAAATTAATATTGTACAGTAGTGAAATCAAAATCATTCAAAGAAAGTTTTCCAAATAAAATTCTTGGTTCACGATCCAATTTTCATACTTCCACAAGCAGTACTGTTTTAATAAAGGACTCTCACGACGCCTTTTAAATTTTTGTCGTCATGTTGGCGATGACTTTTTATTATTATTATTTTTTAAATAAATAAATAAATAAAATAAAATAAAATAATTCCTATTTTGATTATATTTTTTATGGTTGTGTTTTTTAGTCAATTTATGACACAAAAGATCTGTATATATATTTAAAATATTGCTAAGTTTACAATGACGCTTGCAAAGATTCCAAAGAAACAACTGTTAAAAAAAACATTTTTTCGTAAAATAATCTCATCAGACAAATGTCGTAATTTTTTCTTATTAGTCCATTGAGCTAAGTCCGCGTGCTTAAATATTGTCCATGTAAAAATATTATTTTTTTTTATCCTCGCGTATCGTATCGTTTCAACAAAAAATAATTGAAACTGGTCCACATTAGAGAAATATTATATAGATTATTTATTTATTTTTCTGACGGATGTGACATTTTATAGAATAATCCCAATGCAAAATCTATCATTAAAAAAAAAAAAAAAGTTTGTAATTTGAATTTAATACAGCTCAAAAAATATTAAATTAATAAATTAAAATTTGAATTTTTTACTATTTTCATGCATTAACAGATATTTAAAGTTAAAAATAAATATTTTCAACAAATGTAATTTCATTTACATAAGTTTATGTATGAAGTACGATAGAAAAACAATATGCTTTTTTTTTTTTTTTTTGTATTTGATATACATTTTTACTTCCATTAAGCTACTACCGTAGGTAATGGAAATGTTGTATTCGGTCCAAAAATTACATATCATGTTTTCACCTAGTTTACTCGTTTAAGGCCTTAAAGGTGTGGAATCTTCTGCCATCATATCTCCGAAATTAATAAAGATAGAATTGATATAGGTCAAGTGTACAGATGAATGTTCCAAGTTTTGGTGAAAATTTGAAAACAGGAAGTGGATCATCGGAAACCGGAAGTGAGACCGTAAGTCCGTATCTCAAAAACGGCTCTAACGAGTTTCTTGAAAATTGCTGCATAAATCCATTTTAGATACCCTTTCTCATGTATAATGTGGTTATTACAGGAAAATTGACGGTCATCCTGATTAGATAATTCAGTTTTAGATCTCGGAAATTCATATTTAAAAAAATAGCTCTGTCATCATTTTTTTCCCTTATTTTTTAACTCGCTGTGTAAACTCTGTTTTATATGTTTTTACACGTGTATCAAGTTTCTCTTACTGGAAAATTCCAAAAAATGCATACAATATCTCCAAAAAATGCATATAAATACGTATAATAGTGGGTAATGCTGGAAGTCGTGTGGTTGTTTCACACCAGATTTTTATATTTTAAAGCTGTAACAATTTTTTTCCAGTTATATTTCAACTATAATTTATATATATATATTAATTAACTTAAATTGTCACTTTGTCAATTTATTTTTCTCCCTTAAATTTTTAATTTATAAGTTATTTAAAATATCTTATTATGGGAATCCTTATGACTCGAAGTTTCTACAGGTTTAGTAACAATCGGTACATACGTTTTCATTTAATAATATTTCATTATTATTATTATTATTATTATTATTATTATTAAGAATTCGCGGTAACGTAATTTTTTAGCAACCATTATTTGACTTCTGATTGAAGAATTACATGGGTTTCAAAGGCTAAAAAATCTCTCTCTCTCTCTCACCTCTATACATAATAAATAAAAAAAAATTATTCAAAATTTCGAGCCTATAAAAGAGCAACATTTAAACAATATTTTATAAAATTTTCCTTACAAATTTTGGAAAATTCAGCTGGTGGATCCTGGTTTACGAGATCCTTCAAAAAAGCAATGAACACGATTTCTCAAACTGTAATGTGCAGATCTTGTTAAAAATTTGCACACTTCTTCAAAACAGAATTGACTAGTACTTGAACGAAGTATTTATAAAAAATAAAAAATAATACAATTTGAATTTTTGGCAGATTTGTATGCAAAAACAGTTCAAATTTTGGTACATTTTACCCCCCACGTATAGCCTTGTAAAATTAGTTGTAATCGAAAAAAGAAAAATCCTTCGTTCAAGAACTAGTCAATTCTGTTTTGAAAAAGTGTAAAAATAATCTGGTGTATCACTCACACGACTTTCTCTTACCCTGAAATTTAATACTATAAATACAGGTTACAGATTAATATGTAAGATAACGAGTACTGTTATGTAAACCTGTGTTAAACAATTCAAATTAGGCTTCGGAAGAGTTTTATATGATAATTAGTTCTGTGTGAAGGGGGCTACCGCCCCCTCAACCCCCCGTTTCATTAATGCACCTACATTTATATAGAATTTAATTCGGCTATTAAAAAATAATTCTTTTTAAAAAAATATAATTTATTAAAATTATTATTTAAAAAAATTATCTTTTATGATAATGCAGACGATTTCCATATTAGAAAAGTAGTATAACACTAAATATCCAAAAAAAGTCCATTTTATTCTCAATATTAAAAATAAATAAATAAATAAATAATAATAATACGATTTTATTTCTAAGTTTTTTTTTTCGTTAAAAGTAAAGAAATCGATAACTTTGTTTTAAATTATCGCAGATCGATGGTTCAACCATTCGTTTTAAAGGTATTGGCGAGCTCTTTTGAAAGATACCCATCGTGAAAATTTACTCCCCTCGAGGGGTGATTTCCCCCCCCCCCAGGGGGGAGGCGAGGCTCCTACATACACAATTTTTTTTTCCCAGTTAACTATCTCTATTACAAAAAATATATATTCGTTTCATTTGGTTTAGTGCAGTCTATAGACGTTAAACTCTACTTTCCTGCAATTTTCCCCATAGACGTAACGTATTAGAATTCTCTTGATTGTCCCTGTACACGAACCATTTGCTTGATCTTAACGAAAAGTTTAGTGTAGCATCCGTATGTGATACACATTTAGAATACGAAGTTTGAACTTTCTGCCATAATTTGTTCTTGAGATATGCTGATAACAGGCAGACACACACACAGACATACACACACACTCACAGACCATTTGCTAAAAACATGATTTTCGTATTCAGTTTACCTCAGAACATGTAATTATAACAAAAACTCGCGTATATAAATTTGACCCCAAAACAATACTTTCTCTACCTTATGGGTAAGAGAAAGTAAACATTCATTAAGATCGATATATTAGTTTTTGAGAGATCATTATCCGATGCTTTTCTGGAGGGTCTCGTAAACCAAAATTTACCAGCTGATTTTCTTTCTTTCTTTTTTTTTTTTTTTTTAATGAAAATTCTATAAAATATTATTTAAATGTTGATATTTTATATGATCAAATTTTTAAATAAAAATTTTAATTTATTATTTAAAAAGCGAAAAGAAGGGAGAAAAAGTTTTTTTTTTTTTTTTTTTAGCTTTTTAAGCTTTGTAGCTCTTTAATCCATTCTCGCGTCATCATTATTTTTATCATGAATAAATATATTCAATGATAATTTCAAAATACATTTTTCTTTCCTTCTTTTAAAGAAAATATGGAAATCTTGTTAATCATTAGCATTGCTTCAGAACAATCTGAAAACCATTAATGATCATTTATCAGGCGTTAAAGCTAAAATAACAACTAAAATTCTCTATGTTTTGATGCGTTATTACGAAGAGGGAATACCTATAAAATTTGCAACTTGTTGCCTATATCTACTGTAATATATACTACATGAAACGTCAAGAAACAACTTTCGGAGACCCCTTTTCCCAAATAAAAAACGGAATCGAAACAGGTTTACCGAATAAATTAATATGAGGGAAAAGAGAAGTCGCCTCTCTTTATAAATTAAATAAATCTCCTCTCTTGGCTCTTTTGGCGCGACCTCTGGCGATCATTCCCAGTTGTAGAGTTATGTTGACATTATCAGGGCATTCTCGTTCAGGCATCCGTAGAGATAACTCTTGCGGTTATCCCTGAATCGCAAGAAGGAACTTTACGATGATTCGTGTTACAAAAACTGTTTTTATGTATGTTAATAATTATTTTTACAGCAAGAGGATATAACAATTTTCAGTACAAGTGAATCACATGTGAAATTTTAACGATTTAAATTCGTGAAATATTGTTTTGAAAATAGTCTGCTTCTATTATGTTAAAGTGAAGTCATTGGGAATTATATTTTCAATTTGATCAGAAAAACATGTGGTTGAATGACTAACATTTGTTTATGTTTGATTTGTTTACAAAACTATTATAGATCTTTTTTTTTTTAGTTATTGAGTCAAAAAGTTTAACTGAAAAGAAAACTTGAAAGTTGGAACGGAATCTGACTAAATATTTTTAGTATAATTTTTATTTATTTATTTATTTTTTATTTGACGATTTTGTGTTTGTTTTGAAATGACGGATAATCAGAAGTGTCAACAGGATCAGCAGATTACGTCAATAGCAGACGCTGTTGTAAAATTAAAGGAACTTAGAGAGAGGTAAGATAGTTTTAAATATATTTGTTTCGGCATCGTTAATAATTAGGGTAATGTTTAATTATGAACCAATTGTTTATTTTATTTGTTTGGGCTTGACTATAAAATATTTGTTTTCCAAAAATTGTCTATTTAATTTCCTTAATTGGGATATTTCTTCAGTTTTCAGTCATCATGTTTTTCGATTAAGTTTTATTTATTTTATAATTAAATTTTTTATTTATTTTATTTATTTTTTACCATGTTTTTATTAACTTCTATTCTTGTTTGTTTGTCCGGTACAAATCTTGCAATCGAATTTTAACTAACTTCCCTACTAGCTAGACATTTGAAACTTTCACAGTAGCTCAGAACCCGGTAACAACACAATACTTCGAAGTCTGATTTTCGAATTTTTGATTAGTTTTCTGATAATTAATTAAAATATGAAAATAATAACATCCTAATAGCGTTAAAATAGCCATTAAAATATTAGCTATTATTTAATTGCTGCCAAAAAAAAAATACGAGTTCATTTTCTTTCGACACAAATACATTTAATTAAACGTGAGCGTTAAAAAATTGTAAAAAGTTAAATTATGCATCTCACAAAAATTGACGTCATTATCGCTTTAAAAATTTTATGCACACTGATAAGAGCTCTATGATTCATCAGAAAATATAAAAAAACATGGCATATAAAAAAGTTTTTTTTTTTTTTAATCTTATAATTATTTATTTTGCTATTTGCTGATTTTGGAATAATTTTACAAATCAGTGCGTACAAAATTTTTCATTTCATTCACGCATAAAACTTAAAAAAAAAAAAAAAAAAAAAAAAAAAAAATCAGATTAGTTTACAAATATAATATTTTAGTGGAATAATTTATCAAAATATACACATGTTATAACACATGCATTTGCAACAAAAATTAAAGGTATGACTTAGATTACGCAAAATAGATTACACAAATATTAGTAATGTATTTCAAGCGAATATTAAAACTGTTGAAAATATATTGTATTAAGACGATCATTTAGTTACTGTATATACATTATGCGATATTTTTACTAAATAATTAAATATTTAATTTTGCATGATATTGGTAAACTAGGCAAATGTGAATTTGATAGTCGCCTCTTTTACAGGTAAAAATAATTTATCCATTCTAACATAACTACTTTACATAAAATGAGGTATATAGGTATTATGAAATGGATTTTTAATAGTTTAACTTTGTCTCTTCATAAATGAAAACTGAGCTGCGCCCGTTTTAATTGTCATAATGTATAAAGAACTGGTAAACAAAGTAATCAGAAATGACTGACTGCATCACGAAATTTATTTTATTATCTTCCATAATTGCCGGAGCGGTCAGCGGTAGTACCCACAGCCGGCAATTGTGCTACGTAAGTGGGTGACCATACAGGTTACGCAGCTGAAGAAGATTAACAATCTTTTTTATATAACGTGCGTGGGAGTCTGTGGTGAGGGAGGTAACTGAAAAATAATTAATTAGGATGATAACTTCGACCATCTATATTATTTTTGTTGGAATGTGTGAATTAATTTTTACTAAAACTAATAATGACCCAGCCAGGATTCGAACTTGTGACCTTTGGGGTTAATGCCCCAAACGCTCTATCATATAGTGGTAGTTTATGATTTAAGGCCAACTGTCTACGCTTGGGACTTAGTCGTGAATGGGATGCCCACCGTGAGAGTAACGAATCCTAGAATGTATTCACAGAAGTTTCGAAAAAAAAAAAAAAATTATGGAAATTCCCGAACGGTTAGTCTGACGTTCCCAACTTAGGTTTCAACGAGGCTGCTCTCCAACTGAGCTATCTTAGTCAGACATAGTTCATTTAAGAGAAATAGACAAAATTATATCGGTATAACTGTGATTAACTCGTCTTTTACCCCCCCCCCCCCCTCTCTCTCTCTCTCTCCCCTCTTTTCTTTCTGTTTTAAAATATGTTACTAAATAAACTTTAGCCCCAGCGTAAAACCCAGATCACATTTAAATCCCAGCATAGTTTTTATTTAAAACATCATAAAATTTTAAATATTCTATTCCTCTTTCTAAAATATGGTCGGTAGAACGCCGAGCTCGTAACTAAAAGATCGCGGGTTCGATACTCGCGCCAACCTGTGGCCGTCATATACACTAATAGTGTCTGGTGCACATAAAATCTGTCGTGGGCACAATAACCTCTATGTTCCCCTATACAAATAATACTTTTGCGACAGCTCGCGCGTTGGCTTAGCCGTTCAGAGTTTTCCGTGGTTTTCTCCAAAACAAGCAAAAATACGGGCTTAAAAAGATTCCCTCCCACACACACACACGGAGGACATTCCATTTACAGGCCTAGGGCCCTAGTGTAGTCAATCAGCCTTATCTCACGCAACAACAATACACCTCTGAGATAACACCGTGGTGGGCGAGCCATCCCCTGCGAGGAGGATCATAATTGTGACAGCATGTCCTCAGACTGTCACCAATTGCCTATAGTGTACTCAGTCAACTCACTTTTTAAAAACGAAGTCATTAGCTTTAATTTTTTTTTTTTTTTTTTTTTTTTTTGTCGTGTCCATGACGTAGTTGAATTAGATTGAACCGTGGATCTTTATAATTGCATCTGCGATTTGTTGGACGTTGTCGTCATATAGGTCTATCAGTGACGGCAATACACCAATTTCTCTCAAGTTCGCACTTATTGCCGGACACTAAAAGATATGGCAAGGTGTAAGCTGTGTATCTGGGCAATTGTTACAGTTTCTATACACCCTTCCACCCTCTTTATTAATTTTCATGCCTCTGTGATGACCGGTTCTTAGCCTTATTATAGTTTTTGTTATTAGTCGATCTGCATTTATTTCACAAAGCTGGTATTTCGTTATAATTTCTAAAGTTGAATTAAAGCTAAGTCAAGTTAAATGAACTTTTATAATAAGTATGGACATGAAAGAAACCTGCTGATTCTGAAAGTGACTGTTAATGTAGTATTTTGCTATGTATACTAAAAGATTAGCTTAACAGTTATTGATTATTTTCAGTCTGATTTTCTCGACTACTAATTTCAGACAGTTAGACGTTTCCTTAACAAAAATTACTCTATTAGCATTTTTTCTTGATCACCACTACGATATAAGCGCTGTAACAGTTCTCATATAATGGGCAGAGAAAGAAATTATAGCTTGAAACTGATTTTAATTTAATGTACGGAAGTTCTGGAACTCAGTGTCTAAAATTAAAGGAAAAATAGAAAATACCATAAAATCAGATTCCAAATCGAACAAGTAATTTTGTTCATTAATTTAAGAGGATGGAAGGTGGTATAAAACGTTTTTTTCTTTTTGTAAATTATTGTCTTGTAATTGTAAAAATCTACGTACGAATGTATCAAAATATAAGTATATTAAGTATATTAATTTTTTTTCGAAAACTGTTTAAATAAATAAAAATTATTACAAAAATTAAATTCTTTTGAAAGATTTTTAAATGCCCTCAGTTAACTGCTTTTTGATTATTTTTCCCTCGATTTTCAATTATTATAGTTTAAGAGTATATTCTAAACTTACTTGGGTATTACCTTGTGGATTGATTGGTAAGTTAATTTTTTGAAAATATTTTTTTTATGTTTGAATGCTGAAATTTAATGCAAAATTTTAAAGTTTTATTCTATAAAGTTTAAACAGTCTTCGAGAAACAGACATAATATTATTACATCTCAATGTATATTTATGAGGGGGGGGGAACCCATCTTTTTTTAATATAACAGTATTTTCAACAATATCATTTTGCTATGTATGAAATATGACATGAGAAATACTGAAAATAAATCGTCAGGGGTAGATCCAGGTTTTAATTTTTGGGGCCCATTTTTGTGAAATTTTTATTTATTTTTATGAAAATTTATTTATTTTTGTGAAAAAAAGAATTTTTGCATGAAACCTTTTATTTTAACAGCTACTCTATCTAATGTTTAATATCAAGTTAATAGCATTTTATTGAAACAAGTATAGACATTTTAAATAATATTGTAAACATGGAAAATTTTTACAAAATTATAATTTTTATAAAATGAAATCTTGTGAAAAAGCTGTTTCTATTGAAATTTTGTGAAGGGACTCATTTTATGGATTTAAATTTCGTGAAGGGGCCCATTTTAGAGATTTAAATTTTGTGTAGGGGGCAGCAAAAGGGTCCCAATTTTTGCCTGGATAGATCAATGATCGTCGTTTCATCAGTGATATCATTACGTATGCACTGTCAAGTACAACCCCTGGCAAAAAGTATCCGATCACCGAAAACAGTGCTTATGATACGTTAAAACATAAGGTTATTTTTTCACAAATTCAAACTTTTTTCAAACCTATGAGTATGCTTTTGTGAAATATGACTAATTTTGTCAAATTCTATTAAATAGTAATAGAAATTACAATATCAGTTAAGAGTTTACACGAGAAAATACGTTGAATCACAAAGGAAAAATATTTCCGATCATCACTGTGTGGAGAAAAAAGTATTTGATCGCAAACAAAAGCAACACAGTTAAATGATATATGCAAATTTTTTTTACTCGGCGCATGCGTTCAAGTTCGAAGAAGACGGTATAAAAGGTCAAATTGTAGTTTGAAAGTTACAAGTTAGTTTCGCATCTGCTGAAGTATGGCTCGAAAGAGGAAATTATCTAATGATGTAAAACTTTTGATTGTTAAACGCTTAAAAAGCGGAATTTCCCAAAGAAAGGTTGCTAAGACATTTGGATGTGCTCAAAGTACTGTTTGCGAAATTTGGAAGAAATATCGCTTAAGAAATGATGTAAGAAATCTGCCTCGAAGCGGTCGACCACGAGTAACATCAAGTAGACAAGACAGGAAATTAGTTGATCTTGCCAAATCTATGCGAAGGTGTACGTCTAAACAACTGAATGCCGAGTGGTCAAAGTATGGAGTAAAGGTATGTGCACGTACAGTGCGAAATCGTTTAAATAATAAAGGATATCACTTCTGCAAAGCCAAAACCAAGCCATATATGACTAAGAAACACAAGAAAAATCGTCTTCAATGGTGCAAGAAATACAAATGCTGGTCTTCTGATGATTGGAAGAAGGTTATTTTCAGTGACGAATCTCGTGTTTGTCTAGGAACTGGGGATAACCCTGGAATCTTTGTGTGGAGGAGAGCTGATGAAAAGTTCAAAGAAGATTGCCTAAAAACTAAAGCTAAATATCAGCCTTCATTTATGGTGTGGAGTTGCATGACATCTCAAGGAGTTGGTAAATTATGTATAGTGTTGCAAACAATCAATTCAGAAGTATATGTTAACATTTTAGAGCATTATTTGATACCTAGCATCGAGGAAGCGTTTGGTGACTCCTCCGATTTCCTATTTCAAGATGATAATGCGTCCTGCCATAGAGGTAAACGGGTCAAGGATTTCTTAAATAAAAACGGAAATTCTCCAATAAAGACTCTGAACTGGCCTGCAAATAGTCCTGATCTTAATCCGATCGAAAATATTTGGAATGTTTGGAAAAATAATATAGAAAAGAGAAGACCGACCAATATGAATGCACTTCGTCTAGCCATCAAGGAAAGCTGGAAGGAAATTCCATCACATTTATGTGAAAAGGTTGTTGAATCCATGCCCCGCCGTTTAAAGGCAGTTATTAGAGCAAAAGGAGGACCAACCAAGTTTTAAATTGAAATTTATCGAATATTTTTTTCCCGGTTATGTGATGATCGGACATTTTTTTCTTTGAATACTTTATATTAATTTTCCTCTGTATTGTAAAAATTAATTGCAATTTATGGTATTATTTTTTATCATGTCACAAAGTAAGATACTTTTGTAATAAAAAACTTTATTTTAAAAAATGTAATAAATTTTTAGAAAAATAGCCTTTTATAGTAACGTATCTTAGACACATCTTTCAGTGATCGGATACTTTTTGCCAGGGGTTGTATATACCGTGTTATCAAACAATCAATATTGGATCAGTATTGTCTGGAAGTAAACAATGTTTATATAGAGTATTTTCTGTAATATTGTCAGATTTCATTCGATGCAAAATAAGCTATGGGGAGAAAATTATGAATATGTCACTAATAATGTAATCGAATTATCGAGTTTTTTAAATACACAAAACAAATTGAATTTGTTGAAAATATCTTTACAATATTTTGATTAGGATGAAATTCAATGGGGGTGTTCCTCCCGTTTAAGTTGTCTGTAAAATTACAGAACAACCTATAAGTGCTGTAGAATAAAATGGATTGTCTTTAATCTAAAATAAAAGGGAATACACATGTCCCTACAATTAGGTGGAATATTTTTTTTAAGGGGTCCCTCTTTTCACATTCTAAATTATAACTCCATTTAGTCGTATTTTTATGTGCGACATCAATTTACGTAATCTGAATTTATGAAGCCAGTTTAAGATACATTTGAACTTCTAAGATACATTTGAACCATTCCATTTCTAAGATACATTTGAACTTCTTCTTCTTCTTTTTTTTAATGATATAAATTAGAGCGTCAAAATGTTTCGTATATATATGCCGATGTTGTCGCAGAAAAAGTTGTTTCATATAGAAAGATTGGATTGCAAAATTTTAAGATGTTCCTCGATTTCAGAAGGAAGCTGAAAATTATGTCTTTTTTAATAATTTTCTAAATTATATTAATAGTATAATTCGCATCTTTATAATTTTTATGTATGTATTATATGTAAATTAACTAAATGAGTTGTTAAAAAATATAGTAAAATAGATTTACACCAATGACGCTTGTCCAAGAAAATATAAAAACATTCTGCCACAGTGGGTAGATGGTTTACAAATACAGTACTCGCCGCTTATTAAAATCACATTCGTCCTGAGCCAAAGTGATTTTATTAAGCGGCTGATTTTTATATCTGGCGAACATTCCTGCACTCAATGAAAAGGTGTTATTTCCCTGAATTTTGAAAGAAATTTCAAAAGGTAACGAAAAATGGAATTAATAAACAATATTAATTAATTTTATATAGATGATTAATTATAATTGCTCCTTCAGTGTAAGTAAATTAAACACATATCAAGTTCCTATGGGCTTTCCTTTGAGGAAAATTATCATTATTTTACCAAAAGTTTATGCTTTTTTTTTCTAAATTTAACATCTTTCCATTTAGACCTCTAGATTTATAGTTATTTCAAAATAAGTAGTGCTGCACCGAGTAGCACTTTGGCCGAGTAACCGAGTACCCGGCCTTTTACTACTCGGCAGAGTACCGAGTAGTTGTAAGAAAAAATAATTGACATATATGAATAATTTTGCACATCTTGAAATTTAAAAAAGGCTTTTTGAACACAAAATTAAGTCAAATGACAAACAGCATGTTTTCATGAAACGTTTCAGAACTTTTGTAGTGTATATACACAATTAGGTTCATTGTTATATTTGATACTTCCAGCTTAGTGGATTATTAAAACCATAGTAACTGATAACTTCATTCTTTATTATATAGTCTTTCTCAGATGCAAATCATTCTTATATAATTCTTAGATAATATAAAAGTTCCTATACACTCAGGCTTAATTTAAGATGCATGAAATTTACATATGAAATGAGAACATTAAAATAAATATTTTATCATCATTTCAAACATTGATAGACTTCATTAATCTTCAAATTCTAGAAGAGTAAAAAGGTAGGTGGTTTCGGGCCATAATTTGTAGAACAATAAATTTGATAATATATTTTTAATAACATTTTAGTGTAGTTACCTTTTTCATAATTATTATTTTTTAAATTAAAAATCAATCTTTTTTTACAGTTTTAAAAGTGTCTTACTTTTATTTGCACAAATATGTAGCTAAAGTTTTATCTGCTATATTAGTATTATATAAGGGGTTCTTTTTTCTAAAATATTTTATTTTTGTCTGCTTTATAGATACAATTTTATGTACCAAATTTTTATATAAAAAAAAAATTGCATATTACACACATACAAGATGGTTATATACTTAAATTCTTGTAACTAAAATGGATAAGCTCATATCATGAATCGTCTCTATATCGAGTTTGGTGGCAATCTACTTGCCCGTTTTAACTGCAGAAAGATGTTTGCAGCAAAAGTTTAATGACTATGTTTATATTTTCATATTTTTTAAGTTTGGTTATTAATAAACAACTCTTATGAATACATTTCTTTCAATAATACATAAAAATAATGAAATTCTTACGACTATTGGCCGAATACTTAGTCCAAATTTGGCCGAGTACCGAGTATATAACGAGTACTCGGTACAGCTCTAAAAATAAGAACTATGAAACTGTCTTTTAATAATTAAAAATTAAAAAAAAAAAAAAATAAAGTCATTTGCAAAGCAAATCAAATTTGTAACTTATTACTGTGCTTTGAAGAATATGTTCCTTGAAATTGTTTTGGAGATAAATTATGGGGCGTGTTTAGTTTGTAACTATGCTGCAAATGTAAAATTTTCGACAATGAGAGATAACGGAGAGATTGTTGCGCTTTAAATTCTTTTAAAAAAAAATTACAAATAAAAACATTTTTTTATGTGCATAAATGATATTTTGCTATTGAGATTTTTTTTTTTTTTTTTTTAGTTTATTAACCGACGATGCTGATTTTATTAAGAGGCGGTATTAAATGTAGTTTGTATTGATTTGATTCCGCTCCTGGCAATTTGTTCAGATTAACCGGCTGATTTTATTAACCTGTGAATTTATTACGCGGCGGTTACTGTATTTTATCATCGTGATTGTTATTAAAGCAACTTTAAATGTAATGTATGACATTTCCTCTGGAAAATTTGACCGTCTGTAAAAATTAAATTTTAAAATAAAGATTTTTATTATTTAACTCTTTCTTGAAATGTTTTATTTGATGACAATTAAATTTCATTATTTTATCAGCTTTTAGATTAAATTCGATTTAGAATTCTTCATCAATGAAATGCTGGTATACAAATTTAGTAAGACGTAAAATACTGAAATGTGATAAAAGAAATCGGTTTCCAATTATTTAAAAATAAATACATCTTTCCAACAAAAATTATTTTTATCTTCACACTTATCTCGATATCAGTTTTTAATTTCTATGAATACGGATTTGAAATATTTTCATGAAAATAGATTACTTAATTAGAAGAGAAAATTCCATTTTAATATCAAAGAATTATTATTATTTTTTTTTTTTTTTCTTTTGACATTTTCTTTTTCTTTCTTTCTTTCTTTTCTTTTTCTTTTGTTTAAGAGAAAAGAAAAAAGATGATAAATTCTCTTCTTTTTATAATTCTTGACTGACTTTAATAAAAACTTAGAATTCGACTTATAAAATAAATTTACCGATATATCGGACGCAGGTATAATTCTATCAAAAATGGCTAATGGTAAAATTACTTTTGACGATCAAAATTACTTTTGGCAGCTGTGTTTATCCACGATTATCAGACTTTAGGAAAATCGAAAATGATACGTTTTGGATAATACAAAATATAAATATTAACTAGAAAGAAGAATTTAAAAACATAAAAATAATAATAGTAATAATAATAACTTACTGTATATTTTATATAAATGAAAAAGAGAATTTATCATGGAAAAACAGAGACCGTGTTTCATATATGTGGCTCAAAATACACCTAACAAAATTAGAAAAAATTAATATCTGTTTATGCCTATTTGTATAAAACATTTTAAATAAATGTATTTAAATGATTTTAAATTTTCGAATTTTCTGAAATAATTATTTTTAGACTAGCAAACACTTGCGAAATTTTCGCAGTTTATTTCTTTTCTTTTCGTTTTTTTTTTTTTTAACCTTTAAAATTTGAAACTTAGAAGTCTTATACCAATTTCACCACCCAATATAAATCTTAATTCATCAAAAGCCAAATTATTGAGGGTTTTTTTTTTTTTTTTTTTTTTTTTTTTTTTGTGGTGGTGGTGTATGTGTGTGTGGTGGGATTGAAACGCTAATGATAGTTACACAAAATCATTCAAAGAAAAATTTCAAAATAAAATTCATGTTTGACGATCCAGTTTTCATACTTCCCTTTGGCAGGACATCTTTAATATAGGACCCCTATGGCGACTTTTAAATTTTTGCTGCCATTTTGCCAGTCGCCTTTTAATTTTTTTAATTTATTCGTTTTGGCATTTTTTGTTTAAAAAAAAAAAAAAACACTTTATTATATAAAACTTGATTATACTTTTTATGGTTGCGTTTTTTAGTCAATTTATGACACAAAAGTTCATATTTTGTTTATGTCTTTTAAAGTATGCTAGGTTTAAAACGACACTTAAAAATTGTAAAGATGCAAATTTAAAAAATAAATTTTTCTATAAAATGATCTCATCAGACAAATGTCGTCGTCGTCTTTTTTTTTTTTTAATTAGATCGCTGAATTGAGTCATCATGCTTAAATACTGCTTATGTATTTTTTTTTAATCCTCGCGTCACTATCGTATCGTTTCCACAAAATATAATCGTAACTGCTCCACGTTGGAGAAATATTATATAGATTTTAATATTTTTACATCATAAATAAATACATAATTTACCGTTTTGTGCGTGGAATAATACCCCCATAAAATATCCTTATGAAGTAATATTTTTCAAATAGTTAATCTTATCATTCTCTAAATTCGTGCACTATAAATAGAGACAGCTGAATAATTTTTTGATGGCTGAATACTGTTATTAAATCAAAAGTTATTGATCCAAAGAGAAATTTTTTAAGCAAGAAATGCAGTCTGTAATGTGAGCCCCAGACATGCAACCAAGCCAGTTAAAAAGTATCGGCAAAATTTCCAGTCAGGACCGCCATTCATTTGAGCTGTTGTTATTAATACTTGTTCTGTATAGTTTAAGTCGCTCCATTCACAACGTTCATCCCGTTTTCTATTTAACACTTCCGCAATACGTCGCTTTGGGCAAACTCAGTCTCATTGGGAAATATTGTATTTTATTGATTTATTGACTTTGATTGATATTTGATGCTGAGTTCAAAATTCTCATGCATTTAAAAGACTACAAAGTGTTACAACTTGCGCTTATGCTACAAACTTGCTTTTAAAAACCTGGATCTTTCTATGAACTCTTCTTGCTATGCTGTAAAAGTTAAATTAGAGGAGCAATTATGAACCAATCTTGATCTATAAATATGGAATTGGATTTTTGCTTAATAAAGTACTTCTTTTTCTATGTTTTCCATTGTTATATGAAACAAAAATTATTTTTTTTATAACTTAAAGCTAATTTGACTCCTAGCTCATTCCCATTGACCATATTGTTGAAACTTTTATCCCTCATATACACTCCTTTTTCTCCATCATATCTTTTTGTGCCGTATTGAGTCGTCATTGGGGGTAATTCTTTGCGATTCAATACGGCGAAAATTACTATTTTAAAATTCTAGTTCAAAAAAGGGGATGGGTGGGGGAGTAGGGAGTAACCATATGAACTCTACAAAATAAAATTTTCGTCCTTCAACATGTTAAGATTTTTTTTTTTTTATTTATGTACGCACCAGAGAGTCAAAGATAGGAAGAAAAATACTATAGCGTAAAAATCATCAGTGTATTTCACTCAGTATTAAAATCGCACAAAAATTACACTCTAGCAAAAATCCTCCAACAAAACTTGTTACTTCCAATGTACCGTTAGGTATATCTAAGGGGACGTCCATTAATTACGTGAGGTGTTCAAAGAGGAGGGGGGGGGGAGTCGAGCCGAATCTCACCCAATCTCACCTGGGGGAGAGGGTCTCGGCAAATATTATGTAATTTTTTCCCCCGCAAAAAACAGTGTAAAATTACGAGAAAATTGAGTTAAATTCAAGTAAAACATGGTTCTTGACTTAGATATGGCAAAATCTGACACGATAATATTTATCGTGGCTATCTGAATGCCACGAAGCAGCACAGTAGCCTTTCAATTGATTTAGGCGCACCGGCTAGCCACACGAATCCTATGCACGAATTCTGTGCAATCTTAACCACTTCACCGGCCACTGTAATGTGTGGAAGGCTATATTTCCTCCCGAGTTATCTCGGGATGGCCGGTGAAGGGGTTAAAAACTAGTGTTAACTAGTCTTCAATAAAAATAATAAAGCAAATTGTGTTTTGTTGGAATAAATCCAACGCATTTACAGTAAAAGTACGAATTTTGAAAAATATCGCGTGAGATTAGGGAAGGGGGGAGGGGATAGAGCCAAATCTCACGAAATCTCACCAGGGGGTAGGGGGGGGAATCGTTAAAACCGCCTCACGTAATTAATGGGCGCCCCCTAAGCATCTAGGATCTTTTAGAAAGAAAGCCTACTGTAATCAGAATATGGTAATATGGAATATCGTTTTATGAAGTGTTATATTATTATAATAGTTTAGAATATATTTTAATATTTTTTTTATTATATATTTGAGAGACTGCACAAAACATGTTTAATAATACAGTAGGATTTCTTAAGGCTTTTGAAAAAAAATTACAGCCAAGTTAGTTTACGTATAAAAATATATATTAAAACAGCTGTGTCGTATTACTTCTGAACTTTGGTTTAAAAAATATTAGAGGCCCTCTTTTAGGAGTTCTTTCACAATATGCTTTATGTGTTCTTGTGATGTTAGGAAGACTGTTTTGGGAGTGTCGGTATACAAAAAAACTCTGATAAAAGAGAATAAGGACCCTATTAGTGACTTGTCAGAAGAGTTTAAAGATGATATTTTCTGTACCGTTCTAACACTATTCTGAATTCAGTTCGTAAAAGACTTTCCTGAAAGATATCTATTTAATACTTCACGCTTGTAAATGTTACAGGGTAAAAATTTTCTTAATTTTCATTAGTTCATATTTTCATTTCAGCATTCAGGATATAGTTATAGTTAAACCTGTTTAACCGTATTGCGAAATCTAATTTAAAAAAAAGTTCGTTATATGGAAAAGTCATTGAATAAACATTCACTTTTTGTACTTGTATTTTGAACTATAAAAAGACAAAATTTAAATTCATTGGTACTAAATACACTACCTTTCCATAAATGACCGGACACTTTCGATTTCAAGCGTTTTTTGAAATAGTATCTCAAAACTACTAGACAAACCATCTTGAAACTTAAGGAGTGTGACGAACATGTTATACCTTATATATTTAAGTTAAAGTTTTGCCCTAAAAGTAAAAGTGGGACCAGTAAAAAATTAACGAAAAGGAAAGTGTTTGACATCACCCTGTAAAAAGTAATGCGTGAAATGTAATAAGGCTGTAACATGTTATTTACAAGACCCTGATAAAATAAATTAATAGATTAGAATAAGGTAAATATATCGAAGTGAACGGTGGGTAGCCTATTAGGCGGGGATTTCATTCTGTCACTGTATCAAGCTTTGGTCAAATTCATTTCTTTTAACATGATTATAATATGTCTCCCACTAGAAATTTATGAAAACATAAATATGATGGGGAACTGAGCAGAGTCCACCTATGCCAACTAGTTTTATGTCTCTACCGCATGTAATAATCAAGGAGATACAATGATTTCTTTAAAAAATTACAAGACAAAATTTCATTTTTTTTTTTTTTTTTTTTAACTTTCTCTTACCCATAAGGTAGAGAAAGTATTGTTTTTGGGTCAAATTTTCGAACGCGAGATTTTGTTATATTTACACGTTTTGAGGTCCCCTGAATACGAAAATCATGTTTCTAGCAAATGGTGTGTGTGTATGTCTGTATGTCTGTGTGTGTGTCTGTGTGTGTGTCTGTCTGTTATCAGCATATCTCAAGAACAAATTATGGCAGAAAGTTCAAACTTGGTATTCTAAATGTGTATCATATAGTGACGCTACAGTAAGCTTTTCGTTAAGATCAAGCAAATGGTTCGTGTACAGGGACAATCAAGAGAATTCTAATACATTACGTCTATGGGGGAAATTGCAGGAAAGTAGAGCTTAACGTCTATAGACTGCACTAAACCAAATGAAACGAATATATATTTTTTGTAATAGAGATAGTTAACGGGGAAAAAAAATTGTGTATGTAGGAGCCTCGCCTCCCCCCCTGGGGGGGAAGTCACCCCTCGAGGGGAGTAAATTTTCATGATGGGTATCTTTCAAAAGAGCTCGCCAATACCTTTAAAACGAATGGTTGAACCATCGATCTGCGATAATTTAAAGCAAAGTTATCGATTTTTTTTACTTTTAACGAAAAAAAAAACTTAGAAAAAAAATCGTACTTTTTTTTTTTTAAATATTGAGAATAAAATGGACTTTTTTTGGACATTTGGTGTTATACTACTTCTCTAATATGGAAATCGTCTGCCTTATCATAAAAGATAATTTTTTTAATAATAATTTTAATAAATTATTTTTTTTTAAGTGAATTATTTTTTAATAACCGAATTAAATTCTATATAAATGTAGGTGCATTAATGAAACGGGGGGTTGAGGGGGGCGGTACCCCCCTCACACAGAACTAATTATCATATAAAACTCTTCAGAAGCCTAATATGAATTGTTTAACATAGGATTACATAACAGTAATCGTTATCTTACCTATTAATCTGCAAGCTGTATTTATAGTATTAAATTTCAGGGTAAGAGAAAGTCGTGTGAGTGACACACCAGATTATTTTTTTTGGCTATGATACGCAAGGTGCAAAGCACCCAGTGCAAAGCTATTTTCAGGAAATTTGACATACAATATTAGACACATCATATTGCAATCAGAATGAAAAAAAAAAAAAAATGTATATATAATGAATTATGAGCATCTTTACTAAATAAATTTTAACCGTGCAATCACAAGATTTCGCGAAATTTCATTTGCATAATTTAATAGCCAAATTTAATAGCTACTTATATAAAAACCCCAAACAAGTATCGTGTAAACTGAAAAAGTTGTCTGCAATAGAATGAACTGAATTTCAGCTGTTTCAAAAATGATAAGAGGGTTTTCTCAATATTTATTTATGATCATCGAAAACTGCATTACTATTCATTGAATCAAAATAAAAAAGTGAGTAAAACCCCTTATAATTCATTTTATTTCGAGAGAGAAAGAGAAACTGAATAGCCGTTCATTCTATCCCGTACAACTTTTTAGGTTTACACTATACTTGTTTGGGTTTTTTAAGTAGCTCAATACATTTGGCTATTAAATTATGCAAATGAAATTTCGCGAAATCTTACGCATGCGCAATTAAAATTTAGTAAAAATGCTCATATATCATTAGATTTTTTTTTTTTTTTTTTTTTTTTTTCATTCTGATTGTTGCAGTATGCTGTCTAATGTTGTATGTCAAATTTCCTGAAAATAAATTTGCACTGGGTTAATATCTTGCGTATTATAGCTAAAAAAGGTTTTTTTTTTTTTTTTTTTGCCATTTTTTAAAGAAGCTCCCTTATTACGTGTGGTAGAGACATAAATATGTATACAGATAGTAAGAAAGAGCTCCATAATCACTTGCTATAACCAAATTGCATTTCTAGCATTACTTCTTACAAGGTGATGCCAAACACTTTCTTTTTTCTGTAATTTTTTACTGGTCCCCCATTTACATTTGGGCAAAACGTTAACTGAAATGTATGGAATACAACATGTTCTTCACACTCCTGAAGTTCAAGAGGTACCAGTACTTTTTGAGAAATTCCCAAAAACGTCCGAAATCGACAGTATCCCGTCATTTATACAAAGGTATTGTATATACATTACGTAAAAAAAACTAATAAAGTATACTTTTTTAAAAATTTAAATCAATTGTTACAATTAATCTAGTTCTCAAAAAATAATAATAAAATCATAAAAAAATATATAGTCTAAAAATATTGTAATTCATTATATTTGTAGGAACTTAACTACAAATAATTAATTTTCGACGGACCATCTTCGTTGTTTTAATATTTTTAATTTGTACGATCACATACATCAAGTATTTACACTATATACAACGAAGAAATAATAAGTAGCACATAAAATAATAATTGTGGGCGTCAATAAATTTAAAGTTCTTTGCCCACGTCCATTGTACTTGGCTTCTCATAGCCTTCTGCCCGGTGATCCGCGACGGGGTGGCGCGCATGCGTCAACATCCCGCCCGGCCTTGCTATGTTGTCATGCAAGAACTTACAATATTTTTTTTTTTGCAAAACTTCAAATTTACAATTTCACATAACATGAATAGATAAAATAATAACAAATAAATGAATGTAACATAATATCAATATTTCGCACAACACATAGAATTAGAAAAAAGATTAACTGATTATAATAAACAGAAATTTTCATAATTAACTAACAAATTTAGAGTAATATATATAATACAGTAAATTAATATAATAAATGTTCATATTCATTTTTACTCCTCGATAGGCAGCACACACAATCTGGAGATGGATCTTTTGTAAATCCCTTTCGTAGTTTTTATATCTACCAATCTAACTTTATTATCCTGACCAGGATATAGCTTTATTACACGCCCTAAAAACCACTTGCATGGTGGAAGATTTTCTTCCCTGACTAAAACCATGTCTCCGATTTTTAAATTTTCTTTATCAATTATCCATTTTCTGCGCTGTTGTAAGTTATTTAAGTAAGAAAGACTCCATCTTTTCCAGATTGCCTGAACTGACTTCGTAATATTTTGCCAAGCATTTAGGCGATTTTTTTCAATATTGGTTAAAGAGGGTTCAACAACAGCCGTTATTGGCCTTCCAATAAGAAAATGGGCTGGAGTTAAAACCTCTAAATCTTCAATACTTGAAGTTAGCGGAGTCAGTGGTCTCGAGTTCAAGATCGCTTCCACTTGAGTAACAAGTGTAAGCATTTCTTCAAATGTAAATTTTGAATTACCCGCTATGCGTTTAAAATGGTATTTAAACGCTTTGATATTTGCTTCCCATAGACCACCCCAATTTGGACTCCTTGGAGGAATAAAAACCCATTCTATTTTTTCCTCTGCAAAAAAATTGAATAAAGATTCTTCCTTATCTCTTACCAGTTTATACAAGGCATTTAGTTCCCTGTTGGCGCCTACCATATTGGTCCCATTATCCGAAAATATTTTATGACACTTGCCCCTTCTCGAAATAAATCTTTTTAACGCAGCTATCAGAGCTTGTGAAGTTAAATCACTAATAAGTTCAAGATGTATAGCCTTTGTTACTAGACAAATGAAAATACAAACATAAATTTTGATTTCTGGACCTTTCCTTCCATATTTATTTTTGATTAAAAAGGGTCCAGACAAATCTACCCCAGTTGAATTAAATGTTTTATCTGGCGTTATTCTTTGTTTTGGCAAGTTTCCCATTTTTTGTACACATACTTTCGGATTTGCTTTAAAACAGACTAAACATCTGTGCACAATTTTTTTACAAAGATTTCTCCCATGAATGGGCCAATATTTTTGCCTAACCTGAAACAGAAGATGTTGGGGACCAATATGAAAATATTTTTCATGATAATATTTTACAATTAATTCCGTTAATTTATTTTTTGAAGGAAGTACATAAGGATGCTTAATCGAATAAGATAACTGCGAATTTTGCAGTCTCCCCCCTACCCTTATTAAACCATTGTCATCCAAAAATGGGGATAAATTAAAAATTTTACTCTTATGAGATACATTACCGCCACTTTTCAAGGCAGATATTTCAGTATTAAATTCCTCCTCCTGCAGCTGTTTCAGTAGGAAGTCTTCTGCCTTTGTCAGCTCTTCAGGCATCAGCGGTCCTTTCTTCTTTTCTAAAGGATTTCTTAGATTGTGAAGAAACCTGAAAAGAAAACTACATATACGTAATATTTTTAAAAATCTATTACTACGATTTATCAGATAGTTCAAAATAGTAAAGTCTTTTTTCAAATTTAGAGTCACTGCATTTTCAGATTTTAATTCAGGAGTGTAGTCTTCCTCATTTAGTTCTGAAAAGTCAATAAAAGATTGTTTGTTTTTCGGAAATTCAGGATCTTTCAGAAATTCAGCACCTGTCCACCATGTGGCGCTGGTTGTTAGGCTTTCAGCAGTCATCCCTCGGGACAACAGGTCAGCAGGATTTTCTTTACTTGCACAATGGAACCAAGAGTTAGGGTTTGTCAGGCTGGCAATTTCTTGAACACGGTTGGCGACAAACTGCTTCCATCGGGTTTTAGTACCCTTTATCCAGAAAAGCACTATCTGCGAATCAGTCCAGTGATATTCAACAGAAGGTCTTTTAAGGTTTACAGTATTTTTCACTTTGGTGATCAGACGAGCTGCGACCAGGGCACCCAATAATTCAAGGCGAGGTAGTGTAACACCGCTGAGGGGAGCTACACGGCTCTTGGAAGTCAAAAGTTTTACTGAAATACCATTTTCTGATTTTGTTCGTACATAAATGGCAGCGCCATATGCTTTTTTGCTAGCATCGCAAAAACTATGTAATTCAACTATATCTTCTGGGGAAGTGGCATCAAGGACGAATCTAGGGACTTCAAGCTCTTTTAACAAGGGTAATTCCGAACACCATTTCATCCACTCTTTTTCGATATTTGGTGATAATGATTTATCCCATTTGGTTTTAGTTGTCCAGATATCTTGAATGATAATTTTTGCTCTGACAGTGAATGGAGAAATTAACCCTAAGGGGTCGAAAATTCTCCCTACGGCTTGAAGAATGGTACGTTTTGTAATTTTATTTATGGATATAAAGTTCAACAAACTCTTGATATCTACAATCAAATTATCTTTATTAGTATCCCAAGATAGTCCCAAGATCTTTGTCTGATTTATACCTAAGTTGATGGTAGATTCTACAGGGTATGTATCAAATTTTTCGCTTTTCCACTGCTCTGTTAATTCGGTATCGTTACTTATCCATTTTCTAAGGGACATTCCTGCGGCTTCCATAATATATTTTGCACTTCGTGATAATTCAAGTGCTTCGTTAAAATCATTACCTCCAGAAATTAAGTCGTCTACGTAAAAACATTTATCTAAAAGTCGAACAGTAGCGGGAAATTCTTCTCTATACTTCTCAATGTGATGTCTAATAGTAGCAGCGAGTAAGAATGGGCTTGAACACACCCCAAAATTAACTCGATTGAAACGATAAATCTGTAATTTGGGTTTTTTGTGTGCATGCGGTTCTTCATCACTCCAGAAAAAACGAACAGCGTCTTTATGTTCATCAGCGAGACAGATTTGTAGAAAGGCTTGTTTAATATCAGAACAAAATGCTATTTTGTTTAATCTAAAATTAATTAAAACATCCAAAAGATTCGGATTTAAATTTATCCCCTGCCATAGGCAATCATTCAGTGACAGCTGATTATTTTGATGACTCCCTGCATCAAATACGATTCTTGTTTTGGATGTTAAGCGACCTTCCTTTCTTACTGCCTGATGAGGCAAATAATAAATAGGTTTGTTTAAATTATTTTCTGCTGTACTGGGTTCAACTATTTCTATTATTTTTTGATTTACGTAATCACGAATAATCTCTCTATACTGTTCATATAATTCTCTATCATATTTAAAACGTCTCCATAAACTTAAAAATCGTTGTTTCGCTAACGTGTAATTATCGGAAAGTTCATTATAGGGTCTTCTAAAGGGCAAGTGTACAACGTAGCGTTTGTTTTTAAACTGAATCGTTTCATTAAAAATTTCTATAGCTTTATCACTTTCTTTTTGAATTGGATCGTCTCTTATTCCAATGCTTTCTAGATCGAAAAATAGTTTGAGTGCTACTAAGGGAATCGTCTGACAAAACGAAACACTGTTTCGAATTATTCAGTTCTGTTTCTTCAACCTTTCCACACGCTAGCCATCCAAATTCGGTTTCCTTAAAAAACAAATCGTCATTTATTTTATAAGTATTATCCTTTAAAACTTTGAATAATATATCTGCACTGATTAACGCTTCTATTTCATTCGGTTCAAAAAATGTCTCGTCACTCAATTTCAAAAATTCTGGAATTTTTATGTCTGAAATGTTTAATTTATTGCATGGTGTAAGCCCAGTTATTTTATCTACAATCAAAAATTCTACTGGTTCACTAAAAGAACAATCTTCATTTGAAATAAAGGTATCTAATTTCCACTTAATATTTTGGGTCAATCCATTCAAACCTGAAACTGGAGTTTTTATTTTTTCTCTTTTAATTCCTAAACATTCACTCATCTTTTCAGTTAATACGCACACATTTGAAGCGGAATCCAGAACGCATCTTATTTTTATTCTTTTTTTGTTTTCGCATTGAACATAAATATAAGCTGTGGAAAACAGAATACTTTTTCTATTTTCTTTTAAATATCTGCTATTATTACTCAAAACGGAAGCATTTAAGTGCGCAACCCGTTTGTCTATATCTGGTAAGTTGGATGAATTTATTCCATCTGCGTCTGGAACCGGGGTTTTGGCGCCAGAAGAAAAACATATTAATCTGTTGTGCTTCATTCCGCAGGTGCATTTGAATTTTGATAAGCAATCATTTTTCTTATGGTTTTGCCTAAAACAAACCTCACAAAGCTTGTGAAGGCGTATTATACTTAATCTTTCGTTAATGTTTAATTTCAAAAATGCATCACATTTATAAATAGGGTGATAAGTATTTTTACAAACAACACAATTTTTGTTTTTATTTTCATGCATTAAAAGAGTTTTAGATTTGTTAATAGCCGGAAAGTTTTTGTTAGTATTTTTATTTCCGCTAGTCATATTCGTTCTATTAATAGATAATAAAACTGATTCTCGTTGTTCCAAAAATTTGATAAATTCTTCAAAGGTGGGAACATTTTTTGATTTATGGGATAACTCAAAATTCTTTCTAGATTCTCTGTCTAACTTTGCTACGAGAATATTTACAATGAAAACATCTGATAATTTATTTTGCTCATATTTCAGAACTTTCAAGGCACGCAGATTTTTCTGTATACAATCAATCATATTTCTTATCTCTTTGGGATTTTCTGTTTGAATTTTCTCAAAATTCAGAATATTTTGTACATGAATATCAACAATTAATCGCTCGTTATCATAGCGATTTTCTAATGCATTATATAATGATTCAAATGTATCAAAATTACTAACTAGATTTTTAGCGTCATATTTGAGACAAGATCTAAGATAATATAATTTCTGCGACTGATTAATATGAACATTATTGGTTATTAAATCATCAAATTGTTCTTTAAAAGAACTGAATTCCTCATATTTTCCTGAAAATTCAGGTAATACTAAAGGAGGAATTTGAGTTTTAATTTCAAAGCCATCTTGAGATGCATTTTCAGTCGCATTTATTTTTTTATGAGAATCAAATTTCTTATAAGAATTAATAAGAGTATTAATTCTTACCTCTAATTTTTCCAGACGTTCTTCACATGAGTCAAGGTCGTCATCTATGGTTGCTTGTTCAGCATCTTTCAAGTCTTGAATTTCGTAGTATTTTTGTCGTAATTCATCGATTTTTGTTTGTAGCAGTTCTATGTTCTTTAATTTCACTTTTAATTCCACTACATCTATATCGTAATTTTCGGCATTCGTGCCTTCTACATAGTTTTCAATTCTAGTTATCTTCCCTTTCAAGGAAGATTTCAATTTATTATTTTTATCCATAAGTCGCTTATTACAAGCTCCTTTCTCGACGGAGCCACTTTTTGTAGGAACTTAACTACAAATAATTAATTTTCGACGGACCATCTTCGTTGTTTTAATATTTTTAATTTGTACGATCACATACATCAAGTATTTACACTATATACAACGAAGAAATAATAAGTAGCACATAAAATAATAATTGTGGGCGTCAATAAATTTAAAGTTCTTTGCCCACGTCCATTGTACTTGGCTTCTCATAGCCTTCTGCCCGGTGATCCGCGACGGGGTGGCGCGCATGCGTCAACAATATTGAAAGATAAAATTATTTTTGTAAGCTAAGTGTATATGAAATTATATTCTTCCGATGTTTTATGATATTATACTATATTCATTATATTTTAGTAATATTTTTCCTGTGAGTATTACATTTTAATTATTGGTAAAGCTTTAATTTTATCTGAATTATTACACAAAGTAACACTCTCGTAACTCCTCTAAATTGATTAATATTTATATAGTAATTAACAGTAATATGTCAAGTTAAAATGATTTACTATCGAAGTAAAAATTGTATCTTTTATAAATTACTAAAATATTATTTCATTAATTCAAAAATATTGAAAACTTTAAAAAATATATGAGCAAATGTTTTGAAAACTCTTCATTGAATCTCCTTATATTATTAAAATCTGTACGCGTGTGTGTGTGTGTCTGTTTGTGAGAAACGGATTGACGCAGCAAAAGCTCGGCCGCTAACGGTCACACGGACTTCGAACAGGTACCGATGGACAGAGAATTTATCGCAAATCTGGGTTATCTAATTTGCTAAACGATGCGACCCTAATTAGCGGAGATATTAATTAAAATGGTGACCCATGTCAAATCAAAAAACGATTCGAAATCGGAGGTGACCGCCATTTTGTTACGGAACAGCCTACCTCGAAAGAAAAAGCAAAGAGAGAAAATTTCGGGGGTTTTTGTAAAGCGATCCTGTTTGAACGGTTCGACGTATCGAAAATACACTTGTACCAAAAGAAAGAGCATTTATTACCGATTCTTACGGTACAATTTGTTTTTAAAAATACGGTTTTTTATATTTTTAAAAAAAGTTTTAAAAAGGGTCGAAAATTTCTCTTTTTCGCGGTCGTTTTTTTTTAAACGACCTGTACGACCCAGTATTCCTTCCATTTCTTAACAGCTGGTATATAAAGAAAGGCCATTTAATCCTCTTTCGAACCATATAAACATTTTTACAAAATACGGATTAGCGATCCATATTTTTAGATTTTACGAAACATCGATTTTTTCGTAAAACATTTTATAACTCAAAAGCGTTTAGAGATAAATCATTTCTTTTTTTTTTTTGTACATAGATCTCGCATTCATAATTTAATTCCTAAAAGATTGAGAGAAAATTTCAAAAACTGAATGAGTTATAAATTTTTTAATTTCACGCTTTAAACCCATTGAAACAGAATACCCACCTTCCTTCCGTCAAATGAAGCATTGAAAAATGAAATAATGCAGACGTCCATTGCGTCACCATAGCAACCCGTTCAATTTCTCGACGAAAGCGAAAAAAAAAAATAATAATAATAATAATAATAACAATAACAGCTGGCACTGATTGAGAATCGGAGGTATTTTGAGTAAGATAAAAAGTACATTTTAATTGCAAATTAAAATGTCGCTTTAATATTTTAAAATTTCAATATTTCAGTTTCTAATTAAGATTAAATTATTTTTAATACATCATTTGAAAGATATTTTAATGTTCTTTCATATTATCGAAAGTTTTCACCTGATTTACACGTTTTGAGGTCTCCTGATTAGGTTTCCTTTTGCATCTCAGCTAATTGAGTTAGAACGTTCAAAATTGGTATACGTAGGTTAATTAGGAGGGGCTGAAAGGGTGGGGAAGAAATAGGTGTGCACCGTGCGAGATTTTACCCGATTTACACGTTTTGAGGTGTCTTGATTAGGTTTTCTTTTGTATTTCAGCTACTAATTAAAATAATTTCATAAGTAATACATCATTAGAACGCTTTTTGGATTTGGAATCGAACAGTGGAATACAGAAATTCGAACCGCCAGATGGCGCTGTAATATTTTCAAATTTCAATATTTCAATTTCTAATTATTATTAAATTATTTTTAAAACATCATTCGAAAAATATTTTAAAGTTCTTTTAAATTATCGAAAGTTTTCACCAGATTTACACGTTTTGAGGTGCCCTGAATTAATTTTCTTTTGCATCTCAGCTACTAATTAAAATAATTTCATAACTAAGACATCATTAGAAAGCTTTTTTGAATTGGAATCAAACAGTGGAGTACAGAAATTTGTACCGCCAGATGGCGCTGTAATATTTTCAATATTTCAATTTCTAATTATGATTCAATTATTTTTAATACATCATTCGAAATATATTTTAAAGTTCTTTTAAATTATCGAAAGTTTTCACCAGATTTACACGTTTTGAGGTGTCCTGATTACGTTTTCTTTTGTATCTCAGCCAAATGAGTTAGATCGCTCAAAATTGGTATACGTGGGTTAATTAAGAGGGCCTGAAAGGGTGGAGAAGAAATAAGCATGCACCGCGCGTATCCCTTAACTTGTGCGCGCGCAGAAGGCACGGAACTGCGATGCCGAAGGCAGTGGGGACCCGGTGCGAGTATTTACCCGATCAGAAATGATTTTTTTTAGGGGGCACGAAGGGTCAGGGAAAGAATACGCGCGCGCAGCGCGTGTATTACTGAAGTTGTGCGCGCGCAGCGCGCACGCGATTGCGCTGCCGAAGGCAGTTGGGACCCGGTGCGAGTTTTTACCCGATGAGAAAGGATTTTTTTTTATGGGGCACGAAGGGTCAGGGAAGGGATACGCGCGCACAGCGCCTGTACTCTGAAGTTGTGCGCTGCCGAAGGCAGTGGGGACCCGGTGCGAGTTTTTACCCGATCAGAAATGATTTTTTTTAGGGGGCACAAAGGGTCAGGGAAGGAATACGCGCGCGCAGCGCGTGTATCCCTTAAGTTGTGCACGCGCAGCGCGCACGGGACTGCGCTGCCGAAGGCAGTGGGGACCCGGGTCGACTTTTTACCCAATCACAAATGATTTTTTTTTAATTATTTTCTTAACACTAAAAGTTACTGTTACTGATTCAATTATAGTGATTCATTAATTATAGTGATTCATTTGAAAATACTGACCCGCTAGCGGGCGAAGCCCGCTAGTTAGTAATATTTTATGTTAAAATGTATTGAAAATATGGAGTAGCCTTTTTTATTATTATTTTCCCCAAAACTAAGCTTGCAGGCTGCAAAATAATTGTTTTTCAATCGAATGGCATCAAGCACATGAATGTTTGCCAAATTGATAGTAATTATAAATACACGCATTATTTCTGTTTTAAAGAGAAATTTTTCATGTCGTTACTATTAATCAGAATTTAATATATGTATAAAGGGTTTAGTTTTTTTCTCTTTTTGTTACCTCGATCTTTCTATATAAAATTTGAGGAATTTAAGTTATTCATTTCTAACTTTTCTACTCTGTATTAGGTTTCGAGAAAAGTCACTTGCACACTATGAATTTACACATGTCTCATTTAATAAAATCTTTTAAAGCATTAGAACGTGATCATGGGAAATTTTTTCGACGTATGTAATCACCTTCCTTTTTTCAAACTTTCAGTAGCTAATTAGTAATTTTAGCTCAATTCTAAAACAATTCGTGATTTTGATTTCTCTATCAGCAAAAAGATTAGCGGAGTCACCAAATGTCTTAACAAATGGCTCGCACGTGATGCGCATTCGGAATAGGTTTCACATCTGGTTCAAACTCCATTGAACCTGCTGAACGACTTTATTTTATATTTCTCTTTTCTTTCTCTTTATACCTGAAATTCAAACATCCAGTTTGCGGTTTTAGGATTAACCAAATACAAATGTTCTTCTTATTAAAATTATGCAGCAATTAATCATTCATTAAAAAAAAAAAAATGAAAGATAGAAAGAAAACTGCTTGTACTATGAATTATTTTTCCCCGATACACGTACATTAAATTTTTGATTTTCAGTATATATATATATATATATATATATATATATATATATATGCTACATACATTTATATAAATTTTGGTTAGGAAAGGGGGGTGGGGTTAGTGTGACTTCATGTTGTTGCATAGCTGATAGTCGAACATCATTAATTATGTACGTATATCAGAGGTTCAGTGCGTTCAACATTCTCCGACTGTGTTGGCCCATCTGTTTGTTGGCAGAATGCTCGGACCTTTAATTTCTAGTTGCTGCTTTTTTAATCCAGGTTTAGGTAGGGATGTTCGTAACGGGTGTCTCAAAAATCTTGAGATTAATTCAAAGAGCCGTGGGTTGTGCAAATAAATAATTAATAATAATTAAAAAAACACTTAATATCGATTTGTAAAATCTTTAGTTTATTCTATAATTACAAAAACATTTTTACGTACATTATCTTCGATTTTTCGGAGGGTTTTCTTAACGTTTTTCATTATGGCCTGGATGACAGATACGGCGACTTCTTTCAAATGTCGAGTAATTCTATTTACTGATTGCCGCTCAAATTTCGCTCATCCCTTGTACACAAATTAGGTAACAACACCCCAAAATTTCTTTAGTGTTATCGTTTGGCATAAAAGGTACACTTTTTTTTTTTTTTTGAATAATGGCTACTGGCGAGGTCTGGTCAGAAAATTATTTTATCGTTTTAGTGGTAAATATCAACGAATTGTTTTAGTTTCGGCAGCTATTTATTAATGTATATGTCGAAATTAATCGCTTGTTTAAAAATTTTTGTGACACTCGTTAGGTGGCTCTGAAGTTTGTTCGACATAGACCCTATATTAGGAAGAGACTGGACATTGAAGGAAGTCGGCCATTTTAGTGCTAATTCCGAGGGATCTCCTTAGAACGTAAGGTTTTTTCCTTTTCGATTGACACTTTACTATATAACACAAATGAAAGAAAATTGTATTATACTAAATTTGTTCAGAAAGCAATGCAGAATATAAATATGTGATTTTTTTTCCTCGTAGAAAAAAAAGAGTTTGAAGAAAAACAAATTTTATTTTAACCTTCGATAAGATATGGTTAGTTTTTTAACTCCGTGCGTAAAACAGAGGAATTTTTTGTTATATATTTCTATAGCAAAATACGTTGATTGTGAAAGTAATTCTACTTTATTTTTTCTGAGGACATACATTTTATATTTAAAAAGTTTGAAAAATTTTAACAAAAATATGACAATCTTAGTTTTTGTCAAGTAATTCATGAATAAATGTAAAACTATAGCAGTAGAACGGAAATTATTGTTTTATTATTTTTAAAAATATTTATGTAATATTTTTACAAGCTAAAAATACATATTTTATTTATTTCTATTACGTATTGTTATTAATAATGACGTAATTATTTATTTTTGCAAAAATATTAACAAAAAAATATAATTTGAAAAATATCAACTAATATTTTTAGAAATTAAAGAATATATATATTTTTTTAAATATTATGTAAATAAAAATAATAACATAAATATTATTTATAAAATTTATTATGGAAATTATTATTTAAAAGAAATTTATATTTCATATGCTAGTAAATAATATACACCTTATTTTCTTTATTTTTATCAATTTATTTTAAGAAACTGATACATTTTACGTACTAGCAAATAATTAAAGAATATTTTTTAATATAGTTATATTAAATATGTATTTTAAAACATATTACAAAAATACCTTCATATCTAACATATTAAATATATCACAAAACAGAACTTAAAAATTAATAGCTAACAAATATATAAATAATGTAATTACCTCATACGTTACGAAATAAATACGTAAAACAGCATGCTGCAAGAGAATTCAAAGCAATTAAATTATGATATAAAATAAATAATGTATTTTTATCCTTTAAAAATATTTAAAAATTCAAGTAATTTATTTCCTAACAAAGTAAAAATGCGATGAATAAGTTCTCCTCCGGTTATAACGTAAAATAATCGAAATTTCTTTACAGCGTTATGGTAAGCAATGGAGCAACTGGCACTAAAATGGAGGATTTCGTCAAAAATCCGGCACGCCAATGTCCAGTCTCTTCCTGTTATAGGGTCTCTAGTTCGACAGTCAAATTACTCGTTTCTTTTTACCCATCGTAATTTTTGATGCATATCAGAAAAATGAAGTTTTTTCAATTCTGTGTTTTGAATTCCACTTTTTGAAAATACCGCATTCTGTTGAAGCTACTTTTTTTAAGCTATTGTATAGCTTTTATCGCGGGCTTTAAGCGCGGCGACCGAATCGAAAAATTCCGTAACGAAAAAAAAACCTAACACAGTTCGGTAGACTTCGGCTGTACGAAGCTCGCACGGATCGAGACGAGCTTCTCCGAAATCGGACGAATACATAAGCAGCTGTTTGTGAGAAAGTATATAGGTGTATAGGTATCTATCATCTATGTACAACAGTGAATAGCTGTACGCGTAAAATTTGTGTATAAAGTAGATCAGATAAAACTTGAATATCTCCATTCGACTTGCAGGCCTTTAAAACCTATTAAATACCTTTTCTCTATTAAAATTTGTTTTCTTATCAAATTTTTTTTTTATATCATTATTGTTATCTTATTCATTAATATCAAAGAAAAACCTTGAATATCCCCATTCGACTTGCAGGCCTTTAAAACCTACTAAATACCTTTTCTCTATTAAAATTTGTTTTATATCGGTCACCACGCTCAAAAAGTGTAACTAGAATTAATATCAAAGAAAAAACTTGAATATCCCCATACGACTTGCAGGCCTTTAAAACCTATTAAATACCTTTTCTCTATTAAAATTTGTTTTCTTATCGGTCACCACGCTCAAAAAGTGTAGCTTGAATTAATATCAAAGAAAAAAATTGAATATACCCATTCGACTTGCAGGCCTTTAAAACCTATTAAAATACCTTTTCTCTATTAAAATTTGTTTTCTTATCCTTATTGTTATCTTATCATTATTGTTATCTTATTCATTAATATCAAAGAAAAAACTTGAATGTCCCCATTCGACTTGCAGGCCTTTAAAACCTATTAAATACCTTTTCTCTATTAAAATTTGCTTTCTTATCGGTCACCACGCTCAAAAAGTGTAACTTGAATTAATATCAAAGAAAAAACTTGAATATCCCCATTCGACTTGCAGGCCTCTAAAACCTATTAAAATACCTTTTCTCTATTAAAATTTGTTTTCTTATTATTGTTATCTTATTCATTAATATCAAAGAAAAAACTTGAATATCCCCATTCGACTTGCAGGCCTTTAAAACCTATTAAATACCTTTTCTCTATCAAAATTTGTTTTCTTAATTGTCACCACGCTCAAAAAGTGTAAATTGAAATTATATCAGAGAAAAAACTTGAATATCCCCATTCGACTTGCAGGCCTTTAAAAACCTATTAAAATACCTTTTTTCAAAAAATAGAGTTAGATCATTGAAATTTGGTACATCGAGGTTTTCGATAACTACAAATCGATTGCGGATATTTTTGATATATTCTCATTGCGGATATATTCTCATTTATTCAATAAAAGAAAAAAATTTGTTTTCTTATCGGTCACCACGCTCAAAAAGTGCAACTTGAATTAATATAAAAGAAAAAATTTGAATATCCCCATTCGACTTGCAGGCCTTTAAAACCTATTAAATACCTTTTCTATATTAAAATTTGTTTTCTTATCGGTCACCACGCTCAAAAAGTGCAACTTGAATTAATATCAAAGAAAAAACTTGATTATCCCCATTCGACTTGCAGGCCTTTAAAACCTATTCAAATACCTTTTCTCTATTAAAATTTGTTTTCTTATCATTATTGTTGTCTTATTCATTAATATAAAAGGAAAAACTTGAATATCCCCATTCGACTTGCAGGCCTTTAAAACCTATTAAATACCTTTTCTCTATTAAAATTTGTTTTCTTATCGGTCACCACGCTCAAAAAGTGTAACTTGAATTAATATCAAAGAAAAAACTTGAATATCCCCATTCCACTTGCAGGCCTTTAAAACCTATTCAAATACCTTTTCTCTATTAAAATTTGTTTTCTTATCATTATTGTTATCTTATTCATTAATATCAAAGGAAAAACTTGAATATCCCCATTCGACTTGCAGGCCTTTAAATTCTATTAAATACCTTTTCTCTATTAAAATTTGTTTTCTTAATTGTCACCACGCTCAAAAAGTGTAACTTGAAATTATATCAAAGAAAAAACTTGAATATCCCCATTCGACTTGCAGGCCTTTAAAAACCTATTAAAATACCTTTTTTCAAAAAATAGAGTTAGATCATTGAAATTTGGTACATCGAGGTTTTCGATACATACAAATCGATTGCGGATATTTTTGATATATTCTCATTGCGGATATATTCTCATTTATTCAATAAAAGAAAAAAATTTGTTTTCTTATCGGTCACCACGCTCAAAAAGTGTAACTTGAATTAATATAAAAGAAAAAACTTGAATATCCCCATTCGACTTGCAGGCCTTTAAAATCTATTAAATACTTTTTTTCTATTAAAATTTGTTTTATATCGGTCACCACGCTCAAAAAGTGTAACTTGAATTAACATCAAAGAAAAAACTTGAATATCCCCATTCGACTTGCAGGCCTTTAAAACCTATTAAATACCTTTTCTCTATTAAAATTTGTTTTCTTATCGGTCACCACGCTCAAAAAGTGTAACTTGAGTTAATATCAAAGAAAAAACTTGAATATCCCCATTCGACTTGCAGGCCTTTAAAACCTATTCAAATACCTTTTCTCTATTAAAATTTGTTTTCTTATCATTATTGTTATCTTATTCATTAATATCAAAGAAAAACCTTGAATATCCCCATTCGACTTGCAGGCCTTTAAAAACCTATTAAAATACCTTTTCTCAAAAAATAGAGTTAGATCATTCAAATTTGGTACATCGAGGTTTTCGATACCTACAAATCGATTGCGGATATTTTTGATATATTCTCATTGCGGATATATTCTCATTTATTCAATAAAAGAAAAAAATTTGTTTTCTTATCGGTCACCACGCTCAAAAAGTGTAACTTGAATTAATATCAAAGAAAAAACTTGAATTAATATCAAAGAAAAAACTTGAATTAATATCAAAGAAAAAAAAATACTGCATAAATAAAATAAATAAATAATTATAATTGCATAAGTTGATAAAAAATGCTATGCAATAGCTTTACCGCGGCAGTCCTCGAGTGCCACATGTTTTTTTTTTTTTTTTTTTCATTTTATTGTGTAAACTGAGAGATCTTTATCTTAATCTCGGTGGTAAATGGGGCGAACTTGAGGGGGGAAAAATGGTCTAATGAATGAGCTTTTTAATGTACAAAAAAGTCCGTCTAGCGATATCACCCAAACTCAAATCCCTGATTGATTTTTATAAGAATTGGAAAAAATTAACCGATTTAATTACTTTTTTTTAACTGGTTATTTGCATCTAATTGATTCAAATGATTAAAAAATTGGCCTTAATTTAAAGAACTATTGTGCTTAATAAGAATGTTTTTTAATAACATTTTTTCCCCTTTAATTTAGTCATTTTCAAAGTTATTTATGTAGCACTACAGATGATTTGTTCTCTCTGCTAATTCATCTAAAACATATAATTTTTACGTTTATTTCTTAATTCAGTATTAAATATGAAATGATAATCAATTCAATGCGATAAGATAAGAATAGTGAAATAGTTTCACAATAAATATTTGCAGTCAACGTCTTTATTGGAGATTAGCTTTAAAAAAAGGGAACTACCATAAATAAAAACAATATCTATTTTGAATAAAATTAGTATTTTGTGACCATCACAAAACCTTCTTCTATATTTTCCTGTATAAAGTCATGCAGTACGAATTCATTTTCTATGGTGAATGAAGACAATTTTTATCTCAAAAAAGTGTAACACTAACTGTCGAAAGAATGTCAGTTCTGTGCTCTACAAACAATATCTGGATTTTTTTTTTTTTTTTTTTTTTTTTAATGAAAAAATTTGTAACTTTGTTTCAAATTATCCCGTCTGCGGTTCAACTATTCATTTTAAATGTGTTAACCGAACTCTTTTAAAAAATATTCATATTGAAAATTTACAGCGTTTGGGTGGGAGGGAGGGGGAAGTGATGCCCTTACACATACAAAACTTTTGCTTTTTGTTTTTGTCCTGTTGACTATTACTATTATATATATATTCAATTTCACAGTGATTGCTTAAAATAGTGACCTATACCGACATATAAAATGAATATTTAAAACGAGATGTCAACGGTATTTGTTGGGCTATTTCCACCAAAATTTGATACGCACTAATTTATATCGAGGTTCAACTAACGATACATTTGGATGAATTAGATTAGTTTTTGAAGTAGAGCTGTTTAAAAATTTTTTGTCATGCTCACACACACTTGTTGTAAGCGAAATTTTTGTCACGCAGGCATTTTCTAGAAATAGTCACATTGCGATTTTGACTCTGAAGCGTGTAGATTCATCAAAAACCGGGAGACGAAAATTCTTATGAAACTAATACTTACTTTTACTGAGTATAGAAGAAAGTTAAAAAATAAAATAAAATAAAAAGTACTGAAACATACATATAAATACATAGGTTCCAAGTCTCCCGTTTTCCAAGGGAGACTTCAAACCGGAAAATGTTTATAGCTGTTTAAGGTAATATTAATCGTCGAAAATTATAACATATTCCATTTAAAAATACTGTTGTCAATTCTGAGTTAAAAGTTAAAAATGTTGTCAGCTCTGTAAATATATATCGAGAAGGGGGAGTGGGAGGGTTAGTTACACAGTTTCGTTTTTTTTTTTTTTTTTTTTTTTTTCTTTTTTAATGTATGCGTTTACTTCGTTGAAGATTTTTAAAAACGAAAAAACTTATACTTGTGTATACCACTAAATATCTTTTGCATATATGACAACTTTACTTCCCATAAAAAAATCATTTTCATCACAGAAAAGTTTCAATCTATGGAAGTCACCTATTTTCGAAGACTTTGTAGGTTAATAGAGTGCCGGAATTTTAAACAATATCCTTCAAGTAATAATGTACGTGTCAGGGGCCAAGACAAGGAAGCCCTTGCAGGTCACATTCGTGAGAGGCCCAATATACCCTTTTACATTTTGAAGGAAAAAAGTAGATCAAGACAGCGAAAGTATTTTTTTTTTCTTTTATTGTTAAAGAAAAAATAAATCGGTTATGTTAATCACAAATTATTGACCTTCATTCAGTATTTTTCCAGAAACATTTGAATTGAGTTCAGTAATTTATTGCAAGGGATTACTCGAAAGATTTTATTGGTGAAAGCAAATCCTTTGTGCAACTATACGTGTTCAGAATATTAATTTTGATTCAAAAATTAACTTGTTTTTGTTAATAAGTGTAGATAATTTTGATAAAGGAAAAGAAAAAAATCTGGAGTGATTCCACTCGGCTTTCCGAATATTAAGTAATTAACGGTAATATAAATACAGTAGGAGAAATCGTTAAATAAACAAAAGAGGGTATTTCAGTATTTTTCTCCATCTAGTTTGTTGTTTAAATTAACGCTATTGCCTTTTAAATAATTTGAACCCATGGGTCATAATGATGTGCTAGACTTACTAAAATCCGCATAGTTCAGACGATGGTGACCTATAACATGTATATACGTTTTCAGCTCAATCGGATAAGGCATTTAGACTTTTTGCACTTTAAATAATTTGAGCCCATAAGCCGTAATGATAAAAAAATTTCCGTTGTGTCCCTGTAAAAAAAACTTTAAGTGCTAGATTCTTTAAAATTCATACAGATGGTGTGACAATGACTCATAACATGTCGATAAATTTCACACTGTAAAAGAAAATATGAGTCATTCAGTGTATAAATGCAATAGATATTTTTAGATCTTCGTTATTTTATGAATTATTAAACATGAAAAATCGTCAGACCTTTTATAAAGAATCTGCATGTTTCTGCTCCTTTTTGTTATTTATTTTAAAATTAAATACTTATAAAATATTCTGTTAATGTATAACGTGTGCTTTTGTAAATTATAATTTAGTAAATTAAAGTATTTTTTATTTTCTTTCATTTACGTCGATTCAGGCCTTAGAGAAACTTGGCGTGTTTTTTTTTTTTTTTTTTTTTTTTTTTTCTTTCTCGTTTTTCTATACTCATTTGTTTCCAGTAATTTCTTTTTAATTTTTATTAAAAGTGTATTTTATAGATAAAATCGCGTCCGTTTAATTTCGTATTTATTGCTAAGTGAAATTTATAATCCAAATCAGTTTAATATTTAGATTTTATACGACGCTTTATTGCATATCCTGACAATAATAGTCATTGTAAGCTAAGCTGTGCCATAAAACATAAAAATCCTTAAGTCATTGTGGCATGTAAAAGAATTTATGAAAATACATTTTACTTTTTTGTTATGTATGAGTAGGGGAAATATTAAATGTAATTTCTGTTGTTCAAGAAACGCATTTAATGTCCAGAATAAAGGAAGCGGTTGTAAAAATCAATTTTAGATATAGTATAAATCAAGATAGATTCAAATGTATTCATGCATAATGAAAATATAACATTAACTAAATATTTAAGTGTTCTCATATATCTTTAAAATATAGTATATATATTAAAAAAAAAAAAAATCTGTTTTAATTTATAACATATGTTTTAGTTTTTTATAAAATTTCAGAATAATAATAATAATAAACAAATAAGTAATTGTATACTGTTTAAGGCTTATTTTACCGTTTGGAAAACCTTAAACTTAATACTCTCAGTTAGTTACTATAAATGTATAACTTGCATTAAGATGTGTCCAAAACTGTATTCTATTGAATTAATTATTATTATTTATAAGATAATTATACATTTTCATTACTTTGAATGATAAATTAAAAAATTACATATCATTATTATGCATTTTTCAAATTTGCATGATATTTTGAAATATTTTAGTCTAAGGAAATTTTAAGAAATTACTCACTCTGTAGGACGCAGTTTTTCAGATATTTTAATACAAGTTATCTGTTAATATGTAAATTCTAAATTAAATTATGTTCTGGCTCAGAAAATAACACTGGAAAATGTTTCTCCATAAATAATTTGTTACAGTCTTGAATGCAATTAATTAAAATTATTAGTATTCTAATTTTTCAAACGCTGAAGCATTTCTTAAACATTATACCAATTTCTGTGTAATTAGAAAAAAAAAAAAAATTACAATTACACAAAATTTTGTGTAATTGTAAAAATTAGAAACACACACAGTTTGACTTGCATTAAAACATTTTAAAAGATATGAGACCCCCCCCCCTCTAATTTGAAATTAATAACGACTTGAAAATGAGTTAAATATATTTTGACGAGAAATCCTAAAAGAAAACAAAATATTTCAGCTAAGTTTTAAAATAATATCTGTAATTGCTTAATTTCCTGTAAAACATATTTTAATTATTTTTTTCGTTTTTGCATTTAGATTATATTTTTGCTAGCAAACCCATGCGAAATTTTCACACTTTATTTCTTTTCTTATTTATTTTAAAATTTGAAACTCATAAATATTATATGAATTTCACCACTTAATTAAAAATTTAATACACCAGTCGCCAAATTATTATTAGAACCAAATTAATAATGTACATTAGTGGAACTAAAATAATACAAAGAAAGGTTTCGTAATAAAATTCATAATTAACAACCCAGTTTTTACACTCCCGCAAACCAGTACTCTTTTAGTATAGGACTCCCATGATGCCTTTTAAATTTTTGTCGCCATGTTTAGATGACTTTTTATTTATTTTGGTATAATTTTCTGTTTAAGAAAAAAAAACTAATTCCAATTTTGATTATATTTTTTATGATTGTGTTTTTAAGTCAATTTATGATAATAATTCATATTTTGTACATATCTTTAAAGTATTGATAGGTTTTAACTGACTCCTGCAAAGATTCTGAAGAAGCAACTTTTAAAAATACATTTTTACTTAAAATAATGTCATCAGAAAAAGTCGTGATTTTTTTCTTATTAGTTCGAGTCCGCGTGCTTAAATATTGTTCATTTTTAAGTATTTTTTTATACTCGCGTATTTTATTAATTACACCACTATCATCGTTGTGACAAAAAATAATTGTAATTGGTCCATGTTAGAGAAATATTATAGAGAATATAGTTATAAAGGATTTTTTAGTGCAAAATCACATTTTGTGTCATCTATATTTATAAAAGAGTAAACTCACTGATTCACTGATTCAACACAGCCGTGGCGATTCTATGGGAGATACAGTCACAAATTTTGGTCAGCAGGTTAGTTTTAGGACCCTGACCCCCAACTAAGACGGGATTTTGCGAAATACCTCCTGTCCCCCCCCCAAGGGGGTAGAAGGCAAAAACACCTTTATAAGCATAACTCGGCTCCAATTTACTTCACAGTGAAGAAATTGCAGATGGGGAGACTAGATTTGAGTACAGAAAAATAATTTTCTGCGATTTTAGAATTTTGGACTTTTAAGAGGGGGGATGGTGTAAAAATGATTTTCGGAGGCAAATTTAGCAAAATACGGATTTTCGATTAAAACTCTACCAATAATAGCACAAAGATAATAAAAAAAAAAAAAAAAAAAAAAACGCCAAGGATATCTTGAGGATATTTCCAAAAACTCTTTTTTTTTTTTTTTTTTGCGGTTTTTGATTTTGGGACGAGTTACGAGGGAGCAAAATCGATCCCCCCCCCTTTTTTTAGCGCTAAATTAGTCCGTGGAAATCTATAGGAACTGAGGTCACAAATTTTAGTGTGTGGCTTATTTACGTATATCTAACACCCACTGTAACAGGATTTTGCAAAATCCCCCCCCCTTTTTCCCCTTGGAGGTGTGTGTGTGTGGGGGGGGCGGCAGTAAGCACGTTTCCAAGCATAACTTTGCTTCAAATTATCTCAGTAAGATTAATTTTTATATGTGGTTTGTATCTGCGTTCCCAACACGCACGATAAAAGGATTGTACGAAATTTCCTCCTGCCCCTCCTTTAAAGACTGAGGGAGGGGGGGGGGGGGCAGCTTATAAGAGTTACTCTGCTCCAAATTATCTCAGGATAGCAATTTTATGATATGTCGATTGGTTATACGTATTCAAGACATGCAATACAAAGGGATTTTGTAAAATCCCCCCCTATTCCCCTAGGCGGTTGGGGGGGGGGGGCAAAAATTATGTTTCCATGCGTAATTCTGCTCCGAACTATCTTAAAAAGGCAATTTTTTATGTTCAGGTTGGTTATGCGTTCATCCCAACACGCACTTTAAAGGGATTTTGCGAAATTTCCCCTTCCCCCCCTTTAAGGGCGGGCGAGTAACTCTGCTTCAAATTATCTCAGGAAAGCGATTTTTTAATATGTCGATTGGTTATGCGTACTCAGCACACGCACTACAAAGGTTTTTTTTTTTTAATTCCGTCCTATCCCCTCCCCCTTGGGGGTTGGGGGTTGGGCAAAAAACATATTTCCATGCGTAACTCTGTTCCACATTACTTTGAATGGACACTTTTGATGTGTGGGCTGCTTATGCGTACTCAACACATACTACAAAGGAATTTTGTGAAATTCCACACTACCGCACCTAGGGGGGTGAGGGGGGGGCAAAAAACATGTATCCATGCGTAACTCTGCGCTAAATTATCTTAGAAAGGAGAATTTTGATGTGTGTGTGGGTTATATGTAACTAAATGACAGTATAAAGAGATCTTGCGAAATTCTCTCACCCTTCCCGAAGAACGGGGGGGGGGGCAAAAAACACGTTTTAAAACATCTCAAATAATCTCAGGATCTCGATTTTTTGATGTGTCGGTTTGGTATGTGTATGCAGCATGCACTATAAAGGGATTTTGTGAAATTATCCCCCCCCCCTCCTTTGGGGCGGTGGGGCAAAAAGCATATTTTCAAGGTTAAATCTGCTCCAAATTACCTTAGAATGGTGAATTTTGATGTGTGGGTGTTGATTAAGTGTACGCAATACGCACTTTGATGGGATTTTGCAGAACTTTCAACTTTACCCGCGAGGGATGGGGAGTAAAAAGCAGGTAAGGCGCTGCTAAAGGCATTGGGGCTCCAGACTCGATGTATACCGATGGGAAACTTTAACTTAGATTTTGACCGATTTCAATGATTTTTTTTTTTTCTTTTTTGAGTTCTTTTATATTATTATTTAATGATATGGTATTTTGAGAATTCATTTCAGTATAATGACCAGCAAAGCGGACAAAGCCTGCTAGTTAAACTGATTTGAAAAATTCATACGTTCTATTTTAGATTTGACTAAAATTTGTGTTCGTTTTCTTAAATTTTTGTAATGCCAAGTTAGTTGCTATTTCGCAGCTCCAAGAAGATGCATACCCAGAAGTTCTCAGCTTTTCTGTGTTTGCTTTCATCTAAAAATCATTTTAAAGCTTTCTTTGGTTCTCCGTCAAAAAGCAGCAAAGTGTCTTTCAGCGACGAAGGAAAAGCGGTAAAGACGAAGACGGAAGAGCTATCGCTAAAATGCAGTTTTGCGAAACGGAAGTTCTTTTTAGAACATTCGTCATCAAGAAGCCTACGCCTCTATTCCATTGTTTATCTTATTTTTTACAACACTTTTTTTCTCTTCTAAGTCAATTTATCTTTATAATTTTCTATCACAGAGTCGAGGTGATGACAAAAATTTACTTTTGTCGTGAAATGATAAACGTTTTCGTCAGTGAAAAACAGTTTACAAAATGTTCATTGAAAATACACCGAAAGTGAAAATATTTTTCAAAATAATCGCATGTAATGTCACTTTCTGCATTACAGTCATTAAAAGTACTACAGAAAGGTAAAGGCTTTTCAAAAAAAAAAAAAGATAATAATAATAATAATAATAATAATTATGTTTTTTTTTTTTTTTGCGCGCGTAGATACATAAAAATAGATGACAGTTCTCATCGAAGAGTAAATTAGTTTTCTGTTATAACCCGCTCTTTGCTGAAAAAAAAAAAAAAAAAAAAAAAAAAAGTATTACAAAGTAAAAAAAAACTTGAACTATTTAGATTTTTTTAAAAAAAGGATAAGTTTTGAAAAGCTAGAAATCAGTTTGACATTTTATAATTTTCAAAAAAATTAGTTTTAATTATCTTCATTTATCAGCGCTGATAACTTTTAAGATCAATTCCTATATACATACACGAAAAAGAAAAAAAAAAAAAACCGCTATTATAGAAAATTGTTTTCTCCACTCATTTTGTGGAGAGAAACTATTATAGAAAACAAATAGTTTTGATCATTTAAAGAAAATCAAAATTTAATGCCTAGAAATTAATCTATCAGGTTCGTTACTTTTGAAAAATAGTCTTTTACTAACAACCTGTCTTCTAACACATGGGGGGAAAAAAACCATTGCATACCGCAGGCTATTTCCAGTATTTTAATTGAAGTTCTTGTAAATTCTTCTTCCTAAAGTTGACAAAAGCTGTAGACCTCTAACACTACATTAAAATTTGTCAGACAAATTTTAACACGTTGAGCGCCACGCGAATTCATAATAAAATCCATTAAAAATCCATAATGATTCCTCCTGTAATAAATAAAATTTAGGATAGGTGCTCCAGTGATCGGCATGCTTCAGTAATTGACATCTATCCCGAAATAATTAATAAATAAGAAAAATCATAAAATCATATTTTACATATAAGGATTTATTATTTATGTCAAACCAGAGCCTCCTTAAGTAGATGCCTAGCGAGTCGCTCGAAAACTTGGCAACAGTACGAGAAGAACATAGCCAGTAGATGGCGCTTGATACCGTGTCGTAAAGTTCTGTTTATTTCCCGCGATTCAATTGACTTTCAATTGAGTTCTTCGTGGTTTATGTTTTATTAATTTAATAAATGTGAGAGGTTTTTTTCTTTATAATATGGTGTATTACGTCGTTCCATTTTGTAAATCGGAAGTCGCCGTGAAAATATATGTTTTCAAATGGCCTGCAAATATTTCAAGACAAGGTATGTAAACTGCATAAGTAATTAATGCAAAATTACCAACCCTCCGGATTTTTGAATATCAATAATATTTTTCACAAAAAACATTAATTTTATTTATTATCGTAAATTCTATGATTAAGACGAAGATAAATTTAAAAGAAATTATGATATAAAAATTCGAAGGGTTGACACCTCTGTTAGTAAGTTAGATTTAACAAATAAAATAGTTATGTTTATTTCAAAATGAAATGAAATTTTTATTTATTGATGTAGGAATACAGAAAAATAACTTGTTCTTAGTTACTTTGAAGTAACTCAAAATTGGAGTATTTTATAGTTCTATTCATAAATTACATTAGTAACTTATGAATAAAACTATAAAATACTCCAATATAAGGAACAAGATTGATTTATATTTTTTAATACCACTGTTTTTTAAAAACTTGTGTAAATGCGTATAAAAATTTGATTATTTCAGTTAAATCGAAACAAAAGTGTTGGGAATCTTGAAAAGAAAAAATAGAATTTTTTTTCTACTTTTGTTCTTTTCAAAAATATTAAATTTTAAGATTCGTAACATTACTTTTATTAACCTTTTACCACACAAATGGAATATAGAATTAAAAATTCATGTAAAAATTAAATATCATGATTACTGATTTGAAAAATTATCAGATATGACAGAAAGATGACTTGATATTTTGAAATAGAAATTCTCCACATCCATACACTCACATATACACACACACACATATACTGGCTGCCAAAAACTACTTTTTTTGGACTCATGAGACCTTAAAAATATAAATCAGGGGAAAACTCGATATCGAATTTTTGGACCGAACACAATACTTTCATTACGTATACGGTAGTAGGGTAATGGAAGTAAAAATATTTCAAGGATGTTATTAATTTGTCCTTAAATTTGCCAATCTTTATCAATTTTTTCAAATTGAAACCTAATACGAGTTTTAAAATACAATTGTGAATTTCCTGCATTTGTTTGTTTTTGAGTTATTCTGATAATAAATATGCATATAAATCAATCACTAAAAACAAAAAACAAAAAGTTTTTTGTATTCAGGGAACCCCAAAACGTGACTTTATTCAAAAACCTGAGTTGAAAATAGAACTTCAAAAAAAAAAAAAGATACTTTGTTTACATTATAGGTTCAAAAAATTAATTTTCCTTCTTCAACAGTATTCGTCTAATAAAGTAGCACCACAAAACTGGCGTTGTAAAAATAATTACTTACAGACTTTGAATAAACACCATAAAATGCAATAAACTCGCAACAATTGTTTCGGGTCGAAAAAACACACGACCCTTCATCAGGCGAATAAAGTAAGCACGACTGTTCGTTGCCGCTTTGACTGCAGCACTCGTGCTTACTTTATTCGCCTGATGAAGGGTCGTGTGTTTTTTCGACCCGAAACAATTGTTGCGAGTTTATTGCATTTTATGGTGTTTATTCAAAGTCTGTAAGTAACAGTATTCGTCGTCATAAAAAAATGTAGCAAAGCACTTCCGTCAATTACATTCTACAGAAAAGAACGTTTAGCTTAATTTTGGATAGCCCTGTATATTTTCAATAAACTATGTGCACATCAGATTGTGCATTTAAATTTAGTCTTATATGAAAAACACCTAACACAAAATGAAATACACTTTCAGCATTTTCCAAGTATATCCGAGATAGACAAACCGACGCGCACAGACCAACCGCTAAAAACATTATTTTTCGTTTCAGGAGACCTCAAAACTTGTAAACATAACACAACTTTATTTCGAAACTGTCTATCAGTTTCGAAAGCATACACTCTCGGAACTGGTAAAGCTAATAAAATCTTGAAAGAAAAAAAAAAAAAAAAAAAAACTTCGTGCGAGAGAAAACTTATACTCAAGAAATCCTTAATTTTAAAAATTTAAATCTTAATGGTTATTTATTTATTTTTTGTGACGGACTTGACAACAGATTGTTTTCTTCTCCAATTTTTATTACTGAATGTTAACTTATCTCGTTAATGTGCTGGTCTATTTTTCTTATAAATAATATAAAATTCTCGATTTAAGAAATATAATTCACACCTAATAAGGTAAAAATGTAACGTAAAGGACATGACCAAAAAAAAAGAAAAAAAAAGACATGATTTTAATAATTTATCATTATAAATTATTCATTCTAAACTGAAACTCATTTAAAGTTCAGAGATTTTAATTTATATAAACGAAACTTTCATCTAATATCTAAATTAAAAAATGTTTTGAAATTTTTATTGAATAAATATATAAAAAATAATTTAATCGCGTGATAGACATGCCATGTTTTTGCTTATTTAATTTTAAATTTCGTTTTTTAATTAATAATATATTAAAAAAAAAGGTGTTATTTATTAGATACGCTGTAATTCAATTAGTTGAAAAGCTAAACTAGGTCTTGTCCACTTCCGAAGAAAATTAAACCCTATACTTTTTTAAATATAAATATTTGAATATTTTTTTGAAAATATTTACGATAAAGCACTTTCACATCATTTTTTCAAATTAAAAGAAAAAAAAAAAAAAAAATACAATTTTGGACTTTAAATTGAAATTAATAGCTAGATTTTTATATGAAATATATAACTTATCTATGAAAGAGAAGAAAATTGTTGCTCTGCGTAGGTGCTGTCACCTAGCGTTAGTTTTGTTTTTTAAATGTTGCCTAATTTAATATTGGGATTCGCTGCGCGTGGAAGGCATCTACTTAAGGAGGCTCTGGTCAAACACTGGAGCATATACTGCCAATTACTGGTAAAATGAAAAACTGGCAGTGTCAATTACTGGAACATTGAGTGGGTGTCAAATAAAAATTCATAAAAAAAAAAAAAAAATCAAATGTATATATTTAAACATATAACCATGTGGTTCTGAATGTCTTCCACACCATATGTACTAGCTTAAGATTTCTAAAAATATTTTCTAATGAATAGAACATTAAAAACATCAGAGATTGCTCGAAAAGTGTCAATCACTGGTGCACTTACCCTAAGTAAATTTTAAATAAATTTTCAAAGATTACTTAAAACAATATGTAATATTTTTAGTTTTATGTCATATTTAACACTGTCAGCCACCGATGGCTGACATGGCGCTCAACCTGTTAATGTAGTGAGAAAGACATTTTGATGGTGATGTTAATGGAACACCCTGCCCTATCATCAAATTTGAATTTTGACGATGATTTGTAATCTGCTTTATGAATTCGAAATTGTTTATGAGGCTTATTTTAGGAAATGCAATTTTGTGAAAGGGAAGCTAAATGATCCCTATATTTATTCGGATCGACCCTTGGCAAGACTGAAAATCTTCTTTAATACAAAATAAGAATTAAAAATGTTCTGTAAATGATTGAGTACCTCTATTATTTTAACTTATTAAATATGCTTTATTAAAAAAAAAAAATCTCCAATGAAATGTAGTACATAGAAATTAAATAACTTTATACGTAACCAATTTCGTATACATTTTCTCATTTATTTTTTTCTTAAACACTCATATATAATACGGCTGACTTCGTTTTAATCCTGCAGTTGAAAGTTTGTTTGTCCCCATCATCAAATTTTTCTTTCTTCTCTCCTTGATAGTTGTCAACACTTATTAAAAGTAACGAAGGTTGAGGAAAATATTACATAAAATTGCTTAAACGAAATTGACATTTTGATTTCATTGTAATGAAAAGAAAATCGCAAAAACTGAATTGACTATGAATAATAATAAGAAGTGATAGTTCATTTTAATTCTTTTTTGTCAAATAATTTTAAACGAATGTTTTACATTTCATTGCAGTATAGTTGAAAAGTTAAATCCAGATCTTAGTATTTGATCTATATTCCAAATAATAATTAATACCTTCAGAATTTCAATTTGATTTCTTCTTATGTTAGAAAAATTAACAGAATAGCTATAAATGTGCCTTTGGTGATCTTGAATTTAAGCAATCACCAATCTGTAAGCGAATGTTATCTTCGCAGGTTATCCTTTATTTCTGCAATAAAATGTACAGAAAAACCGATGTTGAGAGGTATTGAATAAAAGCAAACACCATAGATTGAGAAAATTCACAATCGTTATTTTGGACTGCTTCTATGCTGCTTTTGTGTTTGCTTTTTGTCACCTGTTTTTATATTATGCTATTTTTTTCAGTCTCAAACAGATGTTGCGATTTCTTGAAATTTATTGTGTTTTTGTTTATTTAAATAGACTTTTAGTTGTGATTTTTGTACTTCTGTTCATTTTTTTTTTTTTTTTTTTTTTTTTAAGGCCCTAGTTTTGTGATACCTTTTATAAAACTGAAGCGTGTATAGGTACTTATTGATTTGATTTATCAATTTATTTAATTAATTATTACTAAAAAAAAAAAAAAAAATAATAATAATAATAATAATAATAATCTGCAGTTTCTGTTTTTATTGTTCATTTAGTCTTCGTGAAATTTCCTGTCAAATGATTTGTGTTATAACAAACCAGGGTTTTAAAAAACCCGAGTTTTTTTTTTTTTTTTTTTTTTTTTTAAAGCCCAGTCCGGGCGGGTTTTTTGGAGTTTTAATGGGCTTTTTTGGGTTTAATTGGGTTTTTTATATTAAACGTAGAATAATACTGTTGGGTTTGAATTTTAAGTTTATTTCAAAAGAGAACAGTTTTAGACTAAAAGAAAACTTATTACAAAATAATAGTGATGAATTATAATGAATTAAAAATTAAACGACCTTCATATTCTTAATATTGGTTTGGCCTAAACTGTAAAATGAATTCTTATTTTATTCTATTCAGTATTTTATCACAATTTTGAATTTAATTTTTTATTAAGTTATTTTGTGTAAAATTAAAACTAGTAACAAAAGCCAAATATTTTAAACCTACAATGTACGATTTTCATATTACAAATAATTATGTATTTTTATATGGTTAAAGTAAAAAAAAAAAAAAAAATGTGCAAATATTTTTTTAGTTTTTGTTAATAATGGTAACTGACATTTGATTCATATTTGAAAACTTAATAAAGGAATACAAAACAAAATTATCACTGCCTACTTTTTACACTTACATGTCAGGAGTGCCTCCAGCTTTAAATTTTTGAAGCTCATTTTTGTGAAAAACGAAATATTTTTCTGCAAGAAAAAAATAACACCTTCCATTTTATTAGTCGTTCTATATAAATGTTTATAATCAAGTTAATAGCGTTTCATTGAACCAAGTTATAGGTAAACATTAAAAATAATTCTGGAACACGGAAATTTGTATATAAAGGCCATTTTTATAGAATTAAATCTTTTAAAAAGGCAGTTTTAATGAATTTGAAGTTTTCGAGGGGCAAAAGAAGAACCCTATTTTGTGCCTGTATCGAACCTTACAGGGTCAATATATTATATTTGTTAGTTATGTTTAATATTTGTTGTTAAATCCTTAGAATGTTAGGCATAGTATTACTTTTATTTTTTCATCATGACTTACAAATACAAAAATGGCTTGCAATATTGTTCATTTTTTCTCATCTTTCATTTTTTAAAACTGTTCTGTTCAAAAGAGATATTGTAGATAGATGGTTGAAATGAAAGGAATTTTTCTAACAAAGTTAAAAAATAATTACATAATTTCAAACTAGCATATATTATATCACTAATATGATATGCTATGTTATGTAGATATAAATAATAATAATTACATATATAATAATTATACTTATACATATAATTATTATCTTATATAATATTTATTTATTATATATAATAATGTCAAGAAAGAGAATATAAGTAAAAAAAATAATAAATTATTTTTTTTAAATGAAAAACTTTTATTAGATTAAAAATAAATAAATAAATAAATAAATAAATAAATAATAAATCCCACTTCAGTGTGGGTTTTATTGGGTTTTTTTAAGTAGGTAAATTAAGTAGGTTTATGGGCGGAAACCCTGTAACAAACTGAATAACAACAAAGAAAAGAAAAGAAAGAAAAAGAAAGTTAGTAATGTTTTGGGAATGATGGAGTGTATTCAAAGCAGCTCGAATGAAAAGTCCTCCAACAAAATGTAAATAAAAATTTCATAACTTGATTTTGCTTGCATGTCACCAGTTTCTTACACTTTTTTTTTTCTTCTCCTGAGCACCCGCGGATAATAAAGCTGGCGTCACAGTAATCCCAAAGCTAAGAGTTGTCACCGTCATCTTGCTTATCTTTTTTTTCCTCGTGAGAAGAAGTCGACACTTATTACTTGCAACGAAGGTTGAGACGAAAATGATGTGAAATTGCTTTAAACGAGTCTGACATTTTGATTTCATTCTATTGAAAAGAAAATCGCGAAAATTGAATCGACTATGAATAAGAAGTGAAAGTCTTTTTCATTCTTTTTTGCAAAATAAGGTCAGATTGCTATTTTGCATTTAAATTGAGGGAGGATTTTCAATAAAATGATTTCTTTAAACTACTTATTGTATTGTGTTTTTTTTTTTTCTTTTTTTTTTTTTTCTTTTTACAAGTGTAAACTTGAAAAGTTTATACTCGTAAAATGAAAAAGTTTATTCAACAGATAAATCGATACCTTATCTTTCAACTTTAGTGCCATCATTAATTTAATAAATCTGTTCATTCTAATTGAATTTTGCTTATTAATGTAATTAGCTTGGCTTACAATGTTAACTTATTGGACATCAATTGGTTTAATTGATGCAATTAGAACTACAAGGGAGAATGTTTAAATGGTTATTTTGTCTTGCACGATTAAATTGGTATCATTTAACAAATGGAGCTGATAACTCAACTGTTAAGACATCAGATGAAAGCATCCAATTTTATGTTATGTGTGGGACGTCCATGAAAATCGTGATATTTGATCACCTATTTCACCATTCACTTAATTATTGTGTTCGAAAATTTCTCGTGGTTTTATTTTTATCTATTTGTTTATTTTAACTTTTGAACTAGCATTCGTTTGTTGCCATATTATCTCTTCATCTTTGCTATGAGTTATGTCTTTCTCTTCCTTCTTATCTTCACATTAAAAAAAAAAGTCTGACTTTATGCTGATATTCTTTATTCACTTTTATTGATACCTTCCAACAAATTTGACATGAAATTGAACTATGTCATTCAAGTTCACTATCGGATGCTCCCTATTGAAAATGGAGTAAATATTACCATTGTTTTGTGTATAGGAACATCCGAAAGCATTGGCATTTATTGTTAACATGCTAAATAATGCTGCAATTGCACTTCCGTTTGTTTTAAGCATTTTTAAGACACAATGTTTTGAAGAGATTATGAATTCAGTTACTCTGTCTGTCTTTCTATTCTGGTGTCTGTCAATTGTGTGATAACGTAGGCAAAAAACATTGAAGGTTAAAAGAATACAGTGATTACGTAGAGTTGGAAAGTGTTACTAATCAATGGATACCACGTGATTTTTCGTTCTTGTTTATTTTTTATGTTATTTGTTTGTTTTTTTTTTCTTTTTGTTCATAAAGAGCGTGACTTTTTTTTTAAATTCCGTATTTGCCGTTGGCAGACACTTTCTTGTGGTGGTTGTCATGGCCCAAGCTCTGCTTGGCTCTTTTCTCTCCCCCCCCCCCCCTTTTTCTTTTAACTTAGCCATTTACAAATGGAAGAGAAAGTATTGTTTTTGAGTCAAATTTTCGAAACTGTCTTGTTGTGATTACATGTTTCCAGGTCCCTGCATACTAAAGTCAAATTTATAGAGGTTGAAGTGTATATATATTTGACTATCAACATAACCTAAAAACAAATAACTACAGAAAATTTAAAATTTGGTATTTTGAAATTGGTATCTAATTTTCACTTGGTCAAGATCGATAAATTTGAAGGCAATTTAATAACATTCTTGATTTTTTTTTTTTTTTTTTAATAAATGTGAGGCATTATAATTAACCGGGGGGGGGGGAGGAAAGGAGCGGTAAACTCCCCCCTCCTCACTCACGCGTAGAATTATATGTTAAATAAAACTATTCCTAAACCTATTTTAGATTATTTTAAAACTAGATAGAACTTTAAGACGTAAAATCAATAAGGTACTTAATGATCTGTAATCCGTTTTTATAGTACTGAAATAGTACTTTATAGTAGTGAGGTAAGAAAAAGTCATGTGAGTAACACAATAGATTATTTTTAATAGAATTTTTTTTTTTTTTTTGAGGATGTTGTTAGATATAAAATAATTTAAGCTTAAAAGTACGATTTCAGTTAGATAAATTTGTTTCTATCGTAAAATAAGTCTCAATTATCTTTAAAAAAAAAAAGATTACTTTATAGGCTAATACTTTTAGTAAAAATGGTTAATCAGCTTGCATATTTTGAAAGAAATCTGGATCAATTTTATTTCCATTGAGGTTTCTTTATACAATATTGAGTATCTTTGACCGGTATAAATTAAATTATACGTTGTGACGGCCAGTATTCCTCAGTTATGAATCGAGATTTCTTTGTTGCACAATCATATTCTGTTGTATCACGTTAGTTTAAGTTTTTCCTTCAGTATCTTCAACTTCAGTCTTTGAAAACTTATTAAAGTAGTAGGCGTATTAGGAAAAAAAAAACTTTTTAATGCACTTTTTTGCCCATAACTCTCGCTTTGTAACGCTTACTTAAATTATTTTTAGATATTTATTATAATTTAATACATATCTTAAAAGGGCCTTTTTGCCTTGAAATTTCTAATAAAGTGTTAAAGAAGTAATAAGGAAACTTATTTAAGTGTCCGCTTTTTTCTTCGTGCCTTTTTACTTTTGTTCGTACAAAAGAAAAATCTTTGAAATGATTGGCTGTTTTGTCACCTTGTCGCTATTTTATTTCTAACCGGAGGGTTTGAAATTATTATTCCAGCTAAGGCGTCGGATAAAAAAGTCTCAGATAAAAGACACGAATGTATGTGGCATTTTTATGTTCGTCGGGGAACGAAAAGGAAATCATGGAAAATAAAACGTTTACGTGCAAATTGTTTTATGCATTTATTTGTCTGTTCTTTACTGTCTCTTTTAGACTGTAAAAGATCGATTTCATTTGAATATTATGCTTACAAAATGCGAAATCTTGAGTGACAATTAAATTTTAGTAGTTAAATTTAAACTTATAAGGGAATAGTTATATAAACTAAAAATCTTTAAATTTTACATTAAAGAACTATTATTATAGTTGAAGTTAGGTTATATAACGCCATTCGGGTTTAACAAAATGGATGCGGTTGTTACTTGGTCGACTGGGCTAAGGCTCTGGATTTCGTATTCAAGTTAAAAAAACAATAATTTATAAAAAATGTAAAAATAATTCTGAAAATAACGCCTCATGAACATTTACTACTAAAAGCGAAATGAAAAGAATTATAGAGAGAATATTGCATTCGAATAATCATTTTTAGTCAAAATAATCGGATTTTTTTTTTTTTTTTTTTTTTTTTTTTTTTTCAAAAAGTGATAAAAATTATGGGAATTGCTTTATTGTTAGTGCTAAAAAGCGTTCTGATAATACTGATTTCCTTTCTCGTATAACGCATTTTAATGCTTCATCCCTCTCCCTCCCCCCCCCTTCCCCCCCCTTAATATAATCAAACAAGAATGGAGCTTCAATTTCTACTTAAACATTATTTTATAGTTGTCATTTTTTATTTTATACTTTGGACGTCTTTCATTTTTGGTATTTGAAAAAGTTTACCTGTGGGAGCGAAAGGCGTCGTAATGTAAGGAATAATGGAATAATGATGATTGATTAGGAAGAATTCCTTTTCAAAATTATATCACTCAATCGGTTAAAAAATATCCCATCCTCCCCTCCAGCCCCTATAACTGTACATGAAACTGCATCAGATTTCGGTGATGTGTATAATAGTATTCTACATTAAATTTACGTTATTGTAAGAGTCTGGAAAAAACAGAATTGCTACTTTTGCAGATTGAAGTGTTTGTCAATTATCTGCATATAAAAGAGTATTTTTACTCAATCTCTCACTGTCTGAATCAACGCACAGCAAGATTTATTGGGACCGTTACTCGATACTTACCGTAATTTATTGACGATAAACCGCGGGATATCTTTAAAAAAAAACATTGATTTTTGGGGACTGCGGCTTATCTATCAGTGCTGCTGATGATAATGCCAATTTCCGTCATCCATACTTCTTGGAACAGTCGATCTTCCCTATAAACGGAAGTTTAGTATTCGAGTTTCTCGAGCACTGATTCACGCTTATAATCTCTTATTTATTAACTAATAATCTCTTATTTTGATTAATTTGCATATATGTCTAGAGTTCGCCATCTTGTTTTTGATTTTTTGCATCGTATTTGTATACTGGCTTTATTTTTTGTTTTATTTTTATTATTATTTTTTATTAATTTATTTTCTTTTTATATGCAGTGCCTTTTAAAATAATTTATTACTTTTATTTATAATTAATTATTTTTATGACTTTGTATATATGCCCGGATCCCGGATTCCTCCATCTTGTTCCCGTGTTTCTCATATTTGTTGCATTACATCTGCATACTGGTATAGTTTGATTTTATTTTCTTTATACCGAATTATTTTTCAAATATTTTTTTTATTTTCATTTATAATTAATAATTTATTATTTCTATTAACCTGCATGGATGTCAGAAGACTGATATCTTTTTTCCTTATTTATCTGTCACATCATCGTAACAATGCTTGCATAAGCCGCTGCTTACCTTCCGGTGCGGTTTATCTAACAGCATTTTTTTTTTTTTTTTTTTTTTTTTTTTTCCCACAACATTTTATAAGCTGCGGCTTATATACACTAAATTAGGGTAGTCAGATCGTAGAACAAAAAGTGTAAATGTGTGCTGGTATGGGGCTTTTATTGAAATTCAGACAAGATTACGCTTCTAACCTCAGATTTTCAAAAAGTTTGCAGGCAGGCTTGAAGCAACTGTACCAAACTGTAGTTTACAGATTTCGAAATTCGAATTTTAAGAGTACAAAAGTTGAAAAATAAAAAATGCATATTTAATTTATAGCTTTATTTACTAACTCCGTTATTTTATTCTGCTCGACTGCTTTATAATACATTTAAATAAATAAATAATAATATTAAACGTATAATTTAAATCATGAAGTTTGGCTTAACTTTAGGTTTTGCATATGTTTTCTTTAACAGTTCTAAGAACTCGGAGACACTGCCTCAAAATAAATAAAAGAATTTTTGTAAATTAAAAAATGAACTGTTGTCCGAAAATTTGGAAGCATCAACCTTATATTGCAAACCGACTCTTAAGATTAACATGTCTCATATTATTCTATAAATAATGAATGTATATCCTAAAGCAGCAGGATAACATTTTTTTTTCTTTTGTATGACCAACCATTATTCTCAATTTGCATTAAAATCCCCACATTATTTTGCAACATTCAGTGGGTTACGGTTAACTTGGAAATTCATGGATGGCAATAATTGTAATTTATTTGTCAAAAACACTTAAATCAAATCTCTACATGTAAATTCATAGTATGCAAAGTAACTAACACATTTTATTGCAGAAGATCGTTTCCACTTTATAAAAGTTTTTTTTTTTTTTTTTTTTTTTTTTTTTAAATGTATGAAAGCATATGTTTTATAGCCTTCATTCTTAATCGTAACTACAGCCTGAATTTTCCCTCGAAAAAATCTTTTCTTTACAATCACCATGTCAATTTTATCTTATCATGGGTCGTTTACAAAAAAAAAATTCTGTGTTCTTATATGCTCTTCTCCAAAAGTTCGTTTTGACAAACAAAAAACGCAAAAAATCCGTAAAAAAAAAATCTAAAATATTCTTTTTACTTTTCTTTTTTTTTAAATATATATATATAATTACACGATTTTCTTCCTTTTCTTCTCCCCCCCCCCCCCCTCCTTTTTTTTTCTGTTATCTTTTCCTGAGAAAAAACATTCACTCATTATTATCGAGTTTTCAAACAATTGTAGGAGTCACATTTCATTTTATATTTTAATAAAAATAAAGTAGCAGCTGGCGATTACTACTGATAATTACAAAAGTTTTAATTCAAAGTTTTAATGAGAAATATAAATTTAAATTTGATTCCATAAAAAGCGGAAGCTTTTTTTAAATTTGTTTTATTCACCATAGTATTCGTAAAACACGTTAAAAATTGCAAATTGTCCTTATCATTTAATATTCATATAAATATTTCGAAATTGATTTTTCTTTTCTCTATTGACTAAATGAGCAAATTTATTTTGTCAATGTGGTAAAATAATTAGTTTTCTTTCTTTCTTTCTTTTTTTTTTTTTAAATCCTTATTATCCTTGTGAAATATTACCCTTTGAATTTTCCTGCTTTAGTCATCTTAAATTTCGGGAATTTAAAAAAAAAAAAAAAAGAAAAAAAGAAGCTAAAAATGTAAGGTTTACAACTAAAAATTTTTATAGTGTTGTATATGTAGATTTTTACTCACCAAAACAAAACAGTGATAAAAAGATTCCATCACGTCATTCCCCCCCCCCCCCCCCCAATAACTCATTGGTAATTGGTACGCTATTATTAAAGACCATAGTCAGTAAATATTTTTTACCTTAAAATAATATAAGATAATGTAAAATAGGGGGAGGGGTAAAAGCGAAAGCGAGTTCCGGGGGGCATAAGAAAGGAGAAGAAAATGGATCTCAGGCAAAGGAAATCAATACAGAATGTTAAATTAATTATGAAAGAATTGTTTGTTTAATTATGAGAAAACATATGTTTAATTCAATGTAATAAAAAGTGTTTTTTTTTTTTTTTTTTTTTTTTTTTTTTTTTTCTAAACCCCTATTATTTTGGAAAAAATAATAGTACGTGATGGACAGAAAAGGGTACCAGTTTTTTTATTTAGCATTCTTCAAAACATTAAATTTATCAAAAACATTTCATGTAGTTTTTATTTATTTAATTTTTGTATTTATTTTTAATTAATTATTTATTTTATGTATTTATTTTAAATTATTTATTTTATGTATTTATTTATTTATTCATTTGTTTAAAAAGTGTAATATAAAAAGAAAAGAATTCAATTTTGTTTCATGACAGTTCGCATCCAAAATATTCTAATCCCATCAAACATAATTTTCTTTCAAATATTTTTAGTTTTAATCAATGAATATTTTGTAATTAATTCAATACTTCCTTACACAATTGTTATTATTCATATGAGTATTTTTTATTAAAAAAACTTATAAGTTGCACTTGCGTAAAATAATATCTCCAACACATAATGTGAGAATGAAAATTTAGATAGAGTATGGAGGTAATTATTTATGCGCGTACACTTTACCAACAGTGAGTCATTAATATGGCCAAGGACAATAATATTTCATTATGTAGCTAAAAGTAAATTCATTTTTCCCATTAAGGCTATCTTTAAATATAGACTGAATGAGTGGAAGAGGGGATTATTTAATGAATTTTCATGTTCTTCGCCAACATACTCTCACGGGAATTATGCCTGCAAAAGTATATTTTATTTAAGTTTCCTCCTTTACGAATTTATTAAACTTTTTAATTAAATGGCAAAAATGACGCCTGATAAAAATAAAAGCTAGATTGATATATATTTTTTGCCGTTTGAATACGAATGTAAGAAAAATGAAACTAAAAGAGTTTTTTTTTTTTTTTTTTTTTTTTTTTACTGAAACAATTATTTTTGATAATGTAATGAGCCTAATTGATTAGCGACATTTTAGTATAACATGAATGTGTCATTTTTCTTATTTGTGTTTGAGGAAATAAAAAAGAAAAAGATAAATTACACACTATTATTATTATTTTAAGAATGATAGTATATATAATTTACGTTACTTTAATAAAGTACGTTACTTTTTTTTAATTATTATTATATTTTTTGTCCACATTATTGAGTTATATAGGCTTAACAATTTGTCATTTTACCTTTAAAAAAAACCAAAGGTGAAAATTACTGTCTGAACATATAAATTTTTGAATAGTTGCAAAAACAGAAAAAAAAAAAATATTTTAAGATTTTCAAGTTAACGTATTTAAGACTGCTGACGTGAATTCACGTCATTTTAACTTCTATAGCTAGTTGCCGCTGACATAAATTCACGTATTTTCAAATTCTGTTCCTGGTTACCGCTGACGAGAATTCATGCCATTTAAAGAATTTCTACGAAAACAATACTTTAGTATTATTAGGGTTCTAATATTATATGACAAATCTTTATTTCAAGCTTCAGATAATTACAAGAGTAGCATTTGAAAACATTACACATATAATTTTTATTCATGTTTAAACATCAAAAGTGTGCAGCAGCTAGCTTGAGTTTACCTTAATGTTCTCCGGTAATCATTTTTAGTAAAGGGAAAAGTATGCCGGTCGCGAAAGTGTTAAGTGATAGTTTATCAGATCGAAAATATTTCCATTAACTGAATGACATAATCAGAAATTGAAACCTTTAAACTTGTCATTGCAGTTGGACAACCGAAAACAAGTATGTTGTGGCCATCAAAATATTTTCTTTCATATCATTATATATAACAATGCCAGTTACTGTTTAACATGCACAAAAATTTAATCATAGCTTTTCACAATAAAGAATTTGGTTGAGTTACCAGCAGCGTCACCTGGGGACCGATATGCACCCAAATTGAGAATACAGTATTTCATAATAGCCCTTTTACATACCAAGTTGTTTAAAATTATATACAATAGAACCTCTGATGTGATCTTCCCATTCACAGAGAAAATTGCAATATAACAGCGCCACGCCATCTCTCGGCCAATATGCACCTAAATTGAATCAGCATAATTTTTCACAATGGTCCTCTTTCATATTAAGTTTTGTTCAGTTATATTCTTTAAAACATGAGATATAGCCTTCCCTTAAATGGGAGAAATCACTATAGCAGCACCACCTCTTGAGAGATCTGCACCAAAAGTTGATAAGTTCTAATTTATGTCAAGGTGAAACTGCATATAAATTTATATGAAATTCTGTGCTTGAAATACAGTTGCCACAAAATTCTTCTCATAGACACACAAATAGACATTTTCCAAAAATTAATCACATCTTGTTCTGAACCTCTAAAAACGTATAAATCCATCGATAACCGAAAGTCAAAACTTTTTATGAATCTAATGCTTGCTTCTACTGAATACAGAAGAAAGTAAAAATAAGTGAATCACTCAAAAGATGTTTGCAGAATTTCCTAAAGTATTATGCAAGGAATTCTAAATTCTAAATTTTATACGGCCTAAAAAATTTCTGTAAGAGTAATTGACATTTTCGCCCTTAATTCGCTGTACATATGCTGATAATGTTGCAACTTTGAAGATTTGTGTTTGCTCCCCTGAATGGGAATTTTCCTAGTGGCCTTCCTTTTCCGACAGAAAAACGATTTAAATACGATCATTTAACGGTCGAAGAAATTTGTCTTGTGATCCCGGCTTCTGCCGAAGGGCCCTCTTCACTCAGCATTTCCTTTTCTAAAATCCAATGTTATCCTATGTAAAACTTTCTTTGCACTTAAAACAGTGACATATTAATTGATTGAGATGCGGTTTTTTTTATTGGATTACTCTCATTTCGTAAACTGACGCAGCTTTTGTAGATTTTATGAAAAAATAACAGTTGTTTTTTAAGAAAGCTGTTTTATTGCAATATTTGGGTTGATGCATTAAATGGCTTATAAAAAACTCTTTCAATTTTTTAAAACAGAATTTAAAAAGCTGCGTCAATCTCAAAGAGTTTAATTCAATGCGGAAAAAAATCCTGTATTTTAATAAAATTTTAAATCAATTAAATTTGCAAAGAAAGTCCAAAAATTTTACAAATTTGTGCCGATTTTCCTCTTTGACACACCCTTTATCTGGCTACGCCTCTCGTTCGTGGTTTCGAAGAAAAGATGTTTACATTTCTGTGGTGAAGATACGTCTAGGCGTTGTGGTTTTTTATTCAGTTATTTTTTTTTTTTTTTTATATTATTATTATTATTATAGATTTCACCTGTATTACGGATGTGAGTAACATAACAATTTAGAAGACAATCGTTCAGAGACTTATTTATAGGACAGATATGATCACATTTTATTTTAAATAGTTTTTCATTGCGCGTAATACTAATATTATATGAATACTCTGTACATAAATCTGATATTTTACTGATAATGCCACGATTGACAATATACAAAATTTTTTTTAACAAGTTATATAAAACTTTTTACTAAATTAAGCAGATTTTCAATAATAAATTTTACTTTAAAGTATATAATCTGGTGTGGCACCCACACGACTTTTTATTACCCTACATTTAAATTTTATAAAGAGAAATTCAGATTGAGGAATAAAATATCAAGTACTGTATAAAATTCTATAGTAAAAAGAATTTAAGCTAGCTTTACGAATAATTTAATTTGACAAATAATTTTCTGTGGGAAGGGCGGAGGGGAGTACCACCCTTCTCAACCCACATTTGAAACTAATATCTACATTTCTATAGAATTCACGACTAATATTAAATTTAAAATTATGTTCAACAATAACTTTCAATCACATTTATTGACAACTTTAATCCGTATCACTCGTTGAAACTTATCAATATTGATCAAACTGTTCAAGTATGAATTTCATATGAACTTTAAAATATAACGCTTGAGTTCCCTGCCGGTATTTAGTTTTTAAAGTTACACTGATAACAGACTCACAAAGAACAACTGTTAAAAACTTTGTTTAATTATTCACGGAATCTCAAAATACGTAGTTATTTAAAATAATCTGGTGTGTCACTCACACGACTTTCTCTTACCCTGAAATTTAATACTATAAATACAGGTTGCAGATTAATAGGTAAGATAACGAGTACTGTTATGTAAACCTATGTTAAACAATTCATATTAAGCTTCTGAAGAGTTTTATATGATAATTAGTTCTGTGTGAGAGGGGCGGTAGCCCCCCTCAACCCCCCGTTTCATTAATGCACCTACATTTATATAGAATTTTATTTGGTTATTAAAAAATAATTTATTAAAATTATTATTTAAAAAAATTGTCTTTTATGATAAGACAGACGATTTCCATATTAGAGAAGTAGTATAACACCAAATATCCAAAAAAGTCCATTTTATTCTCAAAAAAAAAAAAAAAAAAAAAAAAAAGCTTTTTTTTTCGTTAAAAGTAAAAAAATCGATAACTTTGTTTTAAATTATCGCAGATCGATGGTTCAACCATTCGTTTTAAAGGTATTGGCTAGCTCTTTTGAAAGATACCCATCATGAAAATTTACTCCCCTCGAGGGGGGACTTCCCCCCCAGGGGGGCTACGTTAATAAAATACATATAAATAGACTAGCAGGCTACGCCCGCTTCGCTGGTCACTATTTTTAAATGAATCATTATAATTAAGGAATTCTCAAAATTGCATTAATTTTTATCATGTGGAAAAAAAAAAAAAAAAAACTCTGATCGGGAAAAATGTCGCACCGGGTCCCCACTGCCTTCGGCAGCGTAGACTCGGGCGCGATTGCATATATATGAGCGCCCTAATAATTTTACAAATTCGAAAATATCCGCAATCGATTTGAAAGTATCAAAAACCTCTATGCACCAGTTTTGAACGATCTATCTCTATTTTTATTTTTTTGCCCCTCCGCTTCCTCCTCCCTTCCCGCCCCTCCCAATAATTTTAAAAATTCAAAAATATCCGCAATCGATTTGTCGGTATCGAAAACCTCGATGTACCAATTTTGAATGATCTTGATTGATATATATATATATTTTTTTTGCCCCTCTGCCTCCCACCCTTCCCGGCCCTTCTAATAACTTTACACTTTCGAAAGTATCCCCATTCGATTTGCAGGCCTCTAAAACCTATCTGTACCAATTTTGAATGGCCTAACTGTATTTCTATTTGTTTTTGCCCATAGCCCCCCCCCCTTTACATCCCCCCCCTTACCGCCCCTGCTAATAATTTTACAAATTCGAAAATATCCGCAATTGATTTGTAAGTATCGAAAACCTCAGTGTACCAATTTTGAACGATCTGACACTATTTTTATTTTTTTGCCCCCCTCCCCTCCTTATTGACCCTCCTAATAACTTTACACAATCGAAAATATCTCCATTTGACTTGCAGGCCTCTTAAATCTATCTGTATATATTTTGAACGGCCTAACTGTATTTCTATTTGTTTTTGCCCCATAGCCCCCCCTTACCGCCCACCCCCTACTCGCCCCTCCTAATAATTTTACAAATTCAAAAATATCCGCAATCGATTTGTAAGTATCGAAAACCTCTACGTACCAATTTTGAACGAACTGACACTATTTTTATTTTTTTGCACCCCTCCCCTCCCCCTTCTTGCCCCTCCTAATAACTTTACACAATCGAAATTATCCCCATTCGACTTGCAGGCCTCTTAAACCTATCTGTACCAATTTTGAACGGCCTAACTGTATTTCTATTTGTTTTTGCCCCATAGCCCCCCCCTTAACACCCTACCCCTACCCGCCCCTTCTAATAATTTTACAAATTCAAAATTATCCGCAATCGATTTGTAAGTATCGAAAACCTCTACGTACCAATTTTGAACGATCTGACACTTTGTTTTTTTGCCCCCCCCTCCCCTCCCCGCTTCTTGCCCCTCCTAATAATTTTATACAATCGAAAATATCCCAATTCGACTTGCAGGCCTTTAAAACCTATTTGTACCAATTTTGAACGGCCTAACTGTACTTCTATTTGTTTTTGCTCCATAGCCCCCCCTTGCTGCCCCACCTGGGGGCTGAATTTCTAAAATTGCAGAAATTGGTTTTTAGATAGTTGCATTAGCTATATTTTAGAGCAAAAATTTCACGTATATCTATTTTTTTTTTTTTTTTGAGATATATAGGATTATGCGAAATCACGTTTTGCCCCCCCCCCCCCTGCCCCCTTTTTGGGACCGAATTTGAAAAATTCCAGAAACCGATTTTTAGACATTTGTATTAGCTATATTTAAAAGCAAAAATTTTAGGGATATCTGTTTTTTTTTGCTTGAGATATGAAGGATTTTGTGAAATTACGTTTTGCCCCCCCTCCCCCCATATCAGAAAAGTAGTATAACAGTAAATATCCCAAAAAAAAAAAAAAAAAAGTCTATTTTATTCTCAAAAAAAAAAAAAAAAAAAAAAAAATAATAATAATAATAATAATAATTACGATTTTTTTTTTCAAAGTTTTTTTTTATTAAAAGTAAAAAAAAAAAAAAAAATATCAATAACTTTGTTTCACATTATCACAGATCTATAGTTCAACCATTCGTTTTAAAGGTATTGACGAGACCTTCCGAAAGATACCCATCTTGAAAATTTACTCCGCCCGGGGGAGGGCGACGCCCCCACATGCACAAATTTTTTTCCCTACTTAACAACTACTTTTATCAATAATTCATATTAGTTTTACAATCAAAAGTTAAAAATAACTCTCATTATGTACATTTATACGAAATTTTGTCCTAGACTGCCATGTTAAAAATTTAGAAAAAATGCTATCACAGCGCCACCTGTTGGGCGATTGATCCCTAAATCTAATCAGCACCAGTTTATGTCAGGGTCCAACTAAATACCAAGTTTAGTTAAATTTTGTTCATTGGTTCGTGAGATACAGCCTCCAAAAATTCGTGACACACACACACACAGAGCGAGAGACAGACATTTTCTAAAAACTATCAAATCATGTTCAGCACATCCCAAAACGTGCAAATCCATCGAAAACCGGCGTTCGAAAATTTTCACGAATCCAATACTTTCTCTATATTACATATAGAAGAAAGTCCCCCCCCCCCGGGAGGGATACATTTTCAAGATGGGTATCTTTCGAAGGTTATATGGCAGATGCGTACATGACATTTGCGTACAAGCTGAAATTAGTGACACTTGCGTACAAGTCCAGGTATTCCAAATGTTACAGGTCTGTTTTCGAAAAATCAATTGGCATTTCCGTACAAAATTTGTTTCGCTTAATTTTTCGTTTGTAACACAAAGGGGTTGTATCCATATGTTAAACTTGAGGATAAATACTCTTATATAAATACGTGAATTTTCTCTTATGCATGTAGTCTTACGACTGACAAAGTTATGAGCTTAAGGCATATAAAAGTTACAAGCTATAATAGCCGTAGTTATTTTCTGAAAGAACATTCAATTATTTATTCACTGAATCAAGATCAATAAAGGTCCTTAGAAATGCTATTAAGGTCTTTAAAAATATTTTTATTTCTTAAATACTTTTTACTTTTTAACAAGTATGAATTTTTTTTTTGTCTAAAATAAAGAAAAAAAAAAAGTTATAAAAAGATCTCTCTTCTTTATCAATAACGAATTGAATCATATTCCAATTCCTGAAATTATTTGTCGTTCATCTATATGTCTCTCTTTCACCCCCCTCCTCCCCCCCCCCCCCCCAAAAAAAAAAAATGTTTGTTTAAAAATGAAAAAAATCGATAACTTTATTTTAAATTATCGCAGATCGATGGTTCAACCAGGTATTGGTGAGCTCTTTTGAAAGATACCCATCATGAAAATTTACTCCCCTCGAGGGTGGACTTCCCCCCCCCAGGGGGTGAGGCGGGGCTTCTACATACACAATTTTTTTTTTCCTGTTGACTATCTCTATAACAAAAAACATATATTCGTTTCATTTGGTTTAGTGCAGTCCAACGAAAAGCTTACTGTAACATTCCTATATGATATACATTTAGAATACCGAGTTTGGGATTTCTGCTACTATTTGTTCTTGAGATATGCTGATAACACAGACAGACAGTCACACAGACCATTTGCTAAAAACATGATTTTCGTATTCAGGGGACCTCAGAACATGTAGATACAACAAAAACGCACGTTCAAAAATTTGACCCTAAAACAATACTTTCTCGACCCTATGGGTAAGAGAAAGTAAAAGGAAAAGAAAAAGAAAGAAAGAAAGAAAAAAATCATATGGATACAACCCCTTCATGCAATGATCCTCAAATAAAGCGAAAGAAATGTTGTACGCAAGTGCCACTAGATTTTTTGAAAACACACCTGTAATATTTAAACCACCTGGACATGTACGCAAGTGCCACTGTTTTCAGCTTGTACGCAAATGTCATGTACGCATCTGTCACAACACCCTTTCGAAAGATCTCCTTTAAAACGAATGGTTGAATTGTAGATCTATGATAATTTAAAACAAAGTTATCGGGTTTTTTTTTTTTTTTTTTGTCGTTGTTGTTGTTACTTTTAACGAAAAAAAAAACTTTTGAAAAAAAAAAAAAAATCGTAATTTTTTATTATTATTATTATTATTTTTTATTTATTTATTGAGAATAAATGGAACTACTTTTCTAATATGGAAATCGTCTGCATTATCATGGAAGACAATTTTTTTTTTATAATAATTTTAATAAATTATTTTTACTGAGGGAATTTGTATAGGAAAATATAGAAGAAAGTCATGTGGTGGCCACAACATACCAGTTTAGTTAAATTAATTATATCAGACTTCAAGTATAATTATAAAGTATATATTTATATATATTTTAAATTTCACTGTTACGTAATTCGCCGGTCTAAAGAAAGCCTGAACCGGGCTGAAAATAGTATAAAGTACTTGGTCGGATCGAGTTACTCTATTAAAATACATATAAATAGATTAGAATAAATGAGGAAAGTTATTTGATGTCATGTGAAAATGGGAAAAAAAAAATAAAATAAAATAAAAAAAAGAAACACAAAAATAAAAAAAGAAAGAAAGAATCAAAACAAAACAAAACTTCGACGAAACCGCAAGATGGACGTGGCTGATTTTTGATTTATTCTTCCAAAAAGTCAATGATTCGTCAGTGAATCTGTCAATCTTCTCCACCTCCTGTCAAATTGACAGATTCACTGACGAATCATTGAATTTTTGGAAGAATAAATCAAAAATCAGCCACGTCTTTATTGCGGTTTCGACGGGAGCTTTGTTTTGTTTTGATTCTTTCTTTCTTTTTTTATTTTTGTGTTTCCTTTTTTATTTTATTTATTTTTTCTTTTCCATTTTCACATGACATGAAATAACTTTCCTCATTTATTCTAATCTATTTATATGTATTTTAATAGAGTAGCCCGATCCGACCAAGTACTTTATACTATTTTCAGCTCGGTTCAGGCTTTCTTTAGTTATACCGGCGAATTACGTAACAGCAGTGGCGGATCCAGAACTTGACTTTTGGGGGGGGCTAATATTTTTCAAAGTGTTATTCTAGGCCAATAAAAAATTTACAATTGCAGTATTCAATTGTGAATGTCAGTGTTTTGGGGGGGGGCTTCAGCCCCCTAGCCCCCCCCCCCTTAAATCCGCCACTGCGTAACAGTGAAATTTAAAATATATATAAATATATACTTTATAATTATACTTGAAGTCTGATATAATTAATTTAACTGAACTAGTATGTTGTGGCCACCACATGACTTTCTTCTATATTTTCCTATACAAATTCCCTCAGTAAAAATAATTTATTAAAATTATTATAAAAAAAAATTTTCTTCCATGATAATGCAGACGATTTCCATATTAGAGAAGTAGTTCCATTTATTGTCAATAAAAAAAAAATAATAATAATAATAATAATAATAATAATAATAATAATAATAAAAAATTACGATTTTTTTTTTTTCAAAAGTTTTTTTTTTTTTTTTTTCGTTAAAAGTAACAACAAAAAAAAAAAAAAAAAAAAAAAAAAAAAAACGATAACTTTGTTTTAAATTATCATAGATCTACAATTCAACCATTCGTTTTAAAGGTATTGACGAGATCTTTCGAAAGATACCCATCTTGAAAATTTATCCCTCCCGGGTGGGGGGGGGGGGCTTTCTTCTATATGTAATATAGAGAAAGTATTGGATTCGTGAAAATTTTTGAACTCCGGTTTTCGATGGATTTTCACGTTTTGGGATGTGCTGAACATGATTTGATAGTTTTTAGAAATTGTCTGTCTCTCTCTCTGTGTGTGTGTGTGTGTCACGAATTTTTGGAGGCTGTATCTCACGAACCTATGAACGAAATTTAACCAAACTTGGTATTTAGTTGGACCCTGACATAAACTGGTGCTGATTAGATTTAGGGATCAATCGCCCAATAGGTGGCGCTGTGATAGCATTTTTTCTAAATTTTTAACATGGCAGTATAGGACAAAATTTCGTATAAATGTACATAATGAGAGTTATTTTTAACTTTTGATTGTAAAACTAATATGAATTATTGATAAAAGTAGTTGTTAACTAGGGGGGGGAAATTGCGCTTGTGGGGGCGTCGCCCTCCCCCGGGCGAAGTAAATTTTCAAGATGGGTATCTTTCGGAAGGTCTCGTCAATACCTTTAAAACGAATGGTTGAACTATAGATCTGTGATAATGTGAAACAAAGTTATTGATATTTTTTTTTTTTTTTTTACTTTTAATAAAAAAAAACTTTGAAAAAAAAATCGTAATTATTATTATTATTATTATTATTATTATTTTTTTTTTTTTTTTTTTTTTTGAGAATAAAATAGACTTTTTTTTTGGATATTTACTGTTATACTACTTTTCTGATATGGGGGGAGGGGGGGGGGCAAAACGTAATTTCACAAAATCCTTCATATCTCAAGCAAAAGCACAGATATCCCTAAAATTTTTGCTTTTAAATATAGCTAATACAAATGTCTAAATATCGGTTTCTGGAATTTTTCAAATTCGGTCCCCAAGGGGGCAGGGGGGGGGGGGCAAAACGTGATTTCACATGCGTAAAACGTGATTTCGCATAATCCTATATATCTCAAACAAAAAAAATAGATATACGTGAAATTTTTGCTTTAAAATATAGCTAATGCAACTATCTAAAAACCAATTTCTGGAATTTTAGAAATTCAGCCCCCAGGTGGGGCAGCAAGGGGGGGGGCTATGGAGCAAAAACAAATAGAAGTACAGTTAGGCTGTTCAAAATTGGTACAAATAGGTTTTAAAGGCCTGCAAGTCGAATTGGGATATTTTCGATTGTGTAAAGTTATTAGGAGGGGCAAGAAGCGGGGAGGGGAGGGGGGGGACAAAAAAAAATAAAAATTGTGTCAGGTCGTTCAAAATTGGTACGTAGAGGTTTTCGATACTTACAAATCGATTGCGGATATTTTTGAATTTGTAAAATTATTAGGAGGGCGGGTAGGGGGGTGGGGCGGTAAGGGGGGCTATGGGGCAAAAACAAATAGAAATACAGTTAGGCCGTTCAAAATTGGTACAGATAGGTTTAAGAGGCCTGCAAGTCGAATGGGGATATTTTCGATTGTGTAAAGATATTAGGAGGGGCAAGAAGGGGGGGGGGAGGGGAGGCGGGGGGCAAAAAAATAAAAATAGTGTCAGATCGTTCAAAATTGGTACGTAGAGGTTTTCGATACTTACAAATCGATTGCGGATATTTTTGAATTTGTAAAATTATTAGGAGGGGCGGTAAGGGGGGGCTATGGGGCAAAAGCAAATAGAAATACAGTTAGGCCGTTCAAAATTGGTACAGATAGGTTTAAGAGGCCTGCAAGTCGAATGGGGATATTTTCGATTGTGTAAAGATATTAGGAGGGGCAAGAAGGGGGGGGGAGGGGAGGCGGGGGGCAAAAAAATAAAAATAGTGTCAGATCGTTCAAAATTGGTACGTAGAGGTTTTCGATACTTACAAATCGATTGCGGATATTTTTGAATTTGTAAAATTATTAGGAGGGGCGGGTAGGGGGGGGGCTATGGGGCAAAAACAAATAGAAATACAGTTAGGCCGTTCAAAATTGGTACAGATAGGTTTAAGAGGCCTGCAAGTCGAATGGGGATAATTTCGATTGTGTAAAGTTATTAGGAGGGGCAAGAAGGGGGAGGGGAGGGGGGGTGCAAAAAAATAAAAATAGTGTCAGGTCTTTGAAAATTGGTACGTAGAGGTTTTCGATACTTACAAATCGATTGCGGATATTTTTGAATTTGTAAAATTATTAGGAGGGGCGGGTAGGGGTGGGGTGGTAAGGGGAGGCTATGGGGCAAAAACAAATAGAAATGCAGTTAGGCCATTCAAAATTGGTACAGATAGGTTTTAGAGGCCTGCAAATCGAATGGGGATATTTTCGAAAGTGTAAAGTTATTAGAAGGGCCGGGAAGGGCAGAGGGGCAAAAAAAAAATATATCAATCAAGATCATTCAAAATTGGTACATCGAGGTTTTCGATACCTACAAATCGATTACGGATATTTTTGAATTTTTAAAATTATTGGGAGGGGCGGGAAGGGAGGAGGAAGCGGAGGGGCAAAAAAATAAAAATAGAGATAGATCGTTCAAAACTGGTGCATAGAGGTTTTTGATACTTTCAAATCGATTGCGGATATTTTCGAATTTGTAAAATTATTTAGGGAGCTCATATATATGCAATTGCGCACGGGTCTACGCTGCCGAAGGCAGTGGGGACCCGGTGCGACATTTTTCCCGATCAGAGTTTTTTTTTTTTCCACATGATAAAAATTAATGCAATTTTGAGAATTCATTAATTATAATGATTCATTTAAAAATACTGACCAGCGAAGCGGGCGTAGCCTGCTAGTCTATTTATATGTATTTTAATAACGTAGCTCGACCCGACGAAGTATTTTATTCTATATTCAGCCCGTTTTAGGCTTTCAGTAGTTATATCGGCGAATTCTGTAACAATGAAATTTAACAAAAGAAAATATTTTTATGATTAAACTTGCGGTTTGATATAATTAATTTAACTAAAAAATAACAAAGATATATAACATTATAACATTACTGATATATAGAGATGGGTTATCTGCACTCTGGAGCTCAGACTACTGAACGCAGAGCTGGACGGGGTGTGCGACAGGTCGTGACCTTCGGGATCGTATTTCGAAGATCACGGACAGGTGCGGTCGCACAAGTCCTCCAGCTCTGTTTTCTAAAGAAAGTGTACTTGTGTTGTTATTTATACGTGTTTCTTTATACAAGTCAAATTTTTTATAAGTAGTATAATATATAAATAGTGTTGAATTATAGTGCCTACATTTATTTAAAAATCTGGTGTGAAACAACCACACGACTTCCATTACCCACTATTACACGTATTATATGCAATTTTTGAAGATAATGTTAACAGAAGACATGGAATTGTCCTAATGAAATAGACACCTAAAAATTTTCCGGTAAGGGAAAGTTAATACACGTGTAAAAACATAAAACAGAGTTTGCACAGCGATTTTTTTTTTAAGAAAGGGGAAGAAAATTGGCAGAGTTTATTTATTTGAAACACCAAGTTTCGAGATGTAAAACTGATCTGTCTGATCAGGATGACTATTAATTTTCCTGTGATAACCAAGTAAAGCATGAGAAAGGATATCTAAAATGGGTTTATGTAACAATTTTCAAGAAAATCGTTAGAGCCGTATTTGAGATACCGATTTTTACCAAAGCTTGACAAAATTAATTGTTGGCCAGAAAACAACAATTATATGTAAAAGGATATTTAAAAGAGGGTCAATATGGCAAGTTTGAAAAAAAAAAAAAAAAAAAAAAAAACCATACAGCCGTTTTGACAGGAAGAAAGCATTTGCAGGACCTGAAATTTAGCTGTACAGGACGCCTATCAATTTTCCTGAACTAATCAACAAGCATATAATATAAATGGACATCTGAAGAGGGTTTATATAGAAACTTAAAAAAAAAAAAACTAGAGTCGTTTTTGAGATAGGAACTTGTGGTCCAAGACTTCTCAGTTGCGGCTTTTCCCATGTTTTACTTTCGTTTTTTCAATTTTCACCAAAAATTGGCAAAATCATCTGTACATCGGACCTGTCTTTCACCATTCTATTTTTATTTTTATTTTATTTTATTTTATTTATTTATTTTTTAGCGATATGATAATCAGAAGATTCATATGTACACACTAACAACATATCAAAAATAACTTTTTTTGGACTCAAGAGGCTCCTATAAATTCTATGAAAACTTGATATGAAATTTTTTACTGAGTGTAATATTTATAATACCGACGGTAGTCAGAAGTAAAAATATTAGATCAGGTTTATAAGTATTTACACAAGTGTAAATGATTTAAAATTTATTTCAGGAAATAAAATAAATTATATATATATACATAAAAATATTTATAAAGCTTAAAATAATAATGTTAAATTGGTAATGATTAAAAAATAATAAGAAGAAATGCTTACTTTTTTCTCCAAGCAGCAAGGATTTCACCTTTATTTCGCCTCCTTCTTGAAGATAATCGTAAATGTTTTCTATTTCTATCATCTTTTTTATATCTAGAACTATACAATTAGAGTCCTGCATCGGGTCGGGTAACCCGATTTTACCCGAACCCGACCCGACCCCGAACCGCGGGTCGGGTCGGGTTGACAGAATTTTTTCTCTTGCGGTTCGGGTTCGGGTCGGGTTGACTGATATTTTTTTCGTGCGGGTCGGGTTCGGGTCGGGTTGACTGATTTTTTTTTTCTTGCGGGTCGGGTTCGGGTTCGGGTCGGGTTTGGTTTTCAACAAGTCGGGTCGACTTGAGAACACCTTTCAAAATATTTTTTACAATTATAAGCATAAATTTATAGGCATGTTTACAACTATGTAACTAATTTAAACATTCTGCACATACTAGACATGTATCGGTTGGTTGGTTGGTTGGTTGGAGGATTTAAGGCCGATTGACTCCAGATGTGTCCTAGGCCTATAGGAGGAATGCCCTCCGTTTGAGTCTTTCTAAGGGGTCCTATACCATATTTACGCGTGTTTCGGAGTAAACCACGGCGAACTCCAAACGGCTAGGTCGATGAGTGCGACCTGGGATCGAACCCGACAACTCCCATCTACCAGCTTCGTGCGCAGAACCGCTCGGCCGCTGGTGGGCAGACATGTACCGGAGCTCCCTATTCGTATCCGCGGATATCCGCCAAAAAAAATAGATCCATATTTGTATCTGGATCTGTTTTCTTTTCTTCAACGGAACTAATATGCATCTTTTGTAGAAATTGTATGAAAATTAGAAAAGTATTAAAAATCTTTCTCGACTGTTGTTAATATATAAATTAAAAAAATACAAATACAGTATAACCTCGCATTTACATTCTGAAAATTGAAAAGGTTTCGCAGTTTACAAGTTTTTTTTTTTTTTTTTTTTTTTTTTTTTTTAAACCTTCTTTTATATTTAGTAGAAGAAAGTATTAGATTCTATCAACTGTTGGTGTCAACCGCCCGACGGGTGGCACTGCTATACAGCGATTTCAGCATTTTCAGGGAAGGCTATATCTCAGGTTCTGTTGCGTGTAATCCAACAAAACTTGATATGTTAGAAGACCAATATGAGATATTATGCTGATTCAATTTGAATGCCTATCGGCCAACAGGTGGCGCTGCTACATAGCGATTTCTGCAATTTAAGGAAAGTCTATATCTCAAGAACTACTGCACAGAATTTCATATAAATTTGTATGTAGGTGCCATTTAATATATATTAGCACCCGTCAACTTTTGGTGGAAACCGTTCAACAGGTGGCGCTGCTACACAGCGATTTCCACAATTACAAGGAAAGCTATATCTCATGTTCAACTCTGTATCATCAAACAAAACTTAATATGTGAGAAGGTGAGATTATGAGACATTATGCTGACTCAGTTTGAATGCTTGTCGGCCAATAGGTGGCGTTGTTACACTGCAAATTTCATCGATAACAGGATGGCTATGTCTCAACTTCTATGCCATATAACTGTACGAACCATGATATGTGAGATAACAATTATAAAAACGCATTGTTAAAGAAGTTTTTTATAGACGATAAAACTGTCTCTTTTTCGATATTTAGTGTTTGATTTCCCTAAGATGAAAATTATTTGCATTCATCACGTTAAACTTTTTAATAATAGTTTTAATAAATTATTCGCACTTAGTGAATTTGACAGAAAAATGTAGAAGAATGTCTTGTGGTGGCCATAACATACTAGTTTTTTTTTATAATTTACCAACTGTGTGACAATGAAAATTTACTTTATTTTATATCATGTTATATCATTTTACCTTGTTTTGCATGATTTTTAGATGAATAAGTAATGTTGATTTTTTTTTTCGGGTTTCGGGTCGGGTTCGGGTTAGATAAGTCGAGTTTCGGGTCGGGTTCGGGCTGCAAAAAATTCTCTGTTGCGGGTTCGAGTCGGTTTTCGGGTTGATGAAAATTTTTTTGTCGGGTTCGGGTCGGGTTTCGGGTTGATGAAAATTTTTTTGTCGGTTTCGGGTCGGGTTTCGGGTTGATTTAAAATTCATCTGTCGGGTTCGGGTGCGCAGGACTCTACTATACATATATATATATCTAATAATATATGAAAACCTCTAATATTTTGAGATATTATATGAACTTTAAGATAAAATTTTACAATTTTATTATAAATATACCAACTTGATATCTATTATTGTAATTCTAAAACAATGGATAAACTCAGAGTTCGTATACCATATTGAAAATACTTGTCAGCACCTTTACATCACTGGGCGCGAAAAACCAGCGCGCGAAATCTTTCAAAGTACTTATGCGGTTTCGTTGTTTAGAAATAATTTTATAAACATTCCAGGTCCCATTTCCTGCCGACTTCATATTCTTCTCCTTTGTATTCCAAAATTCATATTGTTACATTCTTCTCGGTCATAAAGTCAACTTGCTTATAATATTAAAAATATTTGTTTCTTGCAATCATTCATAGACTTATTAGCTCTTATAGTTTTTTACAGAGACATAAAGAAAAATTCTTTATCAATATGATCTATGGGCTCTAATTATTTGAAATGGAACAGCATTATATTAAACAACATTCTATTTGGCGATAAAACTCAAACAAGCTATCATAATTTACTTTTTTGTTTATTTGTCTTGCTTTAATTGATTTGTAGAACCGTTAATTAGTTAGTGTTCGAAAGACGAATGAAGTCTTGTATCTATAACACAGATTTCTTGTATCTATAACACACATCCCTTTATTTTAAATTAGATAAACATATCTAATAAGATGCGGAAAAACTCTATTATTATTATTATTATTTATTTATTTATTTTTGTGTATATGTGTATGTGTTATTACATAACTTTAAAATTAGTTTCATTATAAACTAGCAGGCTTTGCCCACTTCACTGGGCACTATATTTAAATAAGTTGTCAAAATCCCATATCATTGTTAATAACCTACGTTTAAATTTCCGATGTGTTCGGTAGAGGTTTTCCCGTTTGCAACGTGAGAAGTCCGGGTCCACACTGCCTTCGGCAGCGACTTACCCACTTCTTATCGCTTCCCCAGCGGGTAAGTTCGAAATTATGTGAAATCCCACCAAAGTAAATAATGCGTACACTTGATCCACATCCATACATCAAAATTCGCCAATCTAAGATAATTTAAAGCAAATTCAAAAGGAAAAACGAGATTTTACACGTGTTTCTTGTCCCCCCCCCCCCGGGTGGTAGGGTAAAGGAGGAATTTTGTAAAATCCCGTTACAATAAGTGTCGGATACATATAAAAAATGTACGCGCCAAATTTAGCGACCATTAATCCCGTGGATTTCCCAAGACAAATTTAGCGCTAAATGTGTATCATATAGGGATGCTACACTAAGCTTTTCGTTAATATCAAGCAAATGGTTCGTGTACAGGGACAATCAAGATAATTCTAATACATTACGTCTATGGGGGAAATTGCAGGAAAATAGAGTTTAACGTCTATAGACTGCACTAAACCAAATGAAACAAATATATGTATTTTGTAATAGAGACAGTTAACTGGGGAAAAAAATTGTGTATGTAGGAGCCTCGCCTCCCCCCCTGGGGGGGAAGTCACCCCTCGAGGGGAGTAAATTTTCATGATGGGTATCTTTCAAAAGAGCTCGCCAATATCTTTAAAACGAATGGTTGAACCATCGATCTGCGATAATTTAAAACAAAGTTATCGATTTTTTTACTTTTAACGAAAAAAAAACTTTTTTTTTTTTTTTTTTATTGAGAATAAAATGGACTTTTTTGGATATTTGGTGTTATACTACTTCTCTAATATGGAAATCGTCTGCCTTATCATAAAAGACAATTTTTTTAAATAATAATTTTAATAAATTATTTTTTAATAACCAAATAAAATTCTATATAAATGTAGGTGCATTAATGAAACGGGGGGTTGAGGGGGGCTACCGCCCCTCTCACACAGAACTAATTATCATATAAAACTCTTCAGAAGCTTAATATGAATTGTTTAACATAGGTTTACATAACAGTACTCGTTATCTTACCTATTAATCTGCAACCTGTATTTATAGTATTAAATTTCAGGGTAAGAAAAAGTCGTGTGAGTGACACACCAGATTATTTTAAATAACTACGTATTTTGAGATTCCGTGAATAATTAAACAAAGTTTTTAACAGTTGTTCTTTGTGAGTCTGTTATCAGTGTAACTTTAAAAACTAAATACCGGCAGGGAACTCAAGCGTTATATTTTAAAGTTCATATGAAATTCATACTTGAACAGTTTGATCAATATTGATAAGTTTCAACGAGTGATACGGATTAAAGTTGTCAATAAATGTGATTGAAAGTTATTGTTGAACATAATTTTAAATTTAATATTAGTCGTGAATTCTATAGAAATGTAGATATTAGTTTCAAATGTGGGTTGAGAAGGGTGGTACTCCCCTCCGCCCTTCCCACAGAAAATTATTTGTCAAATTAAATTATTCGTAAAGCTAGCTTAAATTCTTTTTACTATAGAATTTTATACAGTACTTGATATTTTATTCCTCAATCTGAATTTCTCTTTATAAAATTTAAATGTAGGGTAATAAAAAGTCGTGTGGGTGCCACACCAGATTATATACTTTAAAATAAAATTTATTATTGAAAATCTGCTTAATTTAGTAAAAAGTTTTATATAACTTGTTAAAAAAATTTTTTGTATATTGTCAATCGTGGCATTATCAGTAAAATATCAGATTTATGTACAAAGTATTCATATAATATTAGTATTACGCGCAATGAAAAACTATATAAAATAAAATGTGATCATATATGTCCTATAAATAAGTCTCTGAACGATTGTCTTCTAAATTATTATGTTACTCACATCCGTAATACAGGTGAAATCTATAATAATAATAATAATATTAAAAAAAAAAAAAAAATAACTGAATAAAAAACCACAACGCCTAGACGTATCTTCACCACAGAAATGTAAACATCTTTTCTTCGAAACCACGAACGAGAGGCGTAGCCAGATAAAGGGTGTGTCAAAGAGGAAAATCGGCACAAATTTGTAAAATTTTTGGACTTTCTTTGCAAATTTAATTGATTTAAAATTTTATTAAAATACAGGATTTTTTTCCGCATTGAATTAAACTCTTTGAGATTGACGCAGCTTTTTAAATTCTGTTTTAAAAAATTGAAAGAGTTTTTTATAAGCCATTTAATGCATCAACCCAAATATTGCAATAAAACAGCTTTCTTAAAAAACAACTGTTATTTTTTCATAAAATCTACAAAAGCTGCGTCAGTTTACGAAATGAGAGTAATCCAATAAAAAAAACCGCATCTCAATCAATTAATATGTCACTGTTTTAAGTGCAAAGAAAGTTTTACATAGGATAACATTGGATTTTAGAAAAGGAAATGCTGAGTGAAGAGGGCCCTTAAGAGAAATATTTTTGATCCAGCCTTAAACGCTTTATTCAATTTTATTTCATATGCGTTTATTATGTATTATATGTTTAGTATTTAAATTTTTCTTATTACTCATGGTTTACTTAATCTGCATATCATAGATTTTGATTCAACAGATTTTAAAAGGTTTCCAAAAATTTATTTAGATTATAACTGAATTTAGAAAATACTGTAAATTAGTAAATTTACACAAGAGGTTTTAATTAGTCGTAATATTCAAGCGAAAAAATTTCAAACCAAGGGGCAATGTGGTCTAATTTTTTGGAAACAAACTTAAAGTCTGTCTACGACCAGAGTCTAAAATGGGAAAAAATTAATTCTGGCCCCTGCAGATATTTCGTTCAAGCTAATCGTTTTCCATTTAGAGATGCTTCTTCAGATTGTTAAGCATTCTGAACTTAAAGATCTGAAACCAGAAAATCCATAAAATATAGTCCTTCATTATTATTTAAATATTTACTTTCTTAATATTCAATGGAAGAAAATATTTAATTCGTAAAAATTTTCATTTTTCCCTTCTTTGATTTACATGTATTCAGAGACTCGGAACACGATTTGAACATAAAAAAAAGGTATATATATATATATATATATATAATATATGGCTGTCTTTCTGTATGCAAGTGACAAAAATTGTAGCCGCTTTAGCTCAAGAACTATTGCACAAAATTTCATATAAAGTTATATTTAGTTAAACAAAATTGACTTGTTTTTGACATATTAGGTGTTATGCTTCTCTGAAATGACAATCATAGGCGTTCGTCATGAAAAACTAGTATATTTTGACGAATCACAAAACTTTCATCTATATTATTCTATGCAACAGCGTCACTTTCTATTCAACATGTATACAAGTATTTAACCATAGCTTCTCAAAATAAAAGTTTTACATATGAAGTTTAGAGCAGTTTTCATCAACAGATACTGAGATGTAGCCACGTGAAAAATTACAATTGCAGCTCCACTTATCGGCCGATATAGACCTAAATTAAATCAGCATTTGTTTCAGAGTGGTTATCTCACATATCGAGATTTATACAGTTATATACCATAGAAGTTGATATTTAGTCTACCTGTTCACAACGAAAATTGCAGCTCAGTATCGCCATCTGTTGCTCGATATACACCAAAATTAAATCAATATAGTGTTTTATAATAGTTCTCTCAAAAACCAAATTTTATGCAATTATATACAATAGAATGTGAGATATAGCCTCTACGTTTTCGGGAAAAATTGCAGATAACAGCACCACCTATCGACCGATAGACACCCAAATTGATTCAGTGTAATGTCTCATAATGGCCTCCTTACATATCAAGTTTTATTTGACTTTAGGCAACAGATAAAGAAATATTTATATACTTAATATTAATGCGAAGTATTAAATATCTTTATGGCATTAAAAATGTTATTGCTGAAAAAGTACATTTACAGTTAAGCAAAGTAAAATGCACTTTCATGTAATAAAATGACTGAAAATGAATTGGCACTGCACTAGATCAACGTATTAAAGTAAAATGAATAAATGAAAAAAACAAAATTCCCGACCATTTTTCTCTATTTATATTTCTGTAAACTGTTTTTTTTTTTTTTTTTCCTACCAAAGATATCAAAAGAAATTTTTTAAGACTGTCGATTTTTCATTTATGGTTATTATATTTTAAACTTTTCAGGTCAGAAAAAATATCCTTCATATAATAAATTCAGCATTTATTTCTGCATATGTCTGTTTTCGAAAAAAAAAAAAAAAATAGTTATTTAAAGTTTTTTTTCTTTTTTAATATATATATATATATATAGATGTACATACATATATAGATATTCAGAACGTACAGAAGAAATATAATATTATCAGTACATACAGTTGGAATTTTAATTTGATTTAATATCATTATTCAAACAATTAATATGATCAAAAACAAAGACCACCCAAATCAAACCAAAAAAGAAATAAATTACACAAGCAGAAATGGATCAATTGCTTAAAAAAAAAACTAATTGTATTGCAACTGCTATTGTGAAATTTTAAGAAATACTTTTTAAAGTTCTGAAAATGCTTAAAAAATTATCTATTTAAGAGTTAAAAAAAAAAAAAAAAAAAAAATACCAATTTGATATACCGAAAAATTTTCTTGTTTCATTTTGAAAGTATTTCTGTCGGTACTTGTATAATTCTAAAAATTAGTAAAATTAATTTTCACTTTATAAGTACTACTACTACTATTAATTCCCTTGTATTTCTTATTTATTTATTTTACATAATAATATTCCAGTATTCTATTCTCTAACACAAAACCTAAATATTTTATTTTTAAAAACAGATATATTTTTCTTTCCAACTAATTACCACTTTTTATTTAATTAAAAAATCTTTTATTTATTTATTTTTTAATTGAAAGTGGCTTTGAATATTATTTTTTATTTACTTATTTATTTATTTATTTTACTGGTAAACAATTACTAATTTCCATCGAGCGTTAGCCTTTTCTTGAGTGAATCCGTTTTATACTTTCTCCCTCTATGCGTCGTCAGTGTCTTTTTCAGTAATGCAAAAAATACTTCCTTTTTATCAGATAGTATCTCTTTTTATGTGTGCGATATTATTTTTACAGCTACGAAGAAGCAGTTAAAAAACATGTATGAATAAAAAAAATTCACGAACATTATCTTTTGACCATAATGTCTTCTACCTCAGGGTCATAAAAAAAGAACATAATATATCATTTAGTTTTGTTCTTTCAACTTTTATGACGTTTTTATTTGCTTCAGCTTTTTATTTAGAAGGATAATCAAAATTTAAGCACTTCTATTTTCTTAAGTAATGGCGTGCTTTCATTGCTTTGTAATCAAAATTTACTAAAACAATGGAATTTAAAGCTTCACGCTTAATTTAATTAAGGAATATTTTGAGGTTTTTCCTTTGTTTCTTTCTTTCTTTTTTTTTTTTTTTTTTTTTTTTTTTTTTTTGATAATGTTAAGAAATTCACGAGATTTTTGCACGGTTTTCTTAATATTTTTAATTCGAAAATTTACATATAAAAGTAATGGATAAAATTAAAAATGGTTAAAATTGGTTAAAATCTATTTAGACATTAATAAAATTAAAATTTTTAATGAATATAATAATATTTTTGGGGGAAACCTTAATGAAATATATTTGAATTATAAAGTTGTTAAAAAATGAAAAATTACAATTATTTTCTTCTAGAAAAGAATTATTTAAGTAATTTTAAACCCATTTTGAAAATGTTTGAAGTATGCGTTTGAGAATACACATTTTTCTTTAGAGAATTCACCTATAAAACTTTTAATCAAAGATGTCTGATTATAAATTATTTTTAGCTGTACACTAAAATATATGTAAACGCCTACGCATGCGAAATAACGCATAAATTTAAACATCGATAGGTTAGGTGCTCCAGTGATTGGCATGCTCCAATAATTGACATCTATCCCGAAATAATTAATAAATAAGAAAAATAATAAAAGCATATATTTCACATATAAGAATTTTAACATTTTTATGTCAAACACTGGAGTATAGGGTGCTAATAACTGGTAAAATGAATAACTAGCAGGGTTAAACACTGGAACATAGGGGGGGGGGGGGGGCAATTACTGATAAAATGAAAAACTGGCTGTGTCAGTTACTGGAACATTGAGTGGGTGTCAAATAAAAACTCATAAAAAAAAAAAAAATAATAATAGTTGTTATCAAATGTATATATTTTAACATATATGTGGTTCTGAAGGTCTTTCATACCACATGTACTAACTTAAGATTTCTAAAATATTTTCTGATGACTAGAATATTAAAAACATCATCGATTGCTCTAAAAGTGTCAATCACTGGTGCACTTACCCTATATATATATATATATATATAATTTAATTCTTTTCTGATTTGATATGAGTGGTCTGCGATTATGATCTGAATAATTGTTTTAATGCTGAGGTTGAATCATCTTTGAATTTCATAAAATTTTGCACTGATATTATTATATTTTATTATTGTATTACTATATATATATATATATTGACTTTGTCTTACCCAAACATGGTAGAGAAAGTATTGTTTTGGGGTCAAATTTTGAAATTCTGTTTTTGATATAATCATACGTTTTGGGGACCTCTGGATTTAAAAACCTGATTTTCTGTTGGTCAGTGTGCTGTACTTATTGCTTATACGATTTATCGAAATTATACAGGGTTGCTCAAAATTTGTCAGAAGTTTGGATGAGCGGTGTATGTGGAAGTTCTTTGAATAAATAGATTTTTTATTTTAATTATTATTTATTATGTTATGTAAATATTAAATGTTTTATAAATACAGCTGCAATATTCAGAAGGGGACTTCGGGTTGTAAGGCTGCGGCAGCCTTCCTCACGCAAAAATGTACACCAAAAGTAATTATTTCTAAAACAAATTTATTCTTTTTAAAAAAAAATCTTGCTATTGATAAAATACAGTATTACCTGTTTTAAAATTTGAACTGTAAGGCTATGCCCATATTAATTTAAGACAAGAAAAAGTATTGTTTGCGCCAAACCGGATTACTTTTTTAATATTTATCTATTTTATTTTTTATTTATTTATTCAATAATATTCTCCCTATTTGTGTAATTAAATTCTATAACACCAATAATACAATATATCATAATAAATTTTAATTAGAAATATCACTCGGAAATAAATATACCATAAATAGCATTTTGCTAAAATGTTTTGCATTTTTTCAGACCAGTTAAAATAAAAACTACTGAAAGTTTAAAATTTGTAATGATTTCACGTGTAAACATATTAAAAAAAAAAAAGAATAAAATCACTTTTAAAACACGTATATAATTTTTTTTTATTAAAATCAAACACAAAGCTTTTCGCTATCATTAGCATCTTCAGGTGTTGTTAATTAGCAGCAGAGTAGACAGCATTATATACTGGAGAAGTTCAATACAGTTACACTTAAAAAATAAGTCTTGTAAAAATCACGAGTCATTTAAAATCACTTGGCGTCACACTATTAAAAATAATGAAATGAAAAATCCCTATTAAATATAATGATGAACTTTATTACTACATTGGGCAAACACGACGCACGCTTAAAGCTAGAATAAATGAACACATTCGAAATGTTAAAGAGAAAAAAAGCTCTATTCTAGTTGAATTTCTTTACGACAATCATAAAGCTATTCCTCTGTGGTCCCAGACCGAAGTAATTTCAGCACCTCGTGACTTCCAAGAGCTTCACTGACAGAAGCAATAAATATTATTAAATACAATAGAGTTATTAACTTTAAGGTTGCTGCGTCTCTACATAAAATATGGCACACTTTGTGCTTATGAGATTACTGAAATTTTTGGTTGAAATCCATTTTTCGAGTTTTTATTGTTTGCATTTAAGTTTTGGTTTCTTCGGGGAATATCGACAATGTAAAGCTAATGTGACCTTCCTGGACCTTAACCTTGCCTCATGGCTGCATTTGACTTTTTAATTTCGTTGACGGCTGTTATCGAGACTTCTGATCTTCCTACTCGGGATTTTGTGTGTGCTTCTGCAAGTGTTTCTTTGCCATGTAGTTCTGGTGCAACTCTTTGTGAACTGGACCTTCTTTTTGTGTGTCAACGTTTTTCTACAGAACTTGCTGTGTAACCCTAGTGCGACGCCAAGTGATCTTAAATGACTCGTGATTTTTACAAGACTTATTTTTTAACTGTAACTGTATTGAAATTCTCCAGTATATAATGCTGTCTACTCTGCCGTTAATTAACAACACCTGAAGATGCTGTTTTAATAATAGCGAAAAGCTTTGTGTTTGATTTTAATAAAAATAATCTGGTGTGTCACTCACACGACTTTCTCTTACCCTGAAATTTAATACTATAAATACAGGTTGGAGATTAAGAGGTAAGATAACGAGTACTGTTATGTAAACCTATGTTAAACAATTCATATTAGGCTTCTGAAAAGTTTTATATGATAATTAGTTCTGAGTGAGGGGGGCTACCGCCCCCCTCAACCCCCCGTTTCATTAATGCACCTACATTTATATAGAATTTAATTCGGTTATTAAAAAAATATTTCTCTTTTTAAAAAATAATTTATTAAAATTATTATTTATTAAAATTATTATTTAAAAAAATTATCTTTTATGATAAGGCAGACGATTTTCATATTAGAGAAGTAGTTTAACACCAAATATCCAAAAAAAGTCCATTTTATTCTCAATAAAAAAAAAAGTACGATTTTTTTTTCTGTTTTTTTTTCGTTAAAAGTAAAAAAAAATCGATAACTTTGTTTTAAATTATCGCAGATCGATGGTTCAACCATTCGTTTTAAAGGTATTTTCGAGCTCTTTTGAAAGATACCCATCATGAAAATTTACTCCCCTCGAGGGGGGACTTCCCCCCCAGGGGGGGGGGAGGCTCCTACATACACAAAAAAAAAATTTCCCAGTTAACTGTCTCTATTACAAAAAATATATATTTGTTTCATTTGGTTTAGTGCAGTCTATAGACGTTAAACTCTATTTTCCTGCAATTTCCCCCATAGACGTAATGTATTAGAATTCTCTTGATTGTCCCTGTACACGAACCATTTGCTTGATCTTAACGAAAAGCTTACTGTAGCATCCCTATATGATACACATTTAGAATACCAAGTTTGAACTTTCTGCCATAATTTGTTTTTGAGATATGCTGATAACAGACAGACACACAGACACACACACACACACAGACACACAGACACACACACAGACACACAGACCATTTGCTAAAAACATGATTTTCGTATTCAGGGGACCTCAAAACGTGTAAATATAACAAAATTTCGCGTTCGAAAATTTGAGCCTAAAACAATACTTTCTCTACCTTATGGGTAAGAGAAAGTAAAAAATTATGTATACGTGTTTTAAAAGTGATTTTATCCTCTTTTTAATTTTTTTCAGAGCGTTTTTGTATACAGTATACCACATTATATTCAACAAATTTAGAAGAAATATTTTAAAAATTAAGTAAAGGAAAGCTTTGGTAGCAATAAAAAGCACTGAATATCTGATGTTAAATGATGAAGAATAGGAACTTTGTTAAAAACATTATTAAAAAATGTTTATACTGCAAAATATAATGTAAAACTTATTAGCAAAAAATGGCCAATGTTTTATTTAACCCTTTCAGTCGCAGTGTTCCCGCTGATGGAACACCTAATTTTAATTCTCAAGTGCATAAACTCATCCCGGAATTTTTTTAGCAAAATTTTACATTTATAACATAGCAGAAAAAGCCCTTTTTTTAACGTGAGAATTTAAAATTTCTTCTATTTTAATTATGTTCGTAAATTCCGGTGGCAGTATAATTTAAATTATCCGAATTACCTTGCGCCGCAAAGGGTTAAAATACTCCGGAATAAATTGAAATGTAGGGATCTATGCAACTTTTAAGAGTTTTTGTTGTCGATAATGTTTACTTATAAAGTAATTTATTTATTAAATTAAATATTACTTGAATTTAATAAGGTTTACTTACAGATGTTTCAAACCGAAAAATTCTCCAAAAGGAACAATGGTAATTTTTTATTTTTTTAATATTTATGATCAGCTATGTGTCTAAAAGCCATTTTTAAAATTAGTTTAATAATTTTTTAAATAAATTAAGTAGTGAACGTTAAAGGGTTAAACAGGTATGTTATCTTACGCATTTTTTTTTTTTTTTTTTTTTTTTTTAAAGGGGATCATTTAAGGCTGCCTTCCCCTGTTTAGTTATTTCAAAAAACATTTAAAAGAATTTAAATACATTTTCTTTATAGAAATTTAGTGATGAAATATTTGTGTCAGTGTAACTCGAGATAATTTCAGTTAAAGTTTTTCTACATTTGGAAATTAAAATTTCCTTGTTGATAAAGAAAGAAAAGTGTTTCTAGAAATGATTTACTGGATAATAAAATCGATTTAAATAGAAAATATTTTTGAAAAAATATTATAAATTTAAGATACGTACGAATTGTTTTCTAATTTAAATGTTATGTAATTTTTACTTGAATTACCAGTATTACTTTGATCTTGCAAATCATATGAATAATGGAAAATACTGTACGTAAATTAATAATGTAAAATAAATAAATTATTTAGAAGGAAAAAAAAAACCATTGAATTGAACATTACAGATCAATTGTTCATTTTTTTTGTCTTTTATGAATATTTTTGAGTAATTTCCTGGTGTAAGTTAATACACATCCGTCAAATTTGTTTTTATCTGTACATAAATTACCTAACATGTGCTTTTATAAAATTAACTGTATGAATAAAATGGGAAATTGAATTGCTTTATAAATGAAAAAAGTAAAAAAAAAAAAAAAAAACTCAAATCAAACGTACTAACAAGAGTTTAAACTAATATTCGTTTATTTTCAGCAACAAACACTCCACTATTGTATTTAAAGTTTTAGATATTTAACCGTTAACTGCCGAAATTGATATTTCCATGTATTCCGACTCAAGAAATTCATATTCCCATATAAAACTACAAAAAAGGGGATCCATCAATGGTATATGCGTCCACATGCATAAACAGTATTGTCATGCACCGGTGGTTCACCCCCACCCCCCCCCCACACACACACACACACTCTCTCTCAAAAAAAGAAAGAAAGAAAAAGAAAACTATAATGATCCATCATGAAGTCATGCGCCAAAATGTCGTAAATGATTTTTAATTAGTTATTTATCCATCAGAAGATAATCTGACTGTCATCTTTTAACCTTTTGAAGGGCAGTAGGATATATTTTATATCACCAAATTTTAATTTCTAACTCGCTCCTTAAATTTTTAAATAAAATTTTACTTTTATAGGAAAAGCTTAATTTATATCTTTTTTTTCCAACATTGTTCGTAAATTTTGGTGGCTCTTCATTTAAAATAAGAAAAATTACCTTGCGCTTCAAAAAATTAAATGATATTCCGTCTAAACTAGGCCTGGAAATATCCACTCGCTACTCAGCGAATAAACAGAATAAACGGACGACTTAGAATTAATTAAATAACTCGTCAATTTTCTCTCGTCTCCTTGATGTGTGAGATGGCCATTATCATAAAGACTACTGAGTGAATTTGGGTGTATATCGGTCGCAGATGGCACTGTTATTATTCACTTGTTATTTCAATCTGTAAAGCTCTATCTCAACAACTGTTGGATGGAATTGCATGTGTTAAATCTTTATTGTTAAGAAGCTATGTTTAAATTTTTGTGTATGTTGATCGATATATGTGGCGTTATTGTATAGAATGCTATAAAAGAAAGTTTTGTGATGGCTGCAACATACAAAATTTTACGTTTCGGAAAAAAGAAGTAAGTTTAAAAAGCAAATTAAACAATAAGAAATTATTTTTTATAATTTCATTTATTATATTTGTTTGAGAAGATTTAAAACATTCATTTAAAACATAATTTTAAAGTAGTTTATTTGAATGTATTTGTTTATTGAAATGTGAATAGGCATTATCAGATTAACATAGGTGGTATTCTATATTTGTTACTTTAAAATAACAATTAAAAAAAAAAAGAATGCTGTAATAAATCATTAGAACGGTAAATAGATTAGGTAACTGCGAAGAAAATAACTCTCATAAAGCTGAATTAAAAATAAATAGACGAAAGTGTTATTTTTCTGGATATTTTATTGCCATAGAATTTAGAAAATATTTCATATTAATTTTCCCTTGTAGAACAAAGATAAATTATAGCCTTTCTATATTACGTTTGAGCCATTATATACTCCGATTAGATAAAGCTTATTAAAGGTGCCGAATTGGTATTATCTAGTAGAGCAAGAACATTTAAATGTTCACTAATAAATAGGTCTAAGTTTACATGAAATAATTTTTTTTTCTTTGATAAAGAACCGAAAGTTCTATGATTATCGTACCAAATTGTTTATCTATATATATAAAATCGTTCTTCTTGACTGAGGGAGTGAGTGAGTGGGTGATTCATCATCGCCCAGACCAAACTCCTGAACCTAAAAGCATGAAATTTTGTGACAATGTTCTTTCTATGACGTAGGTATCCACTAAGAAGCGACTTTACAAAATTCGCCCCCCAATGGGAGGGGGGGGGAGGGGGCAAAACGTGATTTCACAAAATCCTTCATATCTCAAACTAGAGGTCTGCACGGGCCGGAATTTTGAGGCCCGGGCCCCGCCCATCCCGTACGAGAGCTTTGCTTGCCCGGGCCCGGCACGGCCCGTTCATTTTTTGCCAGTGTACGGCCCGGCAGGGCCCGGACAAAAAACGATAAAATCAGTCCCGGCCCGGCCCGATTCAGAAATATCATTATTACAGTCGTACAGAAGGCACAGACAGACAAAAAGTCAAATCGAAAATATTAGCACTCATCAAACAATATAGGGCGGTATTTAAAATGGTTATTACCACTAAAAATGTACGTTCAACCATTTCCTCTTATGTACCGTAATGTGTACGAATCTTTCATGTGATCCTGTAAACAAAATTTTAATGGTAATCCAACCATATTCTATAGGAAAGAGGATTTTGTACATGCTAAAAATATTGCTACTTTCATTCAGTGTACTGGAGAAAAGAAAAAGGAGTTTAGAGAAAAAGTTACAGCGGCAGTATTTTTATAGCCTTCATACCAGCTAAACTGTACGGACGGACCGTAGCGAACAAAGCCTTATACACAGTAACGTATCTAATTTCTTTTGTTTGATAATATGCGCAAGCTTGTAGTGACATGCATACTATTTTGAATAAGAAACCATTTAATATTACTTGAAATAAAATACATTAATTTCGAGACATGCTAAAAATATTTGCGGAAAATCAGATCGCGAACAGAAAGACTGATAAGCAATTACATTAAAGTTACAGACATTTTTTAACAAAATAAAATTTTATGTGATATACCAGCCTGTAAAATTATGTGAAAAAAATGGCTGAAGAAATATCTTATCATTTTCAATTTTCGTTGATTAACGATGAAACCAGAAAAAGATTCGGCCGACACGGCCTGAAAAAATTTCATTCAGGCCCGGCCCGAGTATACTAAAAAAAATTGAGCCCGACCCGGCCCGAGCTTGCAAAACATTTTTAAGCCCGGGCCCTGCCCAGCCCGAGAACATATTGAAAAATTCGGCCCGAACCCGGCCCGTAAAAGTTTTGCTTTAAAATATAGCTAGCATAAATGTCTAAAAATCGATTTCAGAAATTCGGTCCCCATTGGGGGGGGGGGGGGGAGATGAGGCGAAACGTGATTTCACATGCGTTAAACGTGATTTCACATAATCATATATCTCATAAAAAAAAAAAAAAAAAAAAAAAAAAAAAAACAGATATACGTGAAATTTTAACTCTAAAATATAGCTAATGCAAATATCTAAAAACTAATTTCTGGAATTTTAGAAATTCAGCCCCCAGGTGGGGCCACAAAAGGATGGGGGGCTATAGGGCAAAAACAAATAGAAATACAGTTAGGCCGTTCAAAATTGGTACAGATAGGTTTTAAAGGAATGCAAGTCGAATGGGGATATTTTCGAAAGTGCAAAGTTATTAAGAGGGGGGAGGGGGAAAAATAAAAATAGAGTTAGATCGTTCAAAATTGGTACATAGAGGTTTTCGATACCTACAAATCAATTGCGAATATTTTCGAATTAGTAAAATTATTAGGAAGGGCGGGAAGGAGGGGGGGGGCGTTAAGGAGGGGGCTATGGGGCAAAAACAAATAGAAATACAGTTAGGTCTTTCAAAATTGGTACAGCTAGGTTTTAGAGGCCTTTACGTCGAATGAGGATATTTTCAAAAGTGTAAAGTTATGAGGGGAGGGAAGGGGGCAGGGGGGGAGATGAAAATAAAAATAGAGTTAGATCGTTCAAAATTGGTACATAGAAGTTTTAAAGGCCTCCAAGTCGAATGGGGATATTTTCGAAAGTGTAAAGCTGTTAGGAGGGACGGGGAGGGGGAGGGACAAAAAAATAAAAATAGAGTTAGATCGTTCAAAATTGGTACATAAAAGTTTTAGAAGCCTGTAAGTCAAATGGGGATATTTTCTAAAGAGTAAAGTTATTAGGAGGACTGGGAAAGGGGAGGGGTGGAGGGGCAAAATAAATAGAGATAGATCATTCAAAATTGGTACATTGAGGTTTTCGATACCTACAAATCAATTACGGATATTTTCGAATTTGTAAAATTATTAGGAGGGGCGGGAAGGGAGGGGGCAGAGGGGAAAAAATAAAAATGGAATTAGATCGTTCAAAACTGGTGCATATATGTTTTTGATACCTACAAATCGATTGCGGATATTTTTGAATTTGTGAAATTATTAGGATAGACGGGAGGGGGGGGGCGAAGGGTAAAAATAATAGAAATTAGAGTTAGAGCGTTGAAAATTAGTATTATTAAGTTTTAAGGCCCGATAAATCGATTGAGGATATTTTCGAAAGTATAAAATTATTAAGAGGGACTGGAACGGTGGGCGCAGGAACAATCGCTCCGTGCGCGCAGGTGTACGCTGGCGCAGGCAGTGGGAGGTCCGGACCGATTATCCCACCGAAGAGAGAAGAGTTTTTTTTACATTTTTTTTCCTTTCCGATAATATTGTGAATGTCGAACATAAATGCGCACGCGCAGCGCACAATGGCCTGCGCTGCCGAAGGCAGTGGAAACTCGGTGCGACACTTTCCTGATCAGATTTTTTTTTCTCTCTCTGTTTTTTTTTTTTTTTTTTTTTTTTCATATGATAAAAATTAATGCAATTTTGAGAATTCATTAATTATAGTAATTCATTTAAAAAGAGGGACCAGCCAAGTGGGCGTAACCTGCTAGTTATTTATAAATTTAATTAAAATGAATGTACTTTTTCTCTTGTTTATTCTTCTTATTATTTTTTTTAATTCTACTATTTTAAAAGTTCTTTAGTTTACAGGATTATAATAAAAGCTATTTGTCTTCATTTTTATGAACGAGAAGAGAGAAGAAAAAAAGCAGACGCCGATTTAGTTTTTTATTTTATTTAGTTTCTTTTATCATAAGAAGATTCCATTGAAAAAAAAAAAAAGGTTTTATAAATAATTTATTTTCATCTTTTCTTAAATTCTATAACTTTTAGTAACATTTTGTTCCCCCTTGATACACACACACGAATGAAGATCATTAATTTAGATTCTGGGTAGATAGGTAAAGTGTCTCTTCGTCTTCAATCGAGTTACAGAGCAATAATTGCATGTAACAAATCTGTAATTTAGTGCTATATATCAATACTATTATAGATATACATTACTATGTAATAATATATTTTATTTGTTTGATTTTAACGTTTAAAGTATTTCGAAAGTATTAAATGCATAAAATCTAGCTGAATAAATATAGGCAATTTTGTAACAATTTTAATTCTTGCTTACAACACTATTTCCTGATTTTTCTTTTTTACGCTTTATTATTATTATTATTTAACATGATGTTCTGTCTGCTTGCCTAAGGGTCAAATTTTGCAGTCAATTTCTAACCCACTTCCATCAATCTGATTTTGCTCAACGTTTGCACATTAGTTCTTAGCCGATGACAATACAGTATTCACGGAGTGTTAGGGATGTGTCTCGCCAGAAGCAGTACCAGGGCAATATTCTAATTGCCTGTGTTAATTCTTGCGATTCATTTTTAATGTTTTTTCATCGATTGATTCCCCCTTTACACACACACACGAATGAAGATCATTATTTTAATTATGGGTAAATAGGTAAAATTTTATTTCGTCTTCAATTCAGTTACAATGCAATAATTGCATGTAACATATCTATAATTTTGTACTATATATCAGTGCTATTATATATTGCATGTATTTTTTACTACTTAATAATATATTTTATTTGTTTGATTTTAGCTGTTAAAGTATTTCAAAATAATCAAATGCATAAAATCTAGCTAAATAAATATTAGCAATTTTGTAACAATTTTAATGCATGTTCACAACATTAATCCTTTTTTTTTTTACGCTTTATTATTATTATTTAACATGTTGTTCTGTCTGTATGTCTATGTTCAAATCTTGCAGTCATTTTATAACCCACTTACATCTATCTGATTTTACACAAAGTTTGCACTTTAGTTCATAGCTGATGACAATACAATATTCAAGTAATATTAAGGATCCATTACACCAGAAGCAGGTAGCAGGGCAAAAATCTGCCTGCCTGTGTTAAATTTTACTATTCATTATTAATGCTTTTCAATCGAACTTATTTTACTCAGATATCGAACGGGACTCCATAATCGATGACAGTGTGATAAAGAATTATTTTAGGAATCCTGTCTCATCAGGGGTAGGTCCCAGGAGATAAAAGTGTCGCCTGTGTCAAATCTTGTTTTTTTTTTTTTTTTTTTTTTTTTTTTTTCCTTTACTTTCGATGAATCAGATTTTTTAGTACATTTCGGAATAACAGTGTGTTTTTATTTATTTATTTTTAATCTATGAGTATTTACTTTCAAATGATAATAAATGGCAAATTTTCTCGTGCTTTTTAGCCAAATCATTTCTATTAGAAATGTTTAAACTTAACGCATGCCACAAGTATATTTTCAAACTCTAAACATTTACTATTCTTACTAAAGTTAGAGAAAGAAAAGAAAATTTTAAAATATATACTCATTACAAATTCTATAGTTCACGAAAAAGTTCTTAAATATGAGAAATATTTTATTTTAGTGCCATAGGTGTATTTCTTTCAAATAACAATTTTGCAACGTCTCGAATCTTGTAGATCGTACGAAATATTTTTGTTCCTTGGTATCAAGTTAAAATGAATAATTCATAACCGATATTAAGATTTAAAAAAAAAAAAAAAAAAGCATGTAATGCCCTGTTTTACTTTCTTTTATAAAAAAAAAAAAAAAAAAAAGAAAGAAATATTGGATTCGCGAAAATTTTGGACTCCGTTTTTTGATGGATTTGCGCGTCTTGAGATGACCTGAACACGGTTTGATTACTTTTAGAAAATGTCTATCTGTGTGGCCGTATATCTGTGTGTCTATGTGTGTGAATTAAAAATGGTGTAGACGCTGTATCTCATGAACCAATGAACGAAATTTAACAAAATTTAGTATTTAGTTGGACTTTGATCTGAACCAGTGCTGAATACATTTGAGGATTAATCGGTCAACAGAACAGATGGCGCTGTTGTCATATTTTCATGTTTTTTAATAAGGCAGTATGGGACAAAATTTCGCATAAATATATATAATAAAAATTATTTTTAAGTTTTCGAAGTTATTATAATAAAATCTATGTATAATAATAAGAGTCAACCAGAAAAAAAAATTGCATGTGTCGAGGCCGTGCTTTCCTCCCTTGGGTTGAAAATTTTTAGTATGGGTATCTTTCAAAGGAACTCATCAATACCCTTAATATGAATGGTTGAATCATAGATCTGTGATAATTTATAACGAAGTTATCAATTTATCTTCTGCATAGCATAAAATTCATTTTCTCTGGACATTTAATGTTATACTTCTCTGTGATGAAATTGGTCTCCATTTATAATGGAAAATAGTTTTGATAAATAATAATTTCAAGAAATAACATGTATAGCGAGAATTTATATAAGAATATCTAGATCAGAATCCTGTGGTGACCACAACGTGCTGATTTATCTTAATATATATTTTTTTTTTTCATTTTGTGTTTGTGTGGGGAGTGGGATTAGAGAAGTAATGAAACTGTGCAAAATAATAAGTATTATTACGTTATTTTATTTATACAAAGTTTGTGTAAGTATTTGTTCGGTTTATATTTAGCTGATAATCGTGTTGTATTAGATTGAAATAAAATTTGTGTTGCCGTGATAACTAGAAGTAAAACAGGCGTTTGGAGTTTTTGATGTTTTAAACTTTTCTTATAGAAGATACTATAGATAGGGCATATCAAAAAGGATATTTTTTAACTCTGTCTCTCTCTCTCTCATCCTCTATCTTTATGCTAATGTTCTTTTTCTTTCAATCTACGGTATAACTGTGGTTATCTATGTGATGTAGAAATCACATATATTTTAAAAATTATCTATTTAATTTTAATTCAAATCTATTTTATCGCTTTTTATAACAATTCACTCGTGTATTCAATATCAATCTTTAGTAACTGCCGAATTCTTCCTCTATCAGTAAGATTAAAAAAAAAAAAAATGTAAAAGATAATCAATCTCCTTGCATATTCTCATAATCATTTCCTATCATAAAGTGTAACACATGGCTCATTTTATTTATGTTCCTCCCAAATCACAGTAGCCTTATTTCTAACGTAATTTATTCAGTTAGTCAAAATTATCCTTGAACACAATTAAATTATAGCTATATTTTATGTATATCTATCCATTGCGGTTTACTTTTCTCATGATGAATGCCTGGCGAAATTTGAGATTTTCATAGGGTTATCATATTATGGCAATCCTACTCTGTATTCAAAATTGTTAGCCTAATTTGAGTGTAACGTATCTTTAAAGAACCACTTTTTATGTGTTCTTGCTGGCGATGAAATTAAATGTCAATATGTAATAATAATTTGAATTTGGCTGAAACTTGATCATTCTTCTGTGATCGCTCCTGCTTAGAACATACGGATGTAGTTCTTAAAATATGAAAACGTTAGGGGCACCTTCCCTCCTTATTTTATGCAGCAAGTCAATAAAAAAACTGTGCACAAATTTTTGTCAAATTTTTATTGATTTCTGAAATTATCATTTTAAACACCTCTGGATAGAATCTTGGTTATTTTAATGGAAGAATTGCAAACTGTTGCTAGCGGCAATCAACGCAAGAAGAAGAAGTCTTTTTCACCTATACGAAAATATGGCCTAGTGGAGACCATCAAATTGGAAACTTCTATTTACATTTTATCTACCTGCTACTAACTGCAAAAATATTCTCTACATTATCCTACGAGATATTATCTTACCTGCCACAAGAAAATCTCCATAACAATCCATTTTGTAGACCATATGGAATAAATTTTAATTATCCTCCAGCAAGTTTATTCCTAGCCTATGATAAATTCTGCTTTTATTTTATTTTATTTTAACCTCGGAAACTAATTACAATAAACAAATCCCTTTCCTTCAATTTATTCAATGCATATTACTATTGATATTATAAACAAAATAAAATCTAAATTTTTAAAAATAAAATAGAAGTATCATTTATAAATTAGTTGAAAAAATTTACTTTTTTAAATTAAAAGATAACACATATTATTATTTTTTAAGTTATTTTCTTTGAAATTCATTTAATACTAATCAACAGTAGTTTTTTTAAGTTAATAATAATTTTATTTTTGTTTGTCAGTTTGAGATGCCGAGTTCCTTTAAAATGTGCAACTACTCTCAATACTTAATGATGAATATTAATTTAACTTGTCAGTTATTCCATATTCATTCAACGGAAATTGGAAACAGACATAATGAAATATGGAAAACCGCAGAATGTTAATATTTTATATTTAATCAGTTACTGTTTGGGAGAATAATTACAGGTCAATAAATAATGAAGCATTCAGTGTACTCACATATATAATCGAAATGCCTTCAAATTCAACAAACATTGTTCTGCTTTCTTGGATTTACAATAATTTTAAAACATAAAGTATTAACACAATTATTTAAAAAGATATCAAATGTATTATTTTAAACCATGCATTTAAAATTATTTAAAAATATATTTAAAAATGTACATGAAATTTTTAATTAGTTTTGAAATATCTCTTCAAAACGTGAACTTTGCGTCTTTGGAGAAAATGTTTTGACATTCATAATTTTTAAATGATCTGACTTGCAGTTTTATCCTACAGTTTTCGTTCAGAGACAACCATGAATATAAATTATTTAGTGTTCGCAAGTTTTACCAGAAAACTTGTCATTCTTTATTGCAACTTTTCTACGTTATCCTCTTTATTCACTAGAAAACTTCTCGTCTGTCTTAGATCGTCTATCATATTTTAAGGAATGACATTTCCTTCCAGTTCAATATAATTTATCCTTCCCACAGGTTTCTCACTTTCTAATTATGTTATATAATTGATCGTATTACTCATTAATTTATAATTAGTTCTCTTTTAGAATAAAAAATATTGATCTTTTAATTTGCATGTTTAATTATTGTTGCGCACAACTCCTTTTTTAGACTCTCGATTGTTAGATTACAATTAAAATAATTATTATTTTTTTAAAACCAAAAGTCCTTGTAAACTATTTTCTGATTTACCTAAACTGTGTCAGTTTTAGTAAGATTTTATTTAATTTAAACAAAGGTATTTGTAGTGGTATAACTGAGGCACCATCATTAACCCGTTAGTAGTCGCTAGTTGGTCGATTTGCCGCCCATACTTCAGTTTTTCCAGATTTTTTTATTCAATAGCCACCAAAAATTTTTAGAAGTGGCATTTGACATACACAATAAGCGAATAAAATCGATTTAACGTCGATCACATGACTTAAAATGATTGGTGACAGTTAAATAAAAAGTTCGCAATCTGTAATAGGTGGCGCTGTCGATAGCGACTACTAACGGGTTAATATATAACATATATTATTTCTCTCAATTTCTTTCTTTCTATCTGACATTATTATTATTTTTTTTATTTACAATTTATTCCCTTAAATGCTGTAGTTAGTTCCCCCTACTTTGTCAAAGGGCACTCAAATATTCATAGTGTAAGGAGGTTTAACTTTCCTTAAATATAACTTAATTATACTTTGGGAAATTTAGGTATTCGTGGAAATTTTCAATTTCGAATTTCCTTTTTTTTTTTTTTTTTTTTGTTTGAGATATAAGAAATCCGAAAATCTCATAATTGATGTGTTGTTCATCTATTTATTGTTTAGTAAATTTGTTAGTCTGTGTACACATTATCCCAAGAACAAATGATAGTCAAATGATTGGACTAATTTTAAAAAAATCATTTTTGATACTAACAAGAACCCGATTGAGTTGCGACTTTCTAACTGGAACATTCTATTTTACAAAATTTGTATTAACATACAAATTCGAAATCTATGATCAACATGAGATTTTCATAACACGAAACGTGTATTATGAGAAATGTTTTGATCTTAAAGATATCTAACTACTTTTATTTTTTCATTTATGATACTGGCCTAACCATAATTAACTAGAAAAATTCCATTTTGAAAACTTCGTAAGTTTTTCGAAATTTAAGATTTTCTTAACATGGCAGACTAAGTTATTATTTCATATCAATTTGCATTATGGGTATTATTTACATTGGTTTTGAGGAGGTGCTCTACAGTCTTTAAGGCTCATTAGACCGGAATCTATGGCTTAAAGTGGATTTCGAACCATTAAGAACATCCATGTCGGAACTGGGATTCGAACGCTGTTCCTGGCAACAGAGGACCAGAGCGCCAACAATTCGGTTACCAGATGGGTGATTGTTATGCTGGAAATAGTTTAGAATTCAACACAGAAGAAACTGAAAACGTGTTCAAATTGGACGTTTTCGCAGATGGCGAATACATAGTCTGTAATGTTCTGATATCCGTTAGGCCATAGTTTTGCATGGAAATAAACGTAGATTTCCATAAAATTCTGTGATTTCTTGCGTGCAGCACAGGCTGTCCACACACACACACAAAATAAAAAAAAAATTCTAAAAATTACTTCATCGCAAACCATGTTAAAGTTTACTCAATTCCTTAAACTTTTACAGCATTTAAGAAATTAAGTGTCACGAGTGTACATTGCTTCATGCTATATATATATATATATATATATATATATGTACATGTATATGTATTTTTCATGATTATGCATAAAAGTTTAACCAATATTAACTTAAATAGGTACTATTAGAAACAAGTAATAAAATAACTAATTAGGTAGCAAATAAGTGATTATTTCTCCTTTCAAAATATATTTATTACTGTAAATCTGTTTTTTTTAGGGGTGGGAATCGATTAAGAGTTTTAACTGGGTTAATCGTAGTTCATTACTCGATTAATCGGTCGATTAATCGGATTTTTAATCGGTTTTCATTTTTCTTTATATAATTTTATTTCAATGATAAATAAAACTCATATTGTATATATATATATATATATATATATATATATTATTCATAAGTTTGACTAAAAAAAAAAAAATTTTTTTTTCAAGAATTTTTGTCTAATCAATTATATCTGTTTCATAACTGAAATTTAAATCAATTTTCAGAGTAATAATTAGTGATTTTAAGTGTTAATTTTATATAAATATTTTCACTTGTTCATTTTTTTTAATTTATGAATCAATTTTTCGATTCATTTTGAAAGAAACATAAAATAAATTTACACATATTTTATTTTTAAATTGCATTGTCCATCTCGCTTGTCACTATTTTTAAATGAATTCTCAAAATTTCATATCTTTATCATAAAAATCTCAAATTCTTATATTTTAGTTCTTCTTTGTCACTTCGGACTAGAACACAGAATGTTAATTTCTGTTTCTACTTCAGTAGTTACTACCAGCAATTCTGAACAGACAATAAACGCTTGAAGATATTATGAAACTCTGTTGACATTTCCCCCATCAGACGGATAGTGGAAATCTCAATCCCCCCCTTTTATTTTATTCTTTAGCATTTCTATTTTTTGAAAGCTTCTTGTTTCTGAGAATACTATTACCCTAGCCAACACATTCTGTAGAAGGCTACAGACAGGTGATGTTGCTCCAGCATGCACATTAAGCGGAATTTTGTTTAATAACTGCCCTCGCCCTTTTCTCTATCAACAAAAGTGCAACAACTTCTTTTGAGATATTTTACTTTTATTCATTCATTTATTTATTATTATTATGATTATTATTGTTTTGCCTTTTTCATTATTTGATGGATGTTTCTTAGAATGTTTGTTAGCAAATATGTGAAAAAATATTTTGTAGGCAAGGCAGAACATTTTTACTTTAATTCGTAGTTTGAAAATTTTAATCGGATTTTGAAAATTTTTAATCGAATTAATCGATCCGATTAATTCGATTAAAAAAATTGATCGAGACTAAGCATTGATCGATTAACCGAACCGATTAATCGATTAATCGGCACAGCCCTAGTTTTTTTATCCAATTGCTGAAGGGATAGGTAAAGCCATAAATACGTTTTAACTTACTGTGATGTACCATTTCATGAGATGGAGAGATGATGTGACCCTGATGAATAATTTCTTCAGTTTGAGCGCTTGCCGCTGTTTAAATCTTCAATAAGATTTTATTGTTTCTTTTCGTTTAAGTGTAATCTGGATGGCAGATTCTTGAATATATAGATAGGTTATTTCGTTCTCTATTTCTTAATAAGAATCCTCTTGTCTAAGTATGTTATAGATAGACTTTTTTTTTTTTTTTTTTTTTTTTTTACTAGTTTTTTCTGGGGATTATGTTACGGTGACTAGAATTGTTGCTTTCTTATCTTAATGAAAAAAATTAATGTACACTGGTTAATTTTTTCACATCTTTTTCAAAAATGTTACTGGTTATTTTTAATGTAGTTATTTATTAATTTACTTTGGTTCTTGCGGATTTAGGTGGCATTTTTATCATATATTTTTCATTATTTTACTCCTTTGTTACCACACACACACACATACATATCTGTGAAAGTTATTGGAAGTTATAATCCTAATCTCTCCCCACTCCATTCTTTTCCTATAAATGTTATCAAGTAACAAAGATTTCTAGTAGTAACCGTTTTCATATTGTAATAATAATAATAATTATTTTATTGTTTTTATTACTAAATGACAAGAATTTAATTCATTTTCTATTTTAAATATATTTATTATTTTAATACATACAAGGGGATACTTTGAATACTAAGTTATTTTTTTACATTTTTATTACATATATCTTTCTATATCATTACATTTCCACTTTATTAGTTCCCCATCATACTATAGGTATGGGGAACGTAGGTAATCGTGAAAATTTTCGACCTCGGTTTTTTGACTTTTCTACACGTTTTCAGGTGTGAGGAATCCGAAAATGACAAAATTTTTATGGTGTCTGTCTGTAGGGTGTCTGTTAGTCTGTTAGTCCGTTAGTTTGTTAGTCTGTGTACACGATATCTCAAGAACAAATTGTCGTAGAGAGGTCAGATCAGTTTTAAAATATTACTTTCGACACTGGCAAGAACCCTATTCATTTGCAACATTCGATTTTAAAAACTTCAGCAGTTATTCGAAATTTGCGATTTTCTTAACATGGGAGAATAGGACAAAAATTCACTTAAACGTGCATTAAATGGAAACTTTTTACTGTAAAAATGTCAGACCAGTTTTAAAATATCAGTTTTGATGCCGGAATGAACATAAGTAATTATAAACATGCTACTTTGAAATTTTCGCAAGTTATTGGATATTTACGAATTTCTTAACATGGCAGTATAGGGCAAAATTTTACATAAACGTCAATTTTGAGAGATCTTTTCATCCTAAAGATGTCAGACTACTTTTGAAATATTATTTAGGACACTGGCATGAGTATTAATGACTATGAATTTTCCAATATAAAAATTTCGTAAGTTATTTTAAATTTACGAATTTCTTAACATGGCAGAATAGAGCAAAATTTCATATAAACGTCAATCTTGAGGGATATTTTCCTCGTAAAGATGTCAAACCACTTTCGAAATATTATTTAGGATACTGACATGAATACCATAGAGTATGATTTTTCCAATTATTTAAAAAATTCGTAAGTTATTTGGAATTTACGATTTACTTAAAATGGCAGAATAAGGCAAAATCGAGCATAAACGTCCATTTTAAGGATCATAAATATATCAGACAATTTCAAAATAGCATTTATGATACTTGTATGAACATGATTGACTACAAATACTCTAATAGGAAAATTTCGTAAGTTATTCGAAATTTAAGATTTTATCAACATACCAAAATGGGGAGATATTTCATAAAAGTACGCATTTTTAGGAAAGTTGCATTGGAAATAGTAGCATGAAAATAAACTACGAAATTGATCCCAAAAAAATAAATTAATAGATTAGAATAAGATATCGAACTGAATGGTGGGTAGCCTATTAGGCGAGGATTTCGTTCTGTCACTGTGTCAAGCGTTTGGTCAAATTCATTTCTCTTAACATGAATATAATAAGTCCTGTACAAGAAATTTATGAGAACATACATATGATGGGGAACTGAGCAGATTCCACCTATGCCAACTAGTTTTTTTTTTCCTGTCGTCTTGTTAAAAATCTGTGCATAAATGCGTAATTATAATGCATTTTCTCTTGTATATAAAATAAGAATTATGAAATTTATGTAAAAATCTCTTTCAATCTAATCGAAATCTTGCCTATGTTTTTATTTATTTTTACACAAGAAAAATTTATAATGTGTTAACGCTTTGTAATATACATTGCGTAAATTTAGCAATGAAATACATTAAACTTTCTACGTTATTCACGGGAGTTTCCACAACTGGCAATTTTAGAAATTACTATTTATAATTTTTTAGTCAATTCTCTGTTCGAAAGAACGGACTTGTTAAGTTATTGTGTATTAAATTTAGTAAAGTAAAAAAAAGAAAATTCCTAATTTAAAAATTAAATTTCACAATCATAATGCAGCATTGTGTATGCATACATCTCTACGTTTTTCTGTATAGGAAAATTTAATACTCAGTTGCATAACATATACAATTTAGATTAAATGCATTTAAAAATAATTTACTAAAAGAGAAATTAATTTTTATTTCCCAATTGTTCTGTATGCATTTCACTTTGATATTAGATGGGATTCGTTGTGTATAAAGTATCCTAATGGGTAATTGCCATAATAAATATTACGTAGGGGTCACATAAAGCATTTTTTTTATACTGCTCATATCAAAGAAAAATAAAAGATAATAAGTTGTGATGAAGTATTATTACTGGTTAACTAATTGCCAAATGCAACCACGTTCTAACAAATCTCTAATGCATTTCATAAAGTGCTTTGTTATTTGTTTTTACTTTAAGGGCGTTTCGTCATTAATATCTTCCATTACTCCGAGAAGTAAAGTAAAATTAGGCCAAAGTTTAATGAGATAAGGGTGTATGTGGCAGGTGTTAATTATCCTTCATCAAGATTATTCTTTCGTAAAACAATGCTGTTTTTAAAAAAATAAATAAATAAAAAGATTATTGTACATTTAGTATTCACCGGATGCCTCAAAATTTTATTCACATTTCTTTTAATCGAAGCGACATTTTGTAAAACAAATGTTATGTTTTTAGGAATAAAGTAGTAAATTTTCGTCTTCACAGAACTTTTTTCTATATCATTTTTACACCCCTAACAACACACCCCTAACAGCACAGTTAGGGTTAACATATCCGTAGTACATCTTAAGGACGTTTCTGGGATGTCTTTTCATCTAGAAGACATCTTGAAGATATCCTGGGGAGGCAATGTGCTGTCTGGGACTCCTCCATAATACATCTTGAAGATGTCCACAGGATGTCTTTTTATCTATAGGACGTCCTGAGGATGTCATTTAGAAAACATGTGCTGTTAGGACACAGCAGTTCTACATACCGGTTAACATGCAGAAAAATTTCAGTTAAAATAACTTTTCACAATAAAAAAATGTACTTATGAATTTTTTTCGGCAATTTTAAATCATAAATGTATAGATATATAGTAATCTAAAAAATTATAAATAGTAATTAATAGTCACTCCTCCTACCGGCCGATATACGTATAAATTAAATCATAATTTTTCATAATATACATTTCACATTTCCTACATAGGTTTGGTACATGTATTGTATATATTATAGAAACTGAGAAGGTAGTGTTTTCGTAGACGAAGAAAACTACAGCATAGTCGGCCGATATGTATTCAAATTAAATTATATATATACATATATTAATATGGCCATATCACATATCAAGTTTGGAACGCTTACGTGGAAAAATAACGCGAATATATTCTTGCCAAAAAAAAAGAGGGGGGGGGGGATGCAGCGTAGCAGCGCAACCTGTGCACCTAAATTGAATCAGCATAGTTTTTTATATCCCTATCACATATCAAGTTTTATGCTCTTACACACGATAGAAGCTGAGATATAGTCTTTTTATGAAAAAGAAAAAGTATAGAATAGCAGCCCTATTTGTTTTGCCAAATTCTAATCAACTCCAATCTATATCAAATCCCAACCAAATGTAAAGCATTGTATAATTCTTTCCAGTGTTTCATGATATACAGCGCCCACAAAATTTTGGTAATACACACTTATAAGCATTCTCAAAAAGTGTTCAAATCTTGTTCAGGACATCTCAAAACATGTAAATGTTTTGAAAACCAGAAGTTGAAAATTTTCACAAACCTAATATTCGTTTCTTTCTCTTACCCACATATAGTATAGAAAGAATTGTTTTTGGTTCAAATTTTCGAAATTGAGTTTTTGTTATATTTATGCGTTTTGAGATCCCCATAAGTAACAAACTAGCGAAAACGGTTGGTCTGTGTATCTGTTATCAGCATATCTCAAGAACAAATAGTAGTAGGAAGTCCGAACTTGGTATTCTAAGTTTGTATCATATAAGGATCCTACACGAAATTTTTCTTTGAGATCTATCATGTGATTTGTGTATAGAAGACGTCCAAGTCCAAGGGAATTCAAATACGTTACGTTTATGGGCGAAATTTCTGGTTGTTACAGTTTAACATCTGTAGGCTCCATTAAACAAAATGAAATCAGCATGTATTATTCTTTATATGCGTGAAATCATGTTCTGTGTAGAATAGGATATGGAAATCATTAATCATTCTTTTACAGAGCTACTCAGAATCATTTGGATCTATTGGGCCTATACTCTAAATTGCTGGAAATAAAATTCAGGTTGTGTTATTATTTCCCCCCCCCCCATAAATAACTAATTTAAATACACAATGGGGTGTGTACAGGGTTTAAACTGCCATTAGTTTTTTTAGCATTTTGCTAAAAGGTATCCTATTTTGCTAAAACATGTCGGTCAGAATTTCGCTAAAAAGCTAAAACTGGATAACTGTATAAAATATCTCTATATAATAAATAACTCAGATTTTTTTTTTTTTTTTTTTTTTTTTTTTGTAATATTTGCAGGCAAAAACTACGAAAGGACAAATTTTTGGGAATCATTATTTACATAGTAATTTGGATTTATTTTTAATTTTCAATGAGTGAATTTAAATGCAAAAATATTTAAAAGTATGTCAGAATTCAGAATTTGCTTCATAGAAGCATTCTTAGCACTAGTATTTCACGATTATCTACCACTACACTTTACTTAATTTTTCAATTGCTTTTTCATTTTACACACATGATATGAATACCTCTTTTTCTATTGTTAAAATCGAAACATAGTTTCCCTGATTCATATTTTTAAAGTCACAAATATGGATGCTTGGTTAAAATCATCAATGAACAAAAGGAATAGAAAACAAAACTGAGGATAACAAAGCTAAGTAAAAGAAATCAATGGTATCCAAAGAATTAATTAACTTTCGAAAAAGCTAAAATAGTGCTTGCCTATTTTCGCTAAAATGCTAAAGTAATTTTTTTGCCAGGTTAAACCCTGGGTGTGTATATAACTTATCAACAACACAGAGGCTACTAAAATTTAGTAAAATTACGTTTTATTATTAAATACAATTGATGCGAGTGTTTTACTACATTTTACCATGTTGACGAAAACTACCCAGGAAACAAAATTAAATTTTTATACCCACGCGATATAGGCCTAGGACCCTAGCGCAGTCGATCGGCCTTCGACCGTACGACAAACCGACTAACCATACCCAAGCAGTATAAAGGTAACATTAAAATTTTAGCTCTAATTTTATGTACACATGTTAATATCGCGTTTTGAGCGCTCCTGAAAACGAAAGTCAGATTTTTAATGGTTGGTCTGTACGTATATATGTTATCAGCATAGCTTAACAAACGTGAAGAAAATTTAAATTTGTATTTTGAAATCCATAATAGTGTAGAATTCTTCATTTATGTAATTACTGTATTTAAATGAGGGAATATTATTATGTAAAATAAAAATGTTCCTAAACATATTTTAAATTGCTTTCAAATTAGGTTCTTGTACAGTATTTGTTGTTTTATCTCTTAATTTGCAAACTATCTTTGAAGTATTGATATGCAATGTAAGAAAGTCGTGTGAATGACACACCAGATCATTTCTTATGAATATGGAAAAATTAATAGCTTTTCCGTTAAGGGATACATAAATGCTGTATTTACTTCATTTTTAAGAAACATTCTTTTTGCAGACTTACAGAAGCAGCTGTGTTAAAAAAAAAGGGGGGGGGGGGGCAGGAAAGAAACAAGAAAGCGAGGAATAAAAAAGTCGGAGGGACAATAAGATAATCTAACGCTATATAAACAATCAGTTTGTTAATTAGCTGTCAAATACTCATTTACAGTGTAATTTTTCTTTCTTTTTTTCCTTTTTTTTTTTTTTTTTTTTTTTAAATGGCTTCTATAAAAAATTTTTGTTTCGTCCACATTTTCAGTTTTACATTCATATATACTGTAGATTTGATCAAAATTAGGATTGAAAAATCAAAATAAAAAATATTTCGGAATATATTTTTAAAAAATGACTTGGTATTTTTTTTTTTTTTTTTAGGCAATTCTTATACAAGATTTTTTTTTTTTTTTTCCCACAGAACTTTTATAAAACCATAAAATCCTTTAATGGCGTCAAAGTGAAAAGGAATTTTGAAAAATGGCCGTAATAAAAAGTATTTGTTTTTATTATCATAGAGAACGAAACGAGATACGATTTTATCAACTTTTTATTTTTTTTATATTTATAAAAAATTATAAATATATATGTCATACAATTTTCTTATTCACCTGTTAAAAAAAATTTTTTTTTTTCCTTTAAAGTCTTAATTATTTGTGTTATTTTAATCTTTGAAGTTTTTAGAATATTTATTGTTTAATTAATTAAAGAATACCCAACCGTTTTTTAAGTTATTTAATTAATTCTTATGTAGATATTTAAAATATCTGAATACATGAATGAAGCTTTTAAACGATAGTTTTAAAGAACTTTTAGCAAGAAAAAAAATCCCAAACCCTAAAAAGGCCTTCTTTTATCTTTTTAAAACCATTTTTCGCCGCAAAACATAATCTTGCTTTTCATACACGTCGGCTTTTTTTTCTTTTCACTTCACGTAAAGCTAAAATAAGACTATCTCTGAAATCTCCTCTTAGATTAAAATCTTTTGAACCAGATATTATAGATTTGTATATAATCTTTTGAGAATTTCCGACGAAGTTAAGTGAATTTTAAAATATTTGAATTTTTTTCACGTCATGTGTGTTGTAAATTTAGATAGTTATTTTGATTAAATTCAGAAAAAAAAAAAAAAAAAAAAAAAACTTGAAAAGAAAATTCCAGTAAGAAGATCAATTAAAGGGTAAATATACAGAGTATCTGCTAACTTCCTTCCCGTTCCCATTTATCTTAACTTCAGAACAAATATAACTATTGCCTTAAATGTGATGTTTAGGTATAGTAAAGTAGCTAAGCGCTACCAGTTGAGGTCGGTTACAGCGACACTTGTTTGCATTCCTAAATCAAAACGGTATGCAATGCGGGGAAAAAGTCTTAAGGCGTCCTCAATTTAGGTTTAGGACGAAAAGATACCTTACGCACAGGTGATGCTAAGAACAGAACGTATGCATGTTTGCTTGATCGAAATGTTGAATAGAAAAAGAATATCTGCATGTTTGCTTGATCGAAATGTTGAATAGAAAAAGAATATCTGCATGTTTGCTTGATCGAAATGTTGAATAGAAAAAGAATATCTTTTCTACCAAAATCTAGATGTCGCCGTAATTCAGTGGTACAGCGTGATTCACGTTCGGGAGGACTTTAGTTCAAAAACCTATTGTTTTTTCTTCTTTGTAAATGTTTTAGATCGCATATTAGGGAAATATCGATCAATCAAACATAATTTTCATAACTATTGTTCTCAGCATTATTGTGTACATAGTGTCTTTTCTTACTAAATTCAAAACGTTCTACAACTTCGTAATTGTCTTTTTTCTCGTATCTCTAACCGTTCCCGATCTAGGAATACTAGTTCTGTTATTTCACGCAAGGTGGCGCTGTAACTAATGCCATCTTTTATCGCCTAGCGACCTTAATATACCTAGCCATTACGTTTAATATAATAGCTAATTTTTCTCTGAAGTTATGGTGGGTGGGAAGGATTTAACGGACATCCTGTACTTATATGAAACCGCATCAGTAAACAGAGTCGCTTTTTATAAAAACCAAAAGCGTTGGGATTTAATCAATATATTGATACTTTATAAAATTAGTAATGTTAAAAATCAAATATTTTGTATCCATCTGGGAGCCCTGTTAGTAAAACACATAAATAAATAAATAAATAAAAACGGTGAGAATGACTGTGTATCAATTTGTTACTCAACGGGCAATTTTTTGTCTTTGAGGATTAAAATAAATTCTGAATATATAATAATAAAAATAAATTCTGAATCACCACAAACATTCATGCCTTAACGGGATGCGAATCCTTCATCTTGAAACTGAAGGCCAGATGAGATAATTAATATAAAATTGGTCGAAAGTTTTAAACTTAGTGCTTTGTTAATATAACAATATAATTATTCAGCCTGGCGTTAGTCATCAGGGCACTTCACGGGTTGATATGAGTGACATTTAATTATTTTTAATTATTTTTTGTCGAATTCCAGAGTTATATGTATATTTTGATTGATCAATATATTTTCAAAACATTTATTTTTCAAAATATCCGTTTATCAAATCGTACATCTTAATACTCGCACATACATCTAGCAGTATATGCAACATGCATATATAACATATGTTCTACTGTTCTTTTTCTTTATTTATTTATTTATTTTTTTTTTTTTTTTTAATAAGGAATTAAATACATTTTAATTTACATGTATTTGTTTTCGTTATTCGATCGAATGTCTTATCTCACTTTGAAGAAATCCACAGCATTAGAAAAAACATCAATGCTTTTGATATTGAAAACTTATAGCTGTGCCTCAAGCAACTGGGAACTAATTATACGTGAATTAATTGATCGGCACAAATTCTCGTGAGAATTAGATGGAATATACGCTTGTCATTAGAATACACTAAAGTTTATTGAATATAAACTTTAAATATATAAAGTTAATATAATTAAATATATATTGAATATAAACTTTATATATGAATATATTGACAAGAGATGTCAATATGTCGTCGAGAAATTTTTCCTTACGGTCTCGGTAAAAGGGTTATCAAATGAGATTTTTCTTTTGTTTTGTTTTTCTTTCTTTCTTTCTTTCTTTTTGGAGACAATGATGAGTAAAGTTCCATGACGTCATGAAATGGTATTAGACAGGAGATGAGTGGCAACAGCCAAAGAAGAGAGAACGGAGTTGGATGGACGAGAGGAATGACATGTTTTTAGTTCGTCCGAGAAGAATATTTTTATTTGTGTTTTAAATGTTTTTATATATGTTATGCGCAGTTTTAGTAATGTATTATTAAAATGTTTCGTCTTCAAGTACGATATCGTTATTCCAAGGCCATGACGGAATTTATTTAACATTAAAGTTATTGTGTCTCCAATCATGAGAGATCAAGCAGTGACTAGGATCTAATTTAACTGCATACGTGCTTGAGTCAAAATGTAACATTATATAAAGAGAAAAAGCTGTTTATTTATAAAAAATCTCCTTATATTATTAAAATTATATATTAAAAGCTGTTTTTATTTTTTGTTTGCTATAAGCTATTTATTTATTTCAATTTCTGACTGTCAGATCCATATTGTGCCTTACGTTATTTGAAATATTTCATTCACGTCTTTATAGATAACATAATGATGAAAAATCCTTATGAGCAAACACCATAGATTGGAAAAGCATGCGACGATTATTTTTAGTCGAAATAACTAAAACTTTCAGTGCCAGAGATGTCAATTAGAATCGTAACATTTTTATTTCTCCCCACCTAAAACTCACTCTGATTTCAATAGAACACTATTATAATTTACCTATATTTTTCTACAGAATTTATATTTATTTTCTACTTGTAGAGAGCTACACTATCCCTGTTGGTGAGTGGAAACATGTCTTACTTTATTCTGATAAAGTTGCCAAAACCAATGCCATTTTAAGTGCGATTGAAGTGAATTAACGGTTTCAAATATTTTGTATTATTTTTTAAGGTTTTATAAACTGAATTTGTAACATTTTTAACAAATATTTCTTTCAAAATTTTATTATTCTAGTTATTTGTGTAACGGATTTTTAACATTTCTTTCACAGCTTTTAAAACATGTAAAATGTCATTCGATTAAATTTATGTTTGTGAAAAAGTAAGAGAGGCAAAATATTTACAAAAAAGTTTTTTAACTTGCGTGTAATATTTATTCTAGAAAAAAAGATTTAATTCGTAAAGAAAAAATAAATAAATCGTATTCAGTTTTTTAAACAAATTTAAGCATTTTAAGTTGTCCTGAACACGATTACCTACTTTTAAAAAACGCCTGTCTGTGTGTCTGTGCATGACAAAAAATTTGCGGTAGTTATAGATAAAGAGCTAATGGATAGAATTTAATAAAAAGTTATGTTCAGATGAAATTGGTGTCTCGGAACTTTTGGTGCATATTGCTCAATAGCTGGCACTGTTGTTTCGATTTTCATAATTTTTAATATGGCACTATAGGACGAGATTTCTTATAAATGTAATAAGTAGGATTATTTTTAACCGATCAATGGAAAATTAAAAAAATATATAATAGTATTTGTTAACAAGAATAAATTTTTGTATATGTAGGATCATCGCTACTTTCCCTCATGGTTGAGCCATATATCTGTACTAATTTCGGTACTTTTATTTCTTGTAATATTGCAATTTTAATTGCCTTCAATGACAGTTCGGTAAAAAAAAAAAAAAAAAAAAAAAAAAAAAAAAAAAACTAATAAATAAAACATTAGGAAATAATATAACTCTTATACAATTAGACTACTTTAGTCATTTATTATGTAAAGTTAATGCGCATATTACTATACATTTTTTAAATTTATTTATACTAAGAAATTCTAATCTAATAAACAATGAGTACAATGATACATATTATTTATTAGATTAGAATTCCTTAGTGTAAATGCAGTTTTTTCAATTTGTAACGTCATATTAATATACAAATTAAGTTTACATAATAAATTAAAATATTTTAATTGTATAAAACATATTTATTTCCTATTGTTTCATTTATTATCTTTGTTTGTTTCTTCCATTATCGTTGTTATTGGAATTTTTTTTTTTTTTTTTTTTTTTTTAAGTTTCACTAATTAAACGAGCTATACGACAAACACTTGTTAAAAGTATTGCATTTGAAAATTTCCAGCGTTGTTTTTTTCCTCGCGATATGGACTAGTTTCTAAACGTTACTATTAAGTATTTTCTGTTTGAAAAGATTTATCGTTTATCGATAAATTTCATTAATAGTTTCAACTTGAAAATGCGAAATTGGAAGGGAAATTTTATTTCCTGTCTGGTGAAAGTGAAGTTATTTTCTGTTGTTTGTTCAAAATATAATTTCTTTATTTGATTTTTCGAATCAGGAAATATCAAGGACATGTTAATATTTTATCAACTTACTCCTTTCTCTGCTTATTTTTATTTTTTCTTTTTCTCTCCCAAATTCTAAGTCGTTTGAAACATACACTCGTAGAAGATCAATGAATGATAGTCATATTGGAATTTTCATTATATTTAATAACAACAACAAAAAAGTTTTATCTTGTTGATTGCTAAATACTTAAATTTAAATCCTTGACCGTTGTTAAAATAAATTGTGTTGGGGTTATTAACAATTTTGGTACCAATTTGCATATACTTTAATTATTTCTAAAAAATTTTGAATCCTGAAGTGGCTTTTGTTGTGGTATAATAAATATAAAATTAAGATCACGTTATGGTTATATTGTAGATGCAAGATACTTATTGGATACCCTTGCTTAAATTGTTAACAGGTTTTGACTAAATTTAAAAATTGGCTATGAATAACGATTATGCGTTCACAGACCAAAACCCGATAAATTCTATTGAAAATTAAACATTTTAAAGATAAATAATGTTTAATTAAATTCAATGCCAGTTCTGCGTTCACGTTTTGTAATTTGCATGTTAGCGTTTTTCCAATTGTGAGAATTACACATTTTATAGAACAAAGGTAATATTGAATTAAGTTCAAGGTTACCATTTTTTGTCAAATTTGATCTTCAAGTCACCAAATTTATCGCCGATCTTACTGAAAGTGAACGGAAATGCCGCTTATTTTTAATTTGGCTGTAAAACTACTTTTACTGCAACAGCCAGTTGATGGAGGGGAAAATATTTAATCCGTTGCAACATTATATACGATGTCTTCGAACTACTAAACTTAGAACAATAGACATCGTTCGATACATTTGTCTTAGAACGATATACTTAATGTGTCGTTATGCATTAAAATGTGTAACAATATTAAATATATTAACATTTTGCGAAAACTATCCAAAATTTATTAAAATTATTATTATTGTTTTAATTATTTTTTATTTATTTATTTACTTATTTATTTTTTCATTTAAAAAAAGTTTTTTCTACTAATTTTCAGTCCTTTCTCTCTGATTTATATAATTATTATTATAATACATTCTAAAAAAAATTTGGTATTGCTGTTTGGATTCATAGTTTTTTTTTTTTTTTTTTTTTTTAATTTTACTTTTGAAAGCTTAAAATTTGCATTAAATTTCATAAGTATACACTAAATATGATCTACCTTAAAAGAACAATGTTTATCATATTTCATAATAATGCGTAATTTTGTGAAAGAATATACGACTTTGTAGATAGGAAACGACCTTCGTGTTATACCTCGGGATTATGAAACATGCGCGTTTTAATTTTCGATGTTCTTATATTTCATTTACGCAATATTTCTTTGCAGAGCGCAGCATTATTTCTACATTTTTAGGGAGCTTGTTTACAAATGTAAAATGTTACTTGTTACAGATGTCTCCGTCTAGAGCGGAAGTCACTAAGATTTTAGATTTCAAGGACTACAGATGTCATACTACCGGGTGTCCCAAAAATTTGTAGATATTTTATAAATTCATAAAAATTGGTGGAATTGGAGGAGTTGGTAGAATGGAAAACGATTCGCGAAAAAGTTGTTCTCGTGGAGGAGGATTTTCTTTTTCTTTCTTTCTTTCTTTCTTTTTTTTTTAATTATCGTCGATAGAGAGCCAGAGCGTTGTACAGATGCATAACAAGAAATAGGCAAGTCAGAGTGCTATAAACCTCACAGTCTTACAATTAGCAACTCATTTCTGATTTTCCTTCCTATTTATTCTAATATAAAGTTTTAGTTGCGACGCTGATATTGGTGATAAAACGTTATTGGTGAAATTGTTTTACCTCAGCCAAGAATTGGCTGAACTCTTGGATTAATTCAACTGAAGCTGCAGTTAGCGGTATTGAAACTCGTTTGCGAACTGTAATTTGTGGTGATGGTAGATACGTAGAATAGGAGCATTTGTTTGAACATTTGCGTGCATGTTATATATATATATAATTTTTCATGGAAGTGTGATTTGCTGTCGTATATCGCCCTCTATCGGCGAAATTTTTTATTTTCTCTCTCTCTCTCTCTCTCTCTCTCTCTCTCTCTCTTTAATCAAAAAAAAAAAAAAAAAACTTTGTTACAACCTAGTTTAATTTTATAAATTTTCTCAGTTTTTATGAATTTTTAAAATGTTGACTGACTTATTGAGCACCCTGTATATTCCGTGAACTACTAAATTTATAATATAAAATATCACGGTCCGTTAACATTTATATTATGAAGCACAAGTATATCTGTAAAAATAAATGTGTAAGGGCACCCATTTTATAAATATGCAATAACCTAATAGAAAATATTTAAAATGCTTATCTTTTTAAAAGAATAATTTTTACAGAAATTTGTTGTTGAAAATCGAGTAAAAATTTTCCACTCGCTAACGGATAAAAGGGAGCCAAAAATGAGATCTTGATAAGGACAAGAATTTAGCTTTAAGATTGTTGTCGAACATTTGCACTGATTAGTTCTTCCTTCATGATTGTTTAACTTGGAAAGGATTTATAATTTGTTCTATCTCTGTTAATATTTAAAAATGTAAAAAATATAAATAATTAAAAAAACAAAAAACAAATTAGAATCTCGACCAGATTTGTTGAACCAATTAATACGCCGCCTTTATATATGCGTATATCTGTATACACAACGAAGTTTTTGTTTTTCGATAATTACGATGTTTATTAAATAGTTTTAGTAAAACGTCACATATGTATAAATCATAAAATCGATCAGCTGCATTGGCCTGTTTCATTCGCATTCCGTCCAAAAATTTTATGCATGCATAAAATTTTAGTTTTTCTTTAATTCCGGTATTTATTAACTGACTTCGATAACGCTTTGTCTGGATAATAAAGCGCATTCAAATCTCAACCACCTTCGTTAATCAGCTTAATACGGCATTTGTATCAAAAAGTCAGCTACTTAAAAATTTCAAGCAAATTGATATAAAAAAGAAAATAAAAGGAATGGAAATCATAACATTGAGAAAATTCTATTAGTGGGAGTAAAAAGACAACTGTTTCTCTTGGAAAAATTTTCCGGAAATTTCGATTATTTTCTTTTGATACATATACGTTTCAAAACTTTTTTGAATTTTTTTTATAATTCGTTTTCATCATTCTTCTTTCCTGAGTATATTTCATTTATACAAAAGCATATATGCAAATTCTTATTTTTATCTATCTTCAGATTTTCTTTAAAAATTTCAATATTATTATTTCAAAATATATTCCCGGTAAAATTGAGTTAACTTTTTTTTATAGCCATTATTTTTTTAAATGTCTATTCTGTTATTAAATATATATATATAATTTTAATAATTCTTAACATTTATTTAATTCTATCTCCAATCAAGAAACATAAAATTGCATTAAATCAAGTTACCCATGACTAACATTAGCATAAAAATTAGAATAAGAAACGTTCATGTATTCAAAATATACAAATAAAAAAACTAAACAATAAAAATATGTATGTGCATCTGAGAAAAAGAGAGAAAGTATAAAACTATATTAAAATAACTATTGTGACTATCATATTTTACTGAAAAATTAGTTTTAAATGACACTTTTCCAAATTACCGATATAAATTTATTAGAATTTCTTAATTATAAGTAAGCATCCATTAAAAATAGCACTTTAAAAATGTCCTTTTAATTTTATGCATTTGATTTCGCTTTCCCGAGTAATAAACCCTTGAAAAAAATTGTAATCGCTGTTCTCCACAATCTGAAAACTTGACAAAATATGTCCAGAATTAATTATCGTCCGTAACTTCCGTTAAAGTGTTTCTCTGACAAGCCAGAATGTGTTTGTGAAAGAGATAATTAATGGATTAGACTTTCTTTTTCCATGACATTTTTTTCAATGAATTTTATCAGTACCGTATATACAGAGATAATTTCTCCGTTTTATTGATGACTGCTCTAGTAAACGCTCTGTTATGTTGATGTAGTAAAAATGTTTCAACAACGCCCTTAAGTAAAGATTAATAAATACAATTTATGTTTTTTTTTTTTTTTTTTTTTGAACGATAGTTTTAGTAAATCACATAATGAATTCATCTTTTGATGCGGGGAAAGCAGTACGTATTAAATATGTCACTTTATCAGACAAAAGCTGAATTACTTTTACGTGGATATTGGACAATTTTTTTTTCCTTGTAAATTTTAAGCTTTAGGTGCATAACTCTTTTTTTTTTTTTTTTTTCTTAAGTTTTGTATCTGGGTATTACAGGTAAGCTGTTTATTATGTACAATAACATTATAAATAATTACTACTTTGACGGAATTTGAGATTTTCGTTCTTCTACCAAATATTTGTTACTTTTAATTTATAAGCATTTTTGATAATCCTTGTTTGTTCAGTTTATATTTTCTCTTTTTATACCAACATTTCTTGCAATAAGGTGCTGTCCATTCCTGTCACAATGTCATAATCTGAAATCTCCAGTTTTTGACTTTCTGGACTTATGTTAAACTACTGCTTATAAAATATTTGGTTTGTATTGGACTTGAAAATCGAAATTTTAAGTTTTTCGCCACTGGCCAGTAGATCGTTGAAATTCACTTGCCACATTTTTACAAATTTGGCGACTGTTTACCAAAATAAACAAATTCCCCCTTTGGAATTTTCTAAAAAAATACTTCTGTTTTGTCCGACTTTTGTAAAGGGGTCGAAATTTGCCGAGATTTTTCCTTCTTTTTCTTTTTTTTAAGAGTTCGTTTCAATTTTCTTGATTTTGGGAAAAGTCCTGCTATAGTGTAGTTTTCCCCGAGAACGGAAATGCTATATTTCAACTTCTGTGACATTTAACTGAACGAAACTTGATTCATGAGATAACCATTATGAAAACGCATTTTTTAGATGTTAATTAAAGTGTGTTGCTTTGGATATTTAGTGTTAGTTTTCTCTAAGATGAAAATCGCCTGCGTTCATCATGGTGCATAATTTTAATAAATAGTAGTTTTTGTAAATTATTTGAAGTGAGTGAATTTATATTGGAAAGTATAGAAGAAAGTCTTGTGGTGGCCACAACATACTAGTTTATATTTCTGCTCGAAATTGTCATCATAGATCCTGTGTCGTGCAGGGAAATTTCAAGTATTGTACAACACAGGATTAATTGTAAACTATTGTCAAACTATTACTTTAAGGGGAAAAAAATTACCATTATAGATTACACTAATATTAATTTCCTATTGTACTAAAGATAAGGGGAACTTTTAGTTTCCTTGACGATTTTACACGTTTTGAGATATAGGAAAATAGAAAAATTATAAAATTGATATGGTGTATGTCTGTAGGTTAGTCAATTTGTTATTTTGTGTACCGTAATTTAGTGAAGATAAACCGCGGGCTATCTTTGAAAAAAAACACATTGATTTTTGGGGGACTGCGGCTTATCTATCAGTGCGGGCTATCTAATGATAATGCCAAATTCCGTCGTCCATACTTCTTGGAACAGTCGATCTTCCCCGAAAATGGAAGTTTAGTATTCGAGTTTCTCGAGCACTGATTCACGCTTATAATCTCTTATTTATTAACTAATAATCTCTTATTTTGATTAATTTGCATATACGTCTGGAGTTCGCCATCTTGTTCCCTTGTTTTTGATTTTTTGCATCGCATTTGTATACTGACTTTAATTTTGGTTTTATTTTATTTTATTAATTTTTTTTATATACAGTGGCTTTTATAATTTATTACTTTTATTTATAATTAATTATTTTTATGACTTTGTATATATGCCCGGATTCCCCCATCTTCTTCCCGTGTTTCTCATATTTGTTGCATTACATCTGCATACTGGTATAGTTTGATTTTATTTTCTTTATACCGAATTATTTTTTAAATAATTTATTACTTTCATTTATAATTAATAATTTATTATTTCTAATTAAATTAAGTAGATGTCAGAAGACTGATATCTTTTTTCCTTATTTATCTGTCACATCATCGTAACAATGCTTGCATAAGCCGCGGCTTATCTAACAGCATTGTTTTTTTCCCCCCACAACATTTTAATAAGCTGCGGCTTATATACACTAAATTACGGTATACATTATTTCAAAGACAAATAATCGTAACGATGCCGGACAAGTTTTTAAAATATCACTTATGGCAGGAATATTATAGATTTGCACCATTCTCATTTGAATTCGAAATTTACAGTTTTCTTAACACAGTATAATAGGACAAAATTTTACTTAAATGTCCATTATGAGAAATATTTTCTTCGTAAAGATGTCAGACCACTTTTAAAATATCATTTATAATACTATCGTGAACGTCATTTATTATAAAACAACATAAGTTATTATCGAAATTTTAAGATTTTCTTAACTTGGGTGAAAATTTCAAAGCTTCACATAAACGCGCATTGTGAAAATTATTGCATTGGAAATAGTATGGAATTGCATGAAAACTTAAATACTAAATTAACTTTAATGCAGTTAATTAGCAGATTAGGATAAAGTAAATGTATCATCAGTGGTAGGGTAGCCTAATGAGTGAGGACTTTGTCTGGACTCTCCTGAGTGATCGGCCGAGTACATTTATGTTAAAATGAGTATAATATGCCGTGAGGTAGAAATTTATGAGCCTATGTGGACTAGTTCATAAAGTTTTTCATCAAACTTCCTCTTTGAGAATGAAGCATTTTAGTTGTTTAAAAAGTAACAATTGTTATAATTAATCATCGACACATAAAAAACTGTGTATTTAACTAAACTGAACTGATAGTGTTAATACAAATCTTTGCGCCTTAAATACTTTTTGTGCTTCAACATTATTATTTTTAAACGGTTAAGATATTCTCGAGCAGCTAAATTTTGCATCAGCTGAAAATATTCCGATATTTCTAAAAAAATCGATAAGGAACATAAGTACTTGAATTTTACCTTTTTTTTTTTTTTTTTTTTTTTTTTAACGATAAAAATATCTGAAGAGTAATAATAAGTTGCATTGTAATTAAAACTTATCTTTATGAAATTTTTCATTTATTGTTTGTTGGGTTCAATTGTTTGTATAATTTTTACTTTTATTAGAATATTAAAAGATTTTTAGGTTGTTTTGAACTTAGTAGATAGTGAACGATATTTTATTTAAACAACACAAATTATTATTATTATTATTTTCTAAAAAGTAATTAAAATTTACTCACAAGCAATTTTCTTTTCATTACGAATATTTTTCAATTATTTTTTTCTTTTTAGATGGTTATTTTCCAATAATTTTTTAAAACTAAAGTATACTTTGTTAATAAATTCAGTAACGCTTACTATTTATTTACATTTTTAAAAATGCTAAATTTTCTTATCAGAAGAAATTTAAGATTTGTGAAATATCTGAAGAATTATTCCTTTTACTTTCTCTTACCCATACATAGTAGAGAAAGTATTATCTTGGTGTCAAAATTTCGAAATTGAGATTTTGTTATATTTAGACGTTTTGAGATTACTTGAATCTGAAAATCAGATTTCTTGCGCCTGGTCTGTGTGTCTGTAATCAACATAACAAAAGAAAAATATAAATATTAAAACCTTTAATCTCGGTATTCCAAACCTGTAACAAATCGGGATACTACTTGAAATTTTGCAATTGAGGTCGAACAAATAATTCATGTTCAGGGGCATCTAAATATTTCAAATAGGTTATATATATGAAATAAATTTCTGGTAAGTAGAATTTAACATATTTAGAATACACTTAACAAAATGAAATTCACGTACAGTCTTTATATGCACAAAAGTTTGTTGTATAGTATGAAAAGTATTTATTCAGAGTTTCCCCCAGACAGTTTCAGGAGGGCGCTGTGCGCTGCCTTATCTATGACTGAAAAAACAGCACACTCCTTGCACCTTATCCCTCCCCCCCCCCCCCCCAAAAAAAAAAAAAAAAAAAAAAAAGTGCACCCTTCTTGCCCTTAACCTAAAAAAGAATTGTGTCCTTACTGCCTTTTATTGAAAATAACCATCAAACTGAAGGTATATAAGTATAAATAAATGTATTGGGCATCTGTAACAAGTAAAAATAACATAATACATCTATAACAAGTAAAAATAAGGTGTAAAGAAAGTTAAAATTTAAAACTTTTTCTTCTATTTATAACTGAAATCGAAATTTTAAAATAAGTGTCTGGATTTTAAATGTTAAATGTGCCCTTAAGAGTTCAAAAGTGCCCTTGTGAATCTAAAAAATTTTCCCCTTTTACTTTTATTAACAGCACCCTGCCCTTTTTTAAACCTGGAGGAATCTCTTATTTATTATTTGTTTACAGGGACACACAAAAGAATTCCGATATGTTAGTGCTATGCTTAGAAATTGCTCAAAATTCTTTTCAAGATGTGTGATGCATTCTCCCCCTCTTTCCCCCGCTACTGACTGATATTTATTTAACGTATAGAATTGCTTAAAATTAGTCCAATAAGTTTCAGAGTGTGGTGAGGGCGGCGATTCTCTGAATAATTTGAAATCAATTTTTAAATTCAATATTTAACTTAATGTTTTATGAATATAGCTATAATATTCCCAACGGGTGATGGAGGAGGCTGCAACACTCAAGCTTCAACTTTACATCTCAGATACTATTGTGTATTTTCACAAAACTTGAAGTGTTGGAGGAAAATTGTAAAACACTATACTAATTCAGTTTGATGCATATCGATCGACAGGTGTGGTACTGTTATGCTGCAGTTTCTAGGTGTATGGGAAGGCTATATCTCAGCTTTTATGGTGTATAAATGTACCAAATATATGTGTGATAACCATTATGAAAATCAATGCTGAAATAGTTTGAGTACATATCTTAACCGATAAGTGAGACTTCTATACTAAAATTTTCTCCATGTACGGGAAGCCTGTACCTCTTAAAACTTCTACACCCTAAAAATGCCTCTAACTTGATATGCCAGATGGTCATCATGAAAAAGAAGGGTGGCTTAATTTGGGTGTATAACGGTCGACAGGTGGCACAGCTTATTAAGTAATTTCTATGATTGCCATCTCAGAATCTTTTGGTTAAAAATGCACTGTAAGAAAATTCAGAAACGTTATTCTTACACATCGGATACGTTCCTGGTTTTAATAAGTTTGGGGCAAGTTCCTGAGAATAACAGGTTTTCGTGCATGAAACGTTCCTGATTTCGGGAACGTAGTATTATTTTGAATGTGCCTATATTTGGTGGTTACTGATATTTTCTAGGAACATTACTGGTAAATATTGGGCACATTAGCTGCCCAAAGTTTTCCAGGAAAGTGCCAGAATTTTTTTTTACAGTGTGCACCAAACTACAAATGTAAAATCGTTATTGTGGTAAGTTAGATTTTAATATTTGTTTATGTTAAACGGTAACTATCGCTATTGTTTTCTCCTATTCAAAGAATGGTATAAAAGAAAGTTTTGTGATAGTCACAACATACTAGTTTTTAGAATATATTTAGAAAGTTTTATGGGTTCTTAAAGTGCTCACTTGTTTTATATTTTTAAATTAAAACAATACTGAAATTTAAAAAGAAAGCATAAAATTTGGGCTTAAACTTTTCATATCTCATAAGGTTTATTTTACGCTTATCCCCTTTCCCACCTCCCTGATATAAATGTTATTTGAAAATAAGCGCGCTTGTGAAAAAAGTTATGAACTATTCTACCTTGCGTATCTTTTTCTCTTCCGTTTTATGAACAAACACTTAGAAAATTCAGCTTTTTCATACTTTCAAATATTTAATTATTTTCCGTCATTAAATTCAATAAATTTTAATGTCTATAAATATCCCTTAATTATCATTCATATAATATCTAATATTTCTTTTAAAAAAAGAACTATTTTTCCACTGAATTATTTTTATTATCATAATCTTCATTTCACGCTGATTGCTTTAAATTAAAATCTTTATTATGTAAAGTAAGTTTATTTAGTTTCAAGTGTATTTAATGTTATCTCATTTCCAAAAAAATATTTCTGGAAACGCTTTACGGGAAATTAAAACAAACGAAATCATCTGTAGTGAAATTATAATTCTGTTAATAGCGCTAAAAATGTTTCTCTTTAATTCAACTAACAGAAAATTATTTATTTACACCGTAATAATTATTGTGAATGCAATATTTTTCTTGAGTTTATTCAGCATCAATAGAAGCATAAGGGACTTAATTTCGAAATAAATTTTTAAATAAAGTGTTTTGTTTTGTTACGTTAATTAATATTTTTTTTTTAAATACTTATTCCTTTAGTATTTATCATCTCTGGAAAATAATTAACTTGATATTTTTTTTTCTATAATGATTTATCTTTATTACATCTACAATTTTATTATTATTATTTTTTTTTTTTTTTAATTAATTAAGTATTTATTTAAGGAGCTTACAAATAACTCTAAGAAAAGTTGTTCATAATATGTTTCATATATATTTCATATAGGGGGAATTTTGGGGTACATTAGATCAGGCTCAATTACATTGATACTTAAAACTAGGAAAATCTTCAACGTTTTTGAACACAGAGAAAAACTGAAAAGCGGACAGCTGTTTGTTGAAGATTTTCATATCCAGCGCCAAACCTCCTCTTAATATTAATATACATTGATTCTATTTAGATTTTACGTTTCATTTTCCAGTCATCAGATTGCCTACCCTAGTGTACTGAAGAGTCTTCAGTGAAGACGATATGATAAATGCTACCGAAACGGCTGTCTGCTTTTCAGTTTTCCTCTTTGGCGTCCAAGATGTTGAAGATTTTCCTATCCAGCGCCAAGTCTTTTCATAATAATAATTATATGCATTGATATACTATTTAGATTTTGCATTTCATTTTCCAGTCATCAGATTGCCTTTGTACACTGAAGACGATACGCAAAATGCTACCGAAACAGCTGTCTATTTTTCATTTTTCTCTTTGGCGTTCAAGACGTTGAAGATTTTCCTATACCGCGTCAGGTCTCTTTCCAAGTCTCAAAATGTGGTTAAATGAAATACTTTTTTCAGTGAAGAACTTCTTTTAAATTGAGATTGGATTAAACATAATTTTTTATTTCAAAATTCTGCATGAAATTTTATCAAATTTACTTAAAACATATGAATTATTTCTAACGTTTCGAAATTATTTAAAAGTACGAATTTTCAATTACGCTTATTCACCATAACAAGATTTGCTTTTGAATTAATAAAAATTCTCATTTTGCATGTATAAAGTTCGGTTATTTTATTTTAAATAACGTTGTTATTAGTTTTACTACGAAAATGTTATTACAAAACTTTGTCAACCTCCGTAGTTCTTTTAATTTTATGCAGATCAGAAGGAATACGAATGTAATATCTAAATTACTTTTGGGTTATTTTCGATTGTTTATTGAATTAATTATATATTAATTTTAAAATATTTTTAACACAAATTCTTAAACTTATAAAATTTTGTTCAGAAATTACAATAAGATATATGTATTTGATTTGATCTGGCCATGCTGCATTTTAATTCATTAATTTTATTTTCTTAATAAATATAATTTTTAGTATGTATTCTTAAATTATATATATTCTTAAATAAGTTTTACCAAATATCTCAGAAGAAGCTTATTATTTTTTTCAGTTCGGTATATTATTTGTATTCCTTTAAAGCATGCTTTTTAAAATGAAAGAAATATTTTATTTAAGCTGGAAGTACTAAAAAATGTAAGATGCTTATAAAAAACTCAGTTTTATAATTTATTTTATTTAAAACGTTGATTAATAACGAAATAATTCGTTATTAATCAACATATTAATGCGTAGCAAAGTCGATGTAAATTGGGGGGGGGGGTTACTGGGGGGGGATTACTGGGGGGGGATTACTGGTAATAATCTCAATAAAACACTTAAATAGTAAAACCAATTTTTTTCTAGGAAAACAAAATTAAAACATGTATATCTGTAGGGGAATAATACGAAAAGTACCGAAATGAATGTTGTAATTTTCATTCTTTATGGACTTTTAATGAATGACATTGATATTTGTATTTTTAGTTGCACATTAATTATAGATTTAAAAAAAAAATTAAAGCTAAGGTTGAGAAAAGTATTAACCCTCATTTCTAGGGAATTACTTTTCTGGATTTAGATGTGACAAATATTGTAGATTCATATTTAACATATCCTTATGTACTCTACCTGGATAATTTATATAAGTACAGTTGGTAACAAAAGTATCCGAAGACTAGCAAGAGTTCCTATATAAAAAAGTGGAGTTAATACTTTTTAGTTAAATAAATCCTTGTCGAATCATGTTCTTTCTTAGTCAGTCTAAGAACATGCCTCGACAAGGATTTATTTAACAAAACAGTATTAACTCTACTTTTTTTATATAGGAATTTTTGCTAGTGTTCGGATACTTTTGTTACCGACTGTAATATGATATACACATAACAAATGAATCAAAAATTATTATTTAAATTGTAAATAAATATTAATAAGTAAAAGTATACATTATGGATATATGCCACATTAAGATTTTTTAGAGAATGGTATTAACAATCTGTTTCATTTCATTTTTTTTTTTTTTTTAACAGGTGGAGGGGAAAATGACACGTGAATGAAAGCACTGAAATAAACAAATACAATTATTTGTTAGTCAGTTAGTAAATTTAACTGCTGCGTCATATGACGTATAGGATATCATGTAAGATACATAACACAAAACCCTAATTTTAGAAAAACATCGGTAGCGGCATCATTTCTTGTAAGAAATCACATCCCAGCAAGAAAAGTGACACAAGTCAAAAAATAGCAATTTTAAGTTTTTATAATTGAAAAATGTATATGAAATGTCCTAACGTGCACGGAAAGCGTCACATCTCTCTCTAAAATTATCCACCTGAGAAGCAGTTGTGCCAGTTTTACTGTATGTACTTAATACTCTACCGTTACCTGTAACCTATAAATGGCTATATGGGGTCCACTAAAACCAGTACTCAGAACTAAATTTTGTACAGTTCTTCCGAATAGCGGACGCATTTAAATTATCCAGTCTGCTGCTATTTAGAGGTTTTATTGCGTTTAGAAATAATATCGAAATGAGATTTATGTAGAAAAAGAGTTGCGCTTTGCGTTGCCGCTTTGACTACAGCACTCGTGCTTACTTTATTCGCCTGATGAAGGGTCGTGTGTTTTTTCGACCGAAACAATTCTTGCGAGTTTATTGCATTTTATGGTGTTTATTTAAAGTTTGTAAGTAATAGTCTTGTAACTAGCTGCGTAACATTAGTAATTTATTTTATACTCTAAAAAAGCATTACATGACTTTAAATAAATTATTAACTCTGTATTTGGCACGGTTATTATCGTTCAACATCAAGTGATAAAGTAGCTAACAAACGTAATCTTATTCTGATCGGTCTAGATGGCAATACATGAGCAGACATCCATGGCAACTGTTCAATATTTGCACATTAAATAGTTAAGATTTTTTTTTTTTTTTTTTGTCTTAAACTGGGTTTTGGTCGATTTTCTGGTACAAAATGAATTTTCATCAAGAAAATTCACTTTGTTAGTTTCAGAATAGATACGACTCTACTATTACATATGTACTACTGTAATGCCAAAATCATTATTATTATTTTATTGAAAAAATATCTTTCTTGGAAGTACTTGGTGTAGCTACCATATACTATAATGATTATTACAGAAATTATTATTAATAGTATAATTACAAATTCTACTTTTAGTCGCACTATATTTAAAATGCGAATTTTTTTAAGAGTCATTATCGTAACATGATCTTTTAATACTTGAATATGAAATATTTCTGATTTATGTAGGGTGCAATCTTAAGATGCATTTAAAAAAGATTTAAACTTTTTATTTCAGTATTTCGTCAAACTCTTAACTGAATACTTAGTATTTTTCAGTTATTTTGATACCATATTTTGTTTAGTAAATAAATTCAGTCGTTACCATACAAATAATTTTAAAGTTTGTATATGTTTTCCGAAACAGAAAGGGCGTAACTTGTTTCAATCAATAAAGTTTTACAATTGTCTAAAAATGCGAATGAAGGTTTATCTTAGAGGGGCAATGTCAAGATAGTGTTTGTTTCCGTAGTAGCGCCCTTTTTTTAAAACTCTTAATAGCGTTTAAAGTATGTTCATTTAAATAATTTAGCTTTAAAAATAACTGCATTACTATTTAAATTAGGTCTCAAATTGTTTTATAATTAGCATGAAACATAGGACTCGGTATTTCCCTTTTGTTTGAAATTTGTTGTAGTATAAATTTTTCCTAGTTTACAATTTGTTGTTTAAAAACTGAAAAAAAAAGAAAAAAAAGAGTATTTTTGTTTTGCCTTTATTTTTTCTTATTATTTATTTATTTATTTACGAGAAAATAATCTATAGCACTCACGCTACTTTCTGTTACATATACATTATTATAGGCATTTTTTTACAATTTAAGATGTAACATATTTCATATAGCACAGTTGGATGCTTTTAACATGGAAAAGACGTCGCAGTATGACATTGATGACATCGCAGATACGTCACATTTCTCCATCTATACTTCTCAGGGATGTTGTACAAACGTGGAAATACCCTCTATTTCCAACATGAAATGAGACATTCCATGGATGTTGCATTGGTGCACTCATGGGACTTCGCAAAAATATCGTTGTTACAGAGACATACTTTTCACATCGCAATTTAACCGAATAAAAGAAATTGCAAAAATATAGCAAAACGCTATCGCTGTGCTGTACTATTCACAGAGCAAAGTGGTGGTACATGAATGGGACGGTCCCGAAGCAATGTATCTGCGGTGTGCTTGGAACCAAATGTGTTGTATGGTAGGAGAATGAAGTACTGTGGATATTTATTGCATCTTAATCAACAGTTCAAAACAACTTTTAGTTTTAATTGACAAAGGTTTCTATAGGAGGAGGGGCTACCGCTCACCTCAACTCTCGCCCGTTTGATTATTGTTGCTTCTTTTATAAGATATTTAAAGCTGTTGTTAAATTTTAAAATCTATTTTAAATTATTCGGAGATTTGTCACCCAAACCACTTCCTGAAACTTATTGGGCTAATTTTGAATAACACTGTATGTTATCCAAATTATATGCGTGCCAAACAACATACTTAAATTTAGCACACACAGACACACAAAAAAAAATAATAAATAAATAAATAAATAAATAAAGTATACACAACACTTGAAGAACACTTTGAGCCATTTCCAATATCATTAACGCATCGGAATTTTTCTGTGTGGTCTTGCAAACGGAAGATAAATACTTTCATGTCATTTTTCTATGTAAAACATGCTTTTGTGCGCAGAAAGAATGCCTATTAATTTCATTTTATTTAATTCAGTCTAAATACGTTAAACTCTACCTACCAGAAATTTCTCTTATAGACGTTAACGTATTTGAATGCTTTTGTATAGCCCTATACTCGAAATATTTGTCTGATTTCAACAAAAAGTTTCAAGTAGCATTCCTATATGATATAGATATAGACTACCGTGTTTGGATTTGTTGCCGATATTTATTCTTAAGTTATGCTGGTCAGAGGCTTACAGGCACACAAACCAACCTCTAAAGACTTGATTTTTAGATTCAGGGGACCTCAAAACTTGTAAATATAGCAAAATCTCAATTTAGAATATTTGACTCAAAAACAATAGTTTCTCTACCATTGTGGGGGCAAAACAAAATAAAACTGTTTATATGTGTGTGTGCGGTGGGTGCGCGTGTATATTTTTAGTACACGTCAAGTTTGTTTTACTCTCGAATTAATGTTAACTAATCTTCCAGATAATGTTGGTGTATTTATTTTTGTTGCAAGTAAGCATTTTGAAGGCGGAAAAAAATCAATTTAAATGCTGTCAAGACGCTAGATAAGAGAAACATCATTTTAAAATTAAAAGAAATATTACGCACCAAGAAAACATTTATTACAAAAAACATTTTCTTAGTGCACTTTAAAATAATACTATTAACGTTCTTTTTCAATGCCTGGTGATTTGCGGAAAATTTAAATTAACATATATGTCTTTTGCTCCATTTTAATTTTACACTTGCTGATAATGTACACCCCGCGACAAAAAGATAGGTACAAAGGGTTTTTTCCTTTATTTTTCGTAACATAACATTATCTAAATTGTGCTTATCATTTATTATTATCATAAAATAACACTATTCCCGGACTAATTTTTGTCTTAAGACTAATGTTGAAAAGTTTTAAGACTAAAAATTTTCTAATTTAAGACTACACTCCGCGACAAAAAGATAGGAACAAAGGTTTTTTTTTTTTTTTTTTTTAATTTTTTCATAAAATAACATTATCTAAATTGTGCTGATCATTTATTATCATAACAAAATATTATCATATCAAAAATATATTAAATATTTGAATCATATTCAAAATATTCATATTAAAAAAAAAAAAAACCTTTGTTCCTATCTTTTTGTCGCGGTGTGTAGTCTTAAATTAGAAAAATTTTAGTCTTTAAATTTTTCTAAATTAGTCTTAAAACAAAAATTAGTCCGGGAATAGTGTTATTTTATGATAATAATAAATGATAAGTACAATTTAGATAATGTTATTTTATGAAAAATCAAAGAAAAAACCCTTTGTACCTATCTTTTTGTCGCAGGGTGTAATCGTCCATAACAGATCTGTCCAGTTCAAATGACATTATATTATATATTATTTATTTATCCTTCAGATGAAATATTGAAAAACATTACGTAATTATTTATAAAACATTATATTTTATTTTTATTCTTTATTCAACAGTAGAAGAGTTAAAACACATAGATAATTCTAATAATAATAATCAATAAAACAATTACATATACACACACACACACACACACATATATATATAATTAAGTCGAATTCACTTAACTTAGTATTCTTTTTTATAGATAGCCATACTTGTTCAAATTGTTTTCACTCTGAAATGTTCGAACAGATTTTATTATTATTATTATTATCTATAAAATTTCCGTATGTCAGTGATTAGAACTAAATATATAAAAATCTTAGCTACACGCATAAAAAATAAACTTAAATATACTAAAATTAAAATGATTTTGATCTCAAAATAGCATCTTGACTAACGGTTTCTGCCATTCTACTTAGCTATTTTAATTTCCTGTATCGGCTGCATTTTAAATATTTCCTGACGATATAAATCAGTTATCTTACAACATTCCCTTTAGGGCAATAAAATGTAAATGCAATCACAGTGAGCGTGTAAAAGAATAACAGTCCGACTAAAGATAGAAAGGATGGTAATGAATAAGCAAACTGATTTTATCTAAATTGCCTTGTTTGACACGTTAATAGAATGTATGATTATTTTATAGTGTTAATAGATTGTATAATTATTTTATTAAATGGAGTATAATTATTTGCGATATAATTATTCTGCTATTGCCTTTTTTCATAATTATTTACACGTTTTTGCAGTTTAAATATATCTCTTCTTTGGCACATGATTTCCCCCCTTTCATACATAATCTAATTTGAAACGATTTTACATGTTGACATCTCATACGGTTTGAATAAACAGTATTGTTGCTGCAAGAAGTAAAAAATGTACCTGAGAAAAGGTGAGGAAAAGTAATGAATAAAAAACTTTGAGTAAAATACAGTAAATTTAAAGAAAGAAAAAAAGAAGAAGAAAAAGAAACCTCGCTACAGTTGAAGAGTTCGGTTTTTCGTCCGAAGAACAAAGTAAAAATAGGCACGTTTTCAACATAGACAAGTAGACTTAGACATTCAACTCGACCCCATAGGTTTTCAACAAGCAAAACAACAACACACAAAACCAAATACAGTGACGAGATTGAAATATATAAAACAGACGTTCAATATAAATACTGTTGGGATAAAGTTACAAAGATAAGATGAGAAAGAGATATAAAAAAAATCAGCTGTATTTACTTATAATTTTTTCCTACTTGCTTTATTTACCTGACGAAAACTCATGCTATTGTTTCGACCCGAAACAATTGTTGTAGGTTTTTCGCAATTTATGATATTCACGTACAATTTTATTATTATTATTTTTATTGCTGCTGCTGTTATATTTTAAATATTTCTTCACAGTGTAAATCAGTTTTAAATACAAGAAGATCAAACGTATGTATAATAGAAAAACAGATAGATAAAGACTAAAAACAGTAATTAACAAACAACCTGACTTTATTTATAAAACTATTCTTCCTTATATATATATATATATATATATTTATTTATTTAATTATTGCCATTATTTACCGTCTAAAGTGATTTTCTTTTCTTTTTTTTTTTTCTTTCCTTATAATTATAGAAGAAAATATTTATTCGTAAAATTTTTCTACCGCCAGTTTTCGATAAATTTACACGTTTTGAGAGGTCCAGAACACGATTTGAACTATTTTTAGAAAATGTCTGTCTGTAAACAAAATGTTCTGGCAGCTCTATATCATGAGCTAACGCACAGAATTTTACAAAAATTTATATTTAGTTGAACTTAGATATAAATTATCGTCTATCAGTTTTTGGTGCATATCAATCAACATGTAGCGCTCCATACTGCAATTTTCCACGCGTACAAGAAAGTTATATATCAACTTTTATAGTGTATAAATGCACCATTCGTGATATGTGAGAGTGAGAGACTGCCATTGTGAAAAAGAATGTCGATGCAGAGTTAATTTCGGTATATATTGGCCAACATGTGGCGTTTCTATTACTCACCTTTTGCGATTATCCATATGGCTATATCTCAACATCTATTTCTTTAAAATTGTACAAATTTGTACATGTAAAATTTTTATTGTAAAAAGTTGTGTTGATTCATTTTTTGTTTATGTAAAACGTAAGTGGTGCTGTTATATAGAAGTATATAGAAGAAAGTTTTGTGACAGCTGCAATATATTACTTTTATTTACATTTTATTGCGTTTATTAGAAAATTTTTATCTTTTGCCTTCTTACCTGGTTTGAAAAATTATTTTGTTGAAATACTTTACATATTGAATAGTTTCAACGAGTTTTTAACTAAATAAAAACGAATAATTTTAAGTACATGCCGTATGACTTTAAATTTACAAATCTTAAGAGAAATTTTCTATTTAAAAGGTCTATGAGGTCTGATTCGTTAAAAAGAATTGAATACTGTCACAGAAATTCATTTATGTCTTTTTAATATTAAATAAATTTTAAACATTTTCTTATATTTATGAAAAATATATTTAGTTTTATTTATGCTTATGTTTAATATATCCGAGCATGTTATAATGTTCCAATTAATAATTCTGCCCGTAGATCGTAATGTATTTAAATATTCTATATATATGTATCTATACATTGACTACTTGTCCAATTTCAATAAAAAGTTTAAATAATTTTTAGTTATAAGGAAAAGAGAGGTATTTCATTAAGATAACTGTCAAAAGTGTTGTAAAATAAAATAAATAACAAATAAACCGTGATACGTTATTACACTATCATTTTAAATGAAAATAGCCTGTAGAGATTTTCTCGATATGTACAAAGTATCCGTAAAATATAGATATCGATTCTAATCCCTTAAATATTTATTTTATATACATTATAAATTGCAAAATTACTAGATATTGATATACTATATTAAAATTACTTCTGTAATGTCCAGTTTGATAATATGGAATGATGTTAAAAAACTTTTCAAACTTGTTTCACTGATACTCACAATTTATTATTATGCTTGTGAATATTTTTTTATATTATTATTATATTTGTGATACGTATTTGACTGTGTAATTGTATGATATTTTTCTCTCTTTCTAGGTAAGTTGAAAATTTCTGATGTTTTTTACGTCTTACTTTTGTGAGTATTTTATTATTAATAATATTACAGTTACATTCACACTTTGAAACACTCTATTTTAGTCTTCTGTGATCTTATTTCTGTTATGAAATGTATTAAGATTTATGATACCGTTATACATTTTTTGAAGTAGTCAAAGGAATAAAGAAGAAATAAAATGGCAAAAACTTAAACTTTAGAATTTTATATTTTAAATAAGTAATATATTTAAAAAGTTTTCCCGGTTTTCAAATAAATTCCATGTAACTCTATGGAGAAATTTGTTTATAGAATTATTCATTACCTGTTTTGTTTCAAATTTTTTTTTTCACATTCTGAAAATTTGCTGTTTCAAATTTCTTTTTCACATTCTGAAAATTCACAACCATTAAATTAGTACTCGATTTTTAAAAATGGATTTTTAATTTTTAGTATTTCATTTTGTAGCTAAAATTGAGACATGCGTTCAGTGAAAATTCACACTTTTGAACTTAAAATAATAGGGGAAGGTGGGGCACCTTGGGACACTTTTTAGATAAGGATTTTTAGAAAATTTATTTTTTATTCAATTTTCACCAAATCTAGTTTGACATAAAGTTTAAGCCTTCCTGTTTCAGTTAAAATCTATTCCAATGCAGTATTCTATCAAATTTAACTTCTGTAAAAAAATTTAAAATCTCTAAAATGTCTCAACTTGCCCCATGGGGTGGGGCAGCTTGGGACATTGACAATAAAACGTCAATGCTTAAAAAATACTTAACAAAATTAATTAATAAATCTTTATTTATAGACTTAGAGCCTAATAAAGGACAATGTATATTACACGTAATATTACGTTATAAAAAATATTGCATTTTTCATTCGAAAATTGATCTCGTCTAAATTCTATAGAAAAAAACAATTTTCTTAATAATAATATCCATTTTCCGAATTTTAACACATTTAAAATCTCAATAAATTTATATAACTAGGGGGCTCTGCCCCCTGCTCGCTCCGCTCACCAACCCCCGAGGAAGGCTTCGCCTCCCCCGACTCACTTCGCTCATTAATCTCTGCGGGATTCTGCCCGACTATTCACAACTTTGCCTTTCATTGAATTGGAATATTAACAATACATAACACAAGAGAGTTGAACAATATTATAGAAATCCACCATATTTGGTATCGCATTGAAATACACAATATTTAATATTATATCGTTTACAATATGTCAAAAATCTGTTATAACGTTCGACAATTTAATAACAATTTGCCATTATTTTGAGAGAGAACATAAAATAAACAACCATAGCACTAATTATTTAGAACATAGAGAAATTCTTGACATCTAAATCATTTACCGTTACAACTTTAGTATATGATCGACTTGTTAAATTTTTGTCACTGTTTGACGATGAATTTTTTGGGTGTTATTGCTTGATTAAAAAAATTATGAACTTATTTTTTCTAATGCCTATATATATATATTTTTTTTTACTATTGAATTTTTTTAGTTAATTGGTACAACTATAGTATTTCCCCTCAGCTGAATTTGGCGATTTTTCTTTAACGCCGATTTGAACGATAACGATGTCGTTCTGGATTGTTTGCGATATAATATGGCAGCCCACATGCTATTTATTTTGGATGTATGATTTATAATTTAGCTTACGATTTTATCATTTATGCTATATGATTTATGATTTTTAGATTTATGATTTAGCCATAATCGCCAACGAAAAAGCACCAAATCTAGCTGAGGGGAAATACTATAGTTGTTCCAGTTAATTTAGGACAATGTGTAATACTCTGCATTTATTTCCAGCGTACAGCAAGGTTTAAAATGGTCCTTCCAACACTAAAGATGCAACTTTTTAAAGTGCATTTTTTCTAGAATATGATTTAGTCAGGTTGAAGATAAATATTTTATGCGATTATTGCAATTATTTTAAAAATTTCATTAGTAGTAGTAGTACGACAGGACAATTTCTTTCAGATAGCGATTTTGCATTGTCGACACTTATTGTACTACACCATGAATTTGCCAAGATGCCTGTCAATATCTGATTTTACCATTTAATTTCTTAAACTAAATTAAATACTAAGGAACAACTTTAGTATATCCCCACAACGATATTTGGCGATTTTTTGTTGGCGATTTTTTGTTGGCGATTATGGCTAAATCATAAATGATAAATGATAAAATCATAATCTAAATCATAGATTATAAATTATAAAACATAAAATCATAAATCCAAAATAAACAATATAGGCTGCCATATTATATCGCAAACAGTCCAGAACGACATCGTTATCATTCAAAACGACGCCAAATTCAGCTGTAGGAATATACTAAAGTTATATCAATACTAAGTTAAATCGGAAAAAAAAAATCACATTTTTCGAAATCTACTGATAAGTGAAAAATTCTTCCTTGATTGTATCGTAAAAATGAATTGCCGGTTTGAAGTATTCGAGATAGACCATCACCATTCATAAATTGGATGGCTTTTGGATATTTGTTGACAATATTGTCTGAATAAGTGTTGATGATGGCTCCTGAATACTTGTTGACGATATCTGCTGAATAATTATTATTGTTGGCGATATCTACTGGATATATATTGATCATGATATCTTAATAGTTGTTGGCGATGTCTCCTGAACTTGTGTTGATTTTGGTCTGAATATTTGTTGGCTACATCTTCTGAATATGTACTGATTACACCTTGATTATTTTTACTTTCTTCTATATGTAATATAGAGAAAGTATTGGATTCGTAAAAATTTTCGACCTCGGGTTTTTGATGGATTTACACGTTTTGAGAGCTGTAGAACACGATTTGACCCTTTTTAGAAAATGTCTGTCTGTCAGTCTGTCTGTGTGTGTGTGTGTGACAAAATTTTGTGGCAACTGTATCTCAGGAACTACTGCACAGAATTTCATACAAATTGGTATGTTGCACCTTGACATGAATTAGTGCCTATCAACTTTTGGTAAAAATTGTCTTACAGGTTGCGTTGCCATCCCGCTTTTTCTAAATTTTTAACATGGTGATATAGGACAAAATTTTGTATAAATGTGCATAAAGAGAATTATTTTTTAGTAATCATTATGAAATTTACAAGAATTATTTATAATAGAGATAGTCAACTGGTAAAAAATTTGTGTATGCGTAGGAGCCTCGTGAACCCCCCAGAGGGGGAAGTCCCCCCTCGAGGGGAGTAAATTTTCAAGATGGGTATCTTTCGAAAGGTCTCGTCAATACCTTTAAAACGAATGGTTGAACTATATATCAGTGATAATTTAATACAAAGTTATCGATTTTTTTTTACTTTTAACAAAAAATAACAAAAAAAATCTTTTTTTTTTTTTTTTTTTTTTAAACAAAATTTAACCAGACTTGGTATTTAGTTGACCCCTGACATAAACTGGGGATTATTAGATTTGGGGATCATTCACTCAACAGGTGGTGCTGTGATCGTATTTTTTCTAAATTTTTAACATGGCAGTATAGGCCAAAATTTCGTATAAATGTACATAATGGGAGTTATTCTTAACCTGCGATTGTGAAATTAATAGGAATTATTGATAATAGTAGTAGTCAATTAGGAAAAAAATCTCGGTCATCGCTCCCCCCCTAGGGGAAAGTACCCTCCGTGGGGGGGGGGGGGGGGTAAAATTTCAAGATGGGTATCTTTCGAAAAGTCTCGTCAATATCTTTAAAACGAATGGTTGAACTATAAATATGTGATAATTTAAAACAAAGTTATCGATTTTTTTTTTAACGAAAAAAAAAAATCGTATTTTTTTTTTTTTTTTTTTTCTTTTAAATATTGTTACTGCGTGAATTTGTATAGGAAAATATAGAAGAAAGTCTTGTGGTGGCCACAGCATACTAGTTACATATATATTATGTAATATTACATTTAGAAAATAAAAAATGAGCGTGGAGAATGAAATTTAATGATATTGGATAATTTAATTTAATTTAATTTATAAAGACATCAATGGTACAGGAAAAACTACTTCAGCTTTTTTCTTTCTAATAATGAACAGAAAGAAAAACGGATATGTTATCTGGAGATATTTTGTACATTTAAACCAAATAAAAAATTTCTTTTTTTTTTTTTCTCTCGTGAATTAAGTTGAAAAATATTTAAAGTGAAATTGAAAAAAATCGTTCTGAAGCAATGGTACAGTTTAACCTCTTGGCGAAATTTTAAATTTGGCACCGAAGTAGCTTAGACGTTTCTCGCGAAATTCTTGACATGCACAATTGCGATAGATAATTTAAGTCATCGTGAAAATAAATGAAAAATTTAAAATCAGCCATTGAGGTCCTGTATTAGCTGTAACTACAACATTTTAGCAATGCAGTTACTACATTCCTTTATAGAGAAAAAAAAAATGCCCTGTTGTATTGAATTCTGTTTTCTGCAGAGTTTTATATCGATGTTTAAAAAACAAAAATAGGTTGCGGATTTTATTATTATTATCATTATTATTGCACCATTTTATAATTTATCGCTATAGGAAGGCATGGCTAGAGTTAAAATGGCTATTGTGGTTGCGTAAATGAATTCCTTGGCGGAAAACGTACGAGCCTCATTTCTAAATTTTAAAAATCGCTAAATTGGTCATAGTAAAGATCTATCCTTTTAAATATGTTTTGAGTTAAAAAACTAAATTTTTATATAAACTAATATAAATTTTTATCTCATAAATTCAATTTTAAAAATGTCTGCGCTTAACCTCTAACTCTATACCAATAATTGTTTAACATAATCATTGTATTCATTACTAAATCTTTTTCGCCTAACGTTAAAATAAAGGAACAACTTCAGTATATCCCCACAACGACATTTGGCGATTTTTTGTTGACGATTATGGCTAAATCATAAATCTAAAAATCATAAATCATAAAATCATAATCTAAATCATAAAATCATACATGATAAAATCATAATCTAAATCATAAAACATAAAATCATAAATCCAAAATAAACAACATATAAGCTGCCATATTATATCGCAAACAGTCCAGAACGACATCGTTATCGTTCAAAACGGCACCAAAGAAAAATCGCCAAATTCAGCTGTGGGTATATACTGAAGTCATACCATAATCTAAACTAAAATAAAAATATAAACTAATTTTCGTTTCAGCTTTATTAAATTTTTACGTAATATTTTTAAAATATTGGTTATTTCCAAATGTTTTGCTATTCTAAATATATTTTTCTTCTCTTGAGCATCTCAAAGATGCTAATTATTCAATTTTTCTTATTTACACCATTGATCACATTTTAATTTTCCTGAAGAAAGTGACGTCAGAGACGCAGAAAAAATCGTCATAAGAGAAACTTTTCCCTCCGGTGGCAAATAGAGTACCTTTATAAACCAGCGTTTTTACTTAATAACTTACTTAATTAAAGTGATAGAAATTTCTAAGCAGCTGAAATGCCTTCCTTAAAGCAGTCGGAATGCACTGATATATCTCATGACGCGGGGAACCCTGCCCTCCGCGAGAAGTTGCTGTCGCAGACAAAAAAAATTGACGCCAGCGACAGTTACTTTTTTTTAATATATAGAGATACATACATATATTGCTTTCTTTACATTGCACAATGGTGGAGTAGGTTGAGAAAGTGTCCCAACCTGCCCACCACTGTGTGTCCCAACCTTCTCTACTTGGATCATTATTATAATTTAACTCTCAAAAAGTTAAGCCTAGCAGTACAATGCATTTTTTAATATTAAAATTATTGCGAAAGTCCATATTTTAATTCCCACATGCCCAGATTTAAATTATTTCATTTCTTGCACAAGAAATTTGTGTATGAAATTACTCATTCATGTAACTTTGAATCTTTCAAAACAAAGAAAAATGAATTAATCTGCACCTATGCTAATGTGAGAAATTTCAAGTTACATTGAAGAGTAGAGAAATTTCAAATTACATTGAAGAGTAGAGTATGCTGCCCACTAGGATGTCCTAAGAAAACTAATTCCTATTTACAAAATTGGAGCTGAAAATTAAGGTGTCCCAACGTGGACCATGTCCCAAGGTGCCCCACTTTCCCCTAAAAGAAAAAAAAAACTTTTTTTTTTTTTTAGAAAACGAGTACACTAATTGAACGATTGTAAATTTTTACAATGTGGAAACGTAATGCAATATATATAGACAAATTTCTCCGTAGAATAATATGGGCTTTGTCTTCTGGCAGCTATAAGAAGGGAGAGTCTTTGCATGAAGCTATATAAATAAACAGAGGTGTTTGTATGTGCTTTGGCGCTCAAGCCACTGATCGCAGAGTTTTAAAACATGGCATAGGTGTCGCTTGGACAATGCAGGGGTGTTATTCATCGAATTTTTTTTTATTTGAAATTATTGTTATTTTTATTCAATTATTTCTTTCGTTTTTTTTTTTTTTTTTTTTTTCTTCCATTGATTTTTCAAGTTGAGGTTCATTTGTTTTTTAAGCTGGGGTTTATATATATATATATATATATATATAATATATATATATACATACACACAGGGTGATCAATTTTAAAGAGTACCCGTTGGTTTTTCTTATCACCCTTAAATCTGACGGATGTGGCAACTATTCTAACACTGAACTATAATTGTTTGAATCTTGTTTAAGTGTGGGAGACAATTTCCAACACTGTTGGACTGTTACAACTTTATTTGTGAGGTAAAACAGAAATGGAGACGCACAATTTTCTTAATCCTGTAATAATTTTATTTTTGAAATACAAAATTTAATTCAAATTTTTTACATTAGCATTCCTACATTACATTTACATTATCATTATAATTTTTACATTATCATTTCATAGGCTTTACCAGAGAAGTCCTGCAAACATCGATGAATTTAAACAGATCATAACTGAAGAAATCTCGTCAATAACAACAGCAATGCTGCGAAGTGTGTCAAAAACCTGGTTCGACGTGTTCATGTTTGCATTCAAAATGGTGGCGAACATTTTCAACATTTTCTGTGAGGAATGATTATGCAAAAAAAAAAAAAAAAAAATTGAATTAAATTGTGTTTTTCAAAAATAAAATTATTACAGGATTAAAAAAATTGTGCTGCTAAATTTCCCTTTCACCTCACAAATAAAGTTGTAACATTTCAACAGTGTTAGAAATTGTCTCACAAACTTAAACAAGGTTCGAACAATCGTACTTCAATGTTAGAATAGTTGCCACTGTGAAGTTGATGAGCGGCCGTCGTAACAGAAAACATATTTTTGCTGATGGCTTTAGCTGTAAGGTAAAAAAATTATTATTGAAACTGAATTTCGATTAACAGGTCCAGGCTCGGAATTAACTCAGAGACATATTTTGTTCTCATGCCAGTTTATTGCAGATATTCCAAATGTACGTGACCATAGTCAATTAACAGAATATACTAAGTTTTTTTTTAACGAAAAAAATTCTGGAGTGGGGAAACAGCACCGAGGATCAGGCCGGGCCCTAGGCCCGAATCGCTCTTGAGGCTTTTACATCTTTCGTGGTCAGCAAACAGTAAGAAAGTGTTAGCTCCTAAACTGAAGCAAAACGAATGACAATTCCTTTGGCGTTGAATTATACGCCAAGTTCAAAGTTCTATGATAGAGAATGGTTGCATTGCTTTTAAGAATATTCACATGTACATTTTTAAAAAGTGACGAGTAACTTATTGACCGTTGTTAGGGAATGTTGGCATGATTTCGCCAAGATTTAGACCCATGGGAAAATAACTAACTAAGCACATATTTTATTTGATCGTTGATGTAAAATTGGTGACAAGAGGTTGCAGGTGTTACATTTCGATGTAAGATTAAAAGAGACCGAATTAATTATTTTCTGGTTTCCCAAAACAAAAGGATAGAAAAAAGTCAAAACATTATTATCTACAGAGCGAAAAGAATTTTCAGTACGTTAAGCTTGTTGAGTGAATACTGGGAACAGATCAAAGATTTTGTTTCAGTTACATTGATAAAGAGATGAAAGGGAAGATATAAAAATTAGAAAACGCATAATGTAAAATTTATTATTTATAGGATAAAATCGTTATATTTTAAGTAGTTGTTAAAGATAAGGAATCTAATTTATAATTTAATTTATTTAGATAATTTACCTATTCCTTTAAAGAGAAAAATATAAATTTTATAATATGTGATAATCTATATCACAGCCACATCTGCCAGATTTAAGGGTTATAAGAAAAACCCACGGGTACTCTTTTAAACTGATCACCCTGCGTATATATAAGGTTCTTGAAGATGTCACATCGAACAGTTTAATTATGGATTTTGTTTTCTGTTGGAAGTTATTATCTATTTATTTTATTTATTTGACTTTCTCTCCAACTGATTTTATGTTGTTCTTTTTTGGTCAAATGTTAAAATATATTACATTCTATGTTCGTCTCTCAATACTAGTTAATCTAAATGAGGCCGATAATAAATGCTAAAGTTAGTAAAATTAATAGTTTGATCGTAAGTAGCAGTTATTCAAAAGTAAAGCCTTATTTTCTTGATTTAGTACGAGTAATATTCATCTCTATTATAAATACTCTCATATTACTAATCATAGTCCGCGTTCTTACTGCAGATTACGCAGGTTATATTAACGGCCCTCATCATCGTAAGACAAGGAGTATACAAATATTGCTTAAATTACTTCTCCACTTCAGTGATGTCAGACATGTAATTTAGGTTCCCTAACGTAACTATATAAACTCGACATTAGTTCGCATTTAAAGGGAAATATTTAGCAACTATGTAGAATTTTTTCCAGTAAATGTATTTTAAAAGTTGTTAATATTTTAAAGGAATTTATATTGTGCACTTTTTCAGGACTTCGAAATAAATAAAAATGAAATTTTAATAGTGAAATTAATTTGTAAAATTAATTTGTATTTATTTACAACAATGTGATTGTAATCGAGCATAATTTGTATGTATATTGCTTTTATTGTATTTGTCCGAAAAGTAGTTCGCCCCACCAGTACCCGAGAAATTCTGCTCCCAAATCTGGTAAAGTATCGAATGAAATCATGCTCATTAGCCTAACTATTAAGAATTCTCTGTGGTTTTCTCCAAAAATCATGTAAACACCAGGGGGAATCTTTAAAAAGACCCCCCCCCCCTTTTTATTTTTAGCTTTTCAATTTCATATAAATCAAAACTAAAACTGACTTAAATGGAAATGTCCCTTTTTAAAAAGCATTTTATTTATAGAGCATTATCACCAAAAATGGCCGACGCCCAAGCACATTTGCAGTAATAATGATGTGCATATCGGAGGTTCTATTGTAAATTTAACCCGTTAGTAGTCGCTTTAAACAGCGGCACCTATTACAGATTGCGCACTTTTTATTTAACTGTCACCAATAATTTTAAGAAGTGATGTGATCGACGTTTCTTCGATTTTATTCGCGTTTTAAGTATATCAAATGCCACTTCTAAAAATTTTTGGTGGCTATTGAATAAAAAAATCTGGCAACACTGAAGGATGGGCGGCAAATCGATCAACTAGCGACTACTAACGGGTTAAAAGAAATTGGCATTTAAAAAAAAAATTCTAATGAATTTTATTTAAAGAAAATTTTTATAATACTTTTTATTCACCAAAATTTAAGTGTAATAACAGATTTACACGCGCACGCATAATATTTACACATATCTGTATATATTAAACAAGATAAAATGCTTATTATAAAATCATACAGAGCATAAAAAACGATTAAATTATTCAATCTACTAACTTCCTATCAGAGAAAAGAAAACAAATTGCGCACCAGTAAAAGATTTTCAATTTTAACTTCTTTCTAAACTTTTTTTTTTTTAATCTCCTTCTGTCAAGATTTAATATTAGTTTTTAAGATAATGATTGTCATAAAATCTAAACGAAAAAATGTCTAAAGAAATTTCATTATATAAAAGAAATTATTTGCATAATTCAGTTATGAATATTTATCTTGCAATACAAAATAATTTTTAGAAGAGAAGAGACATTTATTTTTGAAAAATTCGTTTCGTGTATCATCAATGTCAATGAATTTTTTATCAGATCAATAATTCACTCACTGTATTCAACATTTTAATATTTAATAACTTGTTAATATTTCTTCGTTATGGATTATTAATTCAAAATTGTACCTTTCGTTAGTAATTAACTTTTTCAGTGTTTGATTTCTTTATTGTAATATGGCGTTCCGCGTAAGCAGTACAACGGAATGTACTATTCTGAATTATTAAAATTTTTATTTTAGTATTTTAAAACGCTTAACATATTTTTTAAACAATTCTTTTGTGTTAGAAGGAAAAAAAAAATTGTTTTTGTTATATATTAATCATTCTGATATTATAATAATTTTTCTTTTCGCTATATTGTTAAGATGAATATCTTGATTAAGATGATATATATTTTAATGAATATCTTTCTTATTTTAGGAAGATATTCTATGTAAGGAAAGTATTTGTAATCATTCAAAAATTCGAAATCGTGATTTTAGTGTCTCTCTACATTTTGAGGACTTCTGAATTAATTTTTGCTATTTTTATGCTGATGTAATTGTTTATGTATTTGTTTGTATGTAAGTGAGCGTGAGAGATAGAGAGAGAACGCAATAACGTCTTAATACTTATTTGGCTGAGCTCAATGTTGGCAAGTATGTTATTGGTTGCCGTCGCACGAATTGCACAGATTTTTATGGGTGTAGGACATATAGTTGTTTGAAGAGACACACAGAAAATTTTTATATACGAGTATTACGGCCTCTGAACTCAAATTATCTGAAGTTCGTTTTAGTGACGTTGAAATGCTTAAGACAGTTAAAAACGGATACATATTATATTGGTTTTGCTAATATATAATAATTATAGTAAATAATGTGCCTATTATTTATAGTTCTTTAACAGGTAAACACAGATGAATTTACACATACCACGTTCTAATATAATTATCTAAAGTTTATTAAAAAGAGAAAGAAAGTAATTATAAGTTTTAGTATTTTCACTAGAGAATGGCCGTTACAGTAAATTGAATGCTAACTATTCATATTTAGCCACTCACTTTTTTAACAAGGTCTCACAAAAATATTGTCGAATAGATTACTGTCCATTATATAAACATGAACTTACGGCTAAATACACGAACAGCTTATTATATTTTTTTCTTTTCATTTATTTACTAAAGTATTCAGTGATTTATATATATATATATTTGAATGCATGTTAATATTTAGTATTCGACAAGTCTGCATGATTTTGTGCATGTGAATAATATATGTTAATTTCGTTATTTTTAGTGCACTATAAAGAAATTACTCTCATAGACTGTAATGTATTGAAATCCTTTTGGGTGTTATTTAGACAATCATTTTAACTGCGAGATTCGAAAGAAGAATCATGTATTATGCATAGATAATGAACCATTTTTTACACCATGGGACAGAGTTCTACTAAAAAGAAATGTGTCCGAAAGATTAAATAAATGTTATTAAAAAAATAATAATAATTATGACATAATATATTTGCTGTTGTGGTAGAAAATAATTGTTGTTTCATACACAAATGATTTTTACTCTTTATCTACCGACTGTCGACGACACGATACTATTAGTTTAAAATGCATATAAAATCTAACTTTTGGAAAAAGAAAGAATGTCATAGGGGCTCATAAGGATCAAAAGTAAGTACTTTACTCTCAATCTATGGCACTAATCGCTACATGAAATCATTTTTGGCCACAAATAGGTTTTATAACATGCTATCACTGTTTCTGAGTGCAATTTATCATGATGTTCACCTGCGTTATAAATAATTTGTACATTACTTTTCAGAAGTCTCCTACCAATCTTAGAAGAAAAAAAAAATATTTTTTTTTTAAGGTTTCGATCTGTTTTCGACTTCTATGTACCAATATTTAAATCTCATTAAATACTATGATGGGGTGATATGCATAATTTGTTTTTCTTATATCCTTAAAAATTCATCATAGTTAACTAAAACAACGCATTTGCAATACATTTTCTATTTAGTTAATAATGGGACAAACAAAGGATTAAACTTCATTGGCGATTATAAATTGTTTACTGAATCATTTTAATATATTGTAGCAGCACAGTCGAATTTTTATTAGTATTGTTACCGCTAGATATAGACTTGTCCATTTTTAACTCAACAAAATCTGGAAAAATAACTCTAAGTAAGAATTGTAGTAGTTTAGGGTTCCCGAAGTTTCGAAGCTTTACTGCGCAGTGCGCACGGGGTCCAGATCTAGAACTTTCCATAGAATTCTGCTTATATCTAGCACTAAATCTTCTCGCTAAAAGGTATAAATAGGAGTGAGTTGAGTTCTGAGAGAAAGAGTGAAGTCACCGCGAATCAGTGATGTTCTGAGACCTATTCAGAGCGATTACACTTTGAAGATTGTGCTCTAAACAAACTACTCAACTTTGTTCGAGAGCTAGCGAAAATTTCTGCTCTGAAGTATTTTATGTAATTTACTTCGGTGGAACAAATGACTCTTTTCTTGGATAGTCATCAAGTAAATTAACATCTATATTACATTCGCTTTTTGAAGTATAAATAGCAAAAGTAGTCAATTATCTTCTGAACTGTTTTTTTTTTTAATAGCCAAGAGACATTGGGAGTAATAACCACACAAACCAAGATTCGTTTAATAATATACTCAAATTTTATGCATGCGTTTCTTCAAAATATTTTCTAAAATTATTCCTTTTTTGATTTTTAATCTTCTTTTCTCTTAGACATACAGCCGAACCTCGTTAACGTGAATCTCTAGGGGGATAAAAAATTTGTTCATGTTATCAGTAGTTCATGCTATTAGTAACTAATATTCATATAACTAACTAATTTTAAATTTAACGGGTATTGTAGAAACAGTTCATGTTAAAAGTAATTCACTTTAACAGTGTTCACGTTGACGAGGTTCGGTTGTATATGTACTTGTTCTTCTTTTATTCCATTTTATTTTACGTATATTGATTTTATGTTTACATTTCTGTTTACACTTCCTTAATAACTACTGAATGCTTCAGAATGCTTAATTACTAATTATGATTTTTTCAGTTTAAGTAAGCATTATAAATTTATGATTATTATAAATTTTTGATAGTTTTTTTTTTTTTTTTTTTTTGGTCTATCAGTCTGTAATTGTTCATTATTTCTTTATAATATTATCTTAGAATCTTTATTAAGATTTGTGTACAGGCCATCACAAAACTGTAACGTATCATGTTAAAAGCATATTCGTAACATATGTAACATTTAATGCATCTATAACTATTCTATTCACATAAAAGTAGGAGATAATACAAAAATATATTTCTGGCGTGTTATAAATATTTATCTTTCTTGCACCTGTCTTGAAATGAAACCTACGGGAGATAGTTCTCGCTTTTATGTCTCATCTTGAATAACCTGGCACTGGACAAATCCTGTCTGTATACCATATCTTAAAACTCCTTCAGTAGGATTTACAAAAATGCGCCTACGCTCCCCTCTGCTACTTAAACTTACAGAAGATAAATTATTAAACTACTCTTTCAAAAAGATAACTCCATTTTCCGAATAAAGCTGTAAGGGAGCAGCTTGCGCTGTAAAAGAGATTAAAAAAATCTTTCAAGGAATCTAAGAAATTCTTTGTTTAGTTTGCCACTCCTTCTTCGAAGAGCTTTTCTTAAATCCCTTCTTGTTATAATGTTTAGATAGCGAAAAATTCCTTTCGTATGGAACACAGTTTTATATAGTATTTTGGTATTATACTTTTACGCGCTTTGTTTTATTAATAATTGTTTTTCAAAACTGTCTTTTACTTTTTTTCTTTTCTTTATTTATTTGTGTGTATTAGCGCGACCAGATTTTTTTTTAATCGAATTTGGGAACATATGGCGGCGTCCTTGAGTTTCTAAGACAAAATAAATAAACCACCTTAAATTGTAAAATTTTAGTAATTTTTATGTATGACGTACCTGAAAGATCTTATATCAGCTTATTTATTGTACATATAATAAATTATTAAATAAAACAATAATAACTTTATAACCAGCGACCCCAAATGTGTTCGAATTTTTTAGGAACGAAGTGTGTGTCTGAGAGAGAAACAGGTAAACAGAGAGAGGGGGGGGGGGGTAAAATTTCGTGTTGTGCTCTCAAGGTTAAAAAAACTTTTCGATTTTGCCTTAGAATTGTCGCCAAGATTTCCATATGAGTCGGGTACATTGAAGTCGACGCATCAGCCGCCATCTTTTTGTCTCGAAAAACGATAGGTTTCCCTTTTGGAGCATTTGTCTCAGCTATGTTGTTCATCTCGTAGGATCTGAGAGAAACATAAACATTTTATTTCATTTTCCGGAGTTATTTGAGCAAGTTATTGCTGAACAACCTCTGATATCACATTTTATTAAACTAAAATTACGAGTAATAATAATAATAATAATAATAATAATAAAGTGAACTCAGAAGTAAAACATGATGATAGACACATTGATTTGATAATCTATGGACTTGCAGAGTACATGTGAGAACCCTAAGGCAAAAAAAAAAAAAAAATGTCGGATTATTACGATGATATCTATGCCTCGATATCTCTGCAACGAAACTCGCTTAAGGTTCTTAGAAATTATAATGTTTAAATTTTCATTTTTGCCGCTTAATATGCGACATTGTACCATTTGAATTGAACATTACAGTGGTATCTCGTATTTACTAATTTTATTTCCCGACTACCGTAGATAATGGAAATATTGAATTTTGTCAAAATTTTCGATATCGCGATTTTACTTGATTTACAAGTTTTAAGATCCCCGAGTTTAAAAGGGTGTTTTTTGAAAATTCAGTGCATATGTGTGCCAGTAATCAATTGACTGCCATATCTTTAAAAGGAAAGACAAAAAAGTTTATAATTAAAGCGGGCTTGCAGTATGTAGAAAATTTTGCCATGTTTTGTAAAACTTGGAAAATTGGAAATGAAGAGTCAGAAATAAGACCGAAATATGGTATTTCATGAATCGCTCTTACGACTAACTTTACATTTGCTTTTAAAACACATTTTAAATACCCATTTGGATGTACTAGTTGGTTACACTAAGAAAATTAATAAGCGTCCTGATTAGGTAAATGAATTTTAGATTTCGGATGAAAATATTTTTAAAAATCGTCCCGGTGATATGCCCTTAGAGTAACTTGTCCCTAGCGTAAAGGGTTGGTGGAATTAAGGAAGGAGGAATAGAAGATAGAAGAAGCCGTGTCCTTAGCGTATTAACACTGTTCTGCATGAAAATCGGCCCCAGCATTTTTTTTTGCAAATTCTCATGTAAAATGACCTCCTGAATCCGAATATAACGCCCATTTTGCCCTATCACTCACCCTTTTTAGGGACGGCCCCTATTTTTATTACTTTTCGGTAATTTTATGGCTATATATATATAAATTTATTTTATTTTTATTTTATTTTATTTTTATTTATTTATTTATTTATTTATTTATTTTTTTTTTGGGGGGGGGGATTATTTTAACTGTTAAATGTCTTCTGAGGGGCTACAGAGTTGGAAAATTCTAAAACACGAACATCTGCGGCAAGGGAAAAATTTAGGGAGGAATTTACCCCTGAAATTATGTATTGCATTTCTTATAGTTTTGAAATCTATTATTAATGTTATTTATTAAACATTATATATATATATATATATATATATATATATATTAAGTAAGTGTAGGTACTATAATTGAACAGGTGGGTTATGGGGCGATACCCCTCAACATAGAATTATACGTAAATAAAACTGTTGCTAAACTCATTTTAGATTATTTTAAAAGTAGATTGAACTTTATTATCTTACCTTATTGATCTTACGACTTAATCCGCAATCTATCAGTATTGAAATGCAGGTAAGAGAAAGTTGTTTGAGTGACAAACAAGATTATTTTATTGTATAAATGTGACAACAAAAAACATTCCTTCAATTTTTAAACGCCCACATTTTACGATAGTTTACTTCTGAAACCAATTAGCCAATCCTAAGTCTGGATACAGTGTGAGGAAAAGTTGAAAAGTTCCCTTTATTATTATTTAACTCATTACAGATTTACGCTAAAGACACTTACGCTAAAAGCACGCCACTGAGGGGGGTAACATTTACGCTAAGGACACGGGTTTATGGACTTACGCTAAAGGCACTGTCGCTAAGGTCACGGTCCCATCGGCCCAACCTATTTTCTTCTAACTTACTATACATTCTTTTTTATGTATTAGTCTATGTTCGGTGTAAAGATAGATTTGCCAAGTTTTCGTGCAAAACAAAAGTAGGATCGAAAGTTGGTATCTCAAAAACAGCTTTAACGATTTTCTTCAAATTTGCTGTGAAAATTCTCTTTCAAACGTCCAAGTGTATGTTGTAATTAGTTACCGCAAGAAAATTGATTGTCGTTTTGATTACGTAGTTCAATTTTAGATCTCTGAAATGGGTGTCTCAAAAAACGGCACCGCTAATTATCTTTGAATTTGCTCTATATACTGCCTTTAAGATGTTTACGATGTATGTATTAGTTGGTTACGACAAGAAAACTAGTTAACGTCCTAATTAATTAGTCACTTGTTATTTATTTTGATCACACTTTCTTAAAAAAAAAAAAAAAAAAAAAAAAAAAACCTTAATGTGTAAAATTAAGCAATGGAAATCACGCTATTGTTACTCAGAGATTTTGTGGTATTAAAATTGTATCTAAATCTTACAATATTAAGAAGAATGGGACAGGGTTTTTAATAACTAAACTGTCGTAACTAATAACTGTTGTAAATAACTAAATAAATTGAATCTTGCAAAAAATGATCAATACGATAACTTTTACATATTTAGTGTACTTCAATTATATTTTCAACTTGTGTAATAAAATAAACTAGGATGCCGCACTTACCTCAGGTAAACTGTGTTAAGGGGGTAAATACGGCACCGCACCTGGAATTAAACATAGGAATTTTTACTTTCTTTTTTTTTTTTTTTCCTTTTTTTAATAAATCAATGGGAATCTTCATCTGTATACCTTAATATATCAGCTGTGTATTAGATGCAAAGAAATTGTAAAATAATGTGCATAATGAATATCGATATGCTTGTATTGTCTTAAAAAAAGTGGATGATGAGAATGAACGAAGTAAAAGTAACGGGACTGAAGTGCATAAATGAAGCTAAAACTGAATTACTACTAAAGGAACAAGACAATTTCTTTTATTCCGTTGGAAGACATTCTCTCTATTTTACCAAAATCCAACAAAACCATGTACTGGTATATGAGTTAAATATTAATTTAATAGAGTTATAAATGTGTATGAAGCCCTAAAACTTACTTTTTTTTTTCTCAAAATGTATTTTTTTTATTTATCCTACTGTTATTCTTTTCCGTATTCTTTTCATAGAACTACCTGCTTATTTGTTCTTAAATTAATTCTTCAAAAGCTTTTTATGAGTTTTGTAATAAAGGTGCTTTCTGTTGATCTTTTGGAAGACTTCTTATCATTTTAAATGTCCTAAAAAAAGAAAATCATGTAATTAGTAAATAATAGAATCTCATTCAGTCAAATTTTAATAGACAAATTGCAGTCTAAGTAAATTGTAATGTAAATTGTTAAGTAAATTGTAAATATATTATGTTAATAATATAATTGTTGTTAGTTATTATAAATTATTGTTAGTCAACTAAATTTTTCAAACTTAAATTTCATCTGTTTTCTAGATTTTAAAATTTTCTAATCATGCTCACATGCAACACATCATGCCGCGTACTGCTTGTTTTTAATTTCAAATTTAGAAAAGGCCATGCACATTTTTTTCTTTAAAATATTCCTCTTTTAATAAGCATTCCTTTTATAATTACTATTTTGCTGTGTTCCTTTTATAAGAATGAATGCAATTATATGTTTTAAGTAACAATTCATTCACTAAACTTTTAAATTTTAATAAGACATTTCTATCTTTATACTGATTTATACAGAAGTTTTGGAAATTCTATATAAATTCCTTTCAACAATTTTAATAAAAATGTTAGTGGAAATTACTTCCCAGAATTAAAATAATTGAAATAAATTCTTGCTCTCTTTCTCCTTTTAGATGGGAAATAATGTAATTTCACTGTGAACAAAATAGCAAAACTTAATCATAATAATGGTTTGTGCCTGCCCGGGATAATTTCGCAGATTGCTGTGATGATTCCTTTATGTAATCATTATAGCATTAAATTCTCCAAAAGGAAGCATTTTATTTATTTGTTTATTTATTTTTAATGCTAAAACTTGTTTTATGCTTAAAAAAATTATTCTTATTTATTTATTTAAAAATATACATATTCTTATATTTAAAATAAATAAAATAAGAAACCTGTGCATTTTTGTTTGCTTTTGAACTGTGTGTGTAAATTTTCACTACAAAAATAATTTTATAAATCTAATTCACTGACTGTTTCTGATTTTATTTGAATCACGAATTTACACCAAAATATTTATGTAACCCATCAGTTGATTTTCAATAGAAATGCTCAAGTATAATATTTATTTATTATTCACTAGAACAAATAAATGTATGGTTAGACTACAAAATTATTTTTCCATAAATAATTCTTAAAAATACTTATGTTTAACTTGGCTTTTTTGCAAAGTTTATAATAACCATTGTTTTGTTCTAAAACAATTTATTTTGCTTGTCATGTATGGAGAATTTATTAAAATCCCAGAAGAAAATAAAATACAAAATATAATTTTGTAAAGTGATTTTTTCCCTCTCGATAGTTTGAAAAATATGACCTTTGTACTAATATATCTCCTCTTCCATCTATTAGACTTTACAAGAAAGAAAAAAAAAAAAAAAGAAAGAAAGAAAAAGAAAATATACCTGTTAATAGAGCTTTCAACATGTCGATTCCTTTAGAAATCGACGTATTTAAATTATAATTTAAAATTTTTTTAATGTGATCGATTTTGAAATAAGCTATTTTTGAATTACCTTTTGAGTCTTTTAATAATTTGGCAAGAAATTTTTACAGATATCTATTTCAATGCAACTTTTAAGGCTTACTGTTTCAACCAATTGAAGAAGAAACTTTTGCTTACTTATCAAATCAAATCAGATTATTTGAGAAAACATAAACACTTTCAAACCCATACTACGGGAAATACTTATAGTTGCAATTTGTGGAAAGTGAAAATGAAGAATTTAATTTAACTTTGATCGTATGCTTTATAAGACACTCGTGTACTTTATAGAGTAATGTATAAGACAAATCCATTTAATAGCATAAAACAAAGTAAAATTACGTAGGGTAGGTGCTCCAGTGATTAACATGCTCCAGTAATTGACATCTATCCCGAAATAATTAATAAATAAGAAAAATCATAAAATCATATATTTTACATATGAGAATTTTAACATTTTATGTCGAAACACTGCAGCATAGGGTGCTAATAACTGGTAAAATGAATAACTAGCAGTGTCAAACACTGGAACATAGGGTGCCAATTATTGATGAAATGAAAAACTGGCAGTGTCAATTACTGGAACACTGAGTGGGTGTCAAATAAAAATTCATAAAAAAAATTATTGTTATCAAATGTATATATTTTAACATTTTTGTGGTTCTGAATGTCTTTCATGCCATATGTGTACTAACTTCAGATTTCTAAAAATATTTGCTCATGACTAGAACATTAAAAACATCAGAGATTGCTCTAAAAGTGTCAATCACTGATGCACTTACCCTATCACTCTTAAGTTGTGAAACTTTTTCCCATACTTATAGGGAAAGAAATGGCCATCATGAGCGAAACCTTGAAGGAATGATATAAGAAAAGACGGCATGTCAGGAAAAAACATGAAGCCAAAAATCATAACCGCAGAAGCCATTGAGTATCACTGTTATATAATAAATTCTGCACTGTTATTGTGAAATTGTCACATGGATCATTTGAGATGAATGTCATTGTAAGTGTAGGTCTCAGACATGTCAAATAAAGTAGCGCAGTACTAGCCAGTGTTTTGGTAGGCTCAATATGGCTCCTGCAGTAACCTTGGCTGCTATTGCTGCAGCCATTTTGAGTAGACAACAGTTGACTTCATTTGCCCTGCATGCTGGTGTGCCGTATGCCAACTCTGCTATATCATTCGTCCAACAGCGAAACTAATAAAATCTGTCGGAAGAAGATTTCTATTTTACTTGCATACACGTAGACTCAGATGCACACATGCATGCAATAAAATCATGTATCACTCATATTTCCATAATTATTTTATTACCATAAAGAAACATATATTTTCAGTATAAGTCTTATAGAATTATTATATCGTTTAATTTTCTTTTCCGACTTTGAATTATTCCATGACTCCTTGAAATAAATTACTTCTAGTCAATGGTTTAATGCTAATACAGTGAAACCCCGATCAATCGTTCCCACATCCATCATTTTCCCGCATTGGCCGTTTTATTTCTATGGTCCCTGCACAAATTGTATTAACATAACGTTAACGGAACCCGCATGTATCGTGCTTTAAAAAGTCGTTTTCCCGCATTCATCGTTGTAAAATTTTGCTCCTGACCGAAATAAAATTGAAAATTAAGCGATTCCGTATCGCATTCAAACTGGAATTACTTCTTTTATCCTAAAATATCCCTTTTCCTCCTCCACAGAGGATCAAAATTGTGAGGGCATGTCTCCGAACCATCCTCAAAGTTTAGTTTTCTGACCGTCGCCATCTGCCCATATTGTAGCACTAGTACGATGTACTAGTACCCAACCTACCTCAACTGCTCAAACTTATGCTGTTTTAGGTGAAGAACATGGATTGTGGAGATATTGTTATAAATTACGGAATACAGATCGTGTTTTGTTGCTTTTAAAATAAGTTATTCTACTTTGAATAAAGAGGAGAATGGATGCATCCAGTATCCAGCTACAACATTTTTTCACGTTCCTGAGGTGGATCCTACGTCAGTGCCCTGCCAGGTATGTCTGACGCAATTACGGTGTTTGAAAATACACGAATTTTTTTTTTATATGCACGTGAAATTACAGAAAAGGACCAGAAAATGTTGTAAATCTCGAAAATCCTCGTTTAATTTATAAAACGAACAAAAAATCCAACATAAAATTACTGATTCTTAAAAATAAATATCACTGAATGTTCTACAACTTTGATTTATTTCTTTGACAGTTTGAAAAATAACAAATTAGTTTTTATTTGTAGTATACGATATATATTGCCTGTATTATTTCATAAACATTGTTTTATTCGTGTTTTGACTTTAACCCGCATTTATCGTTTTCCCGCTTTCATCGTATTTTTTCATGAAAAACGATGGATCGAGGCTCTACTGTATAAGTTTTGGCATAAGAATGAGAATTCTGTTCTTTTGTTTGATTAATGAATTACCATTTAAATTGGAAAATATTTAATACTATATATCCAAGATCACATACATCCTATAGAAAATATCGCTATTTGTATTTTGTTCTTATTGTGTAAATGTTGAACCAAAGAATAAATAAATAAAAAGAAATAGTATATCGTTTATTTAATCACTCAATTATTTTTCGTTTTAATAAAGAAAAAAAAACCGAAAGAAAGAAACAAACAAAAGCAATGAAACTAACTCGCAATATATTTTCTTTAGATGCCACAAGCTTTTAGACAAAATATTAGGGAAAAAATGAAATATTAATGGCAAAGAAAAAAAATATAATTTTTTATCAAGCTTATCTTTTTTAACAGGCATTTTTAATAAATAATACAAACTTGCTCAAAATGCTATTGAAATTTTTTTACATATAAAAAGTTAATCGATAAAGAAAACATGAAAGAAACGTAAAAGTTGATAAAAATTCTAAGAGACATTTTTGAATGAAAATTTATCTCTTGGTGCTTCCTTTTTAAATAACATTTTAAATTAACAAACAGATTTCATAAAAATTTATATTTATAATATTAATAGCTTTATAATATTAACACAAGATTTATTGATAAAAGAAGCAATAAGATGAAAACGATTTTTATTTATTTATTTATTTTATGGAAATGTATATATTGTTCAATCTTTTAAACAAAATTATTTATTAAATAAAACAGATTTTATCCAAAAGAAGAATGCAATTTATTTTCGACTGGATTGCATTTAAAGGAATAACACATGAATAAATGTTGTTCAAAAATCTTTTAAAGTAAAATTTATCGCCCAGTTGATTTTATAAACTGAATTTTCAAATTAACAAAGCTAATTTTATGCAAAACAATTATATAATATTAATTTAGCTATCATACACTTCCTAAATTTAAACAAAGAAGAAAAAATAAATAAATAACAGACGAGTGTCTTTCTGAGAACAAATTTATCACGCGGTTAATTTTTCTCAGAATTTTCAAGTAAAACAGATTTTATACAAAAAAAAAAAAAAAAAAATATTGCAATTTATTTTCAATCCCAGCTTGTAAAATGAATGAAAAAAAAATATATTGCTGAACAAATCGTTTTTATTTTTTATTTATTTTTCTATTTATTTATTTATTTTATTTATTTATTTATATTTTTTATTATAAACAAAGCATATGTTATACAAGCCTTCATTATGATATTTCAGCTATCAGACTCATGGAACATTCTTTTTTTTTTTTTTTTTTTTTGGACAAGTTATCTCTTTTATTTAAGAAATTCTTGATTGTGCTTTCATCGCCATCTGATATCTTTCCCACGCCAGAGAATAACTCAACTTATTACTATCACTTATACTCATTGTCTTCTTATAATCCTTTGTTGTCTTTCTTTTGAATAATAGCATTGAAAACTGATCAGATTAAATAAATATTTTCTGCAAAACAATACAAAATTTAAGCATAAAATTTGCCTTAAATGCGGATGAAACTTTTTCTTAAAAACACGTTTTCTCTTGATTATCCGAAACAAATTGTCCTTGAACAAACCAAATAACTGTTTTTTCCCAATCTACTTAGTTGAATTGTTTAAGACGGTAAAATTAATGTAATAAAAACGTTTTATTAGTTAATCATCTGTCTGTTATTACAGAAAGATGTTTAATGCTTGAAGAGTAAAATATCTTAGCGTTTGTACCGAATATTTTTGGCATCTTTTTCCTCTTTATTAAAAAATATATATATATATCTCATAACTCATTTATACTATTAAAAAATTAGTATTAGATAGAATTAAATTTTAGATTTATTTCCTTAGAAATCGACCTTTTGAAATCCTTTAGTTTATTTACTTATATATTATGGAAAATTTGTCAACACGATAATTTCCAAATTACAGAATCAGTTCAAACCAAAGTTGGAAAATGAACTTATCATTTCAAATTTTTTAACTATTATAGAAAACGTACAGTCAGTAACAAAAGTGTCCGAACACTAGCAAAAATTCCTATATAAAGCAGTACACTTCATAATGTTTTGTTAAATAAATCCTTATCGAATCCTATTCTTAGTCAGTGTAAGAACATAATTCGATAAGGATTTATTTAACAAAACCGTATGAAGTGCACTCTTTTTATATAGGAATTTTTGCTAGCTTTCGGACACTTTTGTTACCGACTGTACTTATGATCCGATTTGTCTGAGGTTTTCATGTGTAGGTCTCAACTGAGTTCTTTAATCAACTCGATCCTTCATCGTGGTTTTAAAATGGTTACTACCTGAACATTTTAAACTAGGAAAAGAAAATTTATTTATGAACCGATTTGCTTAAAATGCGGTATGTTACCCCATATCAATGTCTTACGCAAGTTCATGAATCATCTTTATGTGTTATCTTGTTTAAAATCTTCTCTAAAAATACTTTAAATTTATTCGGTTATTTTTTTTTTAACTGTAAAATAATAATAAACTAGATGGATAAGCGTACTTTTAAAAACTGCATAAATGTATATATCTTTAAAGTTGTGTAATCGTGCAACATCATACAACTACAATGCCATATGAAAGTAATTAAATTGTTGGAACTTAAATTGAACATTTTAAGCATTCTTTTGTGCATATGAATAATATATTTTTATTTTATTAAGGTTTTTGCAAAGTAAATTTCTTAAAATTTGGTTTATAGAATTACCTTTCATAGAACTTTGGAATACTTTCGGGTGTCTCTGTATACAAATCAGCGATGGTTATTTACTCCATTTTGAATGAGGAACATCCGATAGTGGACTTGAATAACATATTTCAATTTCATTAAAATTTATGCAAAGTAACGGCCTTAAAATATGGTTTATAGAAATACCTCTCATAGAACGCATTACTTTGGTATACTTTCGGGTGTCCCTGTACACAAACCAGTAAATGTGTTCACTCTATTTTCAATAGGGAACATCCGACAGTGAACTTGGATAGTTTCAAGAAATTCTATGAATATTTACGGCAGTTAGAGTGCGGACAGACGGACAGACAGACAAACCGAAGTTATTAACACTTTTCAACCTTGTTGATAAGTGTTAAAAAATGCGGATGCATATATAATTAACTATTATAACATTAAATTAGAAAGGCGCATTTGATAAGAATTATCAAAAAAAAAAAAAAAAAAAAAACTATGTTAAACAAATAAAATAAACCACAGAAAGAACAATGTCGAGGAGTATTCTGTGAGTTACATAAGTGACATTGAAAAATGAGGTAGCCTTTAAAGTATATGTTGTTTTTAATTAAACAAAAAAGAACTGCAGAAGGCGAATAAAATTTTCATGCATTAAGAAAGAATACAAAATTGAAAAACAAGCTAAAAGAGTTTCGCTACAAGAACTTCATAAAATGCAATTATTCTTCTTTTCAAACATTTGAGACTGGGAAAAAAGATAAATTTAAAACTGAGTAAATTGTGCATTTTTTAATACAAAAATTTCAAAAAAGGTTGTAACAAAATTTCAAACAGTTGTAGTTAAATACTGGGCATTCACTTATTTTCAAATTAAGGAATAAATTGAATATATATTGACATTAAAACATTTTGCACTACAAACAGAGTGGGAAATTTGTAATATACTATCTGAAATTATATTGTTTATTTTAATAATCTTGTTATATAACTTCCAATTGAAAATTCGAGAAAGATTTAAACCTTTAAAAGCGTATTTACTTTTTGCCTCATTATTCATCGATTGATAGGTAATAGAAATATTGTATCTGGTCAAAATTTTTTATATTGAGTATTCACTTATTTATATTTTTCGGTTCCCTTAGTCCAAAGTAAGTTTTTTTTTTTTTTTTTTTTTTTAAGAAATTAGCCAATGTGTTGTTGGGGTAGAAATCTCATGACTACCCTATCTCAAAAATGAAAAATAAGAAAACAACAAAACTTTAATAAAACAGGTGCCATGTACAGATCAGTTTGCCAAGGTTTCGTGAAAATTGGAAAATGAATCAAAAACTCGAAATCCCAAAAACGACTCTAATGATTTTTTCAAATTTGCTATATGAACCCCCCCCCCCTTTTTTTTTGAAGTTCTTAGAACAGGAACTCTGTTAGACGCTCTGATTAGGTAGGTCAGCTTTAGGTCTCTAAAGTGAGTGTCTAAAAAAACGGTTCAACCTATTTTCTTCAAGCTCGCTGTATTGACCCGCTTATGACGTAAAGTTTATTACTAAAAAAAAAATATATCGATATAGAAACTTATTTTTTGTTTGTTATTCTCAAGGTTTCTCCGCCGTATTACCATCCAGAATAATACACTTCTCTACTTTTTGAAAACCGCCGTTGTGGAATAAGGCGTTTGTGGGCTGTTACTTTAACCTATGGCTTCCTAAAACCAAACAGATCAACATTATTAGCTGTAATTTGCAACATTATGTACATAAAGAGTTAGTTAAGTTGGTTAAGTCCGGTTATTCTACAAGTAGAACTTAAGCATTGGTGAGATGCCCTGCGTTAAAAGCCTTCCTAAGATGTCCTAGCCAGCATTCACAAGAGTTTCGAAGAAAACCAACGAAAACTCCGAACGGCTACACCGATAAACACGATATGTGTTTCGAAACGACAACTACTGTATACGAGCTTAGAGGGGAGAACTTCGCGTCCACTGTTGGGGCCTCATGTTTATAAGAATCAGTTATTGTACTAAGGAAAATTTATTCAGATATGTCTATTAATTTTAGTAATAACTAACAGTTTACAAAACACTAATGAAATATCAAATGATAAGATTGCATTCTGAAATTATGTACGGACGTACTCGTGTACGGTCTTTTATTTCAGATGGAAGAATTAATGACGTACGCTGGTACGTCATGGAGCTTCATGAGTTTTTCTTTAGAAGATACAGAAAAAGTAGGATTATGATATTTCATAAAGTTATATTAGCTTCATATGGGTGCATGCAGTTAAAATATATACATATACATTAACATATATATAGTGAATTGTATAAATTATTTTAAAAACCTGTAAAAAAATGCAACGTGCTATGTTATATTAACTTGGGTCACATTATTTTTATCTTCAGAACTTTCCGAATAATTCTTTATAATACTTTCTCATGTTTTATTCGGCTGACTCTTGACATGACGCAAAATTCTATGTACCGTCATTTATGTAGCAGAGTCACACATTTTATCCTTCTGACATATAATGTAATGTTAAATTTCGCAGGGCTTGTATAATTGCTTCTCTTATTTATTTTAAAATGATTAACATTTTCAACAATGCGAAAATTTTACGAAATCGTGTGATCATTCGTTATTGTATTTTTTTTTTTTTTTTTTTTTTTTTTTATATAAAATTAAACATAATTTATACGTCTCATTAATATATTAAAACCAATGTAACAATTAAAATGAGGTAAAAGATACAAAAATTTAAAACTTTAAAAATACATTTTAATTAAAAAACATTAAAACATAAGACAGACGTTTCGGTTAGAACACTAGCCCTCCTCAGTGTCAAACATACAAGCACAACATTTACAAAAATTCTAAATACATCATAGCAAGATTAAATATTCAGGAGGAATAGCTTTAGCCTCGTTCCGGATTTTGAAAACTTTAAAATTTTAGCTTCCAATATAAATATTTATGAATCCCGTATTTTTCCAGAGGGCGCTTTTACTAAAATGCAAACATTCTGGCTTGAACGAGGCTAAAGCTATTCCTCCTGAATATTTAATCTTGCTATGATGTATTTAGAATTTTTGTAAATGTTGTGCTCGTATGTTTGACACTGAGGAGGGCTAGTGTTCTAGCCGGAACGTCTGTCTTATGTTTTAATGTTTTTTAATTAAAATGTATTTTAAAGTTTTAAATTTTTGTATCTTTTATCTCATTTTAATTGTTACATTGGTTTTAAATTTTTTTTAAATTCTTATTCACAATTAACCGTTATTTTAATTAACAGCCTATTTATTAATGTATATTAATAAAATCAGACTTTTGCCTGTAAATTTTTCAGAATAAAAAAAAAAAAAAAAAATTGCTATATCTACACGTTTCACACGCCATAAAAGCCGAAAATGACTTCAGAAAATTTTGTCTGTCTGTGTGTGTGTGTGTGTGTGTGTGTGTGTGTCATGGTGTCCGTATATCTGTAACGCAATTTTTGTCCGGGCATCACTTGAGAACGGCTGGGATAGAATTCAACGGCGCTTGACAGAAACTTTGATTTTTATCGAACTTAAAATTATATCTATCAATATTTTCGAAATTCTCTCCCCCAGCCAAAAACACGTTTGTAAGCATGACTCGGTTCCAAATTACTTCACAGTAAAGAAATACCACATGGGGAGACTAGACATGAGTACAAACAAATCACTATCTGCGATATGAGAATTTTCCATTTTTAAGCAGAGGAAGGGGGAAATTTCGCAAATTCCGGATTTTTCAGTAGAACTCTACTAAAAATGGAACAAAGATGTTAAAAAAAGCTCTCCCGACTTTCTTAGTTTTTTTTGGGGGGTGGGGGGGGGGGAGGGCAAAATCTAGACATCCCTTTTAGCGCTAAATTTGTCTCGAGAAATCTATGGGAGCTGCGGTCACGATTTTTGGTGTTTGGATTGTTTATATGACACCTGAAGTAACAGATTTTATCGATATTACCCCCGTTCTCCCCTTGTATAGGACAGAGGTAACAACACCTTTGTAAGCATAACTCGGCTCCAATTTTCTTCACAGTGAAGAAGTGTCACATGAGGAGACTATACATGAGTGCAAATAAAACATCTGCGATTTAGGACATTTTGATTTTTAAGGGGAGGGAAGGAAAAATCGATTTTTGTCGTAAATTTTGCAAATTCCGGATTTTTGAGCGGAACTCTTCCAAAAATGTAACAAAGATGTTGAAAACAGCCATGCGTCTACTTTAGGATATTTACAAAACACGTCGTTGATTTTTTGCGATATATATATTTATATATATATATATATATATATATATATATATATATATATATTAGTGGGATTGGGGAGGGGGGGTTTGTATGCGTTACGAAGGGCAAATTCGTGACACCACTTTTGGTGCTAAATTTTTCCTGGGACATTTATGAGAGCTGCGGTCAGGAATTTTGGTGCTTGGATTGTTTATATGTATCCGACACCTAAAGTAACGGAATTCATCGACATTATCCCCGTTGTAAAAACACCTTTGTAAGCATAACTCGGATCCAGATTACTTCACGGTAAAGAAATTGCACATGACGAGATTACACATGAGCACAAATAAAACAATATCCGCGATTTAGGACATTTTGATTTTTAAGGGGAGGGAGGGGAAAATCGATTTTTGACGGGAAATTTTGCAAATTCCGGATTTTTGAGTGAAACTCTACCAAAAATGTAACAAAGATGTTGAAAACAGCCATACGTCTTCTTTAGGATATTTCCAAAAGACGTCTTTGATTTTATGCGATTTTTTTTTTTCTTTAAGTGGGATTGAGGGGGGGGGGGTTAGTATGCGTTACGAAGGGCAAATTCGAGACACCACTTTTGGTGCTAAATTTTTCCTGGGACATTTATGAGAGCTGCGGTTACGAATTTTGGTGCTTTGGTGGATCCAAATTACTTCACAGTAGAAATTGCACATGACGAGATTACACATGAGTACGAATAAAACATTATCTGCGATTTAGGACATTTTGATTTTGAAGGGGAGGGAGGGGAAAATCGATTTTTTGTCGGGAAATTTTTCAAATTCCGGATTTTTGAGTAAAACTCTACCAAAAATGTGACAAAGGTGTTGAAAACAGCCATGAGTCTTCTTTAGGATATTTCCAAAACACATCTTTAATATTTTGTGATCTTTTTTTTTTTTTTTTTTTTTTTTTTTGGGGGGGGGGGGTGTCGTTACGAAGGGCAAATTCGAGACACCACTTTGAGTGCTAAATTTTTCTTGTGAAATTTATGAAAGCTGCGGTCACAATGTTTGGTACTTGGATTATTTATATGCATCCGACCCCTAAAGTAACGGAACTTATTGAAATTCCCCCTTTTCCCCCTGGGGGCAGAAAGCAAAAAAAAAAAAGTTTGTGAATATATCTCGACCCCAAATTACTTCACGGTGAAGAAACTGCACATGAGGAGACTAGAGGAGTATAAATAAAACATTATGTACGATTTTGGAATTCTTGATTCTTACAGAAGGAAGGGGCAAAATCCTTTTTCGGGGGGAAATTTCAGAAATTCCGGACTTTTGAGTAGAGCCCTACTAAAAATGGTACAAAGGTATTGAAACAGCCATGTGTCTTCTTTGGGATATTTCGAAAAACATATTTTCGGGGGGGGGGGGGGGGAGGATTACGATGGAGCAATTTCGAAACCCCGCTTTTAGCGCTGAATTTGTCTTGGGAAATCTATGGTATCTGCAGAATTTCGCAAAACTTCGAACTTACCCGATAGGGAAGGGGAAGTAAGAAGCGGGTAAGTTGATGTCGAAGGTGGTGAGGACCCGGATTCTTCAATTTGCGAGCGGGAAAAACATCTACCGAACACAGCGGGAACTTTAACGTAGATTATTAATAATTATATGTGATTTGGACAACTCATTTAAATAAGCAAAACCTGCTAGTAACATATATAATTTTGTAAAAATTCTGAAAATATTTATGGACACTGGGGGCGGGCAGAAAGACAGATACGCAAATTGAAATCATATTCACACTTAAAACATGTTAAAAAGTGTTAAATCGCTTAATGTGAAAGAAAATGGAATTTCAGCAAATTTCCAATAAAAACCTTTAATGTAACGACAAATCGAAGTCAATAACACTTTTCAATGTCATTGGAAAGTGTTACAAATATTTAGAAAGCGGTAAAAACGATTAATATAAACGAAAATGCAATTCCAGCCTATTTTTAGTAACAGCCCATGAATTTTGAAGTTATTATAAATAAAAAAAGGTATAAGTAAATTTTTCTGTTGTGCATTTTTTTTTTTTTTTTTTTTTTTTTTTTGCTTAGTGTAAATCCATCGGAAACTGGAAGTTGAAAACTTTTATGAATCCAATACTTTCTTCTGTTGAGTACAGAAGAAAGTAAAAAGATTGAATTAATGACGTAGGGTAATAAATTATAACTATAGTACGAAGGTGGATGAAATTAAGCGAATAAATGTAGGGAAATTAAAGAAGAATAGGTTTTACAACGCTCTAGAGCTTAAATATAGAAAAATAATAGGAAATAATGGGAAGATCCCTTAAACTGAATTAATGAGTTTTATAAAATTACTTGTATGTAGATTAGTATTTTTTAAACCATTTTTAGGCTGCAGTGTTTGCTTTATACATTGAACTACACGAAAACAATCGTTCATCATTTATTTCGGTGGGAGGGGGAGTGGACCCTCGCTTTACCCTACAGCCTTGCACATAACATCTTATTCATACAAAATCATTCCCATTTTTTTTTTATGAAACTGTGTGACTACAAATAATTATTTTCTTAATTCGTTTTTCGTTGATTCCCTAAATTATCTCGTGGTTAAAGTTTTAATGGATAAAATGGTACTTCTATCTTGTTTGTTTAAACTGGCGGCTTTGAACGAAAATTAATCTAATTCTCAGAAAATTCGAAAATAAATCCTAAATTAAAAGTTTTCTCTAATATTAAACTGTAATACGATTTCATTATTTCTTACAGGTACTACTTCTATAAAACTTGGTTGATATAACATATTTTAAAGTTTTGAACTTTTTTGACGTGCTCTATTCAGTTTAAGCATGCTCAAAAAATAAATTTTGATGTAGTTTTATTGGATAAATGATATTTTTTCCATGAAAAAATGTAATGTGTGAGTTTAATTTTACTTTAAAATTTATAATGTCGAATTTCAAGTTGGTTATAAATATACGAAAAATGGAAATTTTCGAAATTTGTAATTTAAGTAGCGGATATTCATTATAGAAAAAAAAAAAAAACTGGGTGTATGTTACGTTATAACAATAATCATAACACACACACATACGCGCGAACGAAACCTTATAAAAACTTTATCTAAATTAAATGCGCATGGCTGTTAGCGTTACCCGAGAAACACCACGTGGAGGTCGCCATGCATCGTTTCTCATGGGGAGTTTTGATAAGGCAGGCCCCCTTGCCTACTGCCAGCAAGCATCCCGAGGTAATTTATTCTTTTACACTACGAATGCAACAACAACAACATATTTTCAGAAAATTTCTCAATTTTCGGAATTTCTTTTTTTTATGATGTTGTGGAGAAACAGAAACTGGTTGATTTTCAATAACCGTTTCCACTGCCTGAGAAAGAACTGATTCCACTTCGATTTGAAACGGAGGTTCGTCAGTAGAATTATCAGGCAGTGCAGTAGAAACTGTTTCTTTTTCATCTCGTGTGTCCACTGCCTGAGACTGAAGTGAATCCACTTCGGTTTGGAACGGAGGTTCATCCGTAACAGTATCAGGCAGTGAAATAATATAATCAACTTTTGGCAGCTTTTTTATATCCAACTTTGGATGCTTGCGAACACGAGCTTTATATAAAGCTGGGTTATAAAAATTTTGACTGTCATTATTCATTAACAAATAACGTCCAGCAAAGATGGAAGTCACTGGACACGCATATCTTTCCCGAACATTATCCGTAGGACGATGCTCGAAAAATTTAAAAATAAACCACATGAGAAACTTTTTTAAAAAGTAACTCACGAATAAAACGCCTAAGAACGAAAGATACATCATTCTCAGATGAGGGTCAGTAATTAGACTGAAGAAAATTGTTAAAAAGAGAAGCTTTTCATTGTTGTAAAAATGCATATTTATAAACATTGTTGTTTATCAAACAATTATTTTTTATTAAATATTTGTTGAAATTGTTCATTCAATTGTTCAGTCAATTCAAACTAAAATGGATACATTGTTTGAAAATAAATGATGGCAAAAATTTGTATGACGCGAAAATTAATTTTGTATTCCATGTCATGTGAATATGTCGATCAAAATAAAGTATGTCATTAATATAACGATAAAGTTAACAGGGAATGATATCATGTCAAATAGAGGAATCATTCTATAAACTGGCTTGCAGCACGTTTTAAAACTCTTGATATTTTTTTATTATATGCTGTTGAAAATCTGTTGCCAGATGGTATGAAATTTTGAAACTTCATCAGTTGTGATTATATCACGGTGCAAAATTTCACCATAACTAAATTTCAGGGCGCCCAAAATGCACAAAAATGTGTCGAAACATTTAACAGCCTTATGGCAGTGTCTACTATAGCCTCTAAATTTAGGGGGCGTGGGTGGGGTGGGGTAAACATGTATTCATGCGTAACTCTGCTGTAAATTAATTATCTTAGGAATGAGATTTTCGATGTGGGGATCAGTTATATGTATCTAACTTATAATATAAAGATATTTTGCGAAATTCCCTCCTCCTTCTTTCCTTTAAGAGCGGGGGGAGGGGGCTAAAAAACATGTTTTAAAACATAACTCTGCTTTAAATAATCTCAGGATTCCGATTTTTTAATGTGTTGGTTAGGTATGTGTATGCAACATGCACTATAAAGGGATTTTGTGAAGTGTGGCGAGTAGGAAAACCGTAACTGATGGTAGTGAGAAATTTAACTTAGATTTTGTCTGATTTCAATGATTTTTTTATTAATATTAATGATATGGTATTTTGATAATTCATTTCAATATAATGACCAGCAAAGCGGGCAAAGCCTGCTAGTTATTCTTTAAAATTGTTATTATGTCTCTGAAACGTTTTGCTCGAATTTTACTCTCTTTCTTACGCAATAAATGGAGCCATTTAAAGCAAAACTTTAATCGATATTTTCTTGTATTTTGTGTTTCGATTTCAATTTTCTGATTTACAAGAAGTCCATTACTAGCGATTACAAGATTCTCTCATCGATCACATATGTTTATTTCCTTCTATTTCTCTTTTAGGCCTGTACGTGCACAAATTTACTTGGATAGTGATATATATGAGATTATATATGACATATATCAGACGCTTATAAAAAAAAAATAATAAAATACCCAATTTTATTTTTATTTATTTATTTACGACGCTTTTCGTATATTTAGACCAATTATTTTTTCTTTTTTTTCTTTCTACTAGCAGTAAGTTTTAAAAAATATAAGAAAAAGTAAAATAATAATAATTATTATTATTATTATAAAAACAGAAAGAGTGAGAGAAATCGTTCTAAAGAAATGAAACAGCTTCAGTAGAGAATCGCTTCGCAAAATTTGAAATTTGGCACGGAAGTAGCTCGGACGTTTCTGATCAAGATCTTTACGTACGCAATTTCAATAGTTATCCATCGCGACGGCAAAAATTTTAAAAATCGCCAAGAGGGTCGTATACTAAAGCTCTACCAAAGAAATTTTAACCCTCTGGCCGCCTTCGAAAAGAACAAGATTGTAATATCGTTTTCACTGCATCAATGTATTATGCTAAAATAATGCTTATTTCAACTTGTAACTTAAAAAAAAAAAAAAAAACTTTTGTGCGTGACTATTACCTAAGACTTTGAAACTTGAAAAGGAACTAATTATATTATTTTGAATTATACATGTTTTTTTTTTTTTTTTTTTTTTTTTTGGGGGGGGGGGGGGTGGGGATGGCTTAGTGACCGGATATATCTGTCGGTGGCGGTAAGATGGAGAAATGAATGTATTAACCATCGCTAAGTAACGTAACACAGTTACTGCATGCATATATGGAAGAATATATTAAAAAGATGAAAAAAAAAAAAGTAAATCTTGTCTTACTAAATCAAATTGAATTTTGCATAGAATTTTGTATCTATTACTTAGAAAACAAAAATAGGATTTTTTTTTTTTTTTTAACTTAAAGAGAAAAAGTTTATTTTCTATTTTTTTTTTTTTTTTTTTTTTTAGTATTCCATTTCTATCAGTTAAAAAAATTATAAATTTCACGTGTTTAAAGGAGAGATTCGTTCAAATATGTAACAGAAAATAACTAGTTTTAAATTATCCTTAAAGAAGAAAAGGATTTAGTGAATATATCAGAAAATAATGAGTTTCGTTTAGAGAAAGAGTTGTCTTGAACACATTTCTCTCGAAGTTGATTGTTAGCCTTTTCATACTCATTTGCAAATGCAACAGTCGGAAACAAACTCTAATGGGGTTTTTGTTTTCGTTCCATTTAATGATTCCTATTGGAGTGCTAATTATCTATCTATTAATTTCCCTTACAAAACTTAATCCTCGATCACCGGTATTTATTTCCTAGCATTTAGACCTGTCGAAATTTCTTCATCGTCTGAAGTTGGGAAATTCGTCAAAATTTGTATTATTATTATTATTATTATTATTTTCAGGTCTTTGTGTTTGGAAATAATGGTCATTACAAATGATTTTTGTAAATTACAGTTTTAGTGTTGTGAAAATTTGCGTACATACATACATATGCGCAGAAATATAACAATATTAAGTATATGAAAATTTCTCGAAAACCTTAAAAATCCATATTTTTAGATAATATTTAGAATGTTTCCTGCCAACTATATTTATTTTTACCCTCGATTTTACCTTATTATAAATTAATAATGTATTTTATTCTAGACAGTTTTGAGTTCTATTTTGTCGATTCATTAATATATATATATATATGTATATATATTTAATGTTTATGATTATATGCAAATTTCTAATATACTACACGCCGTCGCAATGAGCATTCTGTGCGTGTGTTTTTATATATATATACAGGGTAATTCTCGATATTTTCGAAAAAAGGTAGTGGATGAGAAGCATATAGCAACTATAGGTAATATAGTCGGCACGAAACTTTTGTTAGTGTGCTTTTTAACCTGTTTTGTATTATTCACGTGCTTTAAAAAAAATTATTTTATACGTTTTTTAAATTAAAAATTGTACTTATCAAAAACATAATATGTTTATATATTTCAATTATATGCAATAAGTTTTCAGTCTAGAAAAATATCTAATTTTTTTCTTCTTAACATAACTAATATAAAATAGCTATTATTTATTAACATTTCCTTGTAAAGCTGATTTTCATTTTAAAATTGTTGAACATTATTTTATTTTTTAAAGAAACTTTTTTTTTTTTTTTTTTTTTTTTTTAAGAAAAAGATTCCAACAAATATTTTGTTGCAAACTTATACTGAAAATGTGCTGCTTACATTGCTTCACACTGCGCATCAAGATTATCAATAAAACGCCACAGACTATTTATTAATGTTTTTCTATGATTTACTTTTCCTTTCAAGAAATTTCATTCATGCTTTTTTTTTTTTTTGCGCCTTCTTCGCCGCGTGATGCTTTTCTCGTGCCAGAAAGTAATTCAGCTTAATACGATCACTTACTCTTTGTCCTCTCAACGTCATCCATCCTTTTGTTCTTTTCAAAACAATGTCGAAATCTTTAACGGATTAAATGACTTCGTCGGAGGAAACAGGATTAAACTGAAGCATTCTATTTTGGCGGTTCTTAAATAATTGGGCGAATTATCGATGTGCTTTGATATAAGTTTTAGTGAACTTACACTCTTTTGTATGATATTGTAATTTTGTGGAAATACATTAAATCCAGAAAAATTTGCATTGATAAATGGATATTCCTGATTTTCTTTCATTGGTTTGTTTGCAAAGTTATTCTTCATATGAAACATTTATTAAATATTTTAATAATTAGTTTAAATAAAATTCATTAATTCAGATAATTTAAGAACTACTTATTTTTTAATTTTGTCTGTATAATTAATATCGTTTGTTATCTAAATTGGGATTATAAATATTTATTAATGCGTGAGAGAATTCATAAATTTGATGAAAAATATTTATGAATTAAATGCTTGTTTATTAATTTATGAATTAAAATTATTACATATGTAGTCCATATTTAGAATTTTATCAAAGAAAAATTATTATTTCAATTAAATATTAATGTTGCCGATTGGAAACAAATTGCTTTTTAGCCGTAAACTATACTTAAAATAATATATAATTTTTTAAAGTATTTTTCCCACGATTTATTTCAGAAATGAAAGCCGAAAAACATTTTTAAATTGATTTTTTAAAAAGTCGGGCATTTTAGGGTTAAAACGCATAATATCTTTAGCTAGATTGTCTTCTTTCTGGCAAAAATTAAAAATAAAAACTGATGTATTATTGCTTAACCCTATACCTGAATTTAATTTGAAGATAAATTATTTTGTTGATATTCTTATATTGGTACGGATGTGTTCAAAATTAGTATTGGTTGTTTTATATAGTATCCTTAAAATTAATTTTAGTAAATTTTTATACCTTAAATACGTATTTCTTTCTCTTGTTTCAGAATTTAGATATTTTTAATTCTTGGTATGGCCTTTCATTCTAATCTCTCTTTAGAAAGTGATTTTAAGGAAATTTTTTAAGGAATAAATTGAAAAGAATTTAAATGTTACTTGTTTCTAAATATAGGTTATCTTAGAAGTCATGTGCCTCTTATTTTATAAATTTATGTCAAAAGTATGCATATTTTTAATCAGTCACTTTTTAGAAACTTTGTGCAAGATTTTTAACTCGAACTTTTCAAGAACTGGAAAAATGACTCTTTATTTTAAACTTTGTTATAATAAATTGCTTTAATGTTGTTGTGGGAAAGGTGTCCCACGATATTTTGTAACATGCAATCTTCATAAATATTTATGACTTAAATAATACTTATGATTTATGTAATATTTACTAAAACCGAATTCTCTTTTTCAAGTAACAGCAGGTAGCTTAGGGAAAGATTAAAGATGAAAATTATACGTAATCACCCGAAATGAGATTTTGAGCAATTTCAATGCATTTTTTTATTGTTATTTTATTTATAAATTGATATAAAAATTATGATTCAATTTATTTATTTATTGAAAATTCATTTGAATATAGTGACCACCCGCGAAGCAGGCAATGCCTGTTTAACCATTTCATTCCCAGTGATGCCAGTTGGAATCATGACATTTCAGATTTCTTTTCTTACCATCTAACACTCCCACTGATTCAAAATGACCAATATTAAAATCCATATACATTTTCCCACCGAAAAATATATGTTTTAGATGATTTCACTATCCTTGTTGATAAATGAAAATATATTTTGTTCTATTCTGATAATAATATCGGAATCAGTTTCCTCTTTTGGACAATTTAAATAAATTAGCTGTTTGAAATATCTTTTATTTTTTTATTTTTTTTAAGTTTATAATTTGTATCTTAATTGATTGCAATATGTATTTATTCCAAAATTTTTATGTTTTTACTTACTGAAAAGTTATGATTTTAAATGGCAACAGTGGTTATATTAAACATAAACAAACACCTCTCAATTACTTTGTTAGCGATATTAATTCGCGTTCTGCTATTACTCCTATTCAAATAATAATAAATAATAATAATAATAATAATAATAAATTATATATATTATCTTTGAAATAAATGTATGACTAAATATAAGATTTATTATTTTATGGAGGGAAAAAATTAGGAATGAAAGGGTTAATATATCTTTTAAACACTGTCAATACATTTAGCAATTCTTATATTGTTTTCATTACCAATAACGATATCTTTTTATTACCTTTATCATAAATACACACACACACACACAGAGAGAGGGACAAACTGCTAAAAACATGTTTTTCGTATTCAGGGGACCTTAAAACGTATAAATATAACAAAAACTCAGTTTTAAAAATTTGACCCAGAAACAATACTTTCTCTACCATTTGGTAGGAGAATGTAATAATAATTGATTTCCACGAAAAACATTGTTCTGAAAAATAAATCTCAATTGTATTCCTTCACTTTTAACAACATTTTACAATTTGCGGGTTTTTTTTTTTTTGTTTTTTTTTTCATTTATTCTTAGCAATTTTTTAGCAAAATTTATTTTCTTTCGTGACAAGAGAAGTAATACATTATTGTAAAATTACATAAATTTCGTTAATTCATTGTTTGTTTTCCTTTATTGCTTTTCGATAATCAACACAAATGATACTCAGGAGAAGAATGTGGTCATTATTTTATGAATTTTGCGAAATAATCCATTATTTATTTTTTAACTTTTTTTTTTATTAAATATTTAGTTTATTGATTGGAAATCAGTCTTAAGTTTATTTAATAAAAGTAAAACAGTTAAAATTTAATTTTTCAAAAAAGTTGCTCACTAACTTAAAAGGCGATGTGTTCAAAAAGTGTAATTAGAAAAAAGTGTAATTTAGACAAAAAGTGTAATTAAAATTTTTTGAATGAAATATTCTTACCCTATAGAATTTTCGTTGTTCCGTATTATAACATGGAAAGGAAGAAAAACTAATATGCAGCTTTAAGATAACTGTATAAAAATTTAAAACTTGTATAAAAATTGCGATTAAGCTTTTAGTTCAAAAATTACAATATAGAAGACTTGAAAATTGTAATTTTTGAGTAACAGTAAGACAAGAATATTTCATTTCACCTACTTGTGTTAATGAAAATTTTGGATACACATATTCTAAAGCATATACTAGTTAAAATCATTTAAAATTACACAATTTTCTGTTTCTGTTTACTGTTTATTAAATTCGTGGAATCAAACGCTTTTACGGATTTGAAAAACCAAGAAAGACCGAGGAAGAGACCACAGTGTCGTTCGAGGGATGAGACTATCAAGTTTGGGGTGCAGAATGGAGAAAAAATTGCAGAAAACAAGAATTGAACATATTGAAATTACGAAGGATAAGTCTTCATCTCGCAGTATATTTATAAAGGCTGAAATTGATTATATATATATATATATTAAAAAAAACATGCGAATTCGCATAGATTATATGTATATATATAAAACAATCAATTACGCTAATTATGCCTCACTTTGCAGGAAAACTTTTTTTATGTTTCTTAAAAATATATATTAATTTCGTTAAGTTGTATGTAGTATAAAAATATTACACTAAGCTCTAAAAATAAAATTTTTGTATACCATATTGCATTGCAATTTTTTTTTTTTTTTAATCTCTCACCAGTTGAACTGTTTACACCATTTTCAATAAAAAACATGCTATAGTGATCTTGAATAACATAAATTTGTTCCAAGGCATTCTTTAAATATTAACGGGAATAGTAGCAGATAGACTAATTGAAGTCACAATCATTCTTACACATTGTTGGGAAGTGTTAAAAACGCATAACACAAATGAAAATGCAATTGAGCATTTTGCAATTATAGTCCTTAATGTATCTAAATGTTTTGTTGTGGATTTTTAAACTTTGATATTAATCATATCATATTCTATGGAAGACATTTTTTGTGCGTATGAAATATAAATATTAATTTCATTATGATTTTTGAAGTACAAATATATTTAACTATTATTTATAAAAATGCCTGTGCGTTAATATATATATATATATTTTCTTTTTTTGGATGTCCTTGCAGAGAAACTAGTCGTATCATTTGCACCATATTCAATGGTGAACTGGAATAACATATATAAGTTTAAGAAAATTCCGAAAATATTAAGGTCAAAGGACCCTTAGATAGACAAAAGAATAAAGAGAAACATAGACAAAACAAAGTCATAAAAACTTTTTAACTTTGTTGTAAAATGACTCTAAAAATTGTTAAAGGCTTTTACCAAATTATATAATGGATTTAATTTACACTGCACAGATAAAAATGTATCAAATAAGGAAAATTTATTTTATTTCTAACAATTAGCATAACTTAGCTAATTTATTCTAAAAAGAAGAAATTTACATTTGAAAAGACGAAAATTAACGCAACACTGTTTTCATGAATTGATAATTTCTAAAATAACTTTCAAAGGACAAGCTTTCTAAAAGTTTTATTTTATGAAGTAAGTTGTTTCTTTATCAAATTAGTAAAACACAGTGAGGTTTAAAAAATTGCGCTTTTTTTTTTATTTATTTATTTATTTTTTTTTTTTATAGGGTGCTTTTTATTTTTAAAGCATGTGTATCAAAAATAATTTAAAATCATTCTTAAAAAGAAAAGAAAAAGAATAAAGTGATTAAATACAATTGTTCGGTAAGATTTTTTATTTGTTTATTTATTCAATAATTTTATGCAGAAAATGTGGTACACAAATAATTAAATTCATTGTAATAGTAATTAAAAATGCACATATTTTTTAATTTAGATCTTTTACACATCACATTTAACAAAAGTTCTCTAGGTACTTCACTGAATTTAGATTACTACGAATAAATAATAAACTTTTAATAAATACTCCTTAAAATAGTAATTAGTTAAAACATTCGTTTTGAATCGATAATTATGCAACCTTCATTGGATAAAAATTTGTTCAGATAGAATAACTATCGTAAAATGCAGATAGATATCGAGAAATTGTTGAAGTAATTCATATCGCTTATTGATTGTATGTTTTACTGAGCCGTGTTTATACTTGAGAAAGTAAGGTGTTTATATATACGAAATTTAATTCTTCTGGTTAGATACGGACATTTTTAGTTAGAAATTTTCACAAATCCAATATTTTCTTTTTATATATGTAGAAAAACAAATATATTTTCGAGGATGTTTAATCCAAAAAATTGTATAATTGTCCATCACTCGTTTTTTTTTTTTTTTTTTTTTTTCTTTTAAGTAATAGGAGTTTAGAATAAAAAATTATTAATTTTATTACATTGAACTGAACATATTCTTTCTCATAATTACAATTCCTTCGTGATATATATTTAACATTATGTGTTCACTTTTTCCACCTGTGCAACTTTTTTTTTCTTCCCCTTCGAATACGTTTTCACCTCTTTCACTTCCCCATTTCCCTTCTATTCCTCCTATTTTCCAATATAAGGGAGACCCGTGTACCTAGGGCCGCTTTTTTTCAATGCTCAAAAACAAAGCCCTTGACCTGTTTAAAATTATCAATCTGATATGTACATAACTTTAGGACTAATTACTTCCAATTGGGATTAATATAAATACCTAAAATAATAAATTCCGACAAATAGAAGGTTTTTAAAAAAACTTCACTCGTGGCCCCAGGTACAACACCCTCATTGTACCTGGGGCCAGACCTCTTTGTACCTAGGGCCATTCTCTCAAATTTAGATTTCACTTTGTAATGAATAGAAAATAAGCATATAAACATGTATTTTATAAAAGAAACCTTATCAAGTAATATATTTATTTATCATATAATAATTATAATGTTGTTGCTTTAATTTAAAATACAAAAATTTTCACTTTTTTTTTTCCTTTTTTTTTTTTTTTTTTTTTTTTTTTCTTTGGGATATTCTAACAGAATGTTTTTTTTTTTTCTTTTTCTTTTTTTTTTCTGGAGTGTCTTTTGGATTTCTAGATCTCTCTGGTTTACGGTCACATCTTTCCTTTTTATGTGGGAGGTTTTGCTTTAGGTAAAGGTTTTGCTTTCGTACCTGTTAAACCAAAACACACGAAAAGTTGTTAGATGTTGAAGGTTTCGAAATTTCAACAGGACACGAAACAGAGACATCCAATTCTATCATTGTTGGTTCACTTTTTTCCTGGAAAATCTTTTTTTTTTTTTTTTTTTTTTCTTTATGGAGGGGGTCTTGTCTTTCAGTCACATTTGAACTTAAATATTCATCCTCGGTGAATGTGTTTTGATTTATTGGCTATATGCCGGATACACGAAAGCCTGATAGAATTTTTACAGGAGTAAAGGCCGACGGATGGGACTTGCCAACAATTTCAGCAACGTCATATATAGTGATTGGTTTACCAGGGTTTGCCAGAATCCAATTATTATAGGCTGTACTGTTTTTCTTAAAATTTTCTCGACCGCTGACGTAGATTCACGTCATTTGGAAATATGAAACTCCACCAGTGTTTTTTTTTTTTTTTTTTTTTTTTTTTTTTTTGCAATTTGTATGTTATTTGTTGCTAAAAATATACACAATATTCATGTGTGTACAGTCAGTATACTATGGATGCAAACACTTTGATTAGAAAGAGAGTATGATTATAATGCATATCCATTTGTAATATAAATGTGAATATGGAAAATTTTGTTTTGAAAAACTGTAACCAATGAGAAAAACGCCCACAGGCGAACTTTACTGTCAAAAAGACAAAAACATGCGGTCGCGAAAGTGTTAAAAGGTCCAAACACACTGGTCCTAGGTACAAGGCAGCGATGTGGCTCTAGGTACAAGTTTTGGTAACTTCATTCAAAATGCCTTCCACTAAAAAATCCACATGCAGAGAGGACTAATTAAATATCTCATTTATTACTCAATATAACCAGCAAAATTATACACTAGAAATGAAAGAAAAATATTTAACTTGCCTTTGTAAAATAGCAAAAGAGATGAGCTGCAAAATTTTACTTCAAACCACTTAAATTCGTTTTCTACATGTAACTTGTCAAAACTCTCTCCTCAAAAGTTCCAAAGTAGTTGTAAAAGTAGAAATTGGTGTTGTTGTTCGTCCAGCTGAGTATTAAAACTTAAAATTAAATGTTATTCAAATAAAGTGGGGTGGCCCTAGGTACACGGGTCTCCCCTATATATATATATATAGAAAAACTTTTCAAACATTGCATTATATGTATGAAACTAAGTATCACATGAAGATCTATAAAAAATAAATAAAGTTGACGAAAAGAAAAAAATAAGCAACATGATATTGAAACATACAAATTCATTACTTTTACAAGGGCATTGAATGAATGCTGTATGCAAATTAGGTGATCTTTCTGTCATGCTGTATGCAAACTGGTAAAAATTGAATGCATGCAGAGCCCGAGGTCACCTAAAAGACTTGAAAATAATTTCAAATAACATGTGGAAAAAAATCAAGAGAGAAATAAACTTATGAAGTGGAAAAAACAAATAAACATATTAAATTTCAAGCACCAATTTTTTCATAATAAGTTTATGAAGTGGAAAAAACCATGAAAGAAATAAGCATATTAAACTTTAAACACCAATTTTTTCATAATAAATTAACCCTAAGAAAATTTAATAAAACTAAATTTTAACTTTATTTACTTTTGAAAAACACGCCGAAAAAGGTAAAACACCCCCACGACAGCCATGAGGCCGAAAACAGTTATATATACATATGTATTAATTCACTCTTATAAATATTGGAATAGGATTTTTATAATCAACAATAGGATGCCAAATTTCATGTTTTCACTCAAAAATGAACTAAAAATATATATGAGTTTTGTTTAAAATAAATAAATAAATAAAAAATGTTGGAGTAATTTTACTTTTTCGTGAGTAAAAACCTATAAGAAACAGTGAAAAAAATTCTATGAACTATGAAGATTATTGGTTGAAAACTAGTGTAATCCTCTTTATTTTAGGTTTTCGAATAGATGGTTGATCTTGTCTAATCGATAATTATCTATTTAAATGAAAAATTGACCTAAAATATTTTCTTTTTACTCTTACCAAAAATAAACTAGATTCAACCTTTGCATGCCCTGCGTCGGATCTAGTTTAGCCTTGCTCATAATAAGTCAGAGCTCGAATTCGAAATTCATGACTTGGTTGTTCTTTATACTGTATTGCAGCGTTATAAAACACCATGCTATTATAGTCATTAAACTATTTTAATCGTTCTGCTTAAATCCTATGTTGTATTATTTTTGGCACATGAAGTAGGGTTCAAATATTATTTACATTAAAGTAGAAAACAATAACAGAATTAAGTGACAGAAAATACTACATTTTCTCATTAAAAACTTACATGACTACAGTTGTTTTGAATGTGTCTCTGTAAATCTATGCATAGTAGAAAAAGAAAAGAAAATATGCATAGTATAAAAAAGGAAAGGAAATATGCATACTAAAAAAAAGAAAAATAAACAAAGAAAAATCACATCTCCCTCATATATAGAAAGGCAGTATTTAAAAAGAAAATTATTTCGGGCTCAAATAGAACGCATTTTTCTACTATATATCAGTGCTGGCTAACCCGTGGCCCACCGTGTCAGTGGCGGATCCAGAACTTAACTTTTTTTTTTTTTTTTTTTTTTTTTTTTGGGGGGGGGGGGGCTAAGAGTTTTCAAGATGTTATTCCAGATCAATGAAAATTTTAGAATTATAACATTCATTTGTGAATGTTAGTGCTTTTGGGGGGGCTTCAGCCTCCTAGCCCCCCTCCTTAGATCCCCCACTGCACCGTGTAATATTTTGCCGCTTACAACAGAATTCAATATATTTATATTTTGACATTTTAGATTAACCTTTTTAGGGATAACCAAATTTTCATTACCAATTGCAAAAGCTCATACACCGGAAATTTTTAACAAAATTCCACTTGAATAATATAGGTGAAAAACTCCATTTATTTATTTATTTCTAGACTTGTTCGTAAATTCTGGTGGCAATTTAATTTAAATTAGCGAAATTTTTTTTCGTTAAGAAATTTGTTCTGACTTATCGGAGTGAAAATATCGTTTATGGTAGATAAAGTCGCAAATACCGCACTGTTTATTGCTAGTAAAATATCATCAAATTAATTATTGATTCTTATTTTAATTCTTATTTTATTGATTCTTTTCTAATTGTTATTTTGAGAATAAAAATAAATTTAATATTAATGTATTCCACATATTCTCCTACACCCCTGAAAAGAAGTTAGATATGTATAATTCATATCGATTTGATATCCATGATTTATGTATTCATATAATATATATAAAGCTGCCAGTTTGAATAAGATAGATATGCAGTGCGGTTTGCCAAGTATTTTAGGTTGCACAGGTCTACTATGTATGGTTTTTACATAATTTAATACTTAAAATGCTCATTATTTAAAAATGCTGACAAAAGTGATCTTCAATAAGTAAAAGCATACCTTCTGAGATGCAAATTATTCATTTATTTACTTTTATTTATTTTGGAATGGGGCTGCTTCCGTATAAAAGATAAAATTTCGGTCACCTAAACATGTAGAAAAACATACAGAAATATTTCAGTTCATTACTAGTATCATCATATTCTATTTAAAAATTTTTGTGTGATCTCTTGTACGATTTTACACATATCCAATCGTCTTCAATTTGTAAAATACTTTATTTTAATTAAAAATCACGACAGACGTTTATTTGAAATAAAAGGTAGTTGCATATTTAGTGAACATTATATATGATCTATAAATTTTACACTCACCATAAAATGCATTAAAATATTATTGTTTTAAAATTGCACTCCCAGAAATTGCTACTGTAATACTATCAGAATTATTTATTGAAATTTATTTTTCCGACTGAGTGAAAATAATGACTAGACCAGGAGTCGAACCCCAGATCTTTGACTTACAAGGTCAAGGCTCTACCAATTGAGTTATCCAGGCCGACAACCGGTGGACATTACTCACTCAGACAACCTTTAGGCAGAAACATCTACATGATAGACCAGATGTTTCTGCCTAAAGGTTGAGTGAGTGAGTAATGTCCACCGGTTGTCGGCCTGGATAGCTCAATTGGTAGAGCCTTGACCTTGTAAGTCAAAGATCTGGGGTTCGACTCCCGGTCTAGGCATTATTTTCACTCAGTCGGAAAAATAAATTTCAATAAATACTATTTTCTCCCCAATCAGTTGATTGTGTGATTTTAATATATTATCAGAATTATATTTTGTAACCCTATAAATAAAGGATTAATGGTATGTAAATCTTTTTTCTACAGAACATATCGGTATGACCCTCATTAATAGTTGTTATTTGTGTTGTTTTGATTGCTTAATTCATGAAATATACACTTTAAAATTATTACTACCCATAGATTATAATGTAACCAATATATTATTTTTATGTTCTTTTAAAAGACTCATAAGTGTTATGTGCAACATTTTCAACAGAAACCATACTGTGGGGAATTTAACTCTTTTTAAAGCTTTGTTATAAAGTGCAAAATCACATTGGAATTAATTATAATTATGTTTTATGCTTGATATATATTTAAATTTCGGGACAATTCCAGTCCGTTGAGGGATACAGTAACGAGTAATGCAATGACAATATTTATATATTATTCTGTTTATATTATACAAATACGGTATTTTATTTACAATTTTTTATGTACGGTATTTATGTTTATATTATATAATACATGCATTATTTGCTTTAAAAAAAAAAAAAAAAAAAAAAAAAAGTCTTCTGTTATTTATTAAAAACCATTCAATTTTTCAACTTCAATAAAATTTGAGCGTACTCGGACTTCAAGCTCTATTTTCTCAAGGGGGCTATCTATTCAGTCATTACTGTACAATAATTTTTAAACCACTCTGCTATACTATTTTTTGCTAGCGGAGTTAAGATTCAAATAATATGTACAATGTTCAGAAAGTAATCGATTTATATGATCAGAAGTGGGACGTTAATAAAAAGTCGTGTTGTTTTCTTTAAATATATGCATTCATTTCTTAAAAAAAAAAAAAAAAACTTTAAAAATTTAATAAGGATAATTTACTTAAAAGAAAAATCCTTTAAAATCTCATTGCTCTAAATTATTTATTCATTTTTTTTTTTTTTTTTAGTATTTACTAAAACGATAGTTTCATATAAAAATTTAATAAAATCCATTCTCCTCGTTAATTTTGAGTCATCCATATATCAAATGACAGAACACGGTGATCAAAGATAGTTACTATTTCGATTCATTCAATTTTCTGTCTTGAAACTTTCTCAGTCGGAAATTGTGAGTAGCCCAGCATCTTTCGTCTTTCTCTTCAAATAAATCAAATCTTCGCCCTTAAAATACTATAAAAAAATAATAATAAATAAAAAAAAGACGAAGAAGAAGAAAAGAAAGAAAGAACTATGAAATATTAGTTTTTATTGAATTTTTGCTTTCTAAAAAGCATTTTAACTTCGTTTTGTAAAGAACACATGTGATGATAAAATAAAGAGACGACTTGTAAATATTATATTTCTTGAGGAATGTTTAAAGTAAAACTTATAAAACTATAGGAAAATGCCATTTAAAAGTAAATCCATTTATAGAATTCTGTTTTCCACGTTTTGTTTTCATTTTATTTTGTTTACTTTAAAGAATTGTAAATTTCTCTTTCTTTAAGTTTGTAGAAATGTCTTGCAGTAAAAGACTTAAGTTTGCTTTTAGTGTATATTATATTTCGTATTTAAAATTACCCCCCCCCCTCGTATTGATTTCTAATGATCTTATCTAACAAATCATTATTTAAACCTGTTGATGTATTCGGATCCATTTGACTGGAAAAGTTCTTCAGTTTCCTATATAAAGATACATATAATTATTTCTTGATATTCTCTGACTTTCTAGTAAAGGTCATATGTTATATTGTTAAAAAGACTTTTTATTTATTTGTATATTTTCAATATATAATTTAAAATATTTTTAATGTAATGAATAAAACAAAATATTGAACAAAATAATGAATAAAACAACTTATAAAACTATAGCAAAATGCCATTTAAAAGTAAATCCATTTGTAGAATTTTGTTTTCCACGTTTTGTTTTCACTTTATTTTGCTTACTTTAAACAATTGTAAATTTCTCTTTCTTTAATTTTGTAGAAATGTGTTGCAGTAATAGACTTAAGTTTGCTTTTAGTGTATACTATATTTCGTATTTAAAATTACCCCCCCCCCCCCTCGTATTGATTTGTAATGATCTTATTTAACAAATCATTATTTAAACCTATTGGTGTATTCGGATCCATTTGACTGGAAAAATTCTTCAGTTTCCCATATAAAGGTACATATAATTATTTCTTGATATACTCTGACTTTCTAGTAAAGGTCATAATGTTATATTCCTAAAAAGACTTCTGATTTATTTGTATATTTTCAATATATAATTTAAAATATTTTTAATGCGATGAATAAAACAAGAACAAAATATCACACTGTTCGCATAGAGTTAGCCCTTTCCAACTGTACTAACTCTTTGCATCGTACATTGCCTTCGTAATTACGCAGACAAATAACAGGAAGACATTCTAATAGTTCATTGAATTAATAAATCCTCTTAAATATTGTTAGAAAGTGTTGAAAACAATAAGCGCAAACCGAAATGCAATACTAAAAGTTTCCATTTGTAGCAGTTAATGTAGATGAATATTTTAGTGTAGCCCTGTTAACCTTAAAGCTAAACATACCATACTCTGTCGAAAACTTTTTTTTTTCTGGCATATGAGTAGTAAATGTCAATTTCACTATGATTTTTGCAGTACAAAAGACTATTTAAATATATTTACAAAAATGACCTCTTGTACAACGTAATACATTGGCAGTATTTTGAGTGTGCTTGTACACAAACCATTTGTACTATTTATGTCATTTTAAATAGTGATCATGCCATGTTATAGTTGAATTACCTATATCATTTTGAAGAAATTTTGAAAATATTTACAGACGCTAGAGACTGATAGACGGACAGGAGGACAGACAGACTAATTTAAATCATAATCGCTCTTAAACACTGTTAGAAAGTGTTAAAGACGCTTAATAAAAACGAAAATGCTTTTGCAGTAATTTCCATTTTGTAGCCTTTAATGTGTCTGAATATTTTTGTGTGGCCCTGTAAATCTTAATGCTAATCATACTACAGTCTATACAAAACCTTTTTTTTTTTTTTTTTTTTTTTTTGGTAAATATGAATTATAAGTGTCAATTTTACTTTATTCTCATTTGTGTAAAATAAAAGTAGCAAAATATGATTTATAGAAATACTTCTCATAATACGCAATCCTTTGAAGTTTTTTCGGGTGTCTCTGTACACAAACAGTGGTGTTATTTATTCCATTTCAATACGGATCATCTCATAGTGAGCTTGAATAACATATATCAGTTTCAAGGAACTGTGAATATTTAAGGGAGTTAGAGCGCGAGCAGACAGACAAATCGAATCACGAGCACTTTTCAACTTTGTGGAAAGTGTTAAGAATGGCAACAAGTTTAACATAAATAAATAGAAAGAATCAATTTCAAATATAGTTCTTTTGTTTAATCTTAATCATCCGAATGCATTAAAAGAAATAAAATATGGAATTTTAGGAGGATTTTTTCTTTTAAATTTTTTAAGATTCTAATACTGCGTATAGTATTCAAACAATAATAGGTCTGGAAGACCAAAAAAAATAAATAATAAAATAAGACTTTTAAAGTAAAGAAAAAAGAAAAAAACTCATGCAGTTTGCATAGATTATTAACACTTTCCAACTGTCTTTTTTTTTTTTTTTTACTTCTCTTATTAACTAATTTTCAGTTCGTTTTGTCTACTTAATTTCATAACGGACAGACGGGCAAAAAGGCAGACAGATACATTAATTAAATCCATAATTATTTTTATACATTGTTGAACAGTATTAAAAACGCTTATAACATACGAAAATTCAATTCCAGCAATTTACAACTAATAGTCTTTAATGCACCTCAATATTTTGGTGTGGCCCTATAAATCTTAACGCTAAATACATCATATTCTATATGAAACTTCTTTTGCATATTAATAATAATTTCAATTCCATTATGATTTAGGCAGTACAAAGTTATCTAAATATGATTTGTAAAAATGGCTCTAATAGAAAGCAATGCGTTGGCTCTTTTTTAGGTGTCCTTGTATACAAACCAGTTAAGTTATTTATACCATTTTTAAGAGATTACATGCTATATTGAACATGAATAGCACATATTATTTTAAAGAAATTCTGAAAATATTTACGAAAGCTAGAATACGAATAAATGAACAGGAAGACAGATGGATGGACTGATTCAAATCATAATCATTCTTAAACATTGTAAGAAAATGTTAAAAACACTTAATAAAAACAAAAAGGCAATTTTCATTTATAACCCTTATTAATGTACCTGAATATTTTTGTGTGGCTCTGTAAATCTTAATGCTGATTGTACTATATTCTATAGAAAACATCTTTAGTCCGTATGAATAATAATTATTTATTTCATTATGATTTGTGCAAAATAAAGGTATTAAAATATGGTTTCTTAGAAATATCTCTCAAGAATGCAAATCTTTGGAATTCTTTCGGGTGTCCCTGTATACAAACCCATAGTAGTATTTTACTCATTTTCAATAGGGAACGTCCCATAGGGGATTTAAATAACATATATCAATTTAAAGGAAGTCCATGAATATTTACGGAAGTTAGAGCGCGGACATATAGACAGACAATCAAACCGAAACCATGAATACTTTTCAACATTGTTGGAAAGTATTAAAAAACGTTTAATGCATAGTTGGAAACGTAAAGAAACAAGGAAGAAAATATCCTCATATATTTTTGAAACAGTAAACCATCATTGCGAAACATATACATGTGTATATACACACATATGTTTATTTAATTATGCTAATCAGTATCATGATTAAAAAAATAATAATAAATAAATAAAGATAACACGCAAACAAAAAGTTTTATTTAACAGATATCGATCCAACAAGGTTTTCAAAAGTTTGAATATATATTTATTTAAATACATAATGCTTTAAAAATGTGTTGATGTGATTTAATTACAGCAATTAATTATTTAACTTCGCATCATGAAACATAGTTTTATTTATATTTTTGTAATTTTAAATTTCCACAGTCTTTTTTTTTTTAATACAAATTATATACTTTTTATGTACGAAATGTTAAAATTTTCTTTATTTTAGTTTATACTATTAAAATGTAAAAATCACAAACTCATCCCCCCCCCCTCCTAGAAATCGTTAAAATACAAACAGGCAGTGTAATATAAAGAATGACGTGCGAATAGACATAATTGTAAATAAAAAATGAAACTGAAAAACAAGATTTTGATTTCTGGCACTTGATTTTTTTAACATATACAGGTTTCATTCTTTCAAATAAAATAGGATTTTAAAAAATTATATATATATATTTATTCATGTTAATGAAAGAAAATAAATGGAGAAAAAATCTTTAAAACATACCATGTTTGTAATCTAAAATGTCAATTGTGAATCTGTGAAAAAAGTCAGCCGTAGCAGTCGTTATTTACTTCTATGGGTTTTCCTGCCTTGAAAATTGGCTTCAACAAATGTTTCTTCTCTCCACTTACATGAAAATAGTCAGTAAAAGAAGATCTTTCTTGCGTCCACTAAATTAAACCAACTGCTTTAATAAAGGAAAGTTAAAAGAAATAAAAGATCTAAGGCGCATTTGTTTTATTTCTTTTTATATCTTTCTGAAAGAGTATTGTTTCTGATATATGTTAAAGAATAATATATGATGATAAGATTAATATATATATATATATGTTGTATATTTTCTGATCACAATAAGCATTAAAAAATAAATAAATAATAAACATACATTTAATTACAGTAGACTCCCAGGATTGACAGGGAAATACGTAGTCTCAGATAACAAATTTATAAAAATTTTGATAAAAAAATAAACAAGTACAAATTATCCTGCAAATAGCTATTGACAATTTAATTTACACAAAAACAAAATAAAGAACAATTTGTACAGTACAAAAATTCATTATTCACAATTTCGCTGGTATGTAGTACAAGTGATACGCTCTGCGAAAATCAGGGAGAAAAAAAAAAAAAAAAAGTAAAAATTTTCGTCTATAGGTGGTGATTTTTGACGATTCATTCTATTAATTTCAATCAATCCTACGAAACATACAAAAATTATTTTGTTTTTTACAAAAAAATCTGCAAAAATCGCTTAGATATTGGCGTAGCGACACCTATTGACGAAAATTTTAATTTTTTTTTTTCGATTTTCGCAGAAAACTATACTTTACCTAATTATTTTCGCCAGTATGTAATGCTGCGCCAATATTTAAGGCATAATTTGCATTTTTTTTGTAAAAACAAACTAAATTTTGTGTGTTTCGTCTGGATTATGCAAAATTGATAGAATGAATCTGCAAAAATTAACATCTGTGAAATATATATATATATTTTTTTTTTTATAAAAAATCTGCGAAAGTTGTCGTAGATATGTATTAACGCAGCGCCACCTATTATTAAAAATTGTAACTCATATTTTTCGAGTTTGCACAGCGCAGAAATGCCATGTTGACGAAAATAATTAAGGGACACTGTGCTCTGTAAAAATAGAAAAAAAAAGAATGAGTTACAATTTTCGTTAATATGCGGCGTTGCGCGAAAATCGAAGGTGATTTTTACAGATTTTTTGTAAAAAACAAAATAATTCTTTTGTATTTCATCTGGATAGATCGAAATTGATAGAATGAATTTTCAAAAATTGACGTAGATATTGGAGCAGCATCACGTATCGACGAAAATTTCAACTACTTTTTTTTTTTTTTTTTTTTTTTTTTTTAATCGAATTTTTCAGAGCGCATCACTTGTACTACATACTAGAGAAAATTTGTTTCGTTTGGAGCCATAGAACCAGCTCCAGAGCCTCCTAAATAGGCGAAGCTTAACCATCCTGTATATATTTCATTTACCTTCGAGGAATTTTTTTGTCTAAATTTCTCAGTTTTTAGCAAGTGAGCCTCTTTTCTCTTGCTTCAAGTGATAAGGAATCGACGTAATTTTTGTTGAAGTATTAAAGCATCTTCAATGCTTGTAGGACATTCTTGGATTTCAAAACTACGGATGATACAGAGCTTCATATCGTCGTTATTCTGAACTTCGAGGCATTCTAATTTTGAATCTTTACATTTCCGTACTTGTACTGCTTTTTCTTTAATATTTTATTAACAGTGTAACTGTCTTAAATCTAAGTTTTTTTCTTTTCATATCCGGACTATTAAAGCCTTTTGATTTAATGTCATTTTCACTTTCTTTCTCCGAATAGTGGTGCTTTTTATTAATTTTCACGCAGAAGTAACATAATACATTGCATCAAAAATTGTTATATTTTTTCCATAAAGAAGTCCCCACATTCTATTAAATCAAAACATCTTACACTGTGACGTACAGAAAACGATCGTAGAAAAAAAAAACAGTCATCACAAGATACCATTATTTTCGATGCTCAAACTTCTGTCCATCAGCTGCGATGCACGTCTTTTCCCTTTTTGGCGAACGGTTGGATTTGATCCTGGGTCCTTCGGATTAGAAATCAAACGCATACCTCTGGACAGAAGGTTACCCCGTTGTCCATCGGTAAGATCTGATAATCTATCCTGAGAAATGGCGTCCGCAACACCACTCCCCCCTCCAGCGATTACTTGTATGAGCGTTATTTACTCAGTACTGTTCGTTGCTGGATTTTTTGGTTGAATGGTGCTGCCCTCTATTGACCCAGGTTGAAGTTGTTTGTTGGTTGCGTGTTATTTTTGCACGTCCGGGAATCACCAATTTGGCGACCGGTTGGATTTGATCCTGGGTCCTTCGGATTAGAAATCAAACGACATACCTCTGGACAAAAGGTTACCCCATTGTCCATCGGTAAGATCTGATAATCTATCCTGAGAAATGGCGTCCGCGACACCTTATTTGAACTTTATGTAGCATAGGTGTCATCCGCTACGCTACAACGTTTGCAGCATGAAGTTCAAACAGTGCTACGCATTACAGCTGACGGTCAGTTTGAACATCGAAAATAAAGGTATTTGTTGATGAATACCTTCATAATTTTTCTTTTCGTCATGTAACTCTGTAGAAAATTCAGAAGGAATGAATGTATGTTTTAAATGTTCTGTTTCTAGCATTCATGCAAACAAAGTGTCATTTCGTTCTAAATCGATAATATAATAAATGCTCTCCTTAAACCAAAGTGATCTCTAACTTTGTAATTCACTTTTTTTCTCCCTCTCGTATATTGTTTTCAGAACATAAACGTTAATTCCACTATTTTCCATGAGAAGCCACCACCGTAATCGGTCTCATCTAGTATCGCATAGCAGTTTAACATACCTACACAACACCTTTTATGACTACAGTTGCAGCCGTTAATCAAAAAGATGGCAATGAACTTTAGAAGGCACCCGCTACATACAAATAAAATTTTACACCAAACTCCAACGTTTATCACTAAAGACATTACTGGATTTCTTTTCCGCACGTTATTCTTGTATACTTTCTTTATTTAGTTATATTCTTATCCTTGATATGATAATTTGAATAACCATTCTTAACCATTCATCAAGTGTTTTCATTGACACATTAGTTTAAAGCTATAACTTATTACTTATTCCGTTAAACTTTCTTACTCTTCAAACTCTTTTCCCTTCATTTTCTTAGTTTGAGGAAATACATAAAGGAAAAAGTTATTCAACTATTTGAAAATAGTTTTTAAAACTATATGTTATCAGTTTTCTCAAAAAAGTAAAAGAAAATAATCTCTCTTGAGATTGAATAAAGGAAAAAAGGGAAATTTAAAAGTAAAACTGATAACTTTATTAGATTTCCTCATATTTAAAATTCAGCTGATGTGATTGTTGAGAAATTATATAATTTTATGTTAATTCTTCAGGAATGATATTTCTTTTTCGTTTTATTTTTTATATATCCTACTTTTATCTAGTCTAAATAACTGTCGATTTGTTTCATTTCAAGATATGTGTTTATATCAATAATGCCCTTTACATTTAAAATGCGATCGAAAATTTGGTTTCACATTTAAAATAAATAACAAAAATAATCAAACTTAGAAAAGAAAAAGTAACAATTATTTTGGGTTGAACTAATTAATCTTGGCCATTCTTTAGGTAAACGAACTATGCATGAGTGCTATGTGAGTAAATAATATTCGCATTGTTCCTTTTATACTGCACACATGCCTGCATTCCCCTTTCCCCCCATCTTATAAAGAACCGTGCTTAATTATTTCGACTCTAGAAAATGATTGTGCGCTTTTTGAATTTTGTGACGTTTGTTTACAAAATGCTTGTATTTCATTTACTTATTATTTATTTACACTGGCAGTGTTGTTTGGTTTATTTTATTTTTATTTTCACACTTGTGATTTATGAGTCCCCCCCCCCCACCCCTCTTTGTATAAGGCTATTTTTGCCCGTTTAAAAAAAGGGGGAGAGGGGTTGCGGGAAATTTTCATAGAAAATATCGTGGTTGAAAGAAAAAAAAAATCGCACAATCACGAGTATATATATATATAACACAACACCATTCAGAAAATGCACGAAAAACAGACGAGAAAAAGAACCGAAGAGGGGGAAGGGTGGTTACGGAGCTTTGAAGCTAACGATGAGGCTTACCTACGTCTCGTCTAATATGTGTATATTCATAACATATGAACTGAATTTAAAAAAAAGATAAAGAAAAAACATTAGAATACAAAAAATATAATAAAGTCGTATTAACATAATTGTAGAAGATGAATGAGTTCATTAAAAATTAAATTTAATATTTTCCCTTAAAATTAATTTTCAATGGGAATTTCATTTAATTTCAATTAATTAATTTTATTTTATATTATTTTTACAAATATTTCTTTTATTGTTATTTTCTCTTTCTCACATTTTAACGGCCCTCTTCACTCACCGTCGCCGGAAGCCCGAGCCAATGTTATTCAATGGGGAAATTTTCTTTACAAATAACTTATTAACTAATACATATTTTTAAATTCTGTTTTCACATTCAGAAAATTCCCAACTGTTAAATTGACGGACCTTTTTTAAAAATGTAATTTTTCAATTTTTAATATTTTATTTCGAAATTGCAAAATGAAAAAATTTCACATATTGAAAATTCGTATTTTGCAGCTTCAAAATAAAATATAAAATAATAAAATAATAATATTTTAGAAAAAGTGCGTCAATTTAACAGCTGGGAACTTTCAGAATGTGAAAACAGAATTTAAAAATATGTATTAGTTAATAAGTTATTTGTAAAGAAAAATTTCCCATTGAATAACATAAGTTTCGGCTTCCGGCGGCGGTGAGTGAAGAGGGCCCTTAATCGGACCTCTATTTAACGTTTTCGACATACACTATTCTAAGACTTTCAATGAACTAAAACTGGATTTTTTCGAGACCTAATCATCGGACAATGATATTTCTTTCTATGCATTTCATTGAGGTAGAGCAAGTTTCACCTCTCTGGAGAAATTTTTGTCGTTCTCCCCGACAGCACAAGATGTTTGAGAAGCTAATAATCAGATAATATCGAAACATTGTCACCAAAGCAGAAAAATTTCGAAATTGCAGTTTCATTTTAGATTTGTTTTAAAGCGTAAAAATGTCCGCAATTGTTTAAAAAAAAAAAAAAAAAAAAATGTAACAGTAAAGTTTCAGCTATTTAAAAGATAAGATCTTCAAAATTATATCAGAAAGCAATTTTGAAATGTGTGTGTGTGTTAAGATTGTAACGTTTTTGAAACGTAACTGAAACATTTTATTCTGTGCGGGTCTACTTTTAGCAGAGCTACCAACATTTTAATTTATTCTGGAGTATATTTAGCCCCGCCTTTATTTAATACTTTTTTTTCAATTCTTATTTTATCGTAATTTTATATTGAAAAAAATTATTCTATAAATAAATTAAGGCGGAACTAAAAATGCTCCAGAATAAATTAAAATGTTAATAACTCAGTTTTACGATCATTTTGCAAAAAGCCGCTCGTAAATTTGTCCAATAGTTTTTAACACTTTTTAACAAAGTTGAAAAGTGTTTATGACTTCGGTTTGCCTGCATGTCTGTCCGCCCTCTAACGTCCATATATATTTTCAGAAATTCTTGAAACTGATATATATATATATGTTGTTATTCTTCACTATCGCGTGATCTCGATTGGAAGTGGTATAAGTACCATTGACTGGTTTGTGTGCAGGCCTTGGGACACCTAAAGAATGCTACTACATTGCGCTCTATGAGAAACATTTTTTAAAATCATATTTGAATACCTTTATACTCTACAAATCATAATAAAACAGTTTTCTTTTTTCAAATGTACAAAAAAATATTTTCTATATATTATGGCCTAATTAGCATTAAGTTTTGCATTACCACACAGAAATATTCAGATTCATTAAGGGCTATAAAAGATGCAAATTTAAACGCTCATGAGGCTAAAATTAACCAAATATCGCATATTTATTTGTTAAAAATCTTTTGAAAATATTTGGCGTAGATTATTTTAAAGAAATACCGTTAAAGAATGTTTTTTTTTCTTCTTTGCTTAAAGAGTTGCAAATTATATAAAAAAAAAAAAAGAAAAAAAAAACTTTTTTAAACAAAGAAAAATAAATTAATAAAGTTGAAAAGAAAAATTTTATATAAATGTAATGATTGGTATATTTCTATGTAAATTAACCCTTTGCGGCGCGGTGTCAGCGCTGCTCTGACACCAATTACTAAGTTTAAACTGCAAAAACTCATCCCGGAAATATTTTAGCAAAATTTTACTTTTATAACATAGCAGAAAAAACCATTTACTTCTTTTAATTTTGTTCGTAAAGTCCGGTGGCAGTGTAATTTAAATGAGAACAATTGATTACCTTGCACCGCAAAGGGTTAATACATTTTTTAAATGCTGTTAAATATTTATAAATTTAAACTTCAATGTGAACTTCATATAGTTCAAAGCATTATAAAAAGTAAATTTCTATTCAACGAATTTCTTATAAAACGAAAGTTTTCGCTGGATTCAGCTACTTCGTCAAATCAATGTCTGGATGTATTTTGAAATATTCATTTTAAACACTTTTATTTTATTATTAAACATTTATTACTCATGTATTAAGTTTTGGTCGCTTTATACCTGCTTAGTGTTTCTTATTGATTAAATCTATCTCTTTTCCAGTTTTGCAAAAGGGAAAATAAGAAAATAAAAGAATTTTTATTCCAAACATTTAACATTTAAAACAGAACATTTCTCCGTTCTTTCAAAGAAACCCGAATCCCTATTGGGATCACTGAAGAAGAAATAAAACTATAGAAGTGATAAATTTTATTCGATTTTCTCCTATTTACAATGCAACTCATGGTGGTCGTAAATAAATCAAACTCGTCACCTTGAACTGTTCTTATAGTTAAGCGGAAACTTGTTTAATAAGATATTCTGAATAACTGATGTCATTCTTTATCTATGTAATGTTCGATTTGTTTTAATTTAATGCATTTTTTTTTTATCGATAATGCATTTTTTAGTGCAGTCAGTTCATTGCTCCACAGCAATAATGAAACTCCTTATTTTATAATATTCAGTGTTAAAAATTACACTAATAACCAAAATTATCATATGCGTTTATTAAAAATAAATCATACATGTCTGCTAAACCATTTTCGAAACATAAGCATATTTTGAAATAAGCATAAAATATGCTTTTCAAATAAGTTTTTTTTTTTTTTTTTTTTTTTAAGGGGGGGGGGGGTATATACTGGGCCCATATTACTACATGAGCAAATCAGGAAATGTCTGGAAATTATTAATAATGACCGGTTAATGGGATTAATGTCCATTAATTAATCACATTCACTAAAAGAGGCGGTAATTATTAATAATCCCCGGCAATTATTAATAATAACCGGATTTATTACTTTAACCGTAACATACATATAACGTCTCGGGAACCAAGTGTTCTGTATGGAATCAACAAACTCTTGAAAATTTTAGTATAGTCATCACTCACTGTTAAACTAGAAAATATTAAGGAAATTTTGAACGGAAATGTTTTTTAGAGCCTTTATTATAAAGTTTTTGTTTAAGTGTTTCTCAGAATCCTAATTTCGTTTGCGATCCTTCATCATTCTGGGTCAAAAATGATTACTTTTTATAATGGCATATGGCTTCCAATTTTTATAAACGTTTTTGAGTTCTGTCTTAGAGTGCTGGTTATATTTTCCGTGTTTAAAAGAAATCTGTTTATTGAATACAGAATGAAATTCCCTGCATTGCATTACTGATTCTTTGCATCCGTGTTATCTTCATTGACGTTGAATACTAAAAAGTTATTTGGTGTGCTAAATATGCTATTCAGATTTTTACTGTAATAGATATGTGAAAAGTATTGTCCAATAATGTAATGTCATATATTGTATGTGATATAACTCTACGTTCCTTACCGATTCATTTTGAATACTAATTATTCTAAGGATTATTTCACGGAAGATAATTTTCTGAAAAAGATAATGTCTTTAATACATTCCTGTCGGCTGCTGTATGCTGCATATCCGTTGCACCTATAAGTTGATGTAAATCCATTTCGGATACTAAGAATATTGAAAGGTTAACTGTAGTTTAAGTGGAGTAGTTTTGGTTAAAACGCTCTTTAATGCATTAATAACTGTTTGTACTCTCTATTTACATGTCACCCTCTACTTATTTGAAATATTAAATAGATTCTCTGTTGAACACGCCACAAATCAGTGTGTCAAACTGAAACCGGTGAATTTTTATTCTTAAAATTGCATTCTTCTGTTTGGTATTGTTTAAAACGTGTAGGGTTATCTCCATTGGGTCAGTCCGTATAATTTCATGGAAGTGTGTTATGAATTGTATTTTATGAATTGTTCGAATTAATTTTATACAAGAGCAAAAAGTGATAAGACCAGGATTCGAACATAGGATTTTTTTTTTTTTTTTTTTTTTATCCCGACTTTCCTTTGTAGTTATTTTTACTTTACGTACATACATATGTAAGGAAATTACGATAATCATGAAAATTTTCGACTTTGGGATTTTGGTGTATTAAACATTTTGAGGTCTTCTGAGTTCAATTTATCTATTTTTACGGTGATATTTGTACATATGTGTATATGTATGTGAGTGAACACGATATTGTCTAAACGCTTTGTTTGAATGAGTTTAAAGTCGATACATAAATTAAAGGTTACCATAGCACAAATTCTATTGATTTTGGTTAATCTAGCACTTATATATATATTTTTTTTTTCATGAACACTAAGAAAAATTCTCTATCATTATGGCCTATATACCCAATTTTTTTTAAAGTGCAAGAGCGTCTATGTGCCTTGTTCGACTGAGATGAAAATTTATACGTTGCATAAATTGTATCGATTTTGGTGAATCTAGCACTTATAGTTTTTTACAGGGACATAAAGGAAAATTCGTTAGCGTTGTGGCTTATGGGCTCAAATTAAGGTGCAATAGCTTCTAAATGCCTTATCCTATTGACCTAAAAATTTATATACATGTTATAGGTCACAGTCACACAAACTGTAGAGGTTTTGGTGAATTTAGCACTTATATATTTTTACAGGGACACAACGAAAGATTCTTTATTATTATGATCTATAGGCTCAAATTATTTGAAGTGCAACAGTGTTGAATTAAACAATATACTGTGTAGAAAAAAAATACTCGCACATCCTATTGTAATTTTCTCTTTTGTTTACTTAAGGGCTTCTGTTACTTTAATTTGTTTACACACCTGTTAATTATTAATGTTTGGAAAGTTGAGTGGAGTTACTCCAGATTTTTTTATTTTTTTAAGCCATTAATTCTGAATAGGTCAATTTTTGCTCTTGTAAAAATTAACTCGGACAATCGATAAAGCATCTGTAGTATGAGAAGTGGAAGTTATACACACTAATTTTAATAAAAAAGCACTACAGAACTGGCGTTTTAATGTAATAAGTACAAAACTTTGAATAAACACCATAAAATGCAGTAAACTCTCAACAAGTGTTTCGGATCGAAAGAACACGTGACCCTTCGTCAAAGAGAACAAAGTAGGTGCGAGTGCTGCACGAGTAGGTGCGTTGCCGATTTGATTGCAGCACTCGTAACTACTTTGTTCGCCTGACGAAGGGTTCTGTGTTCTTTCGACCCGAAACAATTGTAGCGAGTTTATTGCATTTTATGGTGTTTATTCAAAGTTTTGTACTTATTGCCCTAATTATGCCCGCAATATTTTAAACATATCTGGAATATTTATGGAAATTTGATATAGTTTTATAAAGCTATATAATTATCCATGATTCGGAAAATGTTTCCCCCTTGTCTTTAAAATTATAGGACATTTCTAGGTGGAAATTCTTGAAAACTAGAGAAAATTAAAGATTTTTAAAACTTCCATGGAAAAAAAATAGTATCTTTGCCGGCTGAATATAAGAAACACCGTTTTTTAAACAAATGTAATTCGTTTTTCACATTTGATTTTCTTCTTTTTAAATTGCTTGCTGTAAATTTGAATTTTCCTGGATTACATCTGCATTTTCTTTTTTGTGAAACTTTTATAATTTAAAAACTTTGTTGTGATTTTTTTTTTCACGTTTTAAACGATAAACTTAAAACATTTATATTCTGCCTCTTTCTTTTTATGCCTGGTTGTTTTCTTTTAACATATTTGTTTCAGCATAAATTTCCGGTTTAAAATGTCTAGGGAATTACTTGAGTTATTTCACTCTTTCCGTCTCTTCATTTTTCAATCCTTTAAAAGTTTTTAATGAATGAATACCTTTCAACACCATCCATTTTAAATCAAGTCTTATTTTAAAGTAAAGAAAAAAGAAAGAAAGAAGAAGAAGTGGTGTTCGTTCTTTTAAAGCTGATTGGCTGAGTTTTTTCCAAACAGATTCCAGTTAGTACATTTTGTTTTAACTGTGAAAAACGTTTTACGAAAATGCTCTTACTGACAATTTAATGGTTACTGAATACCGTGATCGCTGTGATCGTCAACTAAAAATTTTGGATAGATAAAGTGGAAAAATGTCGTAAGTGAAAAATTGTTGCATGAATTTTTTTTCTTTACAAATATCTCCCATAACTTTCAAAAGTGATAAACATATTAACTGTTATCAAAAAGAACTTTTCCAAGATGATATTTATCAAATTCTAACAAATGTAATGAGTTTTAAATTGTCACTTTAATTACTTTTTTTACTGAAGATCACTGAAAAATCTATTAATGAACAAATTATATATCTGTCATCTGAACGATTAATTTTAAGTTTCTTTTATCAAAATTCATAACTATAAAGAAATCGAAATTGACATCTTGAATATTATTTTTAACTAACAAGGAGACGGCAAGGGTGTGGGGTCCGCGTGTAATTAGCACTCAGTGAGTGTATTCATATACTCAAACCCTAGAGCGCACTACTTAGCCATCGCCGAGAAAAAAATTCCTGAAATTTGAAAAAAAAAAAACTTTTTTAATTTGTATTAAAATTTAATGAATTTCTTTATATATTCTTTATATAATAAATTTCTTTATTTATTCTTTCGTTATAAACAATTTCTTTTCAACTTTTATACATTGTTAAATCGCGAATTTAATGATTTCTAACTTTTTAACGATTAGAACTTAGAACTGTAGATAGAATAAATACAAAAGTCACAGTTCTTTTAAACATTACCATTTATTTTTTATAAAATAACACATTATTAAATACAATGAATATTTATGATTATACGTTTATAGCATCAGCAATTCTTTCAATCATTCATCTTTACGAATACACAAACCTGGATGATATTTATCATAAAAACAAGAAAAACACAAATTTTGTCGACAACTTGCACAACTAATAAATGCAGCTTTTTTACAGGAGCACGGTGTTTTGAGAATTTCTTCTAAAAAGCAAACTTCGTTCACATTCATAAATATTTCTCGATGTTCAGATAATTTTGACGCATACCAGGCATATTTGATCATTTTTGAAAAAATTAAAGAAGAGAGCTGATGATGAACGATTGATTGAATTTTAATTGTTTAAATAAGAAATTGTTTATAACGATTTATTAAATTTTAATACAAATTTAAAAAATTTTTTTTTTTTTTTCAAACTTCAGGAATTTTTTTTCGGCGATGGCTAAGTAGTGCGCTCTAGGGTTTGAGTATATGAATACACTCACTGAGTGCTAACTACACGCGGAACCTCCGTTCGATTTGAGGACCCCACACCCTTGCCATCTCCTTGTAAATATTCTGTTAAAGGTTTTGATGTTATTTTTAATTTTCATCTAAAGTATCACTTTCAAGATTTTATTTACTAAAATCTAGAAATGTAACCAGTTTGAAATTTTCATTTTAAATAAATTTTTTAATGAATGTCTATTAGAAATGTATAAGTAATACAAACATATAATTTGATCTAAATGATTACTTTTACTGTTCATTTTACGAAAGCTTATAAAAATAATAAGTTTTAAATTGCCGTTTTAGATATTTCTTTTTCATGGGAATGTGAAAAATCTATCATTGAATTAAGCATATAATTGTCATCTAAAAAAGACTATTTTTATGATTATTTTTATCCTAATCTAGGAATACAATGAGTTTGAAATTGTAATTTAAAATACTACTTTAAAAGAAAGAAAGAAAGAAAAGTCTGTGAAAAAATTTCTTTTAAATGAAGCGAGTATATAATTATCATCTGGGGGGAAATATAATAATTATCAAAAGCTGGAAGTTTAGTAGGTTTTGAGTCTTTATTTGAATAGCTATTATTATACATATATTTATTTTAAAAAATCAAGAAATGTTATCCATGTTAATTATTGAGATATATATATTGTAGCGTACTTCGTTGTACTAAACAGGCTACTTCCAAATTTCTGTAGTGTATTTCGAACGAAATAATTCAACCTTTTACAAAAATAAATATACCATATAATTTCACTGTTATTTACACTCTTTGTATTTCAGACACTGAATTTGAGTGTTATAATTTGCAGACCATATAGTTTTACAGTTCACCAAAAGTTGGAGAGCAATTCTCCCAACCAAAACACATGAGAGAAAAAAATCCACTCAAAATTCATATAACAACCGAGATTTAATTTCTTCTCCTCGTCCTCACAAACAGTTCCCGTTCTCTTTCATTTTCATTATTTTTTATCATTCCTTAATAACTATTTGCTGAACCATGGATTAATTTTGCATGCTTCTTGGAATAAACTTAGCTCGCTGTGACGTTACAATATACAGTAGACTCTCGTATAACGCGGGGCATACGTTCCGCGTAATAGGAAATCGCGTTATAGAAGACATACATTGAGCAGACAATTTCAATCCGTAATGAGACCAAAAGCGTTGTGTGTTGGCATAGCAACGGGCAACTTTTATGTACAGTCAAAAGTAAGTAACCTTGAACAGGTTGAAAGTAGAAAAGATGTCGTCACGTGCTTCCCTTATCTTACGCGTTATACGAAACTCTTTATCGCGTTGTATGAGTAAATAGTCGTAGATTTTTTGTTGCGTTATACGAATTCGCGTTTTGCGAGAGCGCGTTATACGAGAGTCTACTGTATATATAAATAAATATATATATATATATATATATATATATATATATATATATGCATAACAAATAAGTAGTCTTTTTTAATTCCTTAAACTAAAAATATAGATTTCCGAGTTATGCGTGTAAGGTAAACAAATACAATGAATAAAGAAGAAATGATCGAAAATTTCCGGTCTATATTTTTTCAGGTGATAAAACAATATATTGGAATTTATGAGTGTTGTGAATCGAAATTCTTGCTTGATCTTCCCTCTTGTGTTTGCATTTATTTGCAGAGATTTTTTAATAAAATTAACCACAATTATTTAGCAAATCACTCTAAAATTCTAACAGAGGTTTTAGAATTTAGCTAGAGAAGTGAATTTCAATTTATAAGGATGACATGGAACTATTTTTAATTGAGCCACAATTTAGTTTATAGATGTAAGTCATGGATTTTATTATTATTATTTTATTTTAATTATTTATTTATTTATTTATTTTTATTTTATTTTTTATTTTATTTTATTTTATTTATTTATTTATTTATTTTATTTTTATTTATTTTTATTTTTATTTATTTATTTTTATTTTTTTTTGGGGGGGAGGGGTTAGACTTTAAATATACTTATCTATCTCTATATATATTTACTGAAATCTCTAAATTTAGTGAAAATCCATTCTCATTCAAAAATTGCTTTAGAAATTTATTAAAGGTGAAGCTTCCATATGAAGGTTTCTTCTTTTTTCCACTATATTTAATTATGTTTATTAGAATATATGAATTTGGTAAACCATTTTTTTTTAAGATTATTATCAAGTTAATATTTTTTAAGGTATAAAAATTAAATAACACTGCCCTGCAAATAAATAAATAAATAATTAATTAAAAATTTCGATATCTGATGCCATTCTTGCTGATTCTTAAGCAAAATGACCTCCTGAATCCGAATGTGACTCCCATTTTGCCCAGTCACCCACCGTTTTCTAGATACACCACCCCCCTCCGTCAATTTCTTTCCCTGTTTGATAATTTTATGACCATGAATTTGATTTGAAGAATGAAAAAGAATTAATTTAACACATAAAAAGAAAAATATATAAAGTTTAAAAAATATAAGATGTGTAATGCATAATTTCATTGGCAAATTCCTCCAAAATATTTCCCTCGTCGCAAATGTGTATGTTTTAGAATTTTCCAACTCTGTAGCCCCTCAGAAGATATTTAACGGTTAAAATTATCCTTCTCTCCCCCCCCCAAAAAAAAAAAAAAAAAAAAAAAAAAATCAAATTTATAGACATAAAATTACCGAAAAATGATAAAACTAGGGGGCCATTTCTGAAAAACGGGGGGTGATAGGGCAAAATGGACATCATATTCGGATTCAGGAGGTCATTTTGCGTAAGAATATGCTGAAATGGTGTCAGAGGCAATTTTCATGCCGAGCAGTGTAATTTAAAAATGACATTTGAAACAGTTAATTTCCTAAAATATGTTTTTTAAAGTGATCCATGCTTAAAAAATAACATTCCTCGGTAGATGTGTGTTAAGTTCTTAAAATAATAATAATAAATAACAATATTTTTATTGTTATAATAGTTATAAAATAATTATTATTAAAATTTTATTATTTATAATAAAAAATATTTATAATATAATTTTAAATATATAATTATTATAAAAAGATTGATATTACTTAAAATAAATATTTATTATTAATATAATAATAAAAGTCATTTGAAGGAATAACTTAATTATTTATACCTATTTGAACTTTATGATTTAAAAAAAAAAAAAAGTATTTTTGGATTAAAGCAGTTGAAAATATGAAAATTTATAAAACATAAATAATTATTAAAAATAAGTAAATAAAACAGTCGAGTACTAAAATATATATAATTTATAGTTTTCATTCGAATGACTATTTGTATTAGAAAAATAAATAAATATTACAATTGTTATGAATATTAAATTTTTGTCTCTTGAAACAGTGAGTTAAATTTTTTGTCCACTTTAAAGATATTTTATACAAATATTTTGATAATAAATAGTATGAATAATAATTATAAATACTATTGTATATAATTATAAATAGTTTGAACAAATAGTATAGACAAATAAATAAATTAATTGCAAGTTTCAAAGTGAAAATTTTATATTTCGCCGCACACAAGATATTTTTTGTAAATTTCGTATGATTTGAATAATCTTTATTTTGAATTAATACTGTGGGCTATAATTTGAATTAAAATATTTATAATTGCTTAATTAAGTAAAGAGTTATTAGATTTGAATGTTTATACACTTTCAGCCTTAAAATTTCATTCAAATTCAGCAGCGCTGCATTATTTAAGCTCATTCTTACGATTATGTGAGCAATTTAGTTCAGGTAGAGATTTTGAATTTATGCTTCAAATGAATTTTGAGATATTGTGCACGCAAGCCTAAAAAAAAACTACATTTTAAAAGAGTTAGACACTTTACATTAGAAATGAAAGAATTATCTTAACATTTTCGCCAATAATATATTAGTAATAATTTACTGTAGTTTTAAAAGATTGATATCAAATTATTTAGTGCAAGACTGCCTTTTTAAATATGTAAACAATCTTAATTTCGAGTTTCTAATCCTCGATAAAATTAGTTACATTTTTCATAAACTGGAACTGATATATTTTAACCCTTTGCGGCGCAAGGTAATTGGGATCATTTAAATTACACTGCCACGCGGAATTCGCGAACAAAATTAAAAGAAAAGAAATTACGACCTTTTCTGCTATGTTATAAAAGTAAAATTTTGCTAAAAAATTTCCTGGAGGAGTTTTTGCAGTTGAAAATTAAAATTAGGTGATGCTGTAGTGGCATCACCGCCCCTGAAAGGGTTAATGTAAGGTCTAGAACGGATGATTTTTTAAAAAATATTTTAAATAGTCTGCAACTTCTCTAAGTAAATATTTTCCTAAACAAAACAGTCAGTGTATTTTTCCTTAGAAATCAATCGTTGAACGCAAATATTAATAATAATAATAATTATTATTATTGATTATTTATTGTTGAACAGCGCCATCGGTAATACTCAATGGTTTTGTGCTATATATCAGGGGGGGGGGGCAACCCGTGGCCCGCGGGCTGCATGCGGCCCGCTGTGCAAATCTTTGCGGCCCGCGAGAAGATTAACGATATTTAAAGTTTGATTATTGGTTAACAGATTAAAAACAAAAATCTGTTCTGACTTTTCGAAGTGAAAATACAGTTCAACGATTATTGTAATTAAAGAATCACACTGTTGTAATGAAATATTATTATAACCATTATTAATTCTTTTTATTATAGTTATTAATGTATTGTCATACATTTTTCACGATTCTATTGTTAATTTATGAATGAAAAAAATGTAAAGTAATGTATTCCGCTCCGAATGTTTACCCTGCCCTTCCCCGAAAAAGGTACTTACGTACATGATTCATACACTCACAAAAATATGCGTGTACACATACATACATACATACGGTGTGGCCCGCCTGAATAAAATAGATTTCCAATGCGGCCCACCAAATGTTTTGGGTTGGATAGGCCTGCTATACATCATCAATAGAACAATCGATAATTATTCTTTCTTAATATAATATCAGTATATTAAAAAAATAATTTATTAAAAATTAGGTTTAATACATTTTTTATAAATATTTACGAAAGTCCAGATTATCTTTTAGAATACTTTTACAAAAAAGTTGTACTGAAACATTTTTGAACATTCCAAAATCGATTGTAAATAATGATAGCAACATTGCTAAATTGCCGTAAGATAAATTTTGTTCAACTTGTGTAATTCTAATAAAGCTGCGCAAGCATTAGTTGTAAATTATACCTATATCTAATATTTCAAACACATCTTCTCCGCTTTGGAAACGATTGAACTGATTAAATGGAAAATTGTTTCATCCGACACACTCAATTTGGAATTAATTTAACAGCAACCTTTTCCCTTTGCGATAATTTGTTGATAATTTATCCGTTTGCAAAGAAGCGCGAGCTGCTTTTGATTCTATCTCGCTTTTGGCTGATATTGGAAAACAATAGAAGATATTCATCCGTGTATTAATTGAACATGTTGAAAGGAATGGTCTTATAAATACTTTTATTATGTTTATAATTTTAAATTTGGAGATTTTTATTTTATTTCATTTTTTCATTCCGAAGAAAGTTGTAGCTTACTTTAAATAAATATTTATTTAGGGCTAATGACATAATAAAGTGATTTTAAATATACTTTATGTTTAAACTACATTACCAGTTTTAATTTTTGACATCAGAGTGTTTCATACTTATCCATTTTTATAGTCTCATTTCGATTTTGATTTTTATTTACTGTCAAAAATATTATGTATAGTTTACACAAATATTATTAAACATGTAATGAAATAAAATTGTGTTTCTATTTTATAGTTCAAAATACTCTTAGTAAACCTTTATATTTTAAAATATTTAATTATTCAGATAAAAGGAAATAAAAGCTTGAGTACTGTCTACACAATGCATGTATTTTAATTGAAATACTTGTAAACACACACACAAACTTATAAAACTTTTGTTTATACATACCTATTATAAAAATTCTGATACTCATTTCAAAATATGTAACATTTTATTAAATTTCTCACTGTGTACAAAAACATTAAAAGCAGTAAGTATTTCATTGGAGGGGAGGACCGGGGTACAATGGACCAGTTTTGGAAATTTTAAGTGTTTACTCACAAAGTAATGATTTCTCGCTATTGAAAGTATGTGTGCATATTACCTATATATTAAGTTTTATTTTTAAAATATTTAAAAATCATTACGTCTCGTAGTTAAATTAAATTTTAATCACATTAAAAACTGAGACAGATAATATACATTAAAAATATACATTTTAAAAGATTAAAAACACAAAACACAAATTTAAACGTTTCGAGCCTTTTACAGGCTCATGCCTACTTAATGAGGCATGCGCAGTTCCTGATGAATACGTTGTACTCACTTAATGAAAGTCTGTTGTTCATCTCAACATTTACATTTGATGTTTTTTACTGATGAGAAGCCTGTAAAAGGCTCGAAACGTTTAAATTTGTGTTTTGTGTTTTTAATATTTTAAAATGTATATTTTTAATGTATATTATCTGTCTCAGTTTTTAATGTGATTAATATTAAGTTTTATGTTGTACTCAATCAAAAGCAATAATTATGTTTACTTTATATATATATAATATTTTAATAGCAACTGACGAAATGGACCATTGTACCAATAGTCCATGACACGGGGTACTATGAACCACAGGTCAAATTAAAAAAGTACACTAATATAGTGTGTTCTAATATTAAATGTAGAATATATTATATTTATTTATTTATGTCTTCAATTCATACAAATAATGCAAATTAATAAACATTAAAATTAGAAAATGATACACCAAACGATTTTTCTGTCACTGAAAGTCACTGTTTTCTTGTGAAGTTGTAAAGTCTGGAAGACTCATCATTACAATAGCTTGAAAATTTACAAGAGATATAGCAACACTCTCAGGAAAAAATGTAGAGATCTTGATTAGGTTTTCGTTGCATGAATCTCACAAAACAGATTCATTATCTTTCATTTCTGTGATTAAACCAACAAAATGAAAACAGTCCTTTTCGTCAAATTTATTTGTATTATTATTTTTTAATTGCATTATTTAATTCTGTTTGTTATAGCTGTATGATATTTGTAAAAATATAAGAATATAAAAGTAACTGAATGGTTATTAAAAATAAATAAGGAGAAACTCCAAAGTAAATTGTTTTCTTATTCATCTTTGAAGACATAATAGATCTAATTAAGGTTAACTATGAAATTCTTAAGTGTAATTTATAACTAACACTTCAAAAATGTAGATTTCGTAAATCACTTTATTATGACAGAGAACTGGGGTAAGTGGACGATGGTCCATTGTACTCCGGTTTTTAGTGGTCCATTGTACCCCGTGTGGACGTCTGACAGCAAATGTAAAAAAAAAATAATGACAAACCCCTTTAAAAAATATTTTAATGAAATTAAATATAATAATAGATGTCCTTAGCTCTTTATTGTGCTAAATAGCCTCTTCCAAATCATAATTCTTGAATGATGAAAAGAAAAAATGTTTAACTAAAAATATTTACTTTTGGCTACAGTAAACTAAATTTCACGAATAACATGGCTAAATTGTCAGTTTGGCATGAAGTTGCTAGCTAAATTTCATGACTGCAGTGCTGCGATCTATGTACCAAAATACAAACCATAAAAATAAATAAATACAATTATAGGGAGTGTTCCATTGTATTGTAACCCAGTCTACCCTATATTCTTGTGATTTTCATAAAATTAGTTAAATGTATCAGACTAATGAATTATGCAAATGGAAATTTGTTGAAGTTTCTGCATGCGCAGTTAAAAATTATTTAGCAAAAATTTTCATATTTTAATTAGAAATTTGATATTTTTACATTCTGATTGCAGTATTTTGTGCCTAATGCAGTGTGTCAAGTTTTCTAAAAATGGTATTGCGTTGGGTTTAATGCCCTGTGTAATATAATCAAAAAAGTATTAAAACTTTTATATTTCATGATATAGGATAAGTGCACCAGTAATTGACACTTTTAGAGCAATCTCTGATGTTTTTAATGTTCTAGTCATCAGAAAATATTTTTAGAAATCTTAAGTTAGTACATGTGGCATGAAAGACATTCAGAACCACATATATGTTAAAATATGTAAATTTGATAGCAATTATTATTTTTTTTTTTATGAATTTTTATTTCACACCCACTCATTGTTCCAGTAACTGCCAGTTTTTCATTTTATCAATAATTGGCCCCCTATGTTTCAGTGTTCGACACTGCTAGTTATTCATTTTACCAGTTATTAGCACCCTATGCTCCAGTGTTTGACATAAAATGTTAAAATTCTTATATGTAAAATATAAGGTTTTATTATTTTTCTTATTTATTAATTATTTCGGGATAGATGTCAATTACTGGAGCATGCCAATCACTGGAGCGCCTACCCTATGCGCTAGTCTCATGAACACGGACAGTTGGAAGAAGCCTTGTAATATTCCCCCTCTATCGCTTTGTGTGAAAAGACTTAAAACATTTTCTAAAATCTTACGACATGTGACCTTTATTTGCAATATTTTAATTTTTTCCCTATATTAAATAATTGTTTTAGATGAATGTATTCGTTTGTCATAATATTTCTTCCAACTTTTTTGTTTCTAATCAGATGTCTGATGCTAATCGATTTTAAGATGTTGAACACTAAAAAATATAAAATTTTTAAACATGCCATTTTCAATATACTAAGTCTTATTTTAGATAGAAAAACCGAGTTAAATTTTAACAAGAGAACAAGAGGTATCAAGTCAAAGATCGAACCTGAGTTCTTAGCATAACACACCAATTCTCTACTAATTGAGCTACCCGGTTGTCATCTAATCTAACCAACACTATTCTCTCGCTTGAATTAATTCCTGCAACAAGTGACGCAAATCAAAAAATAAACTTATTATCCAATAATATTCTTCAGAAATTAAGCCGCCTTTTTGACTTAAAATATATTGTTCACATTGATCAAGGTTATAAATCCTAAATGTTAAAACTTCATTTGAAAATATTGTAATGTGTAATTATTTCAAATTTTTCTTAACTTTAGCTAATGGTTGAAAAGCTTTTTATTTTATTAATCTCATTAAAGATTCTACTCTTAAGTTCTGTTACTATTGCTTATAGACATACAGTAATAATTTAAATTAATTATATAATTGTTTCAAATATAAACAGAACTTTATTTATTTATCTTTCATTTTCATATTAATTCTTACGTAAATTATAAAAGTATTTCACATGGAGGGAAAAAAAATCATATCAAAATAATTTGCTTTCGGATTAATTTTAGTTTAAAGAAAAGTTTTTAAATTGATAATTAAAAACATATAAGGTGTTTTATATCCTTAAATTGCTCTAATTTTTATATATATATATATATATATGTTTTAGCTTTAGAATTTTTTATATCTATATACATAAACTATATTTTTTTAAAAAAGTGTTTTAATATCACTATATCAACTGCAGCGTAACTGCATTTCTAGATTTAGCTAAATTCAAATTCTGATCATAATACTTTGGAGTATGCAATGCAATCTGCCATATATGAAGTCATAATTTATTTTAAAATATTTTCACATCCTATTTAAAAAAAAAAAAAAAAATGTAATTTTAACCTTAAATAACTATGCATTCATCTAATAGACTACCCACTGTTGCCAGTTTTGCGAATTCGAAATGTACCCGTTTTAGTCACTTCATTTGGCAAACGTACAAGCACTAATTCTTACCATCTTCCTATTTTTTAATTGAAATATTATAATACCTCTCTTAATATACACTAACATTTTTTAAAAGAAATACAGGAAATATAAGAATATCTTTGTTTTTAATTCGTAGTCTATAAGCATAGATGCCAACATTTTAATTCATTCCGGAGTATTTTTAGCTCCGTCTTTATTTCATATCATTTATTTTTAAAGTATTTTTTTCTTATTTTATCGAAGTTATATATTCGAGAAAACTTTTCTGTAAATAAAGTGGTGCGAAATAAAGGCAGGGCTAAAAATACTCCGGAATAAGTTACAATGTTGGCATCTATGGCTATAATTTGAATGATTATTTATAGAATAACAATAATTTAAGTTTAATTATTTCAGGTCAACCGGGGTCAACAAAATTTTCTAGTTTGAAAATTTATTATTGCGGAAAAGAATATTAGTGGTGTGTAGATTAAAACCTCTGTGAGAATTTTTTTAATGGGCCCTGCTAGTCCGTATTTACGTGATTTTGGGAGAAAAACCGCGAAAATTCTAAATGACTAAGACGACGAACATGACCTGGGTTTGAATTCGGCACCTCTCGGCCATTATTGGGGCTGCATGAAAGGTTGATACCGTAAGATGCAAAGTTAATCGTTCGTACATCTAGAAATCGAAAGCATTCCGTTGCAAAGTAAAGTTTATGTTTTTAACTGAATTAATCATTTCAATTGTTAACTTATTTTGTTAAGTAAATAAATTGTTAAATTGTTGCTATATAATTTCTCTTGAATATTATATAAAGAAATAATTTATCTGTTTTATTTCTGCTTGAAATTATTTTATTCTGTGATTCTTAGTTAGGTGCCATGTTTGGTGTTTGGAGATTAAAGCCTATTGACAATGCTTAGCTCCTAGATCTGAGTGGAATGCCCTCCATTGGGGGTCTTTCTGATTGAACCTAGCTCGTATTTACGCAAATCACGGAAAATCCGAATTGCTCAGCCGACGAGTGTGACATGCTTTTCTTTTCACCCGGCACCTCCCGTTTACCAGCTTAGAGAGCAGGATTTCTCGACCACGGGGTCTTTTGTTATATATATTCCTTAATCTTATAATTTGTTTACTTAATATAACAACATTATTTTTGAATGCAAAGTAAAAATTTCAGCTCTCGTACTGAATTAATGTTCTCCTTGATTTATTCTTTTATTTTATTTATTTAAAGAAGTTAACCTATTTGTTTTCACTGAAAGTTATTAATTTGAATTATATGTTTAATAATAAATTAAATCGTAACATATATTTTCTTTATATTATTGCTAACATGTGCATTAGGTGTCTACATAAAATGGCATCATTTACGTTTTCATTGAAAGTTCAAACAAGCAACCTCTATTTTGTGAAGTAATTATATTAACTGTTATAATTATTTCTCACAACAAAATACAAAGTAACTTTCTGACATATTTTATCTCGAGAACAAATTCTGCGGAGTTAATTAGAATTAATGAGTAACTTTATTTAGAAAAATACGCTTTAGAAATTTTTCTCTGCTGCAGAAATTGCAGGTGAACACATTCTTGTGCTCTAGGGAGTGATTTACTGAGAAAGCATGTTTTATCGCATTCATTTCTGTGTTAAGCCATTTTATTCCTAAAATGTTATACTATTATGGAAAACAATGCCACCTGTGGCCAGGCTATATTTTTGCGATTAGTTCCTAGGGGTAAGCAAGAAAAAAAAAAAAAAAAATACTAGTATAGATTTTCCGTTACCTTTTTTTTTTTTTTTTTTTTTTTCCTTTTCTACCTTGGGGGGGGGGGGGGGGAGAGAAAAAGAAAATATCGCGAATGTTTTTAGAACTTTAGAGACTAAGTTTTCTGACATTAGTGGGGAAATTATTTGTCTCATTTATTCTTAAACTTTATTTATTCATAAACTATAATTTAATATAAAAAAAGCAAAATTTAGGGTTTATTATTTCTTATTTTGGTACTGTGTCAAAAATTTAATTATATATATATTTTTTTCCGTTATTCAAATGTTTATTATTCTAATTACTCACTAATAAAAAATAATGTCTTGTAGTTTTCGTTTTCGATGGCTATAAATTGAAAAATAAAAATTCTACTCTTTCTTGTGGATAACACATAAGATTATGGATAAAAGTCTTAAATAAACTGTTCTTAGATTAATTATGAACACAATTAGATAACATTAGATTAACAGTTAAAATAATAATAAATAAATAAAAGTTTCTTTCTTTATTATTTTTATTTATTTATTTTTATTATTTATTTATTTATTTATTTTTAAGAAAATAAAATACCAGTTTTTAAACATTTTTACATAGCAATTTTAATGGAGAATTTAATGCAGTAAAATACACTTGCATTCTAATTTCACGCTGTACAACATTTTTAATCGTAAGATTTTTCGACATCGGTTTTTTTCCCCACTTTTTTACACGTTTACAGGTGTGGGGAATCCGAAAATATCAAAATGGGTGCGGTGTCCGTCTGTAGGATGTCTGTTAGTTTGTTAGATCGTTAGTGTGCTAGTTTGTTAGTCTCTGTATACGATATCTCACGAACAAATGATCGCAGAGAAGTCGGACCAGTTTTAAAATATTATTTATGACACTGGCAACAACCTTATTCATTTGCAACATTCTAATTAAAAAACTTCAGAAGTCATTCGAAATTTACAATTCTCTTAATTTGGAAGAATAGGGGAAAATTTCATTTAAACGTGCATGAAAAGAAATATTTTTATCATAAAGATGTAAGAACAGCTTTTAAATATCAGTTTTGATGCAGGGATGAACATCATCAACTATAAACATGCTACTTTGAAAATTTCGCAAATTATTGGAAATTTACGAATTTCTTAACATGACAGAATAGAGCAAAGTTTTGCATAAATGCCCCTTTTGGGGGATATTTTCATCGTAAAGATGTCAAACTACTTTTAGAATATCATTTAAGATACTGAAAAGATCCCTATTGATTTGCAACATTCTAATTTACAAACTTCGTAAGTTATTCGAAATTTACGATTTTATTAACATGGGAGAATAGGGCAAAATTTCACTTAAACATGCATTAAATGGAATATTTATATGAAAAATTAAGTTGTGTCATTTTTCTTGTCAGAATGCGATATATCAGTTTTGCTTTGATAGTTTTTAAAAATAATTAAAATGTATGGAAACAAATATGCAATAGGGTAGGTGCGCAAAGCCCACCGACGCATACTATTTTCGCCTGGTATTAAGTCCTATGCATTTTGTCGCGAACAGTTGTCGCTAGTTGTGAAAATTATGGCGTTTTCTTACATGTTTCTGTAGTTCTTATTTTATCTCCTTTATCTATTGTTCCTATAATAAAATTTATCAATATATTTGAATATTTTAAAATAACTGGTGGACTTACAGATAATAAACCTTAATGCACCAATTTTTTCTACACTTTTATAAGCAATTATTTATTTATTCTGTCTTTTTCTCTCTCTCTCTGTGTGTATATATGTAATTCGTTTTATAATGAGTTATACAGACGAACCTCATTGACATGAATGTCAAGGAGGATAAAAAATTTGTTCATGTTATCAGTAGTTCATGCTATCAGTAACTCAGAAAATGTACGTGTTTATATATAATTCGTTTAATAATGAGTTATACAGACGAACCTCGTTAACATGAATCTGAAAGGGAATAAAAAATTTGTTCGTGTTATAAGTAGTTCATGCTATCAATAACTCAGAAAGTGTTTATGTATAATTCGTTTAATGGGTGATTCCACGGAAAACAGTACAATTATGTCCGACACGTGACAGCTATAATTTCATTAAAAAAATTATAATTAAAAATTTTGTGTTTACAAAATTATATAAACTTATATGATTTTTTTAACACAAAAAATTTTCCATTGCATTTTTTAATTATAGTTTTTTTTAATGAAATTATAGCTATCACGTGCCGGACATAATTGTCTTGTTTTCCGTGGAATCGCCCTAATAATGAGTTATGCGGACGAACCTCGTTAACATGAATCTCAAGGGGGATAAAAAAAAATTCATGTTATCAGTAATTCATGCTATCAATAACTCTGAAAATACCTAATCTTCCTTTTGACTGAGACTATGGAAACAGTTTACGTTAAAAGTAATTCACGTTAACGAGGTTCGACTGTATTTCTGTAAGGAAAAGCTTATTTTATTTATTCAGTATGAACATAAACTACTAACAGTACACCACGCATAATACATAACATATCGGAGTTTTTTTTTTTCTTTTTTTTTTTTTTTTGGGGGGGGGGGGGGGAGGGGGCAGTTAACTCTGAAAATTAATCATTAACATGCGCGATTCGTACCATTTTATATAAAAACTATGCTTTGAACCATTTTCATAAAATTCTATTTTTATATGTATGTACTTGAAAACAGTGTAATTATTTTAAAAATGCTCTTGAACGAAATGTTTCCCATAGACCATAACGTATCGCAATACTTTTGTATGCACCTGTACAAGAGTCACAGCACTATATACACCAAAAAAAACATACATCTGATTACTTGTAACTCATTGTGGCAAACTTTGTTGGATGCTATGTTTCGAGTTATTTTGGATGAATTTTGTGTGTCGTGGTACATATATACAAACACCAAAAATTTTTTTGAGGGCTTCATTGGTGTTTCTACAATCATAAAAAATAAATAAATGTAACTATTATAAATAAATGACTAGTATGATAGAATATGTTTATAGCTTATATTTTTCCTTGACATATGTAATTTATAACATTTAACATTTCACTAAAATAACGTTCCCTAAGACAATTTTATCTCAAAGGTGAAAGTTGCCTATTTAAGCTCGAATTCTTAATTTTTTTCTACTTAAGGGCCCTCTTCACTCACCGCCGCCGGAAGCCGAAGCTAATGTTATTCTATAGTAAACTTTTCTTTACAAATAACTTATTAACTAATACACATTTTTAAATTCTGTTTTCGAATTTCGAAAATTCCCAACTGTTAAATTGACGGACCTTTTTAAAAAAATTATTTTTTTTTTTTTTTTTTTTAACATTTTATTTTGAAGCTGCAAAATACGAATTTTCAATATGTGAATTTTTTTCATTTTGCAATTTCAAAATAAAATATTAAAAATTAAAAAAATACGTTTTCAAAAAAACTGCGTCCAATTAGCAGTTGGGAATTTTCTGAATGTGAAAACAGAATTTAAAAATATGTATTAGTTAATAAGTTATTTGTAAAGAAAATTTCCCCATAGAATAACATTGGCTCGGTCTTCCGGCGACGGTAAGTGAAGAGGGCCGTTAATTCTTAACTTGTATCTGAATGAAGTTATCCTATTTGCTAATTATAGGAGAATAATTTAATTTACGCCATTCTCTAATGATTTAATGTCTTCATTGTGGTACATTTTCATGGTCACAAAAATCTCATTATTATCTAATTCTGCAGTATATAAAAAAGCATGCATTATTATTATGCCTTATTACTAAGCATCTTTTTTTTCTCTCTTTTCGTTACATCCTATCAAAAACAGACTTGCGTCATAAAAAAAATAGCATTTTCATTAGAGTAACGCGATAAACATTTTTATGACCTTGCATTACTGACACAGTGAAGGTTGAAAATATGTATTTCATAGGAGTTATTTTTCTATGAGTTCTCAGTTAGAATGCTTAAAAATAAAAAAATAAATTCAGTTAAAATAACAATAAATCGTGCTAAATATTTTATTCAAACGTCCTTGAAAAAAAAAAAAAAAAAAGAAAAGAAAATGTTTGAAAATTTTAAGCCTGAAATAATAGGAGGAATTCTTATTTTATTCGTTAATTTTTCTCTTATTCTAGAATTCACTTCATTATCAAACGAAAATAGTTTGTGATTAAAGTTAAAGATGTATTCTTGTGCTATCGAAAAATTTTCATTTTTTGTAAATAATTCATTGCAGAATTCTTAACTAATTTTATTAACTTTTTACTTATTGTTGAATTTAGTTTGTTGTCCAATTAAATAATCTGAGTATCTTGTAAAATATAAAGCTGCATTCTTGCATTCTTACGCTGTCAATTTTTTTTTTTTTTTTTTTTTTTTATAAGAATCCATTGCAAACGAATTTTATTTATTTATTTATTTTTTAATTTCCATTTATTGTCGAATTTAGTTCATTTTCCAATTAAACCTTTTGTGTATTTTGTAAAACTTAAAGCTGTATTCTTTTACTACATATAAGAAAAAAATTAAGAATTCGCTGCAAAAAGAATTATCCGTTGCAGAATCCTTATCTTATCTTACTTATTTTAATTTTCACTTATTTTAGGATTCAGTTCCTTGTATAATGAAATATTTTGTGTTTAAATTTCGAATTCAGTTCATTGTCAAATGACATATTTTACATATTTAATAAACTTGCAGCTGTATTCGTACGTTATAGAAAAACTTTCATTTCTTTAGAATTTCATTGCAAAAAATTTTAATTTTTCTAATTGTTTTTTTTTTTTTTTTTTAGGTCAAAAAAAATTTTTTTTGACCTTTTTACTACCACGTTCAAAAATTAAAATATTTTGTTTTGGTAGTACAAATTTAAAGCAACTATACTTACTGTTATCATATAAACTGACTTTTAATCTTTCCTTAAAACAGCTTGTAAACAACAATCAAATGCCATTAGTTTAACAGTTTGTACTTTAACTGAATGTATATTGTACATATGTTTCAGCAAAGTTCACGGGATAATGAAGTCATTTTGAATTTAACGAAACGCATATATGTATTAATTCGCGAACATGAAACTTGTGTTATGTTTTCATTTTTAATAAGAGGAAGGGCTTAAAAAGAGTACCGTTCGAAAAGTACGGTTAATGTGCTTTTCTGAAAATAATAATAATTCTTTTATGAGTTCTAGAAACCATACAAATATATCTTTATTTTTATATATTTATCATTTTATAAATGTAACTTTTCGAATTTAAACTTCTTTCAGTTTAAAATTAAATGAAATGTTCAACTTCAAACAATAATCTTAAATTGTTGAAAAATTGTTATTCTTAAAGAATATCTAATTATAAAATTAAATTTTTCTTCTTTTTTTTTTTTTTTTTTTTTTTTTTTTTAAATATTAAAAATATATAACTCTTCTGGTTGAAATAATTAAATGCGATCTTTCAACAAGAGCAAAAAAAAATCCTGAAGTGCCTCCACTCGACTTTAAAAACGTTTAATATTAAACAATCGTTTAAATAAATTTTAATTTGGAAATAAATGAGTAAATAAAGAAAAAGGAAAATCATAATTCAGTGTCAAGTTTGTGTACATTAGAATGCAATGTATCCATATAATTTTCTGCACTTCTGTAAAGAGGTATCACTTGTAAGCATACAATTTTCACTAACAGCCATTCTGTAGTAAAATTCTAAAGCATATACATTTTTTTTTCCTTTAAAATAATATGTGTTTCAGATAAATGGATCCTATACAATGTAATATGAGAAAATTCTTCCATACATGTCTGTTAAAGAACTATAAGTGATACGCACTTTATATACATTGATTATACCATAGCAAAACAGTAGAACATAAACAATTTAACATTAATAAAACGAATTTTAAACAGTTGAGTCCATAAACTGTAATTTATAAGAAATCTACTTTGAATCCTATAATTTCTGTACTCATGAAAATCAGTAACAGTTCTTGTGACGATGACTTACAGCATACTCACCACCTAACTTTATCTTAATCGATTGTAAAGTTTAAACACTAGCTCACTTTTAATTATTTGATTCAATAAGCCTTAATGCAATTATGTCTTTGTAAAAAAAAAGTCCTGCACTCTTAAAAATTTATACAATTTCTGCGAATGGGATCTTATAATATACCTGCTAATTTTGAGCTTAATAGAATAAAACGTTTAGACGCTGACGTGTTCACTCGCTCACATACCACATAGATGTATCACAGCAATTTTCAACAGTCAATCAGATGAATGAGTTTTTCATGATTATGGACTATTTCTAGTCACCAATATGGAGATGTCCCAAAACGTCATTCAGGAGACGCCACTGCATCACAGTAAAAATAGGGGGGTGGGGGGGGGGGAATTCAAGAAACCTCAAAATGTATAGATAAACCAAACTCTCATAGCCGAATTTTTTTCATAGCTATACTACTTTTACTTACATGCTTATTTTAAGAAAATAAGCACAACTGCTGCGTGAAAAAGACAGTGTGCACACGTTTATTTATTTATTTTAGTTTTAAGACGTTTGTTAACAAACTTCTTATTATTTAACTAGATATGTAATACATGTACTTAATATATAAATTCGATCTTTTTTTTTTAATATATATTTTACAAACAATAGTAAAAAGGGAGAACTATAACGGCATTATATAACAAAACAAAAGTTGAAAAAACTCCGGGAGATATTTAAAAGTAATTATAAAGAAAGAAATGCATCTCTGTTTCATAGGGGTAACACAAAGAATGAAAAGCAAAAACATGACTTGCTTACATCCTTAATTGAAAAGTGACTTAATTTGAGCTATTATTAAGAAATTTAATAACTTCCTCGTATTTTATATTCTCGAAAGGTGCCATTATTATGTCATTAAATTGAAGAGAAACATTAGCTTTCGAGTTTCATAATAATGTTTCATTTCTTTCGTTTTACCTTTACTTGATCTCAACAAAACAGTTTAAAATGTGGCAATAGGATGCTTTTTATGATATTAGCGCAGTAGTCAGCAAACTGCGGCTCGCGAGCCACCCGCGGATTTTTCGCCCCTTGAGTTTTTAGCAAAGGTCGGCTTAGGAATACTCTAATTATGTTAGAATGAATCAACCAATGTAAATTAAATTAAAAAATTTTGGCTCTCAAAAGAAATTTCAATCGTTGTACTACTGACATTCGGCTTTGTTCAAAAATGAGTTTGCCGACCACTGTACTAACGGTTATACCTAGAGCCCCTTAAATAAAATAATAAGCCGGCGCATCACCGCTATTTTTTTGCCTCCGAAGAGGACAGCATTCCCGCTTAGCGTCCTTATCGCTTCCCTAATGATTTTAAGAAATCTTGATCTGAAGCTAATCCGGTCAAGATAACAATAATAATCCTAAAAACGTATTTTTTTCACAACGCATTCTCCGGATGTCATTTTTTTTATTCTGAGGATATCCTATGGATGTACGATGCGTTGTTAGGGCGGTTTCTGTTTCTTTTACAAAATGTCGCCAAAACTCAAATACACAGTAATAGAAGGTCTGTGAACTCTTTATATTCACTTCTTGAATGATTATTGCATTTTATCGCTAAACAAACTTCCATATCATAGTTTACTTAGCTAAAATTATGAAATATAATAAAACAAGTTACTTTAAAGTAACGTAAGACGATAAAAATAAATTTCTGTCTTTTGTTTATCAGAGAAACGCGCTGGGTACATGTGGCAGCCCTAAGGCAACAAAATGCCTGATGCGCCAGCTCGTATATATAGGAGCCTTAGTTATACCCGTTCTTCGTTCATGGAAAAAGTTTAAAGAAAAAAAAAAAGAAGAAGAAGAAGAACAGTTGAAAGCAAAGGCAATTAATTGAAATCCGTTGGCAAAAAATTGTTTATTCTGAGTTCTGTGTAAAACCAAGGACCAAGCTTGTTTCAAATCTACTGGAAAAAAAGATTTGTATAAAACACCCACAAACACTTCTTTCACTCTTTTAGGAATTTAAATTTCGGAAGATCTTCCTTCATCTTACCTTAATTAGAGCCTAAGAGGAGACATTTTTCTCAATTCCAAACTTCTACTGAAAAACACTGCAGAGATACGGTGATAAGGCTGAAAAACCTCGACACACCTTTCAAACCGTTAAGGGTTAAATTTCATTAAATCCATTTATATACAGGTTGAATCTAAATTGTTTTAACATAATAAGAGGGATTATAGTATCCACCAGAGAGCAATAATTAACATGGAACATAGCACTCATTCCATTCTGAAAGGCAGAAAAGAGTAAAATCGAAGCGCATTGAGCATGAACAACTCATCGCCTCTGACGTCATTTGTACTTGCCTACATAGCATATCCCTTGCGGCAAAATGACCTGATCGATAGCGCATTGGCGTACAGTCCAGAGGTTCCGTGTTCGAATCCCGGTATAGGCAGGGATGTTCATGGTGGTTCGAAATCCACTTTAAGCAGTAATTGTCAGTCTAACAGACTTCATGTGCTGACATGACGGTATGTGACGAATCAAACCAAATCGAAAGAAAATTTCCGGTAAGAAGAAGCACTACAGTAGGTTCCGTAGAAAGCCAATCAGATGAAACGTTGTCCTTTAAGTACAACACAACATCTGTGTTTTAAAGTATTCTCTGGATAATATCGTCCGTACGTTTTGTAAAGGCAGTGTCCTGGTGCGCATTTGAGGAATTGACAGGTATGCACTTCACATACAGTGAAGCAAAATGGCGAAACACGAAGCGAAACACGAAGGTTATACGAGCAACGTTTTCTAACTCGTCGTAATCCATGCCAGCCAATCTTCTCAAGTGTGAATCGACGACTGCGAGAAACCAGTTCGTTTTGCCATCTCAAACCGCAAAGCAAGGTGTTCTCGAAATGTACGAACGCCAGAAATAGAGGAGCTAATCTTGGCAAGAATTGCAGAGGCTCCTTCTACAAGTACGCGAGAAAAGGCATACGAAATGCGTATTTTTCTTAGAAAGTGGCGTGGCGCATTTTGCACGAAGAACGCATGCACTCCTACTGTATACAAAAAGTAAATATTTACACCAAGATGATTATTCCTGTCGGGCCAGACATTGTGAAAAGTATGCTCGGGATGAGGAAAAACGATCCACGTTTTACCGCATTAGTATTATTTAGTGATGAGTTAACATTCAGCAGAAAATCATTTTCAATCTGCGCAATTAACACCTTTTGGTCTGAGAGCAATCCTCACTGAATTACCCCTTGTAAACGCAAGCAGCAATTTTCCGTGAGCATCTGTCCAGGTAAACTTGGTGATTACTGTAGGCCCTTACATCTTGCCAGACTTTTTGATTTGCAACATTAGACACTGTTATAATTATCACTTAATCACAACTGCTTCTATCAGCAATTTCTCTACAATTCCAGTCTAAGTTATTTGCTGAGCTTAGAAAAACATATTTTATATCTATATAATTTTCAAGATATAATAATTGTAAATAACAAAGTTGTAAAATTGTGTTTATGTTTCAGCAGCTGGTGTAAATACCGGGCAATTATATCAACCAACATACCGCATCTTCTTGAAACAAATACTTCCCAGTTTGCTGCAGGTTGTTTCTTTCCCCATCCAAAGAAACATGTGGTTTTTGCATGATAGAGCCCCAACATATTTTGCTAGCACGGCCCGGTACTTACAGAATTCTACATATTCCGCACGATAGATCGTACGTGGTGACCTGTGGCTTGGCCTCTTCACTCACCGGATCTCAAACCACTGAAATTTTTCTTCTGGGGCACAGGAAATTTCAGTGTACGGAGACGCCTGTGGACTCGACTGAAGATATCGTAGGCAGAAACGTCGTCGCCGCAAGCATAATTAACATACCACCAGGAATCTTTGAAAGGGTTGACCAGTCATTACATCACCGGTGTAAAATCAGCAACGACAGGCGTGGCCAACACTTTGAGCAATAACTATAAATTTTTACCAGATCAATAAATTAGATTCTGCAGCTTTTAGTATTGTTCATTCCCTTTCCCAAAACTACTGTAAGTTCATGTTGAAATTTTAATTTTACTCTTTTCTGCCTCTTAGTGGAATAAGATTCTATGTTCCATGGTAATTATTGCTCGACTGGATACGTGATATCACCCCTCTTATTTTGTAAAAACAATTTAGATTCTCCCTATATAGAGGTAAAGAAAATAAGTAAACGTTTTTATATGACCTTGTAACTTAAAAAAAAATTAAAAGGAAACTGTTTCCACATGACAAATACATTATTAATTAATCACAATTGTAATTTGCTAATATATATGGAAAGGAAAAAAACATAGTTAACGATGTTTTATATCAAACTTTTTCGTGCAAGCAACATGTTCCAAAGGTATCCGGTTCTAGAAGTATTTCTTTATTGGTTTTTATCCAATCATTACCTCATTGTTGAATACGCATACGGTTTATAGTCAGATGTGAAATATATCGTTAGCTATAAGCAATAGGGGAATGTTTTGACTGTGCGCGTTATTTTATTTTCAGATAAATTAATAACTTCCTTGTGGCGTACTTAATAATTATCAAAGAGTCATTATTATTTCATTTCGTTAAAAAAAAAAAAAAAAAAAAAAAAAAAAAAAATCCACCGCTTAATATATCATCTGTGTTTCGACTATGGTAAATCCGAACCCCCACCCCTCTTTTTTTTTCGGGGAGGAGGTAATAAAATGACTTTTATGACCTTGTTACGAGCAATCAATGTAATGACTGTTTTTTGTATAAAATAAATTGCTGGGAAGTATTGTCTATATTATAGTGTATGTTGTCCATATTAACCCTTTTCTAAACGGAAAGGTTACTTCGTATTTTCTTTTGAAAAATGCTAGTTATTTTCAAAAAGGCTATCAGACACATAGCTAGTAAATATGTAAAAAGATATGTATGTAAATATGTATAAAAATAAACAAAAAATAAAAAAAAAAGCATTTTTCATAACCCAGAAATTTTTTGGTTTGAAACATCTATATTTTAATCTGATTAAATTCAAATAATAATTAATTTAATTAATAAATAATTTTGTACGCAAACACTATATATTACAAAAACCTGTGTAACAGTTGTTTTGAGTCAATATAATAACGTGGCCCTTTATCGGGTGAAAAATTTAGGCACAAGTGCATTATTAAAGCAGCAAGGTGTACTCGCGCCTACTAAGAAATTTCAAGTGACTTCTGCATATGGCTTCCTTTGAAACGCCGTTTGCTAAATTTCGGAGTAGTGCTGACATCTAAGGAACATAGAAGGTACAAAAGTTTAGAAACCGATTAAAACTAGAAAAAATACTGAAAAATTGTTGCCTATGCAAATTTTATGTGTTTGGTTTCTGTGAAACCGATGAACGTTAAAGGATTAAAGTACATAAATATGTAGGAAAATAAAACATTTTTAGTAAACTAAATGTCAAACTCTGCCGTGGTATTTCCTCCATAAAAATTCTTTTTATAGGAAAAAGTGTTTTATTTTTTAATGAGATTTTTAATTGTTTTGCCTCTTACTTTTATGAAATTCTCAAAGGTTTTATAGTATTTGCTGATTATGTGAATAAATACCTTCATCCAAGCTCTTCTGAAGTGTCTCATTCATAATCATTTTGAAATGCTTTTATAATTCTTTGTGGGTGGCAGTACCATCATTAAGTTATTAAATTAAAAAATCTGGAGTGACTCCACTCGACTTTCCGAACATTGAGTAATTAACAGTTTTGTAGATAAAGTAAAGAAAGAGGAGTTGTTAAACAAACAAAAGCGAGAAAACCATAATAGAGTGTTTGAGTATTTTTCTCCATCTATTACACGATGTTTTATTTAACGCTACTGAACTTTGAGCCCATAGATCATAATGATAAAGAATTTTTCGTCGTGTCCATGTAAAAACCTATAAATGCTAAATTCACCAAAATGCTTATAGTTAGTGCAACAGTAATTTATAATACTCATATAAATTTTCAGCTCAATTCAATAAGGCGTTTAGATGCTATCGTACTTTTAAAAATTTAGTCCCATAGGCCATAATGATAAAGAATTTTTCTTTGTGTCCCTGTAAAAAAACTGTAAGTGCTAGATTCACCAAAGTCTATACAGTTAGTTCAACTGTGATCTATAACATGTTTACAAATTTTTTGCTCCGATTAATAAGACGTTTCGGCGCTATCACACTTTTAAAAATTTGGCCCCATAGGCATAATGATAAAGAATTTTTCTTTGTGTCCCTGTAAAAAAACCATAAGTGCTAGATTCTCCAAAATCTATACAGATTGAGTATTTGTGACCTATAATATGTGTATAAATTTTTTGCTCAATTGAATAAGGCGTTTAGATGCTATCGCACTTTTAAGATTTTGCTCCCATAGGCCATAATGATAAAGAATTTTTCTTTGTGTCCCTGTAAAAAAACTATAAGTGTTAGATTCACCAAAATCTATAGGGTTCGTACTATTGTGACTTACAATATGCGTACCAACTTTCAGGTTAATTGAACAAAGCGTTTAGACGCTAGCGTGTTAACTCACAGACATACACACATACATACATCATCGTAAAAATAGTGAAAACGGACTCAGGGGACCTCAAAACGTATAGAAACATCAAAATCTCGAATTCGGATTTTTGATATGATTACAATACTTTCCTCACTATAGTGTTCGGAAAGTAAAAATTTTTAATGTTTTAACTTTTGCTAAAGTAAGTTTTTTTTTTTTTTTTTTTCTCGTTCTTGCTAGATTCTAAATAAACAATTAAAACAATAAAATGTTTTAAATATATATTTTTTTTTTCATGACTTTGTCACAGAAGGGGGAGGATGAAATTAAAGATCGCGTATGAAAAAAAAAAAAAAAATGCTATGATTTCATAACTAACCCTTTGCCGAATTATCCGGAGCTCATCTCGGACAGGCGAAATGCAGAAAGCCAACTGTAAAGATAATTTTTACTTGTATTTAAATATGTTTTTTTTTTTTTTTTTTTTTTTTTTTAAAGAAATATATGCGAATGATAATGTTACATGTAAAAAAAATATATGAAAACAAGCATTAAGTTTTTTGGCATTTTTTTACTTCAAACCCGAAATAAATTAAACCAAGAAAAAATTAATATATATTGAAATGATGCCTTTAATAAGAGATTTACATCAATTTTGTGTGTGGTGTATTTGTCTGAGAAATATTTCTCAGCAGAAAAAAAAAAAAAAAAAAAAAAAAAAAAAAAGAAAGAAAATTGTTATGGTAGAATTCTTGGTTAAAAAAAAAAAAAAAAAAAAAAAAAAGTTAGAGTGGATCTTAATAAATTCTACTGTAATGTAATTTTTTTTTCTCCAACTTAAACCAATTTATTATTTAAAAGATGACTAATCTAATCCAAATCATTTGGAGATGAATCAATGATTTACTTGATTCTGGTGCAATTTATTTTTACAATTTTTATTTTTTTTTTTATTAACACAATATTTATTTTTAAAAAACATGCTCCGATTTTGTCTTTAAATGAAGGCTCCGAAATCGATTGTTCTACATGTAATAGAAGAAAATGTTGGATTCGTAAAAATTTTTGATGGATTTACACGATTTAATCATTTAAAAAAAAAAATTATGTGTCTGGGAGAAAAAAAATTTGTTAAAACTCTATCACAGGTGGCGCTGCTATACTGTAATTTCTCCTATTCAAGGGAAGACTCTACCTCAAGTTCTGTCGTATATAATATAACAAAACTTGGTAAGTAAAAAGGCCATTATGAAATATTATACTTAATTCAATGCGCGTGCATATCGGCAACTGTGATGCAATTTATCAATTTTCAATATAACTGCACAAAACTTGGTAAGGAAAGGGCTATAATTAAACACTGCACAATTTGGGTGCAGATTGGTTGATAGGTGGCGCTGTCGTGTTCTAATTTATCCCGTGAATTAGAAGGCTAAATCTATGGCATGTAATTGCACTAAATTTCATAAGTTATATAATCATTATGAAAACGAATGCCGATTCAGTTTGGGTGTATATCGTCGGCAGGTAGCGTTCTCTCATCTTCAGTGATTCCCCACATGGCTACGTCTCAGCATCTATTGATGAAAATTATACCAAACGCCGTATGTAAAATCTTTATTTTGAGAAGCTATATTAAACTTTTGTGCATTTTAAATTGTAACTGGCACTTTTTATATGGAATGATATAGAAGAAAGTTTTGTAATGACCACGACATACTAGATTTGATTTGGAATAATGCTTTTATTAAGAATATTTCTCAATTTAAAAAAAGCAAAAAAGCTGTATTGTTTTTTCTGTCTCTGTGTGAGAGAGAGAGTATGGGGGGGGGGGAGGAGAGAGATTTCATTATCATTAAATAGCGAAAATATCACGAAAAACAATGCACGTCTAGCAGTGAAAAACGACAGAATCTAAATTAATTCCGTCTTAGGAGAACAAGGATTGGAGTAACCCCCAAGATTATTAACACGTTGAACGCCACACGTATTTTTAAGGAAATCCCCGTCAGGCCACGCGCGCTGCTTAGAAGCGCGTTATGTTTACCGTGTTTAAATAAAATCCATTAAAAGCCCTTAATGATATAATCCTGTAATAAATAAAAATTAACCTTTTACACGTCACATTCAGATTCGCGTGTAATTTAAATTAGTTTTTTATATATTTTGCCTTTTAATGCTTTAGTTTAAAAAACTCTATCATTAAAATCTGTAAATAATAATAATAATAATAATTAATATAATTTAAGATAATTATACAATATTAATAATTTAATATTATATTTAAAATTATTAATTTAATGTTATTATATTTTACTATTATTGTATTTTATTATATTTTAATAATGTAAGCTATTTTAAACATGCCAGCCCATTTTTAGAAACATTTGTTTATTTTTCTAAATTATGTAAATTTTTAAACTGCGGGGTGAAAGGGAAAATGGTAAAATAGGTCATTTTTATAATTTTCTGTACATTTTCCCTTTTATTATTGAACTGTAATTTCTACTTCAAAAAATTAAGTTATCATTATATTATATCTGATATTTTTTTTCAAGTCACTATTCATGATATTTAATTTTTAAAGGAATTCTTAATTCCATGTTCCATTTATGGAACATTGGCGTGTAAAAGGTTAAGTAAATTTTAACTTAAAACAATTACTTAAAACAATGTAATTTTTTTAGTTTTATATCATATTTTACGCTGTCAGCCACCGGTGATTGACGCGGCCTAAACGGAAAGTTCAGTGTCAGCCACCGATGGCTGACATGGCATTCAACGTGTTAACGTAGTTGAAGTTTCGTCATTTTAATCTGCACACCAAGATTAAGTTAGTCAAATATGAAGAATTATAGATAGAAATGGTATTGGGAGCATTTAAATTTGTAATTTCATAAAATTAATGTATATATATATATATAATTAATATTTAATTATGAAAGTATTGATTATTTGTTATAAAAAAGACTCATCTGTACTTTACAAAACAATAACTGAGAATAAATAGCACGCGACCACTAATGTGTGTTAGTTTATTATAGAACATAATTGCCTATTCTAACTTAAATTAAGATTTAAAAAATAAATAAATAAATAAATAAATTTATTTAATCTGTTACATAGATAAAATATTGCAGGAAGGCAGTTAAAAAAAAAAAAAAGCTTAATATTGACTTTATTCATATTATTATCGGATTATGTAATAGTGAATTTCGTAACGAAACTGTTTCATATCATCTGAAACAAACTTCTTCATCTCTATAACAAACAATTCCTTCCATGAAATAATTCACACATTGTTTTACAAAGTTTCATCGAAGGCCCACTCGTTAACTATTACTTCCAATATATACTGGTGTTAAAATCCCTCGAGAGTTATTTAGATATAACCCCAATTTAGATATAACCTGAAACTTTATAATTTGTGCGCATTTTGATGAATCTAAAATGATTTCGCACAAATCCAACATAACGACTATTTCCAAGCAATTCTCTATAGATGAGTTATGGTGAGATGTTTTTACACTTGTTATATTATTGTAAATTAAAACAAATCTGAAAGGTTTGCAGCTCATTTTGTGTTAATGTAGGACTTCCCCCCCCCCCCTCTACCCAAAATATCTATCTATCTGTATATGTATTGAGATAATTTTTCGGAGGTACCTGACAATAATTTTAAAATAACCCGTGAACTTTTATTGTTTTCATTATTTTACAAATGTTTGCCGAAAAAAATATTTTTTAAATGCATATATATATGTACACTTTTCTGACCCAGCGCTCTGTTTATGGGAAAGAAGGGGACATAGACACACACACTCACACAGAGAAAAAGATTGGAGCGGTTGCTTCATTGCGGTAAGAGATGGGAATTTATTGTAACTCATTTTCCTTTATTGCACATATTTAAATGATTTCGTTAAAAAATAAATGTTATAAAAGGGCTATTCTAAAGTCTTAACCAATACTAAACAATAATCGAGATAAAAACTTACTTTTTGTTTGTTTTTCCTAACCCATAAATGGCGACGTGAAGTATGACAGACTCCGGTGTACCTAATTATTTATGTTAATTTTAAGTAAATAGGTCATCGGCAGCCCCTAATTCAGTATCTTCCAAGAGAAGTGCTTTTAAAGAAAATTTGATATGCTAACTTTCTAACTTCGTTTTTGTTAAAACAAAAATCAACCTTTTGGAAGTATCTACTTATATGCTTGGAATCTGTGAGACTCCACTTATGTGTTTATGTGAAAATGCAAGATCTCACCACTTACGGGAAAAACTTCTCAACATTGTCATCATCTACTGTCATCCACTTCTTCCGACAGTGTTTCTTAACCTTGCAAAGAGTTAAGAAGAGTTTAACCCATTGTAAAATAATATGAATGTTGGTTACTTCAGTCTACGACTTCCTGAAAGCAAATAAGTCAATATTAATAGCTGAAATTTACAACATTATGTACATAAAGATATATTAATATTCAGAATAAATTAGAGATATTGGTTATTTCTTAGTAATAATTAAAGCTTTACGATACTCCTATGTAGGTTTTTATATCTTTAGACATTAAACGAAGGGACTAGAAATATCTTCTAAAAAATGGAGGAATTACAATTTAAATAAAACTTTGACTGAATTTAAAAAAAAAAAAAAAAAAAAAAAATGTATTTACATTCCGATTCCGAATACACATATGCAAAGATTGAAACATGACAAAAATTTGACTTTGAGGTTTTGGTGTATCTATACGTTTTGAGATTCCCTGAGTTCATTTTTGTTATTCTTACGTTCATGTATGTATGTGTGTGAGAAAACACAATAGAGACTAAATGCTTTTTTCGAATGCGCTGAATGTTGGTACGTATATTATAGGTTACCGTAACACGAACTTTATAGATTTTGGTGAAACTATCAGTTATAGTTTTTTTTACAGAGACACAAAGAATATTTTTTTATCGTTATGGCCTATGGACTCAAATTATTCAAAGTGTGACAGCGTCTAATTGGTTTATTCGATTGAGCTGAAAATGTATGAACATGTTGTAGGTCACCGTTGCACGAAGTACATAGAGTTTGTTAAATCTAACACTTAAAGTTGTTTTACATGGACGTACAAAAAATGTTGGGTACATTTACGTTCCACTAAAACGCATACTATTTGGAAAAAAAAATCCTATTATTATACTTTTTTCTTTTGTTTATTTAACGACTTCTCTCATTTCAATTTATTTAAACTGTTGTTAATTACTTAATGTTCGGAAAGTCGAGTAGAGTCACGTCAGATTATTTTATGTTACAAGGCAACAAGTAAATAATCCACGAAATTTCTAATATTTGTCTTGCCATTTGTAGATAAATTACTTTATTCCATCACAACATCAATTATTTGAAAACGTTCGTTTATTTTTATTGCAAACAATTCATTCAGGAAAATAATTTGTCACAGTGCTAGACAACGTAATTTCATTTAAATCCTTTTCTAGATGTCAGTTCAACTGACAGATAATGAAAATCCTTAGGCATTCGACCCTTGACTAAACACGAAACTTTATAATACACATGTATTAAATAAGCGACATTGGTAAGTGGAATTGGATATCTTTTCGCATATGCGACGCTCTGTAATTTCCATAGTCTTTATTCAAACGAATTTGTCAACATCTGAATAAATATTGAAGCAATACGTTTAGAATGAGTCGGTAGTGAAATATTTAATACAATTTGGAAAATCTGCTTTATGTAGGCGTTTCGCTACATAATAATCCTTAAATTGCATTTTATGCACTCTGACTAACTCTATTTTAACATAATTATAGCGTTCCTCTTGGAAGAAGCCAGTACTTTATTGCCATTACATTTTGTTTTAATTATTCTAATTTTAAATATCGCCGTTATTCATTTCAGAAGAAACTGAAATACCGAGGAAATTATTCACCCTGAAAAACATAATAAAGCACTTACGTCTATTACAGTGTCTGTTTACTTTCTTCTATAATCAGTAGAAGAAAGGGTTTCGTGAAAATTTTCGACTTCGCTTACGCGATGGGTCTACACGTTTTGATTTGTCTAGAACACGATTTGACCGTTTTTAGAAAATGTCTATCTATGTGTATATGTGGTATAAAAATTTTGTGACAACTGTCTCTCAGGAACTATTGCACAGAATTTCATACAAATTGATATGTAGTTGCACCTTGGGAAAAATTAGTGCCTGTCAACTTTTCGTGAAAATCGTCCAATAGATGACGTTGCCATCCCATTTTTCTAAATTTTTAACATGGCGGTATGGGACAAAATTTTCTATAAATTGCATAATCAGTACTATTTTTAGCGAATCATTATGAAATTAAAAAGAACTATTTATAATAGTAACAATCAACTAAAAAAGAATTTTTGGACCCGTAGGAGCAACGCTTCTCTCTTCCCCCGGGGTTGATGTCCCCTCCCGAGGGGTACAAATTTCCAATATAGGTATATTTTATAAGAACTTGTTATTACCTTTAAAACGAATGGTTTAACGATAATTAAAAGCAAAATCATCGATTAAGATATCATCAGTAGAGCATAAAATGGAATTCCTTTGGACATTTATAGTGCTATACGAGAAAGATATCGTCTGCTTTCATCATGAAAAATAATTTTAATAATAATTTTAATAAATATTATTTATACTGATGGAGTTCGTATAGGAAAATATAGAAGAACGTTTTGTAATGGCTACAACATGCAAGTTTATTTTTTGGTGTTTATTACATAACTTTTATTCTATTATTGTTAAGAAATGAATTTGTTATGTAGCACAATGCTTTCTGTCCCTCATCCGCATGCAACAAAATTGTTTAGAGATCAGTATAAAAGATGTTTTGTCCCTCACTGAATTTCTTTCTGCCGGCGCGAAATAATTATAAATCGAATGATATTTTCCGTCCTGCTGGAAATGCTTTATAGCTTGATTTAGATGAAATCACATCTCCTGGGCATGAATTTCATGAAAATAGCTCAATATATTCACTTTCACAAAAATATTTCCAATTTCATTTGGTGGAAAAATGAAAAACAAAATCTGTCTTTATATAAAGTTTTTCAATTAGAACATCTGTAAATTTTATGGGATCACTTAAAAAAAGAATGCATTCAAGCATTTAAAAACCCTATAACGGTCGTGAACGTGTTTTTGTAATTGTTTGTCCCCTAAAAAACATATACTTAAACTGTGCATAATTATGGATTTTAAGCTTGATTCTTTAAGTATGAAAAATCATAAAATAGTCGTGAGATTCATCTTTAAATGTATAGTGAAAAATCCATTGTTTTAGTATATTATAAAGAATTTACAGTGAAAACAATACCATTTTTCCCCTCAGACGCACTCCCCACACGATTAGAGGGTTAAAGTGAATGGGAAATATTTAGCATTTGTTAATTTTGTGTACAATCCTAAACTTAAGTAATAACTAAAAAGCAATAGATAAGCACTTTCGTAAATAAAGTAATGTTCCTAATTTAGTGTAATCTTTTAACCTGATTACATAGGACACCAATTAAATATACCAAAGTAAGAACACACTAAGGAAATCCTCTTTTATCGAACAGTTTTTTTTTTTTTTTTTTTCTTTTTCATGAATTGTTTTTGTTTTGTCTTAATCAAATTTTCAGGTTGCTACTTTTATCTACTGCACTGCACTGAGCTTCTTACACACACACACACACACACACACACATATATATATATATATATATATATATATATATATATATATTGAATCATAAATACAGGGTAGGCTAAATGTCCCACATTTATTTTAAACCTTAATATAGAATAAAGTAATTGACGTACGAGTTTGCGGTTTGCACTGAAATGCTTCTGACGATAAAAAGTTTCGTTTAAGATACGACTTACTACTTGTCGTTATCCAACATTATTCTGTAGGGAATTTTGTTCCAGTATGACTTTTAACTAATACATATATTTAAATTTCGTTTTCACATTCAAACAATTCACAAAAGTTATCGCCTTTTAAAAATTGATTATATATATATATATTGGAAGCTGCAAAATGCCACTTAGTGTAAATTTGCGTTTTACAGCTCTTCAAAAGAAAATATTAAAAATTAACGATAACCAGTTTAACTGTTGTGAATTTTCTGAATGTGAAAACGAAATTTAGACATGTGTATTATTTAATGAGTTATATTGCGCCGCCATTCTCCATAGAATAACATTGGCTTCAGCTTGCTTGGACGATAATTAACCTTAAACAAATGAAAACAGTTAAATTCAAAATTTGTTCATAGTTGGCGCTGTACCTTAAAAAGTAACAGGAAAAACACCTAAAACACTAGGCAAGCAATTAAACAGCATTTCTTTCGTGAAATTTACTGCAGTGTCATTCGTGTCTTCGATACTTTAATGTTCGCTACGAGGATATTGTCCTACCTTTAGTCCCATAAGAAGAAATCAAGAAAAACAATCCAGATAACCACAGCAAAACTACAAGAAATGTTATAAATATAAGTACTAGCTGAAACCCGTCGAATTCGACGATCACTTTATTGACTGTAATGTTTCAAAAATCATCGCATCATTATAAATGTATTTCAAGTTAAAATATGTAATATAATTTACGACATTTCACTTAAAAAAAAAGAAATTCGGAAAAATACTTAGAAATACTATATATGACATCACTTTCTACAAAGTACTGTCAATGTGACGTCAAACTGACTCCAAATAAACAGTTGCTATCTTTTATTTTCTATTCCGTTAAATGCTACATGTTAGGTGACCCGACGGGCGTTGTTCGGGCCTATGGTAATAACCTTAAATGAACCTTAAATTTGTATGGTTTTACATCTTTAACTCGATTTTGTTTGAATTTCTATTTTTAAATAAAAGCATCGCAAAAAAATAATCAGCTGTAACAAAAAATTACCTCGAACCGAACAAAACTTTCCCTTGTGACCCTGGTGCCTTCGGCAGCGCATACGCCAGTCGCTAATAACATAAAAATATTCCCAAAAATTAATCTGGAACCAAACGAACACGCTCACTGTTGCCCGGGCCCATGATACCTTAAATTTTTATGATTTTATACCTTTAACTCGATTTTGTTTGAATTTCTATTTTTTAATAATAGCATCACGAAAATATTGATTAGCTGTAAGAAAAAAAAAAAAAAAAAAAAAAAAAAAGCTACCTCGAACCGAACGAAACTCTGCCTTGTGACCCCGGTGCCTGCGGCAGCGCATACGCGGGCCGCTAATAACATAAAAAAATTCCAAAAAAATAACTTGGAACCGAACGAACCCGCCCGGGCCCATGGTAATAACCTTAAATGAATCTTAAATGTATATGGTTTTATATCTTTAACTCGATTTTGTTTGAATTTCTACTTTTAAATGAAAGCATCATAAAAAAAAAATAATCATCTGTAACAAAAAAAAAATTACCTCAAACTGAACGGAACTCGGGCTCGTGACCCGGTGCCTGCGGCAACGTATATGCAGCCCGCTAATAACATGAAAAAATTCTCAAAAATTAATCTTGAACCGAACGAACCTCTGACTCGTGTTACCGCTGCCTGTGGCTTCGGCACCGTATAGCAGGCATGCTACGCACGCGCTGCAAAATCCACTTTCCTCCACCAGGGGGCGCAGTATGTTGTATACGAACATCACCAATTGCCTTGAATTTCCAAGACCTTTCATATAAGGTGTCACATGGTGGAGTCAACTGCAAAATCCTTTAGTTGCACTTTCCACCGCCAGGGGACACAGCGTGTTCTATACGAACAACACTAACGGCAGGAAATACCAAGACCTTTAAAATCAGGTGTAACATGATAGGGTCTACTGTAAAATCACCTAGTTCCATTTTTAACCACCAGGGGCGCACTATATTGTATACAAACATTCCCAATCAACATGAAATTTTAAGACCTTTATCACCAATCGTCTTGAATTTCCAAGACCTTTCAAATAAGGTGTCACATGGTAGTGTCAACTACAAAATCCTTTAGTTGCACTTTCCACCACCAGGGGGCACAGTGTGTTCTGTATGAACATCACCAACGGTCTGGAAATACCAAGACCTTTAAAATAAGGTGTGACATGATAGGGCCTACTGCAAAATCTCCTAGTTCCATTTTTCACCACCAGGGGGCGCCCTATATTGTATACAAACATCTCCAATCAACATGAATTTTCAAGACCTTTAAAATGAGGTGCTACATGTGTGGGTCTAGAACGGATTTCCCTCTCAAACTAATTTCCCCCCCCTCCAAATCTACTTTTCCCCTTTAAAATCGAAAATTCCAAATTCGCAGAAAGTGATTTTTTAGTATTCAACTCTAGTCCCCATATGTACAATTTCTTCATCGAGAAGTATACTTTGGAGCTTAGTTAAGCTCGTAAACGTGTTTTTAACCCGGGGGAAACCGTTCGACTTTTTTTATTTTTCTCTTTTCATAGCAAATCTACATATCAAGACTTTTTTTTTTAGACACCTCAACCAAATTTTTACACCAAGTAGTTCTCTCAATATAGTGGAGACAGACAAAAACATGTTTCAAATTAATATATAGGTAGGGCAATTAGCGCCATCTGAGAGGAAATTTTGAAACTTTTTTTTTCTTAAACTTTCACCATAAGATACATTATAGTGTAAATGTGAACCACACTCTCGTACGCCATTTATTTGATATTGTGTTAAAATTTAAAATGTGTCAGGGACTTTGGTCCACCTGTTTTATTCGTGCATGAATTGGTGAAAATGTTCGTCCGTCTATCTCTGTGTGTGAGACCAAACTTGTGTGGCAGTTCTAGATCTCACATAGTTTCATAAAAATTTAAATTAATTTGTATCTTGACATAAATTGGTAAATTGTTAAAAAATAAAAATAAAAAAAATAAAAAAAAAAATCTATGCGTTGTATTTTGCGAAACAATGCAGTGAATTTGTAAAACTCTATATATATGGTTAATATAGTTATATAAATATTATATAAACTTAATATAAATCGGTGCTGATTATGTTTAGGAATATATCGCTCGACAGATGACGCTACTATGATGCAGTTTTCCCATTTACAGGAAATCTATACATAAGTTTTTACAGTGTATTATTGTATAAAATTTGATAGGTGAGAGATTCATTATCATAAACTCTACTGGTTTTTCATTAGGCTGCCAGATTGTACTGTTATGTTAAGATTTCACGGTTTACGGGAAATCTATATTTCAACTTCTATATTGTATAAATATACCAAACATGATGAGCGAGACGGTCATGATGAAAAACTATGTTAATTTTAGTGCATATATCGAATATTGGTTGCCTATCGGATGGCGTTGAATTCGGCAATTTTTTCCGTTTACAGGGAAGCTATATCTCAACTTCTATCGCGCTTAAATGCACCAAATTACATATTTGAGATGCATATTATAAAAAACTATGCTGATTCTATTTGAGTGTATATCGGCTGATAGGTATTATTGCTATTCTTTGATATTTTTCAGATGTTGTATATCGTCATCTATTGGTTATATCTGCACAAAACTGCATAAGTAGAATATTTGTAGTGAAAAATTGTGTTGACTATTTTTTGCGACAGTTTATTTATTAAAAATCATTGATATATAGAATGATATAAAAGAAAATTTTGTGATGGCTACAGATAAGGTTTTCTTGTTTTGTGAATTACAATATTCATAATACGTATATGAATTGCATAATGCGTATCGAATTATTTACGTAACACGTATGAAATCGTAATATGCTTATGCGAAAATATACAGACAAAAAATAGGCATAAAGAAGTATAATTTTATTTTTAATCTTTTAACATTTCTAGATTTCAGTTTTCAATTCCTTAGAGAGGAACCTTACTGAGTTTCATGAAATTTTAGTGTTTGCTGTAATATATTTCATATTATTTTCATGTTTCCCTTAAAAGGAAGCTAAATTACTTCTTTTCTTATATTTGTCTTTGTTTGCTTCGTAATAATTAATGATCTAAAATTAAATTTTCTCAAGCTGGAATTAAAAATTAGTATTATTATTATTATTATTTTAAACGGAAAACTTCTCTTGCAAGTTAATAATTTAGCAAATTTCCAAATTAGCATCTCTGACTTCAAATTAAAATTAGATATTTTTTAAAAAAGGTTTGCGAGAAGAATGGATAATTATATGGTTAATTTTCAAGGTCTTGACATGGTTGACCTAGAAAAATATATATATATAATACAAAAATAATTTTAGAAATTAAAAACTGCAGTTAAAACAAGAAAGAAAATTCATGCAGTCTACATAATATATAGGCACCTTCCAACCACTGCATCGCTTAACATTGAATGTATTTTGCCATCATTTTGGCAGCTTAAAAAACATTTTATTTTTAATTAGACAGGAAGAAAACTCACAAAAAATATGTTATACCCTTTTATTAAAATGTATAATAAGATCGCTTCATGTGTAGCCTTTGCTTAGTGATATCTGTAATGCATTTTCTAAAAACAGCAAATCCAAAAGTTTTTTTTTTTTTTTTCCAGCCGTGTAGTAAAGAATCTCACAAAAGCATCATTATAGCTTTATTTTTAAAGAGAAAGTATAAAAAACAACACTTTTATGTAAGTGGCGGTAATCAAAGTGGCGGATCAAAGGGGAGGGTGGCTGGGGCTGAAGCCCTCCCCCCAAGAAAAAAAGTACTGACATTCACCATTGAATATTACAATTGCAAACTTTTCATTAATCTGGAATAACATCTTAGCCCCCCCCCCCCCCCCCCAAAGAAAAAAAAAGTTCTGGATCCGCCACTGGCTAATCATGCCTCTTTTACAGGAAAAATGATTTTTTGTATCCCTGTACACAATCTAATAAGGCTGACACACCATTTTCAATAGAGAACATATTAGAGTAAACATGAAGAAGGTGTATTAGTGCTAACAAATTTTAAAAATATTTTCGGAAAATAGAACACGACAGACAAACAGAAAGAGCCGCAATCATAAGCACCTTTCTAATCTGTTGGAAAATGTTAAAAGGGAATTTATCCTTTTAATTCCGTATGTGTTTTAATGCTTGAGGGATGTGGAGGGGGGGAAAATTTAAATTACAGGAGTTTTTGTTTTTTTTTTCTCTTAATGAGAGTAAAATTATCTGTTATTTTTACTTATCAGTGTATAAAAAGTAATTTCTGATTACAACACAAAAGTATAAAGGATAAATATGCAACTTATGAACTAGGTACTGGAAGATTGATCGCCTTTCATTTCAATGGTATAATATTTCCTGCGAAAATGAAACAGATGTCCTCGATGATGAACATTCGATCATTATATAACAAATAATTTTGCAATTCTTGTTAGTCCAGACGTTAAAATATTTGTCCAAACCAAAAATTCTCTGAATAACATTTTTTCATCAAGATCAAGAGAGAGATGCTTTTTAGTTCATCCAGGATATCCTGTCGTGCTCGTACTCTTATATGTTTCAGAAGAAAATCTGTAAGATTCCTGTTTAAACAGAATGTGCACGTACACTTGTATGAAAATATACAATACCATGTGTGGCTTAAAAAAAAAGAACGCGTACATATATATTTGTATTTGGAGAGTGCAGGGGGGGGGGAGATCAACTTGTTTTCCTTTTTAATTAATTTTAAATTTATAATTGAGTTTTCATTTAATATCTTTTGAACCAATTTTCCGATTGAACTAAAAAAATGCGGTTTAGCTAGATTTTGTCCTGGTTGATAAGTGTACCAATTTTCGTAGCGATCGGTTGAACGGTATAGCTGTGTATAGCAAATTAAAACCTGACATGTTATATATATACATATGTTTAATTGAATGTCGCCTACTACTACAAATTTCTGAAATGCTCAAATCGCTGTCTGAAAACAGTAGTCCTGTCGTACTAAAAAATGAAGAAAAGAAGACAAATTTGATAAACTCATAAGGAGTCGGCGCGGTTATTTTTTTTTTTTTTATTTATTTTTTTTTTTTTTAATGTCATATTTTTTTTCTCCGCTTAAGGGGATTCTAAGGAAAATTGGAATTAAATGCATTTAAATGGGGTAACCTAATCACTTTGATCCATTTTTTCATTATCCAGCTGTTCATTTTTAATGAAATTTTAAGGGGTTATTAACAAAAGGTTAATATTAGCATTGAATAAGCCAAATTTATTTATTTATTTTATTTATTTATTTATTTTAAATACCTTGAGAATTATTCATTATCGAAATTTGGCCCAAAAAGTTGACATTTTGGATTTTTATAACATTTGCTATTGATATCAAATAAAAATTTCTCCTCGTGTAAAGTAAACATCTCTTGAGAATGCCGTAAAACACTACATTCGTTTATGTGCAGTAAAAGAAAAGCTGAGAAAATGAATCAAAGTGTCAAAAACTATAACTTCACCGGAGAGGCGAAAATAGAAAAAAAAAAAAAAAAAAAAAAAAAAAGCATGAATCTTTCATTTTTAGCGAATTAAACAGAAAATTTCTATACTGTTATAAAACGTAGTTTACAATTTTTAGTTCACTTTTGGTGTTCAGAAAATTGTTTAGTTTATATCAATAGATTCAAAACACCTACTAGTTTAATAAAATAAGTAAATTTAATTAAAAAATCAAAAACAAAGCAGAAGAATTTTTTCGAGGTTTTTGCCGTTGGATTCCCTTAAAATTGAGTCTACGTTTGAATAACACGGAGATTGTTTTATAAAGATAATGGTATTCAAAAAAGGGGCTGCACCGACCCCTCTAAACTACTCACCATTAATGTATTGTTCTATAGAGAATATTGCAGTTATCTTTCAATTGATTTTTTGGTTTAGTTGGTCGCCATACAATCATTTTTTGCATGCTACGGATGACAAAGCGTACTGCTGAAAATGGATTTATAATCACTACGAACAGGTCTAGGCTTTTTGCTGGCAGAAAGTGGTTATAACTGGTTTAAACCATCAGAAAGTGGCAACTAGTGGCAAAAACCCATTCTATGGAATTATGTGAGTTTATATAATGGAAAAGAATTTTAAAATACATTTTATGCAGAATAAATAGCAAATAAAGTATAGTGAATATTTTGATTTAAAATATATATTATCATAAAAGTTGATTTTTTTTTTATCACAAATATTCTTATTTTTCTGACATGCTAATAATTTGTTGTTTTTATTTTCATGTATGAATTTATTTTCATTTTTTCAACTGTTATGTTTCATCACATACATGTATGTGTATTATGCAAAATATGTAATTAGTTTTTGTTACAATATGGTCGTGTAATTTTATATATACTCACTTTAGATTAATTTGAATTTTGTAGTATCATAAATAAAAGTAGGAAATTGTTTTTAATACTTTATATTAAACAATGTTTTCATTACTGGCTGTAATTTACTCTTGTAATAGCAAATCAATTCATAAATTATATTAACAAACGCATGTTTTATAAAACAGTTTTCTGTAATGCTGGTCTCGAAAGAATGTTTTCCAAATTTTCTTTCTCTCAGAAAGATTAGCAAAGTTAGTTCTATGCTATAGAATAAATACTTCGGGAGAAAAATAACATGTGAATGGTAAATTTATTCTTTAAATAACATTAAAATAAGGATTGTGTATAATATAGTATTCCATTAAAATTTATTTCTTTGTTTTTTTTTTTCTTCGATTATTTACTTATGTATTTTTACATGAATTAGTTTTATTTGTATAAGTAGATAATTTTAATTTCTTGCATAATTTTATGTCGTTTAATGTGTCAAAATATTATAATTTTTTTTTGTAAATTTAACTTTGAAAAAATACTTTTAAATACAAATTCGGCAATATAGAATAACATTAGTGAATTAAAACTGTTCGGTACAAGATTATAAAAATGTCTGTTTTTTATGTGTTAGAAAGCTGTTCTTTAGCCTTGAAACAACTATATATATATATATATATATATATATATTAATCAAACGAAGATCTTGGTATGTTCATTTTAAAAATTCCTGATTAACTACTTACATACTGAACACTTACTGTAAATTTTATTAATTATTGCAGATTAAAGTTCTTATTTGCAGATAAAAGTTCTTATTTTCATTATACTGCCACTTACTGGCAGAAACTAGTTTCTGGCATGCCGGTTTTAATCTGTTATAACTAGTGGTTTTAAAGCACCCCGGCAGAAACTTGCCAGCCCTGCTACGAACAGACTTGCTCGAGCCGAAATTCGAACGCGGCATCTATTAATTAAATGCAATGCCAAGATGCTTATTTAATTTAATTTAATTTAGTTCCAAAGCATTATATTCTTTTAGTACTATGTGTTATTTATTTTATATATGTATCAAAGAACGACCGATGTCTGCTTCTGTGCTTCCATTTCAAGCCTAAAATTGTTCTTGATAATTTCATTATTCTTTATTACTTTTTAAATGGTTCAAGCGTTTTCTTCAAGCGAAGATATTGTATCAGTCAGGGCTGGCCGTGTTGAATCGAAATGGGTGTACCCAATAGAATTTTACTTAAAAAAAAAAAAAAAAAAAAAAAAAAAGTCTTTTTCAATTTTTCAAATCTTTATTTTAAAAATAAATTAAACAGAATATTTAAGCAATTTAACCCTTTGCCGGTCCTTTTTAATTTCACTCCTGGTCAGTGTCGCCAAATTTGGGGATTTTTTATTCAATATCCACCGCTAAATTTTAACTGTAACGGTTGCCCAATCACTTCGAAGGTATTCGTCCATTATGTACATCACATATCGCTCTTCCAAATTACATTGATCGGCATGAAAATTGCCTCTGACACCATTTCAGCGATTCTTATGTAAAATGACCTCCTGAATCAGAATATGACGCCCATTTTGCCTTATCACCCACCGTTTTTTAGGAACGGCCGCCCTATTTTTATCATTTTTCGGTGATTTTATGGCTATGAATTTGATTTTTAGGAGGGGGAGGGTTATTTTAACCGTTAAATATCTTCTGAGGGGCTACAGAGTTGGAAAATTGTAAAATATGGACATTTGCGACAAGGGAAAAATTTTGGGGGGGGGGGGGGATTTGCCACTGAAATTATGTATTACATATCTTATATTTTTTAAATTTATTATTAATGTTATTTTTAAACTTTATATTTTTTTGTTTTTATGTTTTAAATTGATTCTTTTTCATTCATCAAATCAAATTCATGGTCATAAAATTATCGAACAGGGAAAAAAATTTGAGGGAGGGGGTGATGTTTCTAGAAAACGGTGGGTGACTGGGCAAAATGGGAGTCATATTCGGATTCAGGAGGTTATTTTACATAAGAATCTGCAAGAATGGTATCAGAACTCGATTTTTTTTTTTTTTTTTTTTTTTTTTTAAGCAGTGTTATTGGTGATAGTTGAATAAAAGATTCACTAAAATCGCAACTCTGCTTAGAGCGCTTTAGAGCGTTAGGGCTGGCAAAGGGTTATTTTTTTATTATTATTATTATTATTATTATTTTAACGCACAATTTACGTAAAAATGTGATTTATTTTGAGATTTTAATAATCTTTACAAATACTATGAGATTCAGCATTGTATTCAGACAGACGCTTACTTTTATAGTGCTACAACTATTAAAAAACGAGAGAGAGAGAATTATTTTAAGCATAAATGTAAGTTGCTTTTTATTTGAAATTACTCAGAGTAATTCGAAATCTTTACATTACATCTAAAGTGAAAACTAGTGTATTCACTATAATATACATCACATCGCATCTAATTATCTGAAAAATTATAGATAGTACGATCGTATAACCGCCTATTATCATATATTAAAAAAAATTGTTCTAATTTCGTCAATTTTTACTATGTTTACATGAACTCTTAATATCAGATCTTGAAGTGTGCTACTGGTTAATCCATAACTAACTCAAAAATGTCGTATTGAAGTTGTCATTTTAGAATTAAGATTTTCCATGTCTTTGCAAATTGCACTGATGAAACTGTAGAACAGGAACATAGAAAAATCTAAAACATAACCATTCTTTAGCTTTTTTTTTTTTTAATACGAATTAATGCATTAAAAATACCCTGCCTCCATCCCAAAATAAAAGTAAATTATAAAAAACTTAAAAAGGGTAAATCTAGACCGGAAGAGTTGTCATTTAAAGAGAAGCCACCAGCGGTTTACGAATTGGTAGAATCAGCAAAATATTTCTGTCAAGAGTTTTTATATTCTGTTAAATGCAAAGCAAATACCTGAAGTAAATGGACATTCGGCATATCTTATGTGTAATTTATAAAGATTAGCATTCGGTAAAAGATTTGCTGTTCTTAGTATTAATGACTATGGCAAATATCGATTATGATCTCACACTATGGTTTCTAGGAATCATAAAGAAATGGAGTTTTTAATTTTTAAAAAGAAAATATGGGAATTTGAATAATGCTGACTGCGATTTCTCTTAAAGTTGCTTATTGCTTTTATCATCAATTAAAATTATGATAAAATTGTATCGAAATTTACAGACAGATAACTAAAGTTTATGATAATGTGATTAATGAAACTTAAACTTAAAAAAATGCATTATTTTTAATGGCGGGCGGGCGGGCGAACGAACATTAATCGTGAAGAATACTGGAACCAACGAGGGAATTGATGGCGATGTAAAACTTCAACATGATAGACGTTTCAATGTCAGATATTTCCTTCCTGAAACTTGAAGAACAACTCTTAGTCAAATTAGTAGTGGTAATTTAGGTTGCAGGTCTATGCCAGATGGGTTCCTCAAGTTTTGACAGATGAACGCAAACAAAAGCGGATTGGTGTCACATGGATTTTTCTCAGTCGATATAAACAGGATGACGAGGAATTTTTGAACCACATCATTAGTGACGATGAGATTTTGTGAAAAACTCCAAAGGGCCGGGAATCACTATAGAAATGCAACAACGGAAAAGGAAAAACTATTGATACTCTAAGACAAATGTTTACATTTGTACAGCGACAACGTAGAAAAATAACTAAGGTATATTCGTTAAAAATAAGTTTTGTTTCATTATGTTAAATAAAAATATCTACAGACACATTCTTTACTTTCAGAATTACCCTTGTAAATATTAAAAAACTAGGTTAATGCACGCCAATTTTCTACAGAAGCTGTGCTTTTAAGCATTTTAAAATATCTGTATTAATGTTATGTTTTTTTTTTTTTTTTTTTTTTTAAATACTCTCTATACATTGTTATGTTTATGTATTTGAAATTCAATGGTGTGTCTTTCAAGTCAATCGAGTGATTTTTGTGACCGATATCGCAATACATACAGACAGACACAAACTTTTTGAGTTTAAACAGTAGGCTTTACTGATGTTTCAGCAAATGTAGTTTATCCGTACAAATATAATCTATTAAGGAAATTTCTACATTTTCATTTCCGCCTTCTTTTCTTTTTTCCTTAGGAAACGTCCTTTGAATTTTTAGCTAACTTCCAGGCTGTATTTCCTTTCTTTGAAGGCCGATTGCTAATTAATCAGCCGTCTCGTCTTCTATGTATTATTTTTCTTCCATGAGCACGTGTTTGTCTTCTCGTATGAAAATAGACGACATAAACAATGTAATGGGCACCTTGCGTGCATGACTTGCGCGTGACTTAATAAAGAATTTTTTTTTTTTTTTTTTTAAGAAAATTTATAAAAGTGATCTGTGTGTCTAAACTCAGACTTCTTGGATTACAAGACAAGTAGGGAAAAGCAAGTGAGAATTGCCGCATTGTGTAGCTAAGCGAGAGAGAGTATGTGGTTAATTGATTAAATTATTAATTAAAGGAGTGCTTTTTTTTTTCCCTTGAAACTGTCTATCGAAAAATTCGCTTTTTCTAATTTTTTTTTTTTTCCGAATTTACGAAATAAGTAAACAAAATTCTTTGCAAAATCCTTTCAACCATAATTTCTAGAAAATATTTTAATACGAGATGATTTTTTTTAATCTAAAATTTTCGAGTTTGGTTAAACACAATGCGTATAGCATTTCGAAACCAGGCCTTCGTTCGAGTCCCAGCTCAAATATGGATATTCGTAGTGATTTTGAATCCACTTTCAAGTCATCGGCCCCGATTTTATCAACCTTAGTGAGCAAAATATGATTGCAGAGCGACAAATCAAACGTTCAGTAACCAAACTTATGATTTATAAACAAAAATTTTCTAAAACCGTTCATCTTATTTTTTATTGCGATAACGAAATAAAAAAAATCTGGAATGACTCCACTCGGCTTTCCGAACATTGAGTAATTAACAGTTTTGTAGATAAAATAAAGAAAGAGGAGTTGATAAACAAAAGAGAGAAAACCAGAATAGAGTGCTTGAGTATTTTTCTCCATATATTACACGATGTTTTATTTGACGCTACTGAACTTTGAGCGCATACATCATAATGATAAAGAATTTTTCGTTGTGTCCCTGTAAAAACCTATAAATGCTGCATTTAACAAAATGCTTATAGTTCATGCAACAGTGATTTATAATATACCTATAAATTTTCAGCTCAATTGAATAAGGTGTTTAGATGCTATCGCACTTTTAAAATTTGGCTCCATAGGCCATAATGATAAAGAATTTTTCCTGATGTCCCTGTAAAAAAACTATAAGTGCTAGATTCACCAAAATCTATAGGGTTCGTATTATGGTGACTTACAATATACGTACCAACTTTCAGCTTATTCGAACAAAGCGTTTAGACGCTAGCGTGTTCACTCACAGACATACACACATATATACACACACACACATACATATATCATCGTAAAAATAGTGGAAACGGACTCAGGGAACCGCGAAACGTATAGAAACATCAAAATCTCAAATTCGGATTTTTGACATGATTACAATACTTTCCTCACTATAGTGTTCGGAAAGTAAAAAGAGTAAAAAAAGGTTTTTTAATCGAATGCTTTTATAGCAATGCCCTAACAAGTGGGAAAATTAGAAAAATTTGAAAAATTGTGGACAGACTGGAGGGGGAAAAAATGAAATTTGAAAAACATTCAAAGTTGAATAGTTTCTGTTTTATTCAGCAGTAAACTTTGTCTTTGTTAACTTTGAATGCTTTTTAAATTTTATTTTATTTTTATTTAAGCTGATCACAAATTTTAAAACTTTTCCTTATTTTCTACTTTTTAGAACACCTCTAAAACAAGCATTCTATTTTAACACTTAACGGACGGGCCGCGTAAATCTACGTTTTTGCGTTATGACTGCCTAAGACGGGCAACGTAGATTTACGTTTGCTGTTTTAAAGGGCGGAGTTAAGTGGAAAAGTTATTGAAAATGATATGTCAATTATACAAATTCCACTTCGTAAGAGTGGATGTTTTATAAAATATCACATTCATAAGGACTATTAGACATGTAAATAAAAACATTATACTATTTTATTAAAAAATTGCACTTATTCAGCAAAACTACAACGCCTATATATACATGTTTATTGTATTCTTTTTTAAAAAAATTCCGGAAACCGGAACAGACAGAGAAAATACAACCCGTCTGTTAAGTGTTGAAAAAAAAAAAAAAAAAAAAAAAAACTCTTCTTTTTTACTCTTTTTTTTATTTTTAGCTTTTTAGTATGCAACTAAAAAGCTTTGTAATGATTATGTAAATAAAAGCCTTTCCTAAAATTCTGGAACTTTCTAGAAAATTTTAAAAGTTTTTTAAAAACCAAATTTTTCTAGAAAGTTCCATGAAGTTTTCAGAAGGTTCCATGGAGTTTCTAAAAGGCTCTATGAAGTTTCTTAAAGGTTCCGTGAACTTTGTGAAGGTTCAGGAAATTAGCTGCATAGTTTTGGATGTGTATTCTGTTAGTTGTTCGTGTACAGGGACACGCCAAATTTTATCTTATCATTACGGCTTATGGACAGAATTGACCTGTTCCGCAATCGCAACCGCAAAAGTCGTTGGTTTGACTTACAAATTGGTACACATGTTCACGCGGTATATAGAAACAGCTGTATAATTTTTGATGTCGTGTCTATATTGTTAATGTTTCATGTACAGGGACACACCAAAATATTTTTTATAATTACAGCCTATGAACAGAATTTCGTTTACAAGTATTTTTACGTGGTTACACTGTATTCAGTAAAATGAAATTTACATACGTTATTGAAATGCTTAAAAACATGTTTTCTGTAGAAAGATGTTTGCTTAGATTTAAATATTAATGTACAAGATTTTACAAACATATTCTTACAATATTATGTAATCATCCAAATTTTGAACAATTATTCATGATCTACATAGGATATGTTGTACAGTTTTTACTGATGTATAAAATGTTTATAGCTAATTTACAGTGACTCACAAAAAAAATTCATATACAAGCCTAATACTTCTGTTTAAGCGCATTTTAACGTCTTTATCCTGCTTTCAACATAATGGAATTAATATACGTTATTACGATGCTTAAAAGCATATTTTTTCTCTACAAAAGAGGTATGTACAGACTAAATAATTTAATTACAGGACCACATAAAAGGTTACGAATGACATTCTGTAATCATCCAAATGCTAGCAAATTTGGTTGAAATATTAATGAGTTAAAAGGCATTGGCTGTATATTTTTTATTGGTGTATAAAATGTTTATGCTCGTGTACAGGGATACACAAAAAAATTTCGTATAATTACGGTCTATAGACGGCATTTCTTATAAATGCATTTTTACATGGTTACACTCCATTAAACACAATGAAATAATCATGTTTTTAAAATGTTTAAAGACATGATTTCTGTAAAAATTGGTAGTCATAGAATTAGTAATTAGTTTACTGGGCAACACAAAATAATTCCGATATGTTATGCAAATGTTTGGCCTCAAATTTGATTGAAGTATTTATGAGTTAATAGGAATTAACAGAAGGCTATGGGCTACAAGGAAATATATATACACATTTAGATAGATATAGTCAAGATATAACGGGGGCTGGAGGGGGCAGTATACCCTTAGAATGTATCTGATGATGTAGGGAGTCAATTATAATATATATATAATTATTTTAAATAATATGGAATAATAAAAATGAACTGCTGAGTACTGAATGATGTAAATAGAACTTTGAGGTTTCTGATCTGTAGATCCACTAGTGATTTCTTGATTTGAAAATGAATACCCAGTTTTGTGTCAAACACACTGGTTAACATTCACACGAATTTTTAAAGGACTGGATGAAAACAAGTTTGCATGGAGTATCTGGTTATTCCCGAATTTTGGAAAACAAGAAAAATAAATTTAAAGTTTAAAATTCTGTAAAAGCTTTTAAATAATGTTTGAGGAAAAGGAGAATGATTTTATTTTTTAAATATTGTGTAGCTTCATATATGTTACAATAACTATCTGTATATTTTTAATTGCATTAATTTTTCGACTTTCATCGGTCCCCTTAAAAAGTAAAATTTTCCATTTGCAAAAATGTTTCAAATTTTCAAATTTTGTGTTTTCGGAGCAGTCTAAGTCAACGAATATGTAGCGACGTTAGTAAACGCCTTTTCTACGGTACAGCATCAAAGCTTACCAATGAACGCGGAGTTAACCTTTTGTCTAGAGGTATGTCTTTAGACTCCTATCCCTCAAATCCCAGGTTCGAATGCAACCTATTGCACGCACTTCTGCATTGGTGACCGCGAATGCTCCACGCAAAAAAATTATTATTTTTACTATATAGCAATAGATGACAGCACCACACCTTCCCTGGAACAAAGCCTGTTAAACGCTCACAGCAAAAAGCCTGTCACGCTTCATGCCGTGCGACTTTAAAGACAGCCAACTGACAGCACGTTCTGGTAACCGATATCGTCGACAGAAAGAATGTCTCTCGTATGACGGAGTACTGTAACGATGCCAGCAAATGTCATTTCTACGATACAGTATCAAAGCTTACCGATGAATATTGGGTTAACCTGTTGTCCAGAAGTATATCTTTGGACTCCTATTCCTTCCTACGGCACGCACTCCTGTGAAAATATTCATGTGAAAAATACGAATGATTCTTTTTTTAACACTTTCTAACAAGGTTGAAAAGTGTTAGTGACTTCTGTTTTCCTCTCTGTCTGCCGTAAATATCCATGGAATTTCTTGAAACTGATAAACGTTATTCAAGTTCACTATCGGATGTTCCCTATTGAAAATGGAGGGAATACCTCTACAGATTTGTGTATAGGGACACCCGAAAGTATTTCAAAGCATTGTGTTCTATGAGAGGTATTTCTATAAACCATAATTTAATAGCTTTACTTTACATAAATCTTAATGAAATTGAAATATTTTATTCAAGTTCTCTGTCGGATGTTCTGAAAATGGAGGAAATATCATCACTGGTTTGTATATAGGGATACCCGAAAGTATTCCAAGGCACTGCGTTCTATGAGAATCATTTCTATAAACCAAATTTTAATAACTTTACACAAATCTGAATGAAATTAAAATATGTTATTCATATGCACAAAAGAATGCTTTCCATAGAATACAATATGATTAGCATTAGATTTACACGGCCACACAAAAATATTCAGTTACATAGAGTGTTATTATTGGAAATTTCCTGGAATTGCATTTTCGTTTATATTAAACGTTTTTAAAAATGTTTTTTAACTCTGAATATGATTTCAATTTGTGTCTGTCCGGCTGTCCATCTTTTTATCTGTCCGTTGTCGGCCTGTCCCCATCGTCCTTAAATATTTTCAGAATATTTAAAGATTGATATATATTATTCAAGTTCACTATGGAATGTTTCCTGCTTAAAATGGCTTTAATAGGTCCTGAACAACTGGTTTGGGTACAGGGACACCCAAAAATATTCTAATGCATAGCATTTTAGACAAACCTTTTTTTTTAATCACATTTAAATAACATTCTACTGTAAAAATCATAAAGAAATTGGCATTTATTGTTAATATGCTAAAATAACGTTTTGTATAGAATATGATATGGTTAACCTTCAGATTTACAGGGCTACGCTAAAATATTCAGATACATTCATATCTGCAATTAGAATCTCAGGGCTGCATTTTCTTTTGCGTTAAGCATTTTTAACACTTTCCAATAATGTTTAAGAGTGATTATGAATACAATTAGTCCATTTGTATGCCTTTCAGTCCTTCTGCTTGTTCGTTGTGTGATGATATATGCAAGAAACATTGAAAGTTATACAACAAGTACGTACCCTTGGATAGTGTTAATAATGAATGCGTACCGCATGATTTTTCGTTCTTGTTTTTTAATTGTTCCCCTGTGCTACCAGTTACATTTAGAGAAAATATCCTTTTACATTTTCTATATAATTCATATGAAAATTTAAAACATAAATAAATAAATAAACTTTAATGACCTAAATTTACCATGTTATGAAGCATTACGTCTTTCTAAAATTTGACTTTTGACTTGCTTTTCCCCACATAAAAAAAGGTTTAAATGTCAGCGAACTTTTAAAGAATCCTGCAAATATTAAAATTCGAAATATTTTTATATATCAGTTGCTGCCATAATAACATGAGTGAATGAAAGCCAAAACCCAATTATTTTGTGCACTAAGTTGCAACCCTTTTTTCTTCATTTGACTTTTATAAATTGAGCTTCGTTACTTAGAAACTTTATAATTATCTACTAATCTTGAATCTTTATTACCTGTTTATAAAAATTGTTATACAAGAATATTTTTAAAAAAAGAAACGTAAAATAAATTAAAGTTTACCCGTTATTTTATTTTTATTTTTTTTTATTCTGACGACGACGCGTTTAGAATTATTTTAATGAGACTGTTGACTCGTAAGTTTTTTAAAACGAAATCCTTTGATACGTGAAATTCTATATTTTACTTAAAGGAAAAAAAAAAACTAATTATTATTTAGCTCTAATTAAAATGTGTCAAAGGAAAGAAAAATATTTCAAGTAAGAAAAAAAAAAAAAAAGAAAGAAAGGCATTAAAAAAATATATTCAATTAGATCAGGGTGAAATATGCAAACATGTAATTAAAATACACAGTCATTTAGAAACGATACAAATAAAGATAAAAATTACAGGATTTGTTTGATTTTTGTTCCATGTTAAGACTAATAGTTCAGTTAAATGTAATGATAGGAAAAACAATTAATTCGAGTTATCTGCAAACATATATTTATTATGATATTTAGATTTGAAGTGCATCGTAAACTAAAGAGTTATTGTCAGTTTTTATACATGATAAAATAAACTCAGTTAAATACAGAAATTGGAAAAAACTGTAATTTAATGCAAGTTACCTACGAACATATATTATGGAAGTTACTTAGAAGTGCCGGGTAAATTAAACATTTATTGTCAGTTTTTATGTATGCTGAAACAAGCTCAATTAAATATAATAATCGGAAACCTTCATTTAATACGAGTTACCTATAAACATATATTATGGAAGCTACTTTGAAGTGCAGGGTAAACTAAACAGTTTTTATGTATGCTCAAACCTACCTCAGTTTAAATATAGTAATAGGAAACTGTCGTTTAATACGAGTTACCTACAAACATAGTAAATATGGAAGCTACTTTGTAGTGCAAGGTAAACTAAACAGTTATTGTCAATTTTTATGTATACTGAAACAAACTCAGTTAAGTATAGTAATAATAAACTGTCATTTAATACGAGTTACCTACAAACATATGTTATGGAAGCTACTTTGTAGTGCAAGGTAAACTAAACAGTTATTGTCAGTTTTTATGTATGCTGAAACAAGCTCAGTTAAATATAGTAATAGTAATAGGAAACTGTCATTTAATATGAGTTACCTACAAATGTATATTATAGAAGCTACTTTGTAGTGCAAGGTAAACTGAACAGTTACTGTCAGTTTTTATGTATGCTGAAACAAGCTCAGTTAAATATAGTGATAGGAAACTATCATTTAATTACAAGTTACCTGTGAACGTATATTATGGATGGAAGCTACTTTGTAGTGCAAGGTAAACTAAACAGTTATTTGTCAGTTTTTTTTTATATATATGATGAAACAAGTTCAGTTAAATATAGTTACAGGAAATTGTCAATTAATTTGAGTTACCTCAAACATATATTATGGATGCTAGACTTCATTAACAGGGCAAATTAAACAATTATTGTCGGTTTTTATGTATGATACTAGGGAGTCCCCTGCTCGCTCCGTTCACAAACCCCCGAGGTCAGCTTCACCTCCCCGCGACTCACTTAACATATTAACCCATTTAGGGCTCTGTCCGCCTATTCGCTGCTTTGCCTTTCACTGAATAGGAATATTAATAGTGCATAACACAAGACAAAAGCAGAAAAATAGTATAAAAATCCCCATATTCAATGTGAAATTGAAATACAATATTTAATGCCACATTATTTATTTTTATGAAAATTATGCTAACAATTAGTTTTTTTTTTTTTTTTTTTTTTTTTTTTATAGAAAGAAATTCGTATTATCAAGACCATTTTGCGTTACAGCTTTAGTATATGACCGTTTTGGTGACTTTTAAATTTTTGACACTATTTGGCGATGAAATTTTTGATTTAACTGTTTAGATTTTTTTTTTTAAACAATCTAGTACCTATTTTTTCTAATGCCTATACTTTTTACCAATGAATTTTTTTGTTAATTTAGGGCAGTATATAATACTCTATATATATTTCTAATGAACAGTTAGGTAATAATTTTACTCATTCTAAAATATCTGAAGCGCAAAATACTTTATTATTATTATTATTATTATTTTAATTTGAAAAATCTCGAGTTTGAATTTGACTCTATTTTTTATTTTATTTTTTTATGCCAAAATATATTCGAAGTGTTTTAAAATATGTTTAATAATAATAATAATAATAATAAAAGATAAATAAACTTTAAAAGCAAAAAGAAACGCAGTCAATGATACAGACACGACATTATTTCATTATTAACAAAAAAAAAAAAGAATGCCAGTAAGAAAATTTATTTTCATAAAGTAGAGAAAAAAAGTTAATAGTAGCAACATTGACATTTATTTTATTTCATTTATACAATCATGGATCCGGGCTCCAGTACTTCGGTCGTTAGAGGGTCGAGCTCGTAATTAGAAGATTGTAGGTTCTATACTCGAACCGGTCAAAGATCGTTGTGTACACTAATGGTGCCTGGTGCACGTAAAATCCGTCGTGGCCGCAATGTCCCTGCTCCAATCAAAATTATACCTCTGGGAGTCACCGAAGTAGGGGAGCCATCCCCTCGGTGGAGGATCAAAATTGTGATGGTATGTCTCCGGACCATCCCTAGGGGTGCGTCCCAGACCGTCGCCAATTACCCACAGCGCAGTACTGTTCAACCTAATCTACCTACCGACTTACAACTATGGATCATATTTTAATTTTCCTGTGTAAAATGACTTCATGACTAGAGAAACTTTTTTCAAGGTGGCAAATAGAGTACCTTTATAAACACGTCATTTTTTGTTAATAACTTCGTTAATTAAAATGATAGAAATTTCTCAGCAGCTGAAATGTCTTTCTTGGAGTATGCGGAATGCACATTGATACCTCCCATGACGCGAAGGACCCTGTCCTCTGCGAAAAGATGCGGTCACAGACAAAAAAAAAAAAAAAAAAAAAAAAAACTTATGCCAGTGATAGTAACTTTTTTTTATTATATAGAGATACTTGTTTTTATATCCCATGAAAAATATTTGTTCGTAAATAAGCGAAATCCCTGTTCTGTGGATATCTGACATTGGTCGTCTTAATCTTGTGGAACAAGTAAATGTTTTTATTGGACTGCTTCCAGAACATTCGCCGAAGAGTGACTTTTGTGAACGACAGCTTTATTAGGCTGCTTCAAGAATATTCGTTAAATTGACAGTATTATTGGATTGTTTTGATAATATTTCAAATAATTACTGTTTTCTTGTAGTGATTCTAGAAGTTACGCTGAATAAAGTGCATTCGTCGACTAGAACCTGTATGTTTCTTTACTGAATACTTTCTCCACACAAGAAAGTCACCACATTTTTCGAAAGAATATTTATCATTCCTATATTCAGATGCATAAAATCATTATAAATACATACTTTTAAAATAATTACTGTAATTGTTTTAAAGAATAATTGTTTTTGACAAAAAAAAAAAAAAAAGAGGACTGTATTGGAAGATATTTATCATCCGAACATACGGATGTATGAGATAATTTTAAAGGCATCATTGAAATGAAAAACGTATGCGTGTATAAATCTAATCCCCTTTTCAATCAAAGGGAGATTACATTTATGAACGCATACGTTTTTCGTACGGATTTGTCTTGTACACATGTACAATCTTCCATATATATTTCCTCTTCACTTAGTCTAACTCTATCTCGTAATATGAGAAAATATTTCGTTCTATTTTATTTTGGTGGCTCCTAAAAATGTGACGACACTTTTAACGCAGATTGAAAAAAGCAACAGCTCCTGTGATCTAGTAAAATAATTATTTCAAGTCATTTTCAGCCACGTAAATAACAAAAGTATTATAACAGTTGTGTCAGAAACAAATAAATGTAGCAATATATAGTAATTTCGATCAAATGCATGACATACCTATACTATTTTGAATTCAAAAATCATACTCAATCTGAATACTCATAAAGGCCCATCGTTTGGCACAACAAAATTTCTAATTTTATTTAATTATGGCTTCAATTCAGACGAACGTGAAATGAAATGATATTTAAATTATATTTTTCGTAATTTTGACATCCGAAAAGATGTCTTTGGCTTTATTTTGGGCTGCAAAATACTTTGTCGTCATGGTTAGTTACAAAGCTATATACGCGCTAAAACTTATTATTAAAAATCAGCATTATTTCTAATAACAACATTATAGCTAAAGAAAATCAAATGACTGATTAATCATTAATGTAATGTAATGTATGATTAAAACATATTGTTACACTTTTTTTTCTCATATTTTTCTGAATAAAAAAAAAAAAAAATCTGAAATTTGACGTAAAACAAGTTGTTCTTTTGTTTAATATTAAAGACATTGCAGTTCTCCTTTTGTTCTTAAGTAGTATCACTTGTTTGTAGAATTTATTATCATTTTCTGGATGGTTAATTTAATTTTACTAAATTCTAAGTTATCTTTATTCTTCTTTCGAATACTATATTATTCTTCTGATATAACAATAGCATTTTTTTTTTTTTTAAATATAATGTACGCTCTATACAAGAATGTATTATTTAAAAAATATTATAGATAGGGTAACAGATAACGATACTTAGCAAAGAAAGGTTATTTTCGTCTTAACTTATTCGGCAAGATAGATTGAAAGTTTGCTACCAAAGCCCATTTTTTCATTGTCCATTGCACGTTCGAACACTCTATTATGTTTAGCTTTTATGCATCATGCGTTTAAATTCGCTATTCTTGACGTTTTGTACGTCAGTCTTTACCGATAATTCACTGAGACCGCATGTATTACATGCATCTCTATAGACGGAGAATATCCGCATATGCTCTCATAAATCTAATATCTCATTAATATTTCTGGATATTTTAATAAATGTAATTTAAAGAACTGGATGCAACTTATTAAATATACATGGAAGTTTTGCTGGCCGAATGCGAGTAAGTATTTTTTTTTTTTCTTTTCTTTGTCTTTTAACGGTGATTTTCATAATTTACTCTTTAAACTTTTATCGGAGAAATTTATAATTATAGTTGAAATATTCTGTGTTTAAAAATCGTATCTACAAACTAAATAAAAAATACTAATGTACGGCGTTAGAACTTCTTGGTGATCCGTTAGTCCGAGACCACCAAAAAATTGATCGAACCAGTAAAAAGTAAAATCCAGTGGACTTCAGCACCAGTTTCATTTTTCTTCTAGAACGAACATGAAATTCCGGTCTTCCATAGAATTGCAAACCCATAGCCGCTATTAATTTATTTCATTCTTTGTTATGAGTTAAATAACGAAATCGTAATAGAGTTATGAATTTCGTAACTCTGTTTCACAAATACTTTGTTAGGAAACTGCATTAGAAAGTAGTATATCTACTCGAGAGCCAGCTATGGCTTAATAACTTTAAATGTGTTTCGATTCTAGAAATGTATTTATAGTTATTTTACATTTTTCTTTAAAGGTGCAAAATTTTATGTTAAAAAGGGTTTTTTATTTTATCTGGACACTTTAAAGGTTAAAGTGATTTCTCAATAGCAAGCAGTGTTGATACCTACAGATGAGTATACTGGTTCGTGGAGTCATTTCTTTTCATTCTGATCTACGTAATGTACATCATCCTAATGTTTTTATGCGCGTCATTCTCTCTAACACGAGCGCGAGATGGAGATTTTTCTTTTAACATCCTGCTATATAGCCGCTGCATTCTGTAGTGTACACTCGGTAACAAAAGTGTCCGAACACTAGCAAAAATTCCTGTGTAAAAAAAAGTACACTTCCTACGGTTTTGTTAAATAAATCCTTATCGAATCCTGTTCTTACACTGACTAAGAACAGGATTCGACAAGGATTTATTTAACAAAACCGTATGAAGTGCACTTTTTTTACATAGGAATTTTTGCTAGTGTTCGGACACTTTTGTTACCGACTGTATGTATAAGCATTCAGATAAGACAAACGTGTAATATGAGGAAATTTTAATTACATATTTGAAATTTAAAATGTTATATATTCTTTCGAAAATTATGGTATTGAACTTCCTGTATTAAAAATGTGCTTTATTAAAAATCTAATCTTTTCTTACTGTTCAAAAATATTTTTTGCCATACAATAGTATTTATGTTAAGACATGCATGCTGTTTCTATGCAAGAGTAGCCTGATTTTTCTTACTACATTTTGTTATGGAAAACAAAATCATACTTCTACTATTTCAAATACTACAATATATATATATATATATATATATATATATATTATGGAAAATAAATAGTGAAATAGTTATTTCAGTATTCGGAATTGAAACTAAAGGTGAATGAATTTTTTAGTTGTTTGTTTTTTATTTGAGGCAAATTTTTATTTGTATATACGTATAATTTTTTATGCATACTTATATATGCGTGCAAAAAATTTCTTATTTGTAGAAAAAATTGGTTATTTGCAATATGATACGGGCACAATAGCTTGCTTAGAACACTGTAAAAACTGTTTATACATATTAACTAAATTAAATAAACTGATACGATGAGTATTTTTAAACATAATCTTTATAAATATGCATTGTAAAAAAATCTTGTCATATAACAGAAAATACCTGGCAGCAAAATTGTCTGAAATTATTCGTATGCTTTGGAAAATACACAACGATAGAAATTTTTTGTGACGGAGCATCACAGAAAAATAGCGTGCATAACAGTAGGGCACACTATTAAAAACAAATCTGAAGTGATTCCACTCGACTTTCCGAACATTAAGTAAATAACGATTGTATAAATGAATTACAGTAAGGGAAGCCGTTAAACAAACAAAAGAGAATAGTATAATAGGGTGTCTGAGTATGTTTTCTGCGTACAGTATGTTGTTTTATTTAACGCTGTTGCCTTTCAAATAATTTGAGCTCATAGATCATAATGATAAAGAAATTTTCGTTGTGTCCCTGTACAAATCTATAAGTGCTACACTCACCAAAATCTATACAGTTCGTTTGACGATGACATATAACATGTATATAAATTTTCGGCTCTAATGGATGTGGCGTTTAGACGTTATAGCACTTTATAGCAAATAATTTTAATCCATAAGCCACAATGAAAAAGAGTTTTTCTTTGTGTCTATGTAAAACTATTTGTGCTAGATTCTCCAAAATTCATATATTTTGTGTGAGGGTGATCTATAATATGTATATAAATTTTCAGCTCAATCAGATGAGGCGTTTAGACGCTATCGCACTTTTAAAGAATTTGAGCCTATAGGGCATAATTATAAAGAATTTTTCGTTGTGTTCTTGAGGAGGAAGGGGGGGGGACTATAAGTTCTAGATTTACCAAAATCTATGCATTTCGTCCATTAGTGATTTATAATATGTGTATAAATTTTCAGCTCAATGCAGTAAGGCGTTTACACGTAATCGCACTTTTAAAAATTTAAGTTCGAATTAAGGAATTTTTCTTTGTGTCCCTGACAAGCTACTCCTGTGCCAAATTTCATATTTATCCTAGAGGTTCTATACTGAAGCTGTTCATTTCTTTTGCACGATTTTTCTCAATTTCATTTTAATTATTAGGGGGGGGGGGGAAGCTTGCATTTTTTTTTTTTTTTTTTTTTTTTTTTTTTTCCATTAAAGAAATATATTTATTTATTTTTGGCATCTTTTTTTTTTTGTTTTTTTTTTCCCCCTAATAATTTTTAAATTACAATGAGATTTTTGTTAAATATCTTTAGAACCAATTATCCGACTGAACTAAAATTAATAAATAAATAAAAATTAGCTAGATTTTGTCCTTATTAATAAGTGTACCAATTTTTAATAGAACTTAGTAATCCGGGTAAGTACAATTACAAATTTTCAACTTTATATATTTAGACAAAAATGTTTGCACGTTCATTCAAAGTGACAGATAAAAACCAGTAACGACGGCAAAATCGCTGTCTCAAAAACATATACTACGATCTGTCTTACTAATAAATAAAAAATAAATTCGCAATAAATAAAATTCTCCATTTCAGCCATCCAGAATGGAAACAGGGTCCTTGGCATAGTTAGCGACGATGTTACTTCTCAGTCACGGAAGCATATTTTGTGCCGTTACTTTACGCGGCACAGTCGTTTTTGAATACGATTACTTTTCAACATTTTCTTCATTCAGAAATAAAATAAATGTGTGGGTATAATTAAATTTCCTTATTTATAATAATTATATTCCTTGAATATAAAATTCCGATTCACTTTAATGAATTTACAAATTATATAAACACATTATTCTTTACATTTATTCTTTATATAATTCATATTTAAAAAAGAAGAGAGAAAAATGTTCAAATACTTTTTTTTAGTTCGAAATTTCTTAAAATATCATTTTCTGTCAATTATATCGAAAGAGTTTGTCATATTTATCAAAGTAATTTTTAACTTTTCCATTTCAATTTTATATTTATTTTAAAAACTTTTAATAATTTTTCAAAGCACAAACATACCCCTCAAAGGTATTAAAATTATACCTTATATCAATAAATAAATATAAAAATACTATGGAAACAGAAAGGTACAGAAAATAAATAAATACAATCACATATCGAAAAGTTAAGTACATATGATTGCAGAGAAGAAAATTATCGTCCTAATTAGTGAATGAGATGTTTTTTTAATCTATATGGTGAATTATCGCTTCTTTTACACCAAGTTTTCCGTATGCAAAGCAGATAAAATATATACCCATGAGATAACCTTCGTATAAATTATTACAGATTTTATCAGTTTACAAGGAAAAAAAGTGTCTTTTTTGGCAGATTTAGATGCAATTTTACAGTAAATTTCAGTAGTTTTAAAAAATATAAATTTTCTGTTGGAAAGTTACAGAAATTTCCTGTTTTTCTTTTTTTAACACTTTTTTTTTTTTTTTTTTTTTTGTTACAATGTGCCAATAAAAACTTACACATTTTTACATTTCCTATACTTATGGAAAAAAATAACGCATTGTTTTGGTGAAACTTTTTTTAAAGATATTGCATAGATGTTATATTTTTTTAAAAAGAGCTCTAAAAACTGATAATTTTTGGTGAAAACACTTTATACATCAAGTTATTAAAGATATTATATTGCAAAATTTCGCAACGCGATATCATTCAATTGCTTTTGATGAAAGTCGGTCACTTTTTTAGTAAAAATTGATGAATTTTTTTTAAAGATACTGCATAGATATTATACTTTTTTTAAAAAAGCTCTTAAAACTGTTCATTTTTTGTGAGGACACTTATATACATCAAGTTATTAGATTTAAAGATATTACATTGCAAAGTTTCACAACGCGATATCATTCGATTGCTTTTATCATAAAATAATAATCTAATATTAAACAAAAAACAGTCTAATATTAAAGAATAATGAATAACTTTTTAAAAAATATCAGTTTTGAAGTTCTAAGAGCTGCAATTTTTAAATTACTGCGTGCTCATTTCCCATACATAATCCATTAAATTTGTAAACAATTGTTGATTCATTCTTGAGAATCATTCACATCAGACCATAGAGCATTCTTGCGAAACGGAAGAAATATTTTATTTAACTTAATTTGTAATATGTTATTTTGACTTTTGGACCTTAAAATGAATTTTTAATTATGTTACAAAGCCCAAAATGTGATATAAAAAATGAATAGTGATTCAATTCTTTTGAAAATTCATTTAAATTTAGTGACCAGCGAAGCGGGCGTAGCCCTGCTAGTGGTCAATATATAAGATTTGTATATTATGAAGAAAATATTATGAAGAAAATATTATGAAGAAGATATTATGAAGAAAAAGTTTTGTAATAGGCTTGACATATTAATTAAGACTCAGTTATTACTCATTCAGTTAATAAATTATGTAAAACATAATCATAGTGATTTTTTTTTAATATACTAAATTATGTTTTTCTTCTCTTTATAGCAACAAAAATCTGAATGAACCTGATATAGAGGTAAGTTATGTCAATTTACTATTAGTATTATTATTGTTATTTATTATTATTTGTGCTGGTTTTTTATTAAATCGAATGAATTTTGTTTAGATTAATCATCGACAAAAATATTTCTCGGTTAATTCTTGAGTCCAATGGTGTTTGAGGAGAAAATAAATGACTAATAATGCTGAATACGTTTTGTAGTTCCATATCTGGAGTTTTAAATACAAATAAAATGATTGTCGTTCAAATAAGAGATAATGCATAGTACAATAGATTTATTCTGTTTTTAAATGATTATTTTACATAAGATTTCTGTATTGATAAGTATAAAGGATTTAAGCCCATATTCTTGATTTTTCAGGAGACGAAAAATAAAGTTAAACTAACTAAAAACTAATCAGAAGAATCGATTAGGAAAAAGTTATGTTGATTTATACCCTTTATACCATTCAGTGATTGTCAACCTTCATTTAATAAAGTAAAAAAATCGAATTAAATATTTTATACCAAAGATTAATGCTAAATTTCTGACTTGAATCTTTTTTTACCAATGGATTTTCTCAAAGACTAAATGACATGGATCCTTTATACCAATCGATAGAGAATTTTTTCCTGAGTCTGACTATGTACTTAACTCAAAATCGACATTTTTGGACTTAAATCCTTTATACTTATCAGTACAGATTTATGCACAAAGAAATGTAATTCATTGTAAAAGATTAAAAAGGTTATCAATAGTAAAGAAAATGCTAACGCTTTTCAGTAATATACAATTATAGAACATTATATTAATGTATAATTCAATGCCACTATTAATGAAGCAATATTTTTCTACTTCTTAAACCATTGACTTTATAGGTAGAGAAATTTTTTAAACAAATACCATATGAGTTCTGCGCCAGTGTTCCATCGCTGTAATATATCAATAATGGCACTTTACATATCGGTATATTAATTATGAATCTTTAATATTAGCACCTGCCTTTTTTTTTTTTTTTTTTCTTTTCTTCAAGCATTCATTAAATAATTACTTGATACAAGGTGAAGGAATTTAATTCCAAAAGCATCAGTTTATTCACAGATTCACAGTTTTAGCTTTCAACTCACTTCGATTTTGCGTTAAAATTTGCTTTAATTGTGTGAAAATTCTTTCATCTCCTGCATTAGATAAAGGGAAAATGGAAGTTACTCTAATTTCTTGATTAACGAAAATCTTTCACCGACGATCATTTCTAATTTAAAAAGTTGAATGTTAATATATATTCAGAATTGCCAAGATTTAAATTTAAAAGTTTAATTTTCATTATCTCCATTCATTTAAAAATTCGTCTTCTTGAACTTCAAAGTATTCAGGAAGTTCTGTTATTTGAAACTTTCCATAGTCCATATTCATCAGTAGATGTTTAGTTGATATCGAGAGAGGTCAAATGTTTAATGAGTCCTTCACTATATCTAAATCAGTTTGATATTTTATAGCTGAAACAATCTATGAAAAAAATGAAGCATGAGTTTTTCAAATTTTAAATTGACACCGGTTACAGAAATATTAGAACAATTAAAGTGGGCTATTAAAATGTGTTTAAAAAATTTATAAATCTTCTGATGTTTCCCAGTATTGGCTTTATGCCTAGGCATAACTTACTAGGGACAAGAGAGGGCAACAGCTATGAAATTCAGTTTTTACAATAAGATCTATAAAACATTCCTTCTTCTCTTAAATAATTATTTAGTAATTTTAAAATCTTTCCTCAAACCTCAAAAACATTCCTCAAATCTTTCCTATGTACCTATTCAACAATCTAATTATGAATAAATTCTTATTCCTTTCCGGATATTCTCACAAGAGGTTGAAAGTTCATTATTCAGTTGTTCTTTTATTATATAGATTTTATTTCATTTCTGTAATAGTATTGATAATGCACAAATTTTAGTTTTATTTACAACTTTTTTCCAACTGTAGCGACACATTAAGGAACATTTCTTGCTTAGAAAATAAATTGCCAAATTTTACGTTTATCGTATCATCATCCTCTTGTAAAAATTTTGACCCAAATATTATTTCAATATATTAGATTTAGTCATTTAATTTTTGTACGTGTGTATGACGTACCAGAAACCAATATAACGAAATGTGAATAGAATCTTGGTGGACAAAGTAATTAAGAAATCACCCTTTTTCAGTATAATGCCTTGGTTACAACAGAATGAAATTGTCCATTATCCATGATGCCACATCCCTTTTTTCTTCGCCCTTCTTTAGGCTTTTAAATAAAAATAATTTGAAAATGACAATTTATTTTCATTGCTTCTGGAATATTTTTTAATATTAATCTCTTTACTTTACAGAATGGCAAATTTCTGAATTGCCACTATATAATATTCAGATTTTTTATTTTTTTATTTATCCTCAAACTATCACTGTAAATCCAGAAATAATTAGAATAATTTTCCTACCCATAATTTTGAAATAAGGCAGAAAGATCTGCTATTAGAAAACATTATTAAAAGATTTTTTTTTCTCAAAATGTTTTGTGATATAAACTTTATGCCAACCCCCCTCCCACCTTCCTCAATGGAGACGGGCAGGTTACGATTATAGTCTTATGGTCACTGTTTAGATTTTCCTAAGCCTAATATTATTTCTTTTTTTCACTTGAATACCTATGCATTTTTTTATAACTTCAAAAACTACGAAACTTTTGCTAATGATCATTTTTCAGCACCTTTCATGTCTGATGCCTAAAAATTTTTGTTATGCTTAAAAATTTTCTTTTGTTAATTATTTATATTTTTAACTTTATATTATATTTTAATTTATTAGCAATTTTTTATTTAATAACCGTTCATCCTTTCTTTTCATTTAATTTTAAATTAATTGACATCTGTAATGAAGTAGCTGTTATTTCGTTACTTTATTCTGAGAATTTAATAATTTCTGTGCACTGATGTCTACCTTTTATCCAGGGCCCGACTTAGCCTAATTGGGGCCCGGGGCAAAAATTTCTTTGGGGGCCCCCCTCTGTTTCACTACTTCAGTAATGAAGAACCGAACTTCATGGAGGTATATAAATTTTTCACCTCATTATAGATCCATTTTATTTCTGATTGTTTACTTTGTCATCTAGCTGCGAAAAATTCATATTCTTTCTGACATTAGGGTGGAATTCAGCTAAATTTTCGCAATTACGATGGCTGAATTAAGCCGGATTTTACACTATACTGATATTTTGTTTTAAAAAAGTTCATTAAAGAAGGAAACGTAAAATAAACTTTCGATTTGGGGGCCCCTCTGATGTGGGGGCCCGGGGCGACTGCCCCGTATGCCCCTGCCTTAGTCAGGCTCTGCTTTTATCATCGATAAAAAGTTTGTGCTCCATTGTTTCGACCCAAAATAATTTTTGCGTGTGTTTGCAATTCATGCTTTTTGTCTTTCGTATATGCCTTATACCATATTTTAAAAATATATAATCATTTCTTCCATATTATTTAATTTATTTGCACACTAAACATTTTTCCTATTAAAAATCCTACTTGGTCTCGTGGATATTTCTTAAGTTTTATTGAAGAGTTTTGTTTTGAACGTAAGCGTCAGTAAAAACAAATACCTTTATTTTTTTTTAATGCTAATGTGTAATTTTAATAATATTGACAAAGCAACATAAAGCAATAATAATAATAGTAATAAGTTTTTAAAACAAATAAAAAAAAAATTAATATTTTAAGTAGTCGTTTGCAATTTACCAATATAATATTAGAAGATTCTCTTTTTAATACATTATTTTTGAAGGCTATTAGTTTCGACTAATAACACTGCTCAAAAAAAAAAAAAAAAAAAAAATCGATTTCTGATACCATTCTTGCATATTCTTATGTAAAATGACCTCCTGAATCCAAATATGACTACCATTCAGGGCAAGTCATCCACTTTTTTTTTTTTTTTTTTTTTTTTTTGGGGGGGGGGGGGGAGGGGGGTACGCCCCCATTTTTATCATTGTTTGGTAATTTCATACCCATCAGTTTGGTTTGGAGAGGAACAATGATTATTTTAACCGTTAAATGTTTTCTTACCTAAGGAGCTACAGAGGTAGAAAGTTCTAAAACACGAACATTTGTAGTAAGGAGGAGATTTGTGCCCAGAAAAGAAAAAAAAAAAATAAAAAAAACAATCAGTTTCGGTTTCTTTTCATTTATTATTTTTTTTTTTCCGCAATATTTCTGTTATTTTTTACATATTCCAGCTTGCAGTTTGCCATTTTCTTACCAAAACGCCCAAAATAATAAAAATTACGCAGTGAAAATTTTTTCAAAGTGTTGGTGAGTGGAGTAAAGGTCTCAAAGCACTCGCAAGAAAGTTTGACTGATTCACTGTACGACGTTTGCTTTCAATAACTCCCACGTTAAATGTTTTGGGCAGTAAAACATGAACAGTAAAATATCCTCCTTTTGACGCGTGTTAAAGACCACCACACAATATCACCACCGCCGAGAACACCATAAAGTTCACTCTCTTATCGCAAAACGTGTGCTAAAGATAGATAACGACTGACGACTACAATGGTAAGAGCAATGACCTTTAACACGTGTCAAAGCAGGATATTTTACTGTTCGTGTTTTACTGCCCAAAACATTTAACGTGGGAGTTATTGAAAGCAAACGTCGTACAGTGAATCAGTCAAACTTTCTTGCAAGGGCTTTGAGACCTTTACTCCACTCAGCAACATTTTGACAAAAAATTCACTGTACAATTTTTATTATTTGGGGTGTTTTGGTAAGAAAATGGCAAACTGGAAGCTGGAATATGTAAAAAATAAGAGAAATATTGCGAAAAAAAAAAGAAAAAGAAAAGAAACAAACTGATTGTTTTTATTTTATTTATTTATTTTTGTTTGTTTTCTGTGCACAAACCCCCTCAAATATCCTCCTTACTACAAATGTTCGTGTTTTAGAACTTTCTACCTCTGTAGCTTCTCAAATCAGAAGACATTTAACGGTTAAAATAATCATCGCTCCTCTCAAAATCAAACTGATGGGTATAAAATTATCAAACAATGATAAAAATGGGGGAGGGGGCATATCAAGAAAACGGTGAGTGATGGGGCAATATGGGGGGTCAGATTCGGATTCAGGAGATCATTTTACATACGAATATGCTAAAATGGTGTCGGAGGCAATTTTCATGCCGAGTATTGTAATTGATTGTAATATACGTTATTGTTGCAACTTGCGACAGTCATCTAGTAAATCCTATTTTCTCAATAATCATATAATTTTGCTTATTAAAATCCCCATGCATTATAAGTAGACAATGTGTTCTTGACGTACCATATTTGTAGCATTTACAAACTACTGGGGTTAATATTTACTCAGTTTTTACATATTTATTTTGCGAACGATTAAAAACTGCTCTTTAGTGTTAAGGCCAACCTACGATTCAGACATTCTTACTAATCATAAAACTAGCATAACATGATATTTATTTTCCATCATACAATTAAAACCTTAGATAATATATATATATATATATTCATTTTTAAACAAAACTCGTATTCAATAACTTTTAAAACAATTAAAACATACAGGACATCGCAAAAGTTTTAATGACAAAACTATATACCCCAAGAGTTGTGTATATCAATAGGGTCTTTTAATCTAGAAAGGGTTAATTTATTTATGGGTGAGAAAATTATTTTAAAGTTATATTGTTTAAGAACTTTAGCTATAACAAAACTAGATTTATTGAAAAAAGGCGAAACATTGCTAATGTTGGACGTGGACTTATACGTAAGAAGTACGAGAAGTATGGGGATTTTGAATTTTAAAAAAAGCTTTATCAATAAAGGAAGATTTGTTACCTCTGTCAATAGCAACTGCTTTAAGGTACTTGGTTTCAGAGTGGGAAGATTCAGGATCCGAACAAATGTTAAGGGCATGATTGACAAAAATATAAAATGCGACCATTTTCTAGATAGGTGAATGAAATGAACGAACATGAGAAGGTATTGAAACAGCAAAATTTTTACGATAAACGGTAGTGCAAAATCCTTTTCCAGTGCGAGAGACCAGTGTGTCAAGGAAAGGGAGTGAACCATTGGTTGCAATTTCGTATGTAAATTGGATGTTATTGTTAGCTGAATTTTAAGATAATGTGCCGAGAAGTATCGATCAAAGTGAAAGTATCATCCACATACAGGTCCAAAATGGTAAAGAGAATTTTTCAAAGAGAGAATTTTCAAAATAATTTATGTAAATGTGATATCGAAAATCACATATTCAAAATTACATGTTATCTCTTAAATTTAATTTAATTCCCATTTTTATAAAGAGCGATTCTAAAAACATTGTAGCATTTAAAATCAAGTCAGTTGCGGTTTCTTAGCTGGCGAATATATCTAATTTAATCTATCTGCTTCTTTTAATAAATAAATTTAAAAAAATGATCAGAGGCAAATCTTTAGCTGGGGTAGCTCTCCTTTCTACTCAATAAAATAAAACAAAATGAGTTTGCTGACGTTGTCATTTGTAGCAAAGAAACAGATGTCCTCTTTGAAAAGAAAGGTATGTCGTTCGTATCGGCTCAAACGTTTATGAAACCATAACAAGTAAAAACAGCTATTGTGAATAAAATTCTTGGGGTTATATTTCTAACATAAATCTTTCATTTTCCCAAGATCTTTTAACGATATTTTTGGCAAAAATAGGGTCGCCAATATATTTAAAAAATTATACTGATTACAGCGTAACTGAAAAATTGGATGTTGCTCTTGGTTCCTTTGAGATTTAGGTTTGGCGATCATATTGTGGTTTTTGATGAGAAGTAACTGAGACATGCTTTGATCACTTTTTCTTCAGTTTCTGTGATATAAAAGACTCTTCGCATTTTTCGCTGTACTCCCCGTGTCCCCATCCTCGTTAAAGAATAAATTCTATCATGAATATTTTGTAAAGAATGATTTCTTTGTCAAGCTGTAACAATAATATTGGAATATTTTGCTATAATTTAAAGCAAATAAAATATTTGAAGTTAGTATAAACTCTCTGGTTTTATTGTCATCGCAGCGCAAACTATGGCCATTTACTTGCAAGAATTGTGAGTTTGATAAGTACCCCACTTCGATTGCAGCTCTTCATCATCAAACTGAATTCCTGAATGAATAATACTGCTTCATCTAAAATAACTATTTAAACAGATCAACAAACAATATAACAGTAAATATCAGCGGGAATTGGTGAAAGAGAAGAGCCCATGGCTAAGCTTCAGATTGTTGGTAAAATTTACCTTGAAAAGTAAAAATATGTCTGAGATAAACAAGTGTGGGTAAGAGAAATTAATTCTTGGATTTCAAAGATTGTGTAGCGTAATTCTTTTAATCTCTTTTCTAGGCAAGAGCAGAGTCTTTTTTCCAAATTGATATGTGTATACTTAGTTATGGCTATATTTCTATTAAACAAATTGCTGTTTGTTATTGTAATTTTCCTTTTTAACTGCTCTCAACTAGACCTGATTCGTTAAATCCCAAATTTGAAATCTACCTTTAGAAAGGAACTGCAATACACGACTTGTAAGAAAAAAATACAAGAAACCAAACAGGATACAAAAAAATCCAAACAGGATACAAAACAAAAAAAAGTAACCAACCACATCCACAATGAGAAAGATAGTTTGTACTTGATTCAAAATATACAGCATTAGAGTTTAATATAGTTTAATTCAAAATATAGAGCATAAGTGACCCCCCCCCCCCCCTCTGCATTGAAAAAAAAATTCTGGCTATGCTCCCATAGATATGAATCATGTTTTAGACTATGTAGTTTTTACCATTAAACAGCACTTAATCAATCTCTCAAGAAAACTCTCCTCAAAGAATGAAGAAAATTACCCAACAATTACCTATGAGCAGGGTGTCACTGTCAAAAAAAAATTTAGTGTTCTCACTTTTGTAAATCGAAAGTATTGTATATCATTCATTCCACTAGAATTATCTTTCTTCTATTTTTTAACACACCAAATTTATTCATGGACAAGGACACTTAAATGAACGTTGAACGTTAAAACATTAAATTGCACATTAAACAAACATTTCAAAAAAGTAATCTATAATAGATAATAAGGACCATTCCAAGCGAACGACCTTTGATCAAATCTTCTATACCATCTTCCCGCCGCGGCCGCTAAGAATGTGAGAATCAACTGTTTACGAACATCCAGTGCTTGGCCGCGCATTTCTTGATGCCATTCGGCAAAGAGAAAAAGCATTACGAGCTCGTGTTACCATTAGGCCAAACAGAAATTCCTTTGAGCTCGCTACATAGAGCTTGAAAATTAAAAAGGCTCAGTAAGGACAAGCTTCCCTTTAAAATTTTAAGAAGGGCCCCAAAAAGACTGTAAACAGAGTTTTGAATATCTAACTTCAGATTTTCACGCTGAAATTTTATTTTTTCTTGAGAAAGTTAAAGTAAGATAAGTAAACATTATTTTGAAAAAGTTCTATTTACTCGCAAAAATGTGAATATTCTGAATCGATAAGTTGTTATCCAATCCTGTGCGATTTTGATATTGTGGGTGGAAACCACCCAGACATACGAATTTAAAACAATGATAAATGCAGCCACGTATTTTTGGTCTATAACCAAAATTCAGAAAATTTTCTCCAAATGTAAGTGGCTTTTAAATTGAAGCTGAGTTCAACTTAAGAGTTTAATCAGGCTCTGCCTATGAACCGAAAATCGGCTCATTTCGAATGAGAATAAGGGCTTGTATAATGGCAAAAGAAGATTGGACGTTGTAAGCTATTCCTATGATAGTAAAAATATTTCATTAAAATATATTAGTGTTATGTATGTTTCCTTTCTCCGGTGTTTCTGCATTAAAGAAATGTTTATCATCAAAACTTTACGACTATTTAGTCATTTTTCTATAATTTTGGCAGGCAGGTAAATGAACCTAGTAACAGAAGCCGCGTAATATTATGTATAGTTTAATAGAGGTACAAGGAATCATGTTATGACCGAATTGGATTTATTATTATTACTATTACTATTACTAGTTGGTCTGCGACTGTCTATCGCTCAATTTTAAAACATGTATCTCCGATTTATTTCTCATCGCTAGTTAAACTTTCTAAACATTAGTTGACAGTTGACATGATATTTAAATGTTTGTCAAGGAGGATAGTTCCAAACGTCTCCAAGAAATTGAAAATGACATCATACTGCTTTAATTCAAATTTTTATAACCATGTGGCTATTTTGTTATTTATATTATTAATTTCTCGTGATGTAGGCAAATTCTGCACATTTATTTTATTGTTATTTTGCCGTGACATATTAAAATATCGCATGGTTACGAAAGAGTTTTTTTTTTTTTTTTTAATGTTTTGTTTTGTGGATGAATAAATTCTGAAAAATTCTCTCATTATTCAAGCTTTGTTTCCTGCAAACAAAAGAATTATATTATAGTATACTAAAATAAATTTGTAAAACGAGATCTACCCTGTGAATTAATTAATGAATTTTGTATGTTTAACTTATTCTTTGAATCAATGTACAAATTTTCCAAAATCGTGTAAACCATGTGTAATTTTTTTTTTCAATGCATTGTTGCAGTTGTTAGGTTTTTTTTTTCTGTTTTATTTATTTATTCATTATTTTATTCATTTAAAATGCACACATGGGAACAATAAATAAAATCTCGCTTTCTTCATTTCAATACAGTGTTATTGCTATGACGTTAATTTCGAGTGTTAAACCAGGAGGATAAAAAGCAAAAGACTTTAAGATAATTTGAATGAAATTTCTTCTGACTCTCTAAAAAGTTTCGAACATTTCATAGTCTCTGGACAAATGCCCTTATTATAAAATGTATTTCACTGTAAAATTTCTTTTTTTTTCTTCTTCTTTTTAATCAAATGCCAATACATACAGAACACTGTGGTTAAACGTAAAAGTGCTTTATTTATTTATTTATGCATTGCTTAATAAGATAGATAATGTGTTGCATAATATGACCGATTATTATGGGGAATAGAATTTGTTTATATGCATTTACTGAATAATATTCTCATAAATTTTATAATGTATTTTTTCAGGAACGATTTGCCCGTCTTGCCCTAGCTTTTAAGACAGACAAGTTTACTCTAAGTAAGCGTTTAGATCTCCAGAAAAGACAAAGGGACGTGGCAGAAAAGAACATAGAGACTGAATTGAATTCTCTGAGAGAATCCCTCAACGTGAGTTCAATTATATTTATTATTTATCTTTCGTGATCTTTTTTCTTCTTTTCTGAATAATTACTATATTATAACTTATAAAGCTCAAATATTTTTTTCTTGCTTTTGTGAATTAGTGTATTGTACTGAGAATTAGTTTAAACAGCTTAATTGTTTCAATTTTTAATTGATTATAAGTCAGACTAAATATTTATTTATTTATTTTATTTTATTTTTTATGTCAAAAATTATTATATCTTTTAAATAATTATATATGATTATTATTGTCGTTAATCTTTCCAATAAAATCTTTGTATCTAAATGAATTAGAAAAGTTTGATAATTTTTGCTTAGTAAATAAATAAATAAAATACCCTATTATTGACTACTGTACACTGGCATATTAACGGAGGAAAGAAATTACTTATATATATATATATAATTTCAGCTAAAATATTTTTAGAATTAGATTATTAAATAAAGCTTGGAAATTAAACTCATCCAAAATAGCTCGTTTTAAGGATTTTATCCAGCAATTTATATATACATTCATACATACATATATATTTAATCATTTTCAAGCAAAATATAACTTTGTATGCTATGTTTTAAATCTCTCTGTATTCTTCAAATTTACTCTGACACCTGCCAGTGTCTGCTTGTTGTATACCTTTGATTTCATTTAACAAGTGAACCAAATTTTAGCTTCAGTCGCTGGTTGTTTTTCTATCCAAAATCCCATTAAAAAGAATTACCACATTTTAAAAAAATCTTAGAAAAATTGAAAGTAAAGAAGGGAAAATAGGAAATTGTTAATCCCATTCTTTAATCCACGTGAAAATAATCTTATTAAATTTCCCTTAATTTAAAAAAGTAGCGTGGAAATTCTGAAATTTAAACACAACTTTAAAATTAAACACATTTTTCTTAAGTTTCAATAAGATCCGTATCGCTAAGTAAATGATAATATGGTGGTTTATTTTTATTATTATTTATTTATTAGCCAAGATAATGTCCCTTTTTTCTTTATAACGAATCATAAAAAATTAATTTAAATAACATTAATAAAGCTATATTGAATGGCTGTACATCTTCGTGTTGATAGACATCCATAGATTTTTTTTTTTTTTTTTTTTACATTGTTCTGTACAATAAAACAACTATTTGTATAGTAAAAAAAAAAAAAATAATAATAATTCAGCACAAAATGTGATGTAATAAACTCAACAATTTATTCACTGTTTGAGAATTCTAACAAAGTATGTAGAAAAGAAAACGAAGATATTTTTTTTTTTTTTTTCTAAGAAGAGGGCTGAAATTGACAGTGAAAGAAAAAGAAATCAAATTAAAATTCAATAAATGTCAGCACGATATTTACAGTGTAAATATTGCTTGAAATTCTTGAATACCTTACTCGAAGAATTTGACAAACTTTTTTAATATCTACAAGTTGAAAAGCGATTTATTGAAATGGAGGTTTTGCAATAAATTTTGTATGGAAAAAAAAAAAAAAAATTAACTCGACGGGTTTTTAAAATGATCATGTGTCCTAGCCGGCGCTTTCTAGAGATATTTTTAAGATTTCATATCGTCACAGACTTTAAACCCTTTTAAAATAATATAAATTATGTAATAATAATTAAAAAAAAAAAAAATAACCACGCAGATTTTACCTTGAATCATGCACTTCAAAATTTTTGTCAACTATTTGATCCAGTCTAAAGAAATTTTACAGTTCGGCAGATGAGATATAAATAGTTGTTTGGCATTTTGCAAAAAAGATTTTGATAATTCGCTTTAAATAAAGGGTTTTTTTTTTTTTTTTTCCTTCTATCTTTCAGCCCCGATTCTCGTCTCTTAATTAAATCCTGAATTTTCTATAACTGCAAGCCCATCAATTAAATTGATAAAATGAAATAATTAAAGAGACTCAGAAAATAAATTTAAATAGAATTTAAAAATTTCTCTTCTCATTCTTTATTTTCAAAGACCACTCAGTTTTCTTGGAAGCCATTTTCGTTGTATACCATGACGCATTTCATAAACAATGTACAGACAAAAGTATTTAAAAACTTGCAAATTTTTACATTTTGTCAACTATCTAATGAAATACTTAATGGATTCTCTTGGAGCTTCAGGATAATAATGAACATATTATACCATATATACTTCAGGGAAGGTTTTTCACACAAAAATAGAAAGGAAAAAGCAGTAACAAATTAAAAAGGAAAAGTAATATTTGAGGCTATCCTGTAAAAAAATATTTTTTGAAATGCGCTAAAGCCATAACATGGGATTATGAGATTTTTTTTTTATTATTATTATTATTATTTGTGTGAAATTGTAAGTGAATAGCATATATAGTCATGGAGATATAAAGGTTTCTTTAATTAATTTCAAACAAAACTGCCGTTTATTATTATTATCATTATTATTATTATTAAATTATACAGGATTTTCAGATCAATGTAATGCCATTTTTAGACATTCGGCGATCATGATATTTAAAATATTAAATATCTGATGAAATATTCACAATTTTATTAGATAATTTTTAACTGCGCCTGCACAAATGAACAAACGTTAGCAAAATATATTTTGCATAATTTGGTAGCTAAATGTATTGAGTTACTTATGTAAAAATCTCGAGCAATCATCATCGTAACGCATAATTTACTAAAGACTTATATAATACTATAATAATAATAGTGTTTATTTTCAATAAGGTTTATAATATAATACATTTTTACAACCTTATTCATTACCAAGCTTTTTTAAAAGTTGATTTAAAATGGGGTTGATTTAAAATTTAAAGTACTCAATATTTTTCATGTTATAACTCAAAATTTTTTTAAAGAAAAAAATGGACATCAACAGGAAACTTGAGTCCTAATTTAATAAAGACCAGTATTTTACCTTCCATATAAATACCACTTGAAAATTCCAATACAATTTTGGAATCGTTTATCTTTTTCATCATTGAAAAAATATTTTTCTAAAACAGGAAATATGTAAAAGTTTTTTTATTTTATTTTATTTTTTATTTTTTTAAGTAAACGGAGAAACATATAGTATAAAAAATGGGCCATTTCTATGCATATCAATGAGTAAACATAAATATTTTTTCAAGTGTAAACCATAGTTTAACATATTCTACTTATATTTAACCTAGGGGATAACGGGAAAATACTTTTATTGTAAAGAGAAAAATAAGAAAAAACAACTTTTCAGAAAAAAAAAGAAAAACAGAGCTGCCAACCTAATCCGGCAAATTGTTAGTAACGCCCCTTTTTCTACACCACTTAATTTTTAAAGTAATTTTCTTCAAATATATTTGCGATGAATTAAGAAGAAAAAATCTCTAAGAAATGACTGGTGTAGAAAAAGGGGCGGTACTAACAAATTGCCGGATTAGGTTGGCAGCTCTGGAAAAAGAAATTAAAAGTTGTCTTTTCAAAAATATCAAAGTTTTAAATATAAAGCGAATTGGAGCATCATGAAATACGTTTTCTTTAGATGTTGAATAAATGCATTTTTTAAGCTAGTGTGCTGTGGCCTTCACAAAACTTTCTTTTATAACATTCTACATAATACGAAGGAAAGTCATTAAGTAAGTCATAAAAGTTAATAAAAAAATAATTTACCATGATAATCACTTGGAAACAATTTTATTTTTCCACATAATCTCCAGCAACGTTGATGCACTTATCCCATCGTTTTATCAGAGTCCCAATTCCAGCTGCATAAAATTCTTTGGCTTGCTGTCTCATCCACAATAGGACTTCATGTTGAACGTCGTAGCCATCTGCAAATTGTTTGCCTCCAAGATGTTGTTTCAGTGGACCAAACGGATGACAATCGCTTGGGGCTAAGTTTGGGCTGTAAGGTGGGTGCTGTAGCATCCATAAACAGGTAACATTTCTTTATGAATATTTTTTGATTCAAATGCTTTCGCCCACAAAAATCGGATTACAGCACGCTGCTATTCTAACCATACAATCATTCAGCACCATCCCCATTTTTGAAACTGAATTACGCATGCGTGTGCCTGTTACCTACTCAATATGAATTGAATATCATAAAACTGTATGTTGCTGCCATCTATCACCATTCTATGTGGATATCTATTACTACTTTAAATCATGCCATATGCATTTTTGACTTACTTAATGACTTACCCTCGTAGTATCACTTACCGGTTAATATGCTCAAAAAGTTATTCAACATAGCTTCTCACAATAAAGATTCTACATCTTTAGTTTGGGGCGATTTTAACTAATAGATATTCAGATATAGTCATTGAAAAAAATCGCAGTAAGTAGATAACAGCAGAGACATTTCTCGTCGGATGTACACCCAAACAGCATGATTTTTCATAATACCAATCTCACCTACCAAACCATAGGAGCTGATATCTAGCATTTTCGTAAACGAAAATATTCAATTCTGCAGTAGCGCCACTTGTTATCCGATATGCAGACGAACTGAATCGATGTAGTTTTTCTTACGATCTATCTCACTAGTCAAGTTTGGTTGCATTTATATATCATAGAAGCTGAGATTTTGCCTTCCCGTCAATGGGGTTAAATTGTAGCAAAACAGCTATGGCCGTTATACATATTAAGCTTAGTGTAATTATACACGATAGAAACTAAGATATAGCTTCTGCAATTTTTGCTTCCGTAGCCTTCTCTTATATGAGGGATATTGCAGCATAGCAGTGCTCCTGTTATGCAAACCAATTTAAGACAGCACCATTTTAAGACAAGCTCCTACCAATTATAAAGTTTTGTTGAATTCCGTTTATTGGTTGATGAGCTATTGCGTTCACAAAGTTTCGGGAACAATCAAATTACGTTCAAGGCACTTCAAAACGTGTAAAGCCACCGAAAATTGTAGATTAAAAATTTCTACAAATCTTCTAGTTTTACGAGTTCTACTTTCAAATTTGACAGAGGGGAAATGTCAGCATCCATCCCGAATTGCGCTTGTTGGCATTCGGAAGTTTGTGTGGTTTTTTCCGAAACTAGCGTAAATACAGGCTAGGATTCCTTTAAAAGACATTTACGGAGGTCATCCAGCCTCACCTAACAACAACGAATATTCATTTGACCTACACCAGCACACCAATACTTTCTCCTTATGTATATATGGAGATGAAAGGAAAAATAGTTCATAAATTAGTATGAAATCCATATTATTTTGAGGAAAGAAATAGTAGAACTTCCAGAAATATAATTTGCTAGATTATCTTTTAATCGGCCGAAAGGCTCTACTCTCGAAGCTGTAGACAGAAAGTGCCGTATTCAATCTTAGATCGCGCTCGTCAATCTACCATTCAGAGTTTTCTGTGATTTTCTCCGAAACTTGCATAAGTATGGGTTCTTTAAAAAAAAAAAAAAACTGAGTGTATTCTACCCAAGCCTAGGATTGACGTGTAATCAATCGGCCTTAATCCGTACAGCACCTTAATCATGATTATAGGGAAATGTATAGTCTGGGCTAACCAAAATTCTAAATATCAGATTCATGCGAATTTCGATGATAAAAAAATGATAAAAAAAGAAACAGAAAAATATAACGAAATACGAAATTGTTATACAAGGATTAAAAAAATAATAATAATTAATGTAAAAGAAATGGAATGAACACAGATTTTAACGTTTCTCGAAACTTAAGGAATATTACAAAAAGTAAAATAATAATAATGTAATATTACAAAAAATTAACTCATTCTTTTACGAAGAATGAGATTGTAGATGATTATTTACATTTCATTTTCTCTTTGAAGAACTGTGCCGTGTATATTTCTCGCCAACACTTTACCAGCAGGTCTGTTGTCATCCTTCTTTTTCCAAATAATTAAATAAAGCCTCGGCGTGTGCATAGCCATGACTTGATTACTACATGATCGTCTTCATCGATTTCGGAACCATAGGTGATACACAGCATGTTCTCCTCACTCAAAACTTCGTAAAATTCCAATTGTCAATCTAAATTTATCTCTTCGCTCGATTGTTTCTTTGTTATTTCATCTTATGTCCAGAAGTACTTTTAACACTTTCCGACAAAGTCGAAAAGTGTATGTAACTTCGTTTTGTCTGTCCATTTGCCCTCTAATATCCATAAACATTTTTATAGTTCCTTAAAATTGTTATATGCTATTCAAGTTCATTATGCCATGTTCCGTATTGAGAATGATTTATAGAACGGTTGTTTTGTACACCGGTAGATTTATTATTATTCATTTTCATTCATTTACTTTTTTTTTCCTGTTTTGTATGCTTTTGTCTCTCATAGCAAACATTTCCAAAATAAAATTATGAAACATTATGCTGATTTCCAATATAAAACTACGAAACAACATACGTGTATGTAACATTATGTAATATTAACATATGTGACTATCATAATGTCATATTATGTAACATCACAAAAATATTTATAATCTTTGGGAAACTAGGAAAAAAAAATACTTTTATTTATTTTTATTTATTTATTCTGTTTCATGTGCTTTTGTCTCTTATGGCAAACATTTCCAATATAGCTTCACGAAACATTATGCTGATTCAATCTGGGGGCATAGCTTCAATATGATTAAGTGTCCCGATATGAATAGGTGGCGCTGCTATACTACAATTTTCCTAATGAACAAAAAGACTATACTCAGAGTCTATTGTGTATAATTGTGCAAAATTTGGCATATGAGCGGACCACTATTAAACACTATGCTGATTCAATTGTGCATATAGGGAAACAGGTGGCGCTGCTGTGCTGCAATTTATCGTGTGAATAAAAGGCCTAACTATCAACTTCTGTAGCATATAATTGCACGAAACTTGATGAGATAACCATTATGAAAACCAATGCTGTGGGTGTATATCGTTCGATGGATGATGCTCCTATTGTGATTTTCTACGTGACTATACATTTCAGCATCTGTTGATTAAAACTGCGCCAAAATCCATGTGTAAAATCTTATTGTGAGAAACTATTATTAAACGTTTGTGTATATTAATCAGTAAGTGGCGGTGCTATATAGAATGATATAGAAGAAAGTTTTGTAATGGCCAACAGATACTAGTTTTTTTTTTTTTTTCCTGAAGAGAATAAAGTGAGCGGCTTGACTAATCTGATCTAGGTTAATTCAGAGTACACACTAACATACCTGACTGTTAGCCCCGCCCTTTTTTAACACCAGTATATTTTAAGAGCATTTTTCTTATTTAATAGTAATTACATACTGAAAAAAATTTCTCTAAAATCTGACTGGTGTTGAAAAAAGGGCGGGACTAACGGTATTCTGGAATAAATTATAAATATCATCTGGTATGCATTAATAACAGAGTAACTCACTTGTTCAAGTTTACAACAGGCAAATATCTCGGCAAGAAAAGAATATCAAGATTTTTCTATTATGGATTTCTAAAAAACATCACCAAAACTATTTTCTGCACTTTTTTTGTAAGAATGTTTGTTATAAAACACATTTTCAGCACAAAGTCGGATTCACAGTACATTCTTGATTTTTACCTTTACATTTCTCTTTAATTTGCTTTAAAACCAAAGTCTTAAATGCCCCTACGTTTTAGTGTTCAAAATGAAATAGAAAATAAAAGATAAAATTTGAAACTTAATCCAATCAATATTCTGTAATATATTCTGCCTGTAAATACAACTTGAAGTTTTCCGATACATTAATTCGAAGAACTTGGCAGTCGTTTTCCTGTTTACGTGTTGAAAACGATTTTATTGAAATGGAGATTACCCATAAGTATTTTGATTGCAAAGAAGAATGGGAATTTTTAAAAGCTATCTGAATAAATGAGTAATAAAATTTAAGCATTTGTATGCAGAACTATGAGCCAATATACGTGTCCGCTCTTGCTTATTGCATAGTTTGAAATAGAATAACGATGACATAAAAGTTAAATCTGGAGAGTAAAAAATAAAATTTGACCATGCTTAAATAAATAAAATTAAATATAAACTTTTATTTAGTAGTATGAAATGAATTTGCAATTGAAATATTTTTCATGTTAACTTCAAAACAATTTTCCATTTGGAGAAGAAATGTGTATACGATTATTAAAAAATAAAAGGAATATTATAAATAACAAAATAGAAATAATATTATACATAGAAATGAATGTTATAAATAAAACGCGGACATATAAATAATAATAATAATAACGTTATATGAAATCGCTTTGTATTAAAGACACTATTGAATTAACAATAAAGCACTAACATTATTGGTAGATACTTTTTTAACGCTCATTTGATATTCATAGTTTAAAATCATGCAATGATTGGGAAAATATCAATAATAATAATACAAAGCGAACATTAGAACAATATAAGAAGAAATGAAAGGAAAACAATAATTTATTTTTTATTGTGATTAGTAATGATTTGTTTTAATACCATTAATTAAAATATATATATATATTAATACGTTGTCTAAAATCCTATAAGAATTGTATAAAAATAGAATAGGCTTCAGAAGCATAATAATTATGTAATGGATAAAGGAAATTCACTATATGTGATTTTCAAAAATAAATAAATAAATAAAATAAATATAAAATAAACTTCGTTTTTCTAACGTAATATGGAATAATTTTGCATTAACAGAACTAATGCATTATAATCTATATAATATTTCTCTAACGTGGACCAGTTACAATTATTTTTTGTCGAAACGATACGATCCGCGATTGTAATGAAATGCTCGCCCTCTGGTGGGCTAAGGTGAAATTACAATAAACATGGTTTAATTCGAATTCCATACAGCCGCCATTGCTTGCCGATATTTAGTTTCACATATATTTATTGAATAAAAATGAATAAATACGGTAAAAAAGATAACACATACTGTTGTGTGCTACAATCTAACTCCAAAGGATCAAGAAATCCAGAATTGAGCTTCTATTTATTTCCAAATGACAAATTTAAAATTTCAGTTGCTTCGGCTAATGGAAGTAAAGAATTAATCAGATGATTTGAAACTAATATTTGAACTTCAGTTAAAAATCTACTTCCGATCGAACTTTGAATAAACTGAAGTGTTTTTTCCAAAAGCAATCAATTTTCCATAATGTAATGGCGGAGAAATTATAGTACGAAATAAGTAGAATAACAAAAAGAACACTAATGGAACACACGTGGCTATCCGCGTTTGTAATGATCGATAGACGGCGCTTTGTGAACACTGCAGTTGTTAGTAAACATTAGCCACGTGTGTTCCAATAGTGTTCTTGTTATTCTACTTAATATTCGTACTATAATTTCTCCGCCATTACATTATGGAAAATTGATTGCTTTTGGAAAAAATACTTCAGTTTATTCAAAGTTCGATTCGGAAGTAGATTTTAAATGAAGTTGAACAAATATTAGTTTCAAATCATCTGATTAATTCTTTACTTCCATTAGCCGAAGCAACTGAAATTTTAAATTCGTCATTTGGAAATAAATGGAAGCTCAATTCTGGATTTCTTGATGCTTTGGATTTACACTGTGGCACACAAAAGTATGTGTTATCTTTTTTACCGTATTTATTCATTTTTATTCAATAAATATATGTGAAACTAAACATCGGCTAGCAATGGCGGCTATATGGAATTCGAATTAAACCATGTTTATTGTAATTTCACCGTAGCCCACCAGAGGGCGAGCATTTCATTACAATCGCGGATAATGTTTACTAACAACTGCAGTGTTGAGAAAGCGCCATCTATCGATCATTACAATCGCGGATAGTGGTGAAATTAATAAAATACACGAGGATAAAAAATATTTAAATATGAACAATATTTAAGCACGCGAACTCAGCTCAAACAACTAATAAGAAAAATGATGACATTTGTATGATGGCATTATTTTATGGAAAAATGTAATTTTAGTTGCTTCTTCAGAATCTTTGCAAGCGTCGTTTGAAACCTAGCAATATTTTAAAGATATATACAGAATTTATGTATAATTTCTCTAACGTGGTCCAGTTACGATTATATTTTGTTGAAACGATACGGTAGTGAGATATTTAGTAAAATACACGAGGATAAAAAATAATATTTATCGTCAATATTTAAACACGCAGACTTAGTTCAATGATTTAATCAGAAAAATGACATTTGTCTGATTAGATCTTTTATATGAAAATGTATTTTAAGAGTTGCATCTTTACAATATTTGCACGCGTCATTTTAAAACTAGCAATACATTAAATATATAAGCAGAATATGAATTATTGTTATAAATTGACTAAAAAACGCAATAATAAAATGTATAATCAAAATAGGTATTAGTTTTGTTTTGTTAACAAAAAAGTATGCCAAAATAAATATGGCAACAAAAATGGTCACGGGGTCCCTAATACTAAAAAAAGTCGCCATGGCGGTCTTATACTAAAACTGTACTGCCTGCGCAAGTATGAAAATATGGTCGGCAAATATGAATTTTAATTTAAAACCCATATTTAAACTTTTTTTTTTTTTTCACTATCGCGCAATATTAATTTAGCTCCAGTAATAATTTGGCTTCTGGTGAATTACAATTCAAATCGGGTGGAGAAATTGGCATAAGATTTATGAGTTTCAAGTTATAAATGTAAATAAGAAGAAAATAAATAAATAAAGTGCGAAAATTTCGCACGGGTTTGCCTGTATTAATAAATACTTTTTCTTGACTCTAGTTTAAAATCCTAAAATTATAGAACAAAACGTTATTATTCTTAAAGAATGCTTTATTAATTAGTGAAATATTACAGGGGGAAAAAAAGTCCATCGTATTTCAGATAAAAACATTTCCTTTTTTATAAAATATAGTATATAACTAACAATTGAAAAATTTTAAATTATAATTAATGCATTTTTTAATAAATAAAAAAAAGGGTGCAGCTGATATTTATATAAAGTTTGGATGCTTTTTAACACTTTCCAACATGATTGAAAAGTGTTAATGACTTCGGTTTGTCTGTCTCGCTGTCCGCGCTCTAACTGACGTAAATATTCCTGGAATTTCTGGAAACTGATATATGTTATTCAAGTTCACTGTTAGATGTTCCCTATTGAAAATAAAGAGATACCTCTACTGGTTTGTGTACAGTGACACCCGAAAGTATTCCAAAGTATTCTGTTCTATGAGAGGTATTTCTATAAACCCTAATTTAATACCATTACTTTTCACAAATCTTAATGAAATTGAAATATGTTATTGAATTTCACTATCGGATGTTTTCTATAGAAAATGTAGTAATCTACCACCACTGTTTTGTGTGCAAGGACACCCGAAAGTATTCGAGAGTATTCCCTAACAGCACAAAATGTTCCAGAAACGTAACAATAATATAACATTGAAATGTTACAAAAATATCAGAAACGTTTAAAAACGTTCAGATTGCTTTCCGATTAGTTTCAAAAAAGTAGAAATGTCCACGATCGTAACAGAAACGTTACACTTAACAGATAGAAAATCAATAAGGGCAAATGTTTCAGAAAGGTATCAGGGAGCATACTTAAATGTGTTACGTTTTTGACAGATTGTAAGCTTTTTGCAACATAACTGAAACATTCTGTGCTGTATGGGTTGCATTCTATGAAAGAAGTATTTCTATAAACCAGATTTTAATAACTTTACTTTGCACAAATCTTAATAAATTACAATATGTAATTCATAAACACAAAAGAATGTTTTCTATAGAATATAGTAAGATTAACATTAGATTTACAGGGCCACACAAAAGTATTCAGTTACATTGAGAGCTATTATTGGAAAATTCCAGGAATTGCATTTTCGTTTACAATAAGCGTTTGTGACTCTCTCTAACAATTTTTAAGTGTGAATATGATTTCAATTTGTGTATCTGTCTGTCCGATTGTCCATCTTTCTATCTGTCCATCTGTCCGCCCCCAGCGCCCATAAACATTTTCAGAATTTTTAAAAAATGATATATGTTATTCAAGTTCACTATGGAATGTTCCCTATTTAAAATGATATTAATATGTCTTGTACAAGTGGTTTGCGTACAGAGAAACCCAAAAATGCCAATGCATTGCGTTTTAGGACAGACATTTTTATAAAACACATTTAAATAACTTTTTACCTGTAAAAACCATAAAGATATCGGCATTTATTGTTAATATGCTAACGTAATGCTTTGTCTAGAAAATGATATGGTTAACCTTCATATTTACAGGACTATACTAAAATATTCAGATACATTAATAGCTGCAATTATAATCTAAAGGCTGCATTTTCATTTGCGTTAGGCATTTTTAACAATTTCCACCAATGTTTAAGACTGATTATGTATTCAATTAGTCTATCTGTTTGCCTTTCAGTCTTTCTGTCTGTCCGTAGTTTCATTACGTAAGCAAGAAATATTGAAAGTTATATGATACAACGAGTACGTAAAGTTGGAAAGTGTTAATAAACAATACGTATCGCATAATTTTTCATTCTTGTTTTACATTGTTTTAATTCCTTTGTGGTTTTATTAATATATATATATATATATATAAGAAATTATTTTATTGCCTTTAGAAATATTATTAATGTAAATAATGTGACAAGTAGAATGTTCCTTATTCAGTAAAAAAAAAAATTGAGTAAACTTAAGAGTGTTTTTTAAAGATGTATGCAATAAAATCTAGGTACATCATCTCATCATGGTAATTCATGAGGATTCAGCAAGGTGGGGCTTCGGTGTAACATTGGTATATTGAAGTCGAAAAAGATATTTGTGTCATAAAAAAAAGTAAAGTATGTTTACTTTTTATGCTACTTAGATTAGATTTTTTTTTTTTAAAGATTAATGGTAGATTCGGATTATGAAAAGATAAGGATAAAGAATTCTTTTTGGTGTCCCTGTAAAAAAAGAAAGAAAAAACTACAAACTCCTACAATCATGAAAATTTATACATTTCGTACGACAAGACCTCTACAATATACCTAACAGTTTTCTACTCATTCGAATGTAGAGTTTAGTCACTGTGGTACTCACTCACACATACATGCATATATATACATACACCCCTGGAAAAAAAAAATCAGGAGACCTCAAAACGTATAGATACACCAAAATCTCTTAGTAATACATCTCATAGTTTTCACTATAAAATAGCATGTATTCGAAACAATACTTTTCTAGTATTTATTCGGAAAATATCAAAAAAAAAAATTTAAATCTTTAAATGACGCTCAGTTTTATTTTTTTCTTGAATTCATGATCTTCAAAATGCTAAAACTTCTACGGATATTTAAGAAAGGACCTTATATATATATATATATATATATATATATATATATATATAAATGCATTATATATATGCATTATATAGATAATTAGCTATACAGCTTTCCGAAATCTTGCATTATGCTGATAGAGGTGCAAGTTTCCTGAAGAGTGAACATTTCTGGTTTTCATCATTTAAAATTCTATTTTTCATTTCATGAATTCTCTTTTCTTTCATCGGATCCTTTTGGTTAATTTATCTCTTTCCATTTTTATTATTTGAAGAATGTTTCTATTGGTTTAATGGTTTTTGCAAATTATCTCATCGTTTGGCTTATGTGTTATGTTTGTGTCATTTCTCTTCTGCGTAAGTACTTTAACATGTTTTTACTAATCAGTGTAAACAATTTGAATTATCATCGTGACAATAATTTTATTCGAAATACATCTCATTTAAAATTTCATATGTTGGTATTTTCATCTATCTTTCATTTGCTGAGTGTTGCAAAGGAATTAAATTATTTAAATTATATATATAATATATATATACATACATATAATAAAACTTACCACCTAAAAGAATTGGGGATAAATTTTGAAATTTATCAATTAGGTTTTTTTTTTTTTTTTTTTTGGGGGGGGGGGGGGGTAAAATGTAAAAATTCGCAAAAAAAAAACATTATTTTTATTATACTTTTTTTTTTCTTTTAAAGATATTGCAAAATTTTCATCCCTAATTGTTTTATGTAGGTTCTATTAAACACCCCATAAAAAGAAAATTAGTCTTTTATTAAATATGTATAAAAGTTTTAGCATAAAATTCATACTGAAAAAATGCAATTTCAAATCTGTAAAAAAAAAAAAAAAAAAAAAAAAAAATACATAAAAACACAAAATAATTGTTGCCTTAATATGTATTTTACTGAACAAACCTAATATAGTTCAATTTATAAATATTAAATGGAAATATAAGCTTTTATACGAAACCTACTTCAAGGCTGTCGTCAAAGGTGCTAAGTACCCTAAGTGCCTGAGAACAGACTTTAGTGGGCACTCTGTATATTTAACTGTGTGAAAAATCCTTACAGATTTGCTTTTAGAATATAATTATTTAACTATATAATAAATAACTCTTAATGTATTTTATAACTGTTATGCATTTTGTAATTCCAAAAAGATAATTATAATATGAATCCAATGACTGAGACTGAAAATTGAATGAAACATACTTACAGCCATTTGAGACGGTCGAGAAACAAATTCTTTTGAAATGTTTCTAGAGAATACATCTAAATATTTAATTTCATTTGCAGAAGAAATGTAATTAAAGTTGGGCCCTGAAATTTTATCAGTGAAATTCCATATTTCTAAATGCGAGTGAAAATTATTGTTTGTTTAGCCTGAACTTTAAAGTAAACGTGAAATACCAAAGGTATGAGAAATGTCATCAAATTACGTATGTCATGGTGAAAGATATTATTCCTATTATTATTATATTACTTGCATTTGAAATTTGATCCCAATTCATTTATACATATATGTATGTATGCATTTTATTATAGCAATAAAATATGTTGAATGAAAAATAACTTTAGATGTAAGTTTTGTAATTGTTACGGTAACACAATTCTCGTTAAACATGTTTGAGAAAAAATTGATTTTTTTTAAATTTTGTAATTGAAATTAATTTTAAATTTGAATAGTATTTTTCTTTCTTTCTTTCTTTTAAATATATATTTAAAAATTTGCAACTCTCAAAAAAAAAAAAAGTTTTTTAATTTACTTACACATTCTGAGATATTATTAACACGATTTGATTTTTTAGAAAATCTGTCTGTCTCTGTGTAATCGAAATTTTGTAGACGTTGTAATTCAGTAATTACGTATAGAATATACTGAAGCTTTTTATTTAGTTGTGCCTTGACCAAAGAAAAGTGTTGATTAGAAATTCCCGTATATCGCCGAAAAGATGACGCTGATATGTCGATCACCTGTCATAAGTACAATTCAGCCTCGTATTACCATAGCCTCCTTAACTAGATGCCTGTCGCGTAGCTCGGAAACTAGGCAACAGTTGAAGCGGTAGACAGCGCCACCTGGTACGATTGCGCGACTTTTTTATTCAACAGCCACCAAAAATTTTAAAATGTGGGATATGATATACATAAAAGGCGAATAGAATTGAAGAAACGTCAATTATATATATCATGTATCACTTCTTTAAATTATTGGTTACAGTTGAATAAAAAAGTCTTATAATCTGTACTAGATGGCGCTGTCTACCGCTTCAAGTGTTACATAGTTTGCGAGCTACGCGACAGGCATCTGGTTAAGGAGGCTATGGTATTACTTATGTGCATTATTCTTATTATAATTAGGCCTTATAATTAATTCTTATTATAAATTAGGCCTATGATCCATCGTTTAGCTACTCTTCTGTTATCCCCTGTGTTGCATGTATACAAAACAATGAAATATTTGATACGTAAAATTAGGCTTTGCAGCGGTTCTAAAATTATGCATGCGTTTTATTACATTGTCACCACTAACATCAAAAAGAATTTTTTCTTGGGCGTTTTAATGCTAAAATATTATATTAAAAAAATTATTCTAAAATAGTGGTGATAATATAATAAAATAAGCGTAAAATTTTAGGAACACTGCGAGGCCTGGTAAATTTCTTGGCTTCAAATATTTTGTAGGTTTGCCCGTATTTAGACATTTTGAACTCAACTTGACTTTCTTTAAAAGGTAGCTGAGTGTTACAAAATTTTGTAGGTTTTTCAACTTAACTTGTAATGCCACGAAACTTTGTACTTATTTGAACTTCGGCATCAGATGGTATGCCGATTTCGTTTCGATGCACCGCGCTCTTCAGTTGTGCTCTATACGTCAATTTCCATGATTTTTGTTACGACTATAGGGGAGAACCGTATATTATGGACCATCGTGTAATACGGACCAATGAGGAAATTTATATGTTCAACACTAGATGGTGAAATCATCTCATTGCCTTTAGTGAATATTGTTACAGAAACCATGGAGTGATTTGTACGTATGAATATCTGTATTTGGACGATTATGAAATTGAGTTTTCGATTTAAATGGTCATTGATGTAACAAGTATGTTAAAATGGAAGTATTACTTTCTGCTGTTAGGTAATTGTAATATAATTTTCGCGTTAATAGTAGCAAATATACTTATTTTATGAACAATTTAGACATGCGTTTCATGGGCATCAATTTGCATAGCGATTTTTGATTGGAAACCACGTTGCTCTGTTTACGCGTGTAATATGAACCATGCTGTGTTGCGTAATGTGGACCAGTGGTCCATAATAAAAACAAAGAGATTTTGTTAATGCTCGGCGTACATATGTCGCATACTCAAAATCTTGAGGCTATAGAATGGTCTTGGGAAGCAGAGGTAATCAAATTATCACTTCTTTCGCACACTACCCATTAAATATAACCTTTAGACCTCCCCTTTTTTTTCGTCCATTAACTTTTTTTTTTTCCGTCCATTTCTACTATTCCCAAGAGATGTATAAGTATGTGAGGGAACATGCTGGACAGTTCGTTTCACAATTCCAAGTGTATCAACTGTTGGGGAACGGGAAGGACCACTATGGACCACTTGGTCCATATTACACATACGTTCGTGTAATATGGACCACCGATACGTAAATAAAATAATTATTTTCTGCGATTATTAATAGTTCCCAAAGTACTTTACCAAGTTTAAACTATGTAACTATGCAGTTGTAATGAGCAGCCACCAAATTAAATCTTTTTATTTTAATGATTTAAGTTTTATGAGCATTCTTGCTTAGGGGGGTCCATAATACACGGTTCTCCCTTATATAAAGATATTGAATGAAATTATGTAAATGTAACATACAAAACGTTTATTATGCGAAACTATGCCTATTCAATTTTAATGTACTTCTCTCAAAAGGTAAGGTTAATATGTCGCATATTTTCTGATTTGTTTTATAACCATATATCAACCTTTTATAACATAAAATGTCGCTAGACTTGTTATGTTATTCGAATATAAATATAAATTAAGCTTAACCAATTTTGAGTTTGGATCAGTTATGTGAAAGTTGTACTTTCTCAATTCTGTTACAATGATCGATCACTAGTCCTGTGACTCAAATTATACTGGATAGAAATGAATCATATGTACATTTATTATTTACATTACTGAAAGCAATACGACTTTCTTTTTTGAAATACATCGGTATAATATAAAAGAAAAATTTAATGACTGCAACATACAGCTTTGCTTAAAGAATATCTCTCAAAAAATGCGTACATATTGTAAATTTTCACTAAACTGAATTATTTATATATATATATATACTTATATAAATCTGATAATAAATAAAAGTATTTTCCGCTTTAAAAACACTGAATGAAAATAGGTGATGTTTTCCTAATTTGTAAATAGGGCCCCACCAATGGCCGAGCGGTTCTGCGCTTATAACTGGTAGAAGAAAAGTGCCGAGTTCGATCCCAAATCACGCTCGCTCATCAACCTAACCGTTCAGAATTTTTCATGGTTTTCTCCTAAACTTGCGTAAATACGATCTAGACTCTTTTAGAAAGGAGGCCTGCGGAGGGAATCCACCTTTAGTCCCACATCCCTGGTGTATACAATGGGGAATTTGCACGTTTTCTGATTTTATTCTTATATAATAAAATATGAAAAGGTAAGAAAATAAATACATTTTCTTTATTTGAAATCTAATTACATATTTATAACAATTTTAACATCGTACTATTTACTCTATCGAGAAAACGCAGTTTAATATATCGTGACGTTACTCTTTATGACAACAAACGGGAGTAATCGTTGTTTACATTCGATTTTATGCTTTGCTTTGCTTCTTGAATCAGTTAAATAGGTTTTATATTTTATAATAATGACGGATATTAAAAAATCCTACTATAAATATTGTATTATACCACTCTGCACTAATACAACGGCTAAATGCTTCTCAAAAGCTATTCTTTAGCGTTCCACAGGATCCTATTGAACGAAAACATTGGACAACCGCCATGAAAAGAAAACAATTGAAAGTAATGATTATGGAAAATAATGATAATGATATTAAATGATTATAAGATGAAAAAGAAATACTCAGAAATCACATAAATGTTTGATAATTACGAAAGTTAAAACGAATTACTGCTTGCTAACTAGACTAACAAAATGTAAACATTGAAGCATCATAAAGTGTGACGTCAGGCAGTGTTTTGAAGTCACGTGATTTTTGGTTAATTTTAAAATTATTTTTTAAATTAATGAGATTTTTTTTTTTTTTTTTTTTTTTTTTTTTGTAAACTTTTTGAAATTTATGGGCCTAAAGCTACCAGAAAAATAGAATTTTGTTCGAATCCCACATGTTTGAAAATTGTCCATTGGCCTTAACCCGAACACCAGTACATAATTTGTAAATATAATTACTATTTACGTAGTAAACTGGAAATTTCAAAATATCATAAAAAAGTCATTTTTGTTATCCAGTAAAGTTTAAAAGAATTATTACGATTTAATTTCTTCTCCTATTTTGTAATGGGGTTTTAAAGATTTACATTTATATATTAATACAAATAATTCGGAAAAATTGCAATTTAAAAAACTGAACAGGAGATTTAGTCTACAAACATGAATATAGTAATATTTCTTACTACTCTTTACACAAATCTCTCCTAAAATGTAACTAACATGTATCGAAAGAAATATATAATGTATAGTCTGGGGTATATAATACTATAAAATCTATTAAAAAATCTGGTGTGAAACAACCACACGACTTCCATTACCCAATATTACACGAATTACACGAATTATTTTTTTTTAGAGATAATATGATCAGAAGGCATAAAAATGACCTAACTAAGTAGACATTTAAAAATTTTCCGGTAAGAGAAACTTGATACACGTGTAAAGGCATATAAAACAGAGTATACATAGCAAGTTAAAAAAAAAAAAAAAAAAAAAAAAAAAAAAAAAAAATGGTAGTTATTTTTTCAAACATCAGTTTCTGATATCTAAAACTGACCTACCGAGTCAGGATAACTGTTAATTTTCCTGAAATAACCACGTAATATATGAGAAATTTTTTCAAACATCAATTTCTGATATCTAAAACTGACCTACCCAATCAGGATAATTGTTAATTTTCCTGTAATAACCACGTAATATATGAGAAAGGATATCTAAAATGAATTTATGTAACAATTTTCAAGAAAATTGTTGGAGCCGTTTTTGAGATACGGACTTACGGTCCCACTTCTGGTTTCCGTTGACCCACTTCTGGTTTTCTAATTTTCATCAAAATTTGCGAAATTTATCTCTACACCAGACCTGTATCAGTTGTGAAGTTTCGTAGTTCTATCTTTATTAGTTTCGGAGATATAATAGCCAGAAGATTCCATATGTACACACATACATACATACATACACACACACTGACCAATTGCTGAAAACTACTGTTTTGGACTCAGGAGGCCTTAAAACATGTAAATCAGGTGAAAACTCGACATCGAATTTTTGGACCGAGTACAATACTTCCATTACCTGCGGTAGTAGGGTAATGGAAGTAAAAAAATGTAGGTAAAAAATGATAGTTATAGGACATGAAGCAAAAACTCAGATCGATGTGGAATTTTCTAGGTTGAAAGAGCCATTAACTTATCTTTAGTAACATAAATAAAAATATACGGATATGCCTAAAGCTACCTTAAACACTATTAACTTTTGAAATACGAAAGAAGTAAATGACATTGAACTGAATTCTGGTAGGGGAAAAAACTGATAAGACGTAATGTTGCAGGAGAAGAAATGAATTTTACTGGCAAGATTTGCATTATCAAAAAATTGAGACCAAAATATTTAGAAAAGAATTGGTGTGAAAATATTCGTGCATGTTTGTGGAAGTTAAAAGTTTAAATATACTGATTTAAAAGCTTGAATGAAGTATTAAATGAGCTGTAAAATTGGTCAAAGGTATTTTTCATGAGTTAATTTCTATAAAATAAATCATTCATCCTTTTTTTTTTTTTCGCAAATTTCTACATGCAAACTTTACATTTATCGTTTTGTTTCCTAATGTACACAAAAATATTTTTAAATTTTTTTCTTTTATTTTTAAAAAGCTTCAGTTTTGAAATAATTTTTCTATAATAATTAAGAAAGGGAATATTTTATCTCCTAATTATTCTATAAATAAATTCCGCATCCAATGGGGGGGAGGGGGGGGGGGTAATTGATGATTTACAATTGAAAGTGTTACATTTATTTAAAAATTTAAATAAATTTGATTGAAATATTTGCATTAGATCGGAAAATTTTTCAAAAAATAATAATGACACTACATTGAAGTAATATTGATGCGTTATTAAAGTGTGTGAATTCAGATTACAGCTATATATTAAAAAACAATCGTAGCAAAAGATGTAAATGCAGTAACTGTAAACAATCTTAAAGCAATTAACCAGCATTACACATAAACTGATTAAAGGAGACTGTCTTAATGTGTATAAAATACATTGATAGAACATACATCAGTATTGCTAATTTTAGGGGCTTTTTTATTCAGTAATTATCAATAATTTTGAGGAGTGTTATTTGATATACATGATAGGCGATTAATCTATGAAGTTATTAAGCAAACGTTACAATTAAAAATTAGTGGTAGAAATTGAATAAAAAAGTCCCTAAAATTGGCAAAATTGCATATCATTTAAGGGCCCTCTTCACTCACCGCCGCCGGAAGCCGAAGCTAATGTTATTCTATGGGAAATTTTTCTTTACAAATAACTTATTAACTCATACATAGTTTTAAATTCTGTTTTCACATTCTGAAAATTCCCAGCTGTTAAACTGACGGACCTTTTTTAAAAAATTATTTTTTTAATTTTTTATATTTTATTTTGAAGTTGCAAAATACGAATTTTCAATATGTGAAATTATTTCATTTTGCAATTTCAAAATAAAATATTAAAAATTAAAAAAATACATTTCTAAAAAAGGTCCGTCAAATTAACAGCTGGGAATTTTCTGAATGTGAAAACAGAATTTAAAACTATGTATTAGTTAATAAGTTATTTGTAAAGAAAATTTCCTTATAGAATAACACTGGCTCGGGGTTCCGGCGACGGTAAGTGAAGAGGGCCATTAAATGCAGCAAAATTATTTTGTTAATGATAAAGAAAAATATTTTTAATTTTTTCATATCCATATGCAAAGATGAAAAAGAATTAGTGCTTAATTAAAAATCCTATTCAAAAAATTTCAACTCAAAATTAATTCGAAAAAAATGTTCCCGTATAATCTAACTTTTTCAACGTATCACTTTATAATGTGAGATCCGATAAAAAGGAAGACTTTTAAAAGTAATTATGTTAACGTTAGCACAATTGTCTATTGTTTGCAGTGGAGAAATGTATAAAAATTGAAATCCTTAGAAACCTCAACGAGCCGTGACAGCAATCGAGAATTAATTAACCATTAAAAGCAATTAGGTGGTATTTATCTCTGTGATGTTAAATTGTGAAAATACTCTCATAAAGCTAATTGACATTAGCTGGAGAACAAGATTTCGACATGTCTCGGTTTCTGTAGATAAATGTTCCCACGGTCCGTTGGTGTCCGGGTCTTTCCCACTTCGTTTCGTACTTAGCACTAATAAATCGTTCAGGGTGCTTCAAATCGGCCACGACATACCTCTAACTTCGATAAAAGATATTCAGTTAGCTGCAGAGTATTGTGGTTGTTTAAATCCCTTAAATTCATCACACATGTTTTTAAAATAAATATTCAGCACAAAGTAACATTATTTAATTAATAATAACTTTTAAGCCAGTGATTAATAAATCTGCTAATTGATCATAAATATAGATACATAAATAAAATAGAATAAAATAAACTTTACTTGGAGCAATTAACTAATAAACGAAAATGCAAACGTGAATTACTTTAGCATGAACTGTTTCCACAATCCCCGTCAAAATGAAGATTAATTTAGTTATGTGAAGATTAGTTACTGATAGCATGAACTACTGATAACATGAACAAATTTTTTATCCCCCTTGAGATTCACGTTAATGGGATTTGACTATACGTATTAATAAAACTGTATAAAAATATTATATATAAGATGAAAGAAAGCAAGCAGTATACAATAAATCAAAAGAATTGATACTGTATTACGAAACCAAAGAAATTAAAAAGAAGCATTGTAAATTAATATGTGCATTTTGTACAGATCTTATAATTTTTTTAATTCAGAATTAATTTATTCGTGTTGTACATCAAGTTTAATTTTTACAAAATGAATTTTGAATATATATATAATAAAACACTTCTCAAATTACTATTAATCAAAATACAAAAGATAAACATCTGTGATAATTTAATTGGAAATCTGTCGTGCTTAATTTATAATTTAAGCATAATTAAAAATATTTCACCGTATAAAATGCTAATTTAAATGGTAAATATTATCAATGCATAATATACTTCAATGGATTAATATTGCTTCGCTAACAAGATATTGTGTATTGATTCAAATAACAGTCCTGTACTCAAAATGGTTTCGTGAAAGAATAAAATTATTGGCTAGTAAAATAAACCAGTTATTTACCCAAATTGATTGCCATCAACATATGCATTATTCTCTCCCAATTTAAATATATATTAGTCGGTCTTCTGAGGTGTAAACTGAAATTTTGAGGACGAAAAAGACGTGAAGCGAAGCGACACAGAAGTCATTAAAAATACATCATTATTAAAAATTTTCTTTAAAAAATAACAAAGTGATTCTGCTATGTTATTTCAAATATAATTACTGTTTTTTTTTTTTTTTTTTTTTTTTTTTTTTTAACACTTTCCAACAAGGTTGAAAAATATTATTCATTTCAGTTTGTCTGTCTGTCCGCGCTCTAACTCCCGTAAATATTTATGGAATTTCTCGAAACTGACATATGTCATTCGAGTTCACTATCGAATGGTGTGAATGGTTTGTGTACACGGACAGCCGAAAGTATTTCAAAGCACTGTGTTCTATGAGAGGTATTTCTATAAACCATATTTTAATACCTTTACTTTACTTAAACCTTAATGAAATTGAAATATGTTATTCATGTTGACTAGCGGATATTTTCTATAGAAAATAGAGTAAATACCACCACTGGTTTGTGTACAGGGACACGCAAAAGTATTCTAAACCATTCCATTCTATGAGAGATATTTCTATAAACCAAATTTAACAGCTTTACTGTGCACAAATTTTAAATGAAATTGAAATATATCTATATATATAAAATCGTTCTTCGTGACTGAGTGAGTGAGGGGGTGATTCATCATCGCCCAGGCCAAACGCCTGGACCTAGAAGCATGAAATTTTGTGACAATGTTTTTTTTATGACGTAGGCATCCACTAAGAAGCGATTTTACAAAATTCGCCCCCCAAGGGGGGGAGGGGAGCAAAACGTGATTTCACAAAATCCTTCATATCTCAAACAAAAAAACAGATATCCGTAAAATTTTTGCTTTAAAATGTAGCTAATACAAATGTCTAAAAACTAATTTCTGGAATTTTCAAAATTCGGTCTCCAAGGGAGGCGGGGAGGCAAAACGTGATTTCGCATAATCTTATATATCTCAAACAAAAAAATAGATATACGTGAAATTTTTGCTCTAAAATATAGCTAATGCAAATATCTAAAAACCAATTTCTGGAATTTTAGAAATTCAGCCCCCAGGTGGGGCAGCAGGAGGGGGGGGGGCTATGGGGCAAAAACAAATAGAAATACAATTAGGGCGTTCAAAATTGGTACAGATAGGTTTTAGAGGCCTGCAAGTCGAATGGGGATATTTTCGATTGTGTAAAGTTATTAGGAGGGGCAGTAAGGGGGGAGAGGAGAGGGGGGCAATAAAATAAAAATAGTGTCAGATCGTTCAAATTTGGTACATAGAGGTTTTCGATACTTACAAATCGATTGCAGATATTTTTGAATTTGTAAAATTATTAGGAGGGGCGGTAAGGGGAGGACTATGGGGCATAAACAAATAGAAATACAGTTAGGCCGTTCAAAATTGGTACAGATAGGTTTTAGAGGCCTGCAAGTCGAATGGGGATATTTTCGAAAGTGTAATGTTATTATGAGGGCCGGGAAGGAGGGGGGCGGAGGGGCAAAAAAAATAAAATAGTTAGATCATTCCAAATAGGTATATAGAGGTTTCTGATACCTACAAATCGATTGCGGATATTTTCGAATTTTTAAAATTATTGGTAGGGGCGGGAAGGGGGCGGGAGCGGAGGGGCAAAAAAATAAAAATAGAGATAGATCGTTCAAAACTGGTGCAATGAGGTTTTTGATACTTACAAATCGATTGCGGATATTTTCGAATTTGTAAAATTATTAGGATAGACGGGAAGGGGAGGCGAAGGGGGAAAATAATAAAAATAAGAGTTAGAGCATTTTGGGAATTTTTTCCGAAGGCAGTGAGAACCCGGTGCGACATTTTTCCTAATCAAATTTTCTCTTTGTTCTTTTCACGTGATAAAAATTAATGCAATTTTGAGAATTCAGTAATTATAGTGATTCATTTAAAAATAGGGACCAGCGAAGCGGGCGTCGCCTGCTAGTTATTTATATACACGAACGAATGCTTTCGATAGAATATAGTATGATTGGTAGTAAAATTTACAGAGCCATACAAAAATATTCACTTACATTAAGGGTTATTATTAGAAATTTTCTGGAATTGCATTTTCGTTCTTAAACACTTTCTAACATTTTTTAAGTGTGAATATGATTTGAATTTGTGTATCTGTCTGTCCGACTGTCCATCTGTCTATCTGTTCCTGTGCTCGCTTCAATCGTTCGTAAATATTTTCAGAATTTTTTAAAAATTATATATATTATTCAAGTTCACTATATAGAATGTTTCCTATTTAAAATGGCATTTATAAATCCTGTAAAACTGTTTGTGTACAAGGACCCCCCCCCCCCCCCCCGAAAAAAAAAACTTTCTACTTCAAAAATTATAAAGAAATTGACATTTACTGTTAAAACGCTAAAAAATATTTTTTAGAGTAACGTATGCGTAACATTCATATTTACAGGGCTACACTAAAATATTCAGATACATTAAGGGCTGTATTTTCTTTTGTATTAACTATTTTTTTGCACGCTTTCCAACAATGTTTAAGAATGATTATGAATTTAATTAGTCTATTTGTATGCCTTTCAGTCCTATTGAATGCCCATTATGTGATAACGTAGGCGAAGATGATTGAAAATTATACGATACAACAAATACGTATAGTTGGAAAGTGTTAATAGTCAATGCGTACCGCATAATTTTTCGTTCTTGTTTTTTTTTTTTCCCCTTTCTTCTTACCTACAGGGAAATAACCCTTATTTATTTTTTATTATTTTTATTATTATTATTTTTTTTTTTTTTTTTTTCTTTTTCCAAATTAGAGTTTAATGCTTCAGAATATATCTTTTGATTTTTTTCTTTTTCGTTTGTTCATATTACAGTAATATCACGATATTACTCCTTTTAATCATTTCTAGATTTTTTTTTTTTTTTTAATCAACTTTCAAGAACTGGTTTTTAAATATCAACTGCATGACAGTTATTTATTGCCATTCTAAAATGAAGTGAAATGACTAATGAATTAGTTTGAAAACATTTTTTAGAGCTGTAGTTTAGTGTTCGATGTATGGTAACTTATATTCATTCTGTCTCTACCAATATTGACCTTAAGCCAAAATTTGTTAACCTAAACTCCTAACAAGTGATTAATACAAAAGTACCCAAAAACATAATGTTATTGTTCGAAAAAGTATTAAAATTTTAGATAGAGATCTAAAGGGGGGAAAAAATCAATTGATCTCAGCAAGCAGCAATTTGTCCGGCCCTCTCTGGGAAAAAACCCACTTTCAAACAATTTTTTTTTTTTTTAAATAAAATATTTGATAATTGTTATAAAATAAATTCTACACCCGCAAAAAAATGCTAATAAAGTAGCAAACCAAAAATAATGACTTGTATACAAAAACGTAAGAAGTAATTTAAGTAGGAAAAAATTACGTGACTTCAAAAAGTGAAGTACTTTTTATAGATAAACTTTAAGGAAACAAAATCCTGTTTTGGGATACATTCTGATAAATGACATAATATAGTTAAGTATATGTTAGGGTTTTTCTTACAGGTAGTATTACTCAACAATTTTCTGCAGTTTGAAAATTAGTTGGGAATACTGTTTGAGACACGTATTATTTTACTGGAGAGTATTTTTTTTTTTTTTTTTTTTTTTCTTTTTTAACTGAGGTGAGCTAAAATGGTAAATGACTACTTACTTTATAACGTAAATACTGTTTTTAAAAGAGTTCCTTTTAACTTGACTTGAAAGTAATAATAAAGTAATGAAGAATCTTAAGTCATTGCTGTATTTATAATGCATAAAATTCCTGTTTAAATTTAAACGAAAAGAAAGTTGTATTTCTTTCACGCACTTCCAGAAATTTCTCGATTCCTTAATTACATGCTTCGCTTCATAGTAAAATCCAATACTTATTCATTTTAACGTACTTTTTTTTTTTTTTTTTTTAACTTCGTAAGGCAACTATGAATTTGTTTTCAGAGAGGTTTATTTTTATTTTTAAGAAAACATTTACAAAAAGGTGAAATCAGCCTTTAATGGATTTGAATATATATGTGTCAGAAACCTACAATAACCAGAAGTTGTACGTAATAATTTAGTTTCAAATGAGTAAATATCGTATCTTAGAATAATTTTTGTTTATTAAAATACTAAGGCGAGTACAAGTTAAGCGGCAAAACGTAATGCTAAAAAATGTCCGCCAACAGAAGTTGTCGGGCAAGGGCAACTCAAAAGCAACTAGTGATAACTAGGGAGAGGCTCCCTCGTAGTAACAGATTAGGTGTTGACAAAATAAAGTAATATAGTCAAACATATACTGTACTTTATTTTGTCCGGAAGGAAAATAAGATCAAAATAAACTAGAAAAAGTAACCGAAGCTGAGGAAAAATCTGGGCTAAAGGCTCCATTGCAGTTGGAAGTTTGAGGTTCAAAAAACCATTAATCACACTCCCGACACAAAGAGTCAAATGTCTTGTCATCAGTTGTAGCCTTTTTTTTATCAGATTGCGCAGTTACTTCAAAGGAAAGCATGCAAACTCGACAGAGATATGTGCCTCTGGCCCCTCAATTATCTCAGCAGAGGGTTAGAACCAGGAACTTTCCCCTTCGAAGCAACCTCGTTGAACCCGGTCCAACCGCTTGACCACATCAATAGTGCCGTTCGAACCAACCTCAGTGGAAACTGCACTTAAGGGGCCCAGGGGCTATCGTCGAGGGTTAGTCTCGCCTAATATAAAAATCGGCTGAAGTTAGTGGATGGCAGCCACAGCATTTTAGAATGTTTTTATATTCCATTAATTTATATAAATAATATATGGAATATTACATTAATTTATGTTATAATAATTATATTTATATTAATTTATATTAATATTTACATTGCAAGATAGGTTAGAGAAACATTAAAATCCTAAATTGCTTGTAATCACTTTATCAGGCAAACTATTAATACTGTGATGTTATTCTCTAAAATATTTCTGGTGTGAAATAAATATTTGTATATGGCACTTGCCGCTCCAAATGGGCAACAGTCGGGCATACACCTCTCCCTGCTTATTTTGTACATGCTTTGCTCTGGTAGAAAAAATATTGTTTTGGGACTGAATTTTCGAAACAGAGTTTTTCATATAATTACACGTTTTAAAGTCCCTGAATTCGAGAATGAGGTTTTTAATGGTTGATCTGTTTTAGTGTGTGTTATCAGCATGACTAAAAAACAATATTAACAGAAAGTAAAAATTCGATATTCTTTATGTGTTTCACATTGTAATATCACTTGATACAGTTGACTGAGATAGGAAAAATGGTCCATGCATAAAGACATACAAAAGCATCGAATTACATTATATTTATAGGTGGGATTTTTCGTTGGTGCATTTTACATATTTAGATTACATGAAAAATAATACATTAATATATGTTTTTTATATATAAAATCGCTCCTCGTTTGTTTATTGGGTCACACAAAAGAATTTGGATACATAAGAGTTGAGGGTTAGAAATTTTTCGAAGTAAATTTCAAATTGTATTAAGTTTTTTTTTTAACTGTCTTAACTTTAAACTACAAGATATAGATAATACTCAGGACTACACAAAATTAATCAAATACATTATTTTCTATTGCATGCAATTCATGGAAGGACTTTACTAAACTATACCACATCTAAAAAAAACTATCAATAGAATGACTTTCACATACACAGTTAGGTTTAAATGGAAATGATCATTAAAATGTATTTTATTAAAATGCAGGATAAGGGAAAGTAGCGTAAACATGTCTAACATCATATTATTATATTACTCGAAAGGTGATTTTTTTTTTTTTTATAAACTATGTTGTTACACCTTTAATATTTATAAATTTATTTTATTTCATTATTTATATAATTCATATACATAAATTTATTTCATATATATCGAAATCTATTTAAAATTCAAATTCCCATAAGAAAATATTTCAAAAACATTCTGCTTCTAAAAAAAAATTTACGAAAAAAAAAAAAAAAATGCATTTTAAGAACCAAACTTGTTTTATCTTTTTTTTTTTTTTTTTTTTTTTTTCCCCTCTCTTCTTGTTTTTATCTTTTATCTTTTATTGTTTCATAACGTATTACATTCGCTATCTATGTCTGTGTGAATCCAAAAACGTGTTGTGACTTTGATTGCAGCAAACTTTATTTCAGGTTAAACGCATTTTTTACAATCCTCAAAGATAAGCAGAATCCCAGACAATCCGAGATTAACTTTGACAAAGATAAGAAGTCTTGCACATATAGTTTCAGTTTATGACATTGATAGTTCAGTTGGGTAGGGCTTTAGATAATTTTTAAAATAAAAACACATGTGTTTTATAGAAATTGAAAGCTGCTTTAAATACATTTTAACTTCTATATATTAAATGTGTGCAGGGTTTTTGCAAACCTGCCTCTAAAAGCTGAGCACAATTTTTTCAGTTTTTGCAAAATGGAATTGCCTGAAAATTGTGTATTAGTTTGTAACACTTAAGCATTTTTTAAACATGTTCTTATATTTTACACGGTGTAAAAAATAAGCATTGGCTCTATCAAACAGTAGATTTCCCTAGTCGAAAATTACACTATAAGAATTCGAAAATTTTAAGGTGTGAGATGAACGTTCCAAATAAAGTTTGAAGTATCTTTTTGTCCGACACGCATGTTGTAATCAATGTAAATTTGGAAATACTGGTTCATTACCAAATAGATGTTACACTAATCAGATTGATAAACAAATAACAAGTTACATTCCAGGCAAACAAGCAGGATTCTTACTACATTAAGAGCAGAAGCAAAATGGATAAAAATATGTAAACACATGAAATAGAAAAATAAAATTGAACTAAAAAATAAAATATAAATAATTGGGGGGGGGGACAACAAAAGAGGAGAAAAAAAATTACATAATAAACTTTGTATTTATTTAATGTGAAAATAAAAATAATAATAGTTAAAATAGAAAATAAAATTATTAAATTAAAGTAATAATTGTTATTGTCGTCTCGAATCCTTGCAGAATTGGCCGTTTTTTCTTTAATCCTATTTTTTTTTTTTTTTTTCATTGCTGTTCTCTCTTACCTAGTAATTAATTCATTTTTTTTTATCCTATACTTCCTTAATTTTTATAATTACTCTTATATCATAGAGCATTTTTTTCTCTAACTAAAAGTGAAAATTTGAAAAGTTTTATATTTTCTTCATATTATGAAGAGTTCTCTCTATTGTTTAATTATCTGCTTTTCTTCGTTTGATTTTGTTTCTAAAATCGAAGCCTAATGTCTCTCTTTTTCTTTTGTTAGGCCCTGAACCAGCTATGCACCGAATCCGACATGCGAGATATCATCACCAAGACGCAACAACATGTTGACATAGTTCAACAGGCCACCCACCGCATGTCCAGCAAAGCTGAGACCTATGGTGCCATACAGCAAGTAAGTCATTTGGAAATAATTCTGAAAGCCAATATTCTTGGCATTCTTACAGACAGAAAAAAAAATCATACTTACCAATCACGATGAAAATAACAACAAATTGTTCATCGTATATAATTTACGTATTTTCTAGTCGATCTCGACCGTGCAAAATGAAGCAAATTTTCGTCAATATGTACCCAATTCTAATTTGTTCAATTTTTCAATATCAATCGCGAATAAATGGCCAAGTGTTGGTTGTGAAAAATCAGCAATGCTCACAACATTGTGTTTTAAAGTGGATGTGAATAATCGGTAATTAAATGCCGCAAAATACACCACCCTGTACAAATCGCAGAAATTATGTCACAGTTAGCAGTGGTTCTAATTATACAAAATTTGCAGTCCCAGGTAGCACATAACGTTGTTGTAACGCTGCAAATAAGTCTGAACAGTGATAAATTAGTTTTAACAACGTTAAAACAACGTTATATGCTACTGGGGGTTTTTATAAATCGAATTTGATTAATGTACATATTTTTAATATAAAGTGTAATAATATTGATTATAATAATGTATAAGATAATTAACTCTACGTGGACAAAATACTAATTAAATTATCACACTGTGTTAAACATGCATTGTCACAATTAAAAGCTGTAGAATAGAGTGTCACTCGTAACCGATACAGTTGAACTTCTGTATAGTGAGGAATGAAGATCTGGAAGGACTTCTCTTGTTAAATCAATGTACTCATAAAAACCAGGTCTCTGGAGAAAAAAAAAAAAAAAATGTGTGTGCTTTACCGAAATACAAACTTCTATAGTGATACCTATAACGTAATTTAAAGAGTATTCTTATCAATTATATCAACTAGTAGATCTGCAGATCAGGAGCCTCAACGTCCTATTTACATCAGACATTATTCAATAGGTCATTTTTATTTATTCCTTACTATATAATCGTATATATTGATTCGATCGACTTGTTACCATAATCAAATACATTCCTGAGGGGGGCTGCCAAACCCCCCGCTGTGTCTCTACTTGCATATCTTATAAAGTGTTACGGAATTGTAAATAATTGCATTTATTTTTGTACCAATTCTTTCAAAGAGGTTTAGTAAAGTAATAAAATGCTAACTTTGTGCATTTCTAGTCGTTTTAGCGTTAAAATAGCCTATTTTTCCTTTAAAAACACTTAAAAATGCTCCAATAAGGGAATAAATGGATTTGGCGCCCATTTTCGGCGACTGTTTTCCTCCTTGGCGATTTTTTTTTGGCGACCTTGGCGAGAAAATCCTTATTAGGGATATACCAAATATGGAAGCTCTAATCTCATTATGAGATACGAGAATTTTCCAGAACAGTCTGTGTTCGACAGAAAAGTATAAAAGGAGCATTTTTTCGCCAAGACGGTCAGTCTCAGATCTGTGTCAGTTTCGTCAAATGCTTGCTTTGCTTTGAGCCTCTTTAGATGAGACTTTCTTTATGTGTTATTGCTAAACAGTTTGTACTGTTGATTTGCTGTTAACGGCTGTTGTTTAAGCTCTGTTTACTGGTTGAATTGAAGCTGATACTTGGTTTATAGACCTGTATTCTTCTGGAACTTCCCGTGAATACATCACTGAATTTTTGCAAGTTTTGCCTTTCATTCTCGGACAACTTACGGACCCCGAAGTACGCAACAATATGTATTCTGAATAAATTATTCTTGTCTTATTCCCTGAAATTCATAAATACCAAATTTCATAACTACCAAATTTCATACAAAAAAATTAGATAGCATATCGGAAATATTTTGCGTAACCTTTAAACTAATTTCCAATTATATGCCCACAATTATCAACAAGAAAACATATGCTTTTAAAATTCTAACAAAATTTCATTATATTTGATGGGGTGTAACCATGTTAAAATAAACTTTCAAGAAATATCGACTATAGACCGTAATAGTACGAAATTATTTTTTGTATCCCGGAAAAGTAGCCACAGTCATTATAAACGCCAATAATAAGAATAAACCTAATTAATTATAACTCATTAATTTTTCAAACTAATTTGACATCACTTGGATGATTACAGTACATATTCGAAATTATTTTGTGTGGTCCTGTAAATTATTTAGTCTATACATAACCTTTTTTAAGAGTAAACATAATTTTAAGCATCTTTATAATGTATGTTAATTTTATTAAGTTCAATTCAGCATAAACGCATTAAAGTGCGCGCTTAAATAAAAGTTTGTCCATAGGCTCTAATGCTACGAAATTCTTTTGCGTGTCTCTGTAAACAAACCATAAACATTGTATACACCAGTAAAAACTATTCAGCTTACTTTGCGTTTAAAATGAATAATTGTTCCAAATTTAACATCGTTTGGATGACAACGTGACATTGTCAGAACACTTTTGTAAGGTCCTGTACATTAATTAGAAAGCTTAAGAGCACATATTTTCTTCAAACAACATAAGTTTAAACATCTTACTCACGTACGCTAGTTTAATTTTCTTGATTGCAAAGTAAAGATGTTAAAATGCGTTTATACGCAATTCACGTCATACGCCGTAATGTGAAGTATTTTGGCGTGTCCCTGTATACAAGCCATAAGAAGTATAGACCTAAAAAAATAAATAGCTATTTCTATACCGAGCCTGAATATATGAGTCAATTTGCAAGTCAATCGGAGAATTTTTGCGGCCGCTATTGCGGTACATACAAATTCTTCCCATAGGCCGTAATGATAAAAAATACTTTGGCGTGTCCCTGTACACGAACTACAAATGGAATGCACACCCAAAACTATACAGCTAATTTCGTGAGGATCATGAACATGTGTACTAAATTTCAAGTCAATAGCGTGATATTTGCGGCCGCTATCGCACGACAGACAGACAGACAGACGGAACACGAAATTCTTTTGAGTCTCAACAGAGGGCCTCCACTGACGTTTCGGCAAAAATTGGAAGTCAATAGCTTGATTTTTGCAGTGGCTATCGCGGTACATACAGATTCTTCCCATAGGCCGTAATGATAGAAAAACTTTGGCATGTCCCTGTACACGAACTACAAATGGAATACACACCTAAAACTATACAGCTAATTCCGTTGGGCTCATGAAAATGTGTACCAAATTGCAAGTCAATAGCGTGATTTTTGTGGCCGCTATCGCGATACATACAAATTCCTCCCTTAGGCCGTAATGATAAGAAAAATTTTGGCGTGTCCCTGTATACGAACTACAAATGGAATACATACCAAAAACTATACAGCTGATTTCGTGGGACTCATGAACATGTGTACCAAATTTCAAGTCAATAGCGCAATTTTTGCGTCCACTACCGCGATACATACAAATTCCTCCTATAGGCCGTAATTATAAGAAAAACTTTGGCGTGTCCCTGTATACGAACTACAAATGGAATGCATACCAAAAACTATACAGCTGATTTCGTGGGGCTCATGAACATGTGTACCAAATTTCAAGTCAATAGCGCTATTTTTGCGGCCGCTATCGCGCGACAAACAGACAGACAGACAGACACAGCCCAAAACCGTTTTGAGTCTCAACAGAGGGCCTCCACTGACATTTCGGCAATTAGAAATTAATAGAGTTTATTTTTTAAGTAACCTTGTATATTGCCTACAGATTGTATATGCACCGCATAAATTTAGTAAATTAAAAAAAAAAAAAAAAAAAAGTCTTACAAACACAACTGAAAAAAGTATTTTCGACCATTTGTACTGATAGCCTGTGTCCCTTCATTTACATGGTAAGTTTTACACACACCTAGCTAAAAAAAAATCTTTAAAAAAAAAACTAGAAAAAATGCAGATAATGTGAAGGTATTTGGAACAATCACAGCTTAAATAATCTTCAAAAAAAACTATTAAAATTAAGAAAACTACAGAAAAACTACAGATATTTGGGACAATAATAAGTTTAAGGGCCCTCTTCACTCACCGCCGCCGGAAGCCGAACCTAATGTTATTCTATGGGAAATTTTTCTTTACAAATAACTTATTAATTAATACATATTTTTAAATTCTGTTTTCACATTCTGAAAATTCCCAGCTGTAAAATTGACGCACCTTTTCTAAAAAATTATTTTTTTAATTTTTTATATTTTATTTTGAAGCTGCAAAATACGAATTTTCAATATGTGAATTTTTTTCATTTTGCAATTTCAAAATAAAATATTAAAAATTAAAAAAATACATTTTTAAAAAAGGTCCGTCAATTTAACAGTTGGGAATTTTCTGAATGTGAAAACAGAATTTAAAAATATGAATTAGTTAATAAGTTATTTGTAAAGTTAATTACCCCATAGAATAACATTGGCTCGGGCTTCCGGCGACGGTGAGTGAAGAGGGCCGTTAAGGGGGAAAATGTTTATGGGGGGGGGAGTACCTGCCAATTTTTTGCTGTTCCAAATGCCTTCAGTTTCTCTTCATTTTTACAGTTTTTTTTTAAGACTTTTTAAAGCTGGGATTGTTTCAAATACCTTCACATTAACTGCATTTTTTCTTCATTTTTTATAGTTTTTTTTTTTTTTTTTTTTGAAGACTTTTTTTTAGCTGGGCAAGTTTCTTTTTACGCAGTAAATTATAAATTCAATTTACGCGTTTTTTTTTTTTTTTTTTTTTTTAATAACCACCGAACTCCCCCACTGACTGAGATACTCTACTTACGTGATTTTCATTCCTGTAAAACGAATCCACATGAAACGGATATTCCATGTATTTGAATTCTTTTATGTGACTCCCACACAATTTTTTTTTTTCTTAGGTTTGGTAAATTTCCTTTTGAATCTCAGTTAAAAAATTGTTTGTTTTGGAGAAAAAAAAAAAGCCAATTTACGATTTTGTAGCATAAATAAACCGGATGCTGAAACGCGTAAAAATATTTTAATACAAGATCTGATAAAAGAATAAATGTGCGCAGTGCGCTTAAAGAAGTATTCGCTTTAATAATTGCTAGAAATGCATTATTACGCATTTAAACAAATATTTCAAGAAGCAAAATTAATATAATTATCACTATTTAACTGTTAATTATATAAAATAATTGTGAAATTATATATATATGGGGGGGGGGGTGTAGGGTTATATCTTTATAATTAGCTACTTTCATTTTATGAAGTTTTATATTTTTCACTATTTAACTGAATTGTATTTACTGCTGATCAATCTAAATGTTGTTTTTCCATTTATCACTATGTTAACTAATTTAATCTTATCGTCTCTTATATTAATTTTGTATCGTATTTACTACTCTTAAATTAATGTGTAAATGAATGATGTTGGCAAATTATTGATGATACTTTTAAATATCTCAACTCGTTACAGATTTGCGAACTTTTCTATATGCCTCCAACTATCCCTTCACATCCTAAACACTGTAACAAAACTTAAAATAAATAAGGGTATTTGGTTTCATTGAAAATAATTAAGGGACAGATCTCTAAATGCAAAGTGAAAAATATATAGAAGTCATGCAGTTGAGGTGTTTAGAACAACAGTAAACACCGTGGTTGTTTTTCGCCCGAAATACAAAATTTCTGGTGTAAGCGTAACCACTTGTGATAAACCCAAAAGCTGAAGAAATAGAACAAATATGAAGTTATACTCAAAATCTACACATAAAACTCAGTTTTCTTACCAAAAATGGTGGAGTTTGCTTCACAAGTTCGGCAATGGCAAAACTTTCAATTTTGGAAAGGGTAATCTCTATCATAGAGTGGAAATATAGGCAACTTTTCAAACTTCTCAAACTATGATTGTTACACACTTGATTGGATTTCCTAAGACTAAATATAATAAAGAAAGGTTTCAACAAAAATTATGACTATTAGGTCCACATTCAACTTGATGTATAAGGCGAGGTTAAACATACCCTACTTCACCCTATATTAAATGTTCAAAGACTTTCTATAGGAAGTATAAGTTATTTGAAATGATGCTCGTTTTGGTGAAAATGGTCTACACACAAATGTATTAAACTAAAACACAAATGCATTAAACTAATGTTTACATGCCTTGTAAAATATTTTCTGTTCTTTTCTATTATGTACTATGTCTGTTTTGTTAAATTAATATAGGCCTTTGACACAAAATTAAAAAATGCCGAGGCCAGATATATTTTTTTTTTCTTTCGTAAAAAGTTTTAAAATATTCTATCCTTTAACACTTTGATAAAATGTATAACTTCTATTGAATGTAACAGAAGTTTACATATTTTATTTTAGCCTTACTAGCAGGATGAAAAAGTTTCCATTATAGTTTTAAATAAGTTATGTTAATAAAATTGAAAAGATATTCTTTTTATCTTTCTTTCTCTATGGGGAAAATAATGCGACGTCCGTTTTACGGTTTATAAAATAATGTGAAGAACGCGAACAACAGAAAAGTGTATTATACGAGACTGATATTAAATGCAACCCAAGGTTTTTCTCATTGTCAAGATATTGCGACATATCATTTCAAAATGTCAACGGCTGCCTTTTTTTTTTTTATTATTATTAACTTGCACATTTTGCGTGATCTTATATCTATATACAACCCATCATAATACGGCAGTTAACTGCGTGTCAGTGATGACCGTAATGTCCTCTTTAATAAACAAATATTGCGTAAATGATTAACTGCATTCCAAAACCGAGTTTATCTTTTTTTTTTTTTTTTTTTTTTTTTTTTCCCTTTAGACATTGGTGGTTTTACTTTTTTTTTTTTTTTTTTATTTATTCAATTTTTAAAATTTATTATTTTGTGAAATTTAACGTATAATTTTTATTGTTACATAACGCATATTGTTACGAATTTGTAAATAATAGTAGTTATGCTTATGTAATTTCATTCAAAGAGGCTTAGTTAGGTTATAAAATGTTAATTTTCTGCATTTCTAGCTTGTTTTGGCGTTAAAATAGCTCATTTTCCTTTTAGAAAACCGTTACTCGGAGCAGATACTGGTCTTGGTGCCAAATTTGGCGACCTTGGCGATAAAATCCTCACTATTGATATCTCAATTATCTAAGCTCAACTGAGTTATTTCGGAAGGTACTACTTGAAATTTCTGGATATCCCGTTCCCGCCGTCAGTTCCGTTTTAACGCCAAGCGGCCTGGTGTTGAGAGCTCCGTGGCTGGGTCTAGCTATTATCTGATTACAGCCTATTGCTCTCTGTTAATGCTATGGTACAATTTATGCTGTAATTTTTATGTTTTCAGCTGTTATATTTAAGCTGTGTTTTTCTGATAAAACTGAAGTTGATTCTTGGTTTACAGACTTATAATCTTCTGGAATATTCTGTAAATAAACTTTTAAGCCTCTGCAAGATTCGCATTCCATTCACAGACAGTTCACAAACCCCGAGTATACAACAATATTTTGTGAAATAAGTAAATCTAGACTTTAATACTGTGATGATAATATATGTTACTGGAACCCGTGGAACAACTATAGTATTTCCCCACAGCTGAATTTGGCGATTTATTTTTGGCGATTATGGCTAAATCATAAATCATATAGCATAAATGATAAAATCATAAGCTAAATTATAAATCATAAAATCATAAATCCAAAATAAATAGCATGCAGGCTGCCATATTATATCGCAAACAGTTCAGAACGACATCGTTATCGTTCAAATCGGTGCAAAAAAAAAAATCGCCAAATTCAGCTGTGGGGAAATACTATAGTTGTACCAAAATGTATAAAAACTGACTGCTGAGAATAGTGAATAGCACAAACAGTTACCGCCCAATGATCGAAATTTCGACCATTATTTTACAGTAAGCATTTAAATAATACAGGCATTCAAAATTTCCGTGTAAACAATGTTCTTCGTAATTACTTCAGGAAAATAAACTATCAGTATCTTTATTCACATGACGGTGCATACCCATATGAACTTCTGCATCTGTCTCTCAATCAGACCGATTAATATTTTTCTGGGCATTTCAATAGCAAAAAACACTGTCTATATCGAAAATATGCCAATAGATTGAAAAAAAAAATCGAAAATATATTTTCTTCTGTTGCTAGAAAGGTGATAAAATATAAAAGAATCATAAAAAATGAAACCATAGAATAATAATAAAGGAAGAAGGAGCGTACGTGTTTTGGTTTCGGTTTGTAAAATCCAGGAATGCCGGGTATAGGGTTGTAACAGTGCTTCCATCTGATTGGTTGGCGACTTGTTGGCAAGATTTTTGAATCGTCTCGTCTCTCTGTCAATCAGTCGAGGCAGCACCCACAACAAACAGCGATAAATGCACTGAGGATGGGTGCCCTACTTCAAAGTTGAGAAGAGCAAAAGTAGCTTTCGCTCAGTGATGCTAGATTGGGGATTTTGTCCCCATTTTGGGGATTTTTAAGGCTTCTGGGGACAATTTTGGGGACCAAATGTTTGTGGGGACTTTTTTTGGGGAATTCTAAAAATTTGGGGGACAAATCTGGGGAGTTCTTCAATTTTCTGTCATTGATGGCAACGTAATGATTTATCCCTACGACTAGAGACCATAGAATAATAATAAAAGGAAGAAGGAGCATAAGTGTTTCTACATAAGCTGTTGTGTTGGCACAACAAACAACTATAAATGCGCTGAGGATGGGTGCCCTACTTCAAGGTTGAGAGGAGCAAAAGTAGCTTTCGCTGGCATTTCACTAGAAGGGGTTTGTAAGCATTAAGAGTATTGGCATGCTCCTTCTTCCTTTATTATTATTCTATGCTAGAGACTTTCAATAGCTTTATTGTTATTTGGGGATTTTTTTCAAAAATTGCCTTCATTTGGGGAAAAATATGAGCTTAAATCATAGAAAAATCTGCTTGATTTTTTTTTTTTTTGGGGGGGGGGGGGATTTTATTTTTCCTTTTCAGTAGAAATCAAGTTGGGGATTTTTTTCGAAAAAACCCCCTGATTTGGGGAAATTTGAAGGCCTGTTTGGGGAAATAATTTTCGACCATCTTGCATCACTGCTTTCGCTGGCATTTCACTAGAAGGGGTTTGTAAGCATAAGAGTATTGGCGTGCTCCTTCGTCCTTTATTATTATTCTATGAATGAAACATACTTCTGTTGCCAAAAGACAAATGATAAGAGAACATTAGAATAATGCAAAGAGTGATTTTTCTATGCAACGTTATGTTTGAGATTTTAAAAAATAGAGAAAAATAAATACAGACAAGAAGCTTTACGTGTATAAAGGGGGGGGGATATATAAAAATAAATGTATTTTTGTCTGTTTTCTTAGCATATGTGAGAATATTTTTTTCCTGCGACGCACATCAACCATAACATTCGATTCTACTTTAACCCTCCTTACTACCATGGAGTCAAATATGACCCCAACGACAGTCTAACGTTTCACCATATACTTAATGCACTTAACCTAAAATTCTGAAAAAAAAATTGACATTGTTCGTTTAGTCACGATCTTTACAACAATTAACAATAACATAAATATATAAAAAAAAATTAGTGTTTTTTATCATTTATTCCACTGAATACCAATGGGATCAAAAATGACCCCAGTAACCTTTCGCAGAAATAAAATGAAATTCATAGTAAAATATCTATACATTTTTTAATAAATTTAAATTAAATAATTATTGATCCCATTCAAATCTGCTATTTGAAAAATTAATATTAAAATTTATTAAACGATCCATTTTTACACTATTACCTCTTTTTAACAAAGATGTGAAAAAGGCATAGTTTATCTTATAAAATACAACAATTTTAAAAATACAACATTCCTCGATTTCTTCCATAAATATATATATATATATAAATAATAAATCTTGGAAATTAGTAGAAATAAAACTTGAACTTTTTATTAAAAAAAAAAAAAAAAAAAAAAACATGAAACAGAGTATTTATAAACCAATGCGCAAATGCAGCAAAAGGAAATATAATACCAAAATAAAAAAACAAACTCATAATAGATGAAAAGTAATCCCAGAAGAAAGTCCCCATGTGTTTTGCGATTACTTTTCATTTATTATCAGTTTGTTTATATATATAAATTATATGAGTGTAAATAAAAAAAATACATTTGAGAATATTTTATGTTTGTAGGTCGAAAGCTAAATAGTAGTAATGCTATGACATTCCACTAAGAGATATTCATGAAAAATTAAAGCCGAAATCTGATGTCTTTAGCAACAGGCCCTACAAGTTGAATTATGAGGAATAGGATGTACTACACTATCCCCATTTCAGTATTTTATAAAACATAATACAGGGTGTTTATAAAGTCCCGGACCCATTTTGATGTTTAATAACTCATAAAATAATAAAGATAGATTAAAATTAATAACATAAATGGTTAGATAGACTCAAAAAGTTTCATGACCCTTGTCAATGAACTTCCACTTGTGCCCCCTTCGCACGGAGAATATCAAGTCGATAGTCAATTTCACGCCAGGTAGCGGCAAGCATGTCGGCTATTGCGGTTGTAATTCTGACTTTTAGGTCATCAATGTTCGACACTCTCCTCCTGTAAACATTGTCCTTTAGAAATCCCCAAAAAAGTTCAGCTGCGTTATATCAGGTGATCTGGGTGGCCAAGGAATTGGATCTCCTCGTCCAATCCATCTTCCTGGAAAATGGTCATTCAAAGAACTACGAACGATGGTACCCCAATGAGGTGGTGCACCATCTTGTTGCAAAAAGACATGTGGCTGAAGCTCTATACGAAGTTTTCCAACATGTCTAAGTATACGACTGATGAGACCATCTTTTCTGTAAAAAAGAAAGGCCCAATGACTCGGTCGTGCATTAGTCCACACCACGCATTAAAACATCACATACAAAAGTACTACATAGAACAAACACATCAAAAGTAAACATAACATTGCAATAGTTGCCAAAAACAAAAGAGAGAGAAATGCAATTAATAAGCAGACGATATTTAGAAAAGTACAGATATTTAGACTGGAAAATGAAATTATCTGAAATTAACCACACGCGCAGACGATATTTACAAAAGTAAAGATATTCAAACCTGAAAAGAAAATATATGAGTTATTCCATCAATAAATGCCATAAGTTTGTTTATATCTTCATTATTTTATGAGTTATTAAACATCAAAATGGGTCCGGGACTTTATAAACACCCTGTATATTGCAAGTTATAATAAAATGGTTAAATAAATTTTAAAAACTGTATGGAAATATTTGAAAGAATATTAAATGAGAAGAAATGCTGTATTTTCCTTTTTTTTTTTTTTTACTACTGATTCATGCTGCAATATATGGATAATATAATGAATAAATGCTTAGTTATGGAATGAAAATAAGTGTCGTATAATTTTCAACGTATATATGTCTAGAAACACATGCTCACGAATACTGCATTGCATACGCATACTTGCCAACCATCTCATTATGAACCGTACAATTGTTAGTACCCGCCTTTTTTTTTCACACCAATAATTTTTTAGAGTAATTTTAGTCTTATTTAATCGTAACAACATTTGGAGAGAATAACTCTAAAAATATAGTGGTGTGACAAAAGGGGCTTTTTTTCAGGGGGCGTTAACAGTTGTACGGTTATTAATGAGATGGTTGGCAAGTATGCATACGATTTGATGATTCTGATTTCCGACGTCAAAACAGATTTGATGATAAAATTTCATCATCTAGAAACACATTTTTGTCTTGGACTGGAAAGTTACAAGATGCATATGTTGCTTACTTTAATGAACAGTTAGTGTCATTTAGAGGGAGATGTTCATTTCGTCAATATATTCCGCCTGAACAAGAGAAATGTGGTTTAAAAATCTGGGCTGCTTGTAATATCAGTGTTTTGATATTTCTAATGTGTGAAATTATACATAAAAATGAAAAATGTACCTAAGAAAGAAAAACATTGGAATAAAGTGAATTTAGATATGGTGAAAAGAAATGAAAAGAATTGGAAGAAATATCATTGCAGATAACTGTTTTACAAATTTGTGTCTTGCAAAAAAAGTAGAAGGCAAAAGCTGATAATTTTGGGTAATTCAATTCCTTTAGAGTTAAACTAAGCGTTTATTACTGCTAAGGAAAGGGGAGAATATTTATTATTTTTTAGATTTCAAAAATCAATAACACTTGTATTTTATTGCACGCTTTATGTCTTTTTCTATGGAAAACGAAAACACTGAAAGATCATTAACAATTATAATAAATGAATACAACAGCGCGAAATCAGTGTCAAAATAATGCATATATGTTAAAAAATACCTAGACAGATTTCAATAACTATCTTTAATATAACATTCTGCATGTGAATGCCTTGAATAATATAGCTGTTTGATTATACAGTAAAGCACCGTTTATACGTCTTTCAAGGGACTGGCGTAAAAGGACGTATAAATGAAAAGACGTATAATCGAAATTTTAATAATAACACTTTGATTATTGCAAATTTAATGACAAACTTAAACAAAACTTATATGAAAATACTAATTAATAAAGTTTCTTAGTTAGTAAATGTAAATTATACTTTTTTAAGAAAGTATAATTGATTTTTTTTAAAAAAAAAAAAAAAAAAAAAAAAAAAAAAAAGGTTTATTATAAAAGGTAAGAAAAATCATACTATTAATGCATGACAGGGTACTAATTACAAATATCATATATTGAGTATTATGTTACATTTCTTAAGAAATATATGAACACATTTTGAATATTAATTATATATATTGCTTACCTTTAATAATAAGCAAACGATTTATGTCCATACAGATAGTTATTTAATAACATAAAAAAACCTTTAATATTCGTCTGATTTGCTGCTTGTCTATGAGTATTAAAAATTCTACTGTGTGTGAATTCAGTTGATTCTTTGATCAGTATTCTTCTATCTTTCCTGTATTCCTCCATTTAAGGTGCTTTCTAGGAAAAATCCATGTTATTTAGAATGAAAATAATGACAGGTCGTGAAATTTTGCGAATTTTAGTAAAGTGGAGAAGACATATAACCGATATTAGCGGCGTATAAACGAAAAATTTTTGCATTAAAATGAATAGGAATGAATCGGGACTTCATTAAAAGAACATGTAAATGTAAAAGACGTATGAACGAGAGACGTATAAAACAGTGCTTTGCTGTATTTAAATTTTAATTAGAAACAAAAATGCATTTATAAAAGACGGTTATTTCTTTTGGAGCTAGGTAAATATTTATTTCGGAAATCCTGAGAAACGTTTCGCTGTGGCAGACAAGGCATTCATTCTAGTGGGATTTCTTAAAACAAAAAATGTGGGAAAAGCATTAGATAGAAAATGTTATGCTATTTGCGTTGGAAATGTTTAGTTTTTGTTTGCAGAATTCATTCCAATATTTCTACACTTTGTCAATAATGTGTATAACGTCTAATTTATTATCATTCAAATAATAGTTTTAGAGTCTAAAACACTAATAAATGACGTGTGATATATGTAATTTATTCAATTGTATTTCTTATATTTCAAATTTTAATACATTCCAATATATTCAGTGAAAGAAAACAAGAGTCGTATGTAGTTACAATATAAATTTCAATTTAAAAAATAATTTGTGTTATAAATCCCACATATAGGTGTGCAAGAAATGTTATTCATATAATATATTATATTTTTGTATTTTTGTCCATAATATTATGAACATAAATAAAACAAAAAATAAGATGAGACTATACAAAGTTCCGAAAAGCAGCTTTCGTATAATTAATTTTCCATATCTAAAACACTCTTTAAAAACATAAATATATCATTTTTCTTATTTAGAATGATTGAATTACCTGTTTATAGCGCTTTTAACATAAGTCTATATAAACAGCGTAAAATAGTATTGGGGTCAAATTTGACCCCATTGGTATTTAGTGTAACAAAAAAATTCTGGTAACAAGAGGATTAAAGCCCCTTCTCTTAGGCTAAAGCCCCTTCTCATAGGCTAAAAGTGCTATAAAATTGGCTAAAAGCGTGCGATAAATTTCATGATTGCGTACTAATATATGTATGGGACAATGTAGGCTATTGATCTGTAAATCCATTGATCTGATATACGACGTTTTAAAATAATATATTTGTCTAAAGTTTATGTACAGATGATCTTTTGATATCAGCGCTTGGCAAATAAAAAGAAGTCTTAAACAATTATTTTAACAATGTTAAAAAAGTATTATTATTTAATAAAAGATTTGTATGATGATAGAAAATCATATTTTGGAGAAGCCTAAAATAATTAAGGCATACCATTATAATCAAAACAATTTGGTACATTTGCATATGGATAAAACTCCGACTTTCACTTTTGAGGTAATGAATATTTAACAAAGAGTATTAAATTTATATTCAATATATTTGCAATAAGTAAATCAAACTTATGTTTGGTAGAAATTCAAACTGGAATGAGATATCAAGCGATGCTTGACGAATAAGAGTTGCCCATACCCATACGACCTAATTTGCATACCAATTTACTCACTTTTGAACTCCGCTGTTTAGTTAAATAAACAAACTTTGAAGTCATTAATGGAAGTTTAAAAGGATGATATTCTGACTTTCTCAACTTTCAATGATAATTTCTCATTTTCATTTCTATTTAAAAATAAAATAATTATTCGAATATACTGTCATTTTTACTTTATTTTCACGAGAAAAAATATAGAATTTGGAAAATGTTTCGATTCTAAGCTTCTCCTGAATATTTTTTGAATGTCATTAATATGATTTGATTACTTAAAAAAAAAAAAAAAAAAACTGTCTGCCTATGTGTAGCATAAGTTTTGTGTGTGCTGTAATTTCAATGAGAAATTATACGCAATAAAAATTAGTATAAATTGTCTGACAGATAGTTGCTATCTTGAAGTTGTAGCACTGTGCTTGATAGCTGTATCTTGCCCTCTAAAGTATGGCTCTCTAAACTGCTATTTCAATTTCCCACACACACAGCCACTTCCGACCCGAAACATTTTTACCTTAAAACATTACATTCTTCTGTTTTTGCAAACTGAAAGAAAAATATAGACTATAACCGACATTTGTTGATTGAAATTTGTACTTTACATTTTCTGCTAATTAGCTCGATCGTTCATTTCCTGATTTTATTACATACGACTGTTCTGGATGCAAAAATGTAAGTGGTTGTCGTGGATGTCTAACCATAGCCTCCTTAACTAGATGCCTGTCGCGTAGCTCGGAAACATCGCAACCATTGAAGCAGTAGACAGCGCCACCTGGTACAGATTGCTCAATTTTTTTATTTAACTGCCACCAATAACTTTAAGAAGTGATGTATGATTTATATAATATCGACGTTTCTTCTATTTAATTTGCTTTTTATCTATATCATATCCCTCTTTTAAAATTTTTTGGTGGCCGTTGAATAAAAAATCTCGCAATCTGCAGAAGGTGGCGCTGTCTACCGTTTCAACTGTTGCCACGTTTTCGAGCAACGCGACAGGCATCTAGTTTAGTAGGAGGCTATGGTCTAACCCGCACGATCGTACGGCCTGGGTCGGAAAGGGTTAAATCCATTAGACATCTAAATTATATCCAATAATCCATAAAAGGTGCATCATAAAAATATCCTTTAAAAGTCCTGGATATTCTGAACTAATTATAGATGTCTATTAATTGTTTAAATGTAGATGAAATTTAGACGTGCCCTTTTTAATGTCTAATAGATGTAATATGTAACAATATTTAGATATTTTCAATATCTATTAAATTTACAAGTCTAATTATTGGAGATTTGGAGATTTATCGGATATGTAACAGACATCTAATGGATGTAAAAAAGAATGACATTTTTTTATGCTAATAGAAATCTGTAGGATGTTTATAGAAGTTTAATGGATCATTTTTTTAAACTTTTATACATGTCTTTTGGATGTAAGTGGATGTGTGGGTTCAGTGATAACACTCAAAAACATTTCTGCTACGTTACAATTCACACGATTGTGTGGTAGATGCGTCGTCTATGGAATGAAATCATATGTAATTTTATATGTAGAGAATATTCAAGAAATTGCCAGATATGAGGATTTACATTCGTGCTAAAATTAGCTACCTTATCACCTTAGTTGTGCAAACAAATCTGTATAAAAAAGTGATAATTTATGAGCCTGGTTCAAGGTTAGTCTTATAATCTCTCATGAATATATCACACTTTTTTATCAGGTAAGTTTTATTTCTTCACTGAAGACTACCTTTTTTCATCTTGAAAAATTACTTTTTAAAATTTATCCGAATCTTTAAATATTTTCCGTGTGGCGAATTAGGTTATATATTTGTTCCTCTTTCATTTTATATTTCAGTATGAAATGAAGAATTTTTGCGTAATTTTACAAACATTATCTCCCCTCCCCCCCCCCCTTTTTTTTTTTTTTTTCCAGATGTTTTATAACTTTATATTGAACATCTGTTCGGTTGTCTATAGCTCTGCAGTATTAAGAATTTTTGCGTTGCTTTAAACTAAATTTTGGCATTACTGTTTCTATAATCATAACCATAAGTTGTTAAAATATTTTACTTATTTCGGTACTTTACGTGAGGATTGAGTACGTTTGGTAAAAGTGTATTCTGAATAAACCAAAAATATTCGTTTATAATTACCGATTTCAAACAGTTGTTCTAAACATATATAAGGTAAAGACACCAGTGTTCGCCACTCTTAAAGTCTGCACCAGTATTTGCCACCCTCACAAAAGACAGGTTAAAATAACCGTTAATTAACATCTATTAATTTGAATCCAATAAAATCTCCGATTCGAGATAATCTAGCGCGGTCGGATATAAATTCATAGATGTTATTAAACGCTCATTTTAACATGTCTTTTGTGAGGGTGGCGAACACTAGTGTCTTTACCTTAAAGTTCTTGAACTGCAGCATTTTTCTTTTCTACTTTCTCTTTTACTCTTTCACATTCGCTCTGAAAGATGCGTATTCCAAAGTACTAATACTGATTTGGGGTACTAACCACCTAATTAAAACTTTATATTTATGAGACTTTACGAATAGTAATGCTAACTACTTTTTCCATATTTCTCACTAAATTTGCGCTGCTATAAGGCAGTTTTTTTTTTTTTTTTCCGGTGCTATGACTTTGTTTCTACTAGCTTATTATGCGAAATTATGCTAATTGAATTTCAGTTTTTATAACTTAAAAAGTAATTATGAAGCTACATTTGTAACGATTTTCTTTATTATATTTTCTCTATATCTCAGCATTTGTTGTATGAAATCATGCAAATTTTATACGTAAATTTGGTAATATAAAATACTGGGCTTTTCAATTTTTGTTTGGACTGGTCAAAAGGAAAGCTGCGGTTCTATATTTTTCTTATGATCACGACAGCTGTTTATAAAATTCTAATAGATTAGAATAAAGGAAATTTACTTGCTATTGATAACAACAAGACTGTGCTGCTAAAATAATAATAATGATTTATTTTAATAGGTATAGCTTACTATTTTTTTAATATATCACTTTTGAAATATACAAAGGAAATATATATATAATCAAATTTCTCAAAAATGTATAAAAATGGGTTCAAAAAATATCGAATGATGGCGCAATTGGTGGTATTCAACGGAAGCTGTTATAAATTTCAACATATAACTATACCGTAATCCCATCATGTGCTATCATCAAGGAATGAACCGTGATATTAAGTTTCAGCGTATTTACCATTTAAAAAAATGAAGAAATATGATAGGAAAAGTTTATTTACGTAAACGATTAAACCGCCATTATAACTTTTTTCAAATAGAATCAGATGGACCAGTGTAACCACGAGATAAGTATATAACCTCGTCTTGTAAGTAACTCAAATGGTAAGCTTACTTTGGACCTAATATAGGCATCCTATCTGTTTCTTTGAACTTTTATTTGTTATATATAACCTTAGGAAACAAAATAAAACATGAAACAGTTACAGTTTTAGAAGATTGAAAAATCGCTTACATTTTCCTCTCTGAGGGAGTTTCTATGTAGTTGTAAAGACAACTTCACAATTTTTCTCTATATATTAAAAAAAAAAAGTTACTGCCGCTGGCGTCAAATTTTTTTGTCTGCGACAGCATCTTCTCTCGGAGGGCAGGGTCCTTCGCGTCATGAGAGGTATCAATGTGTTCCGAATACTTCAAGGAAGACATTTCAGCTGCTTAGAAATTTCTATCATTTGGTAGGTTGGGTTTAACGTCGCACCAGTACTGCGCTATGGGTAATTGGCGACAGTCAGGGACGCACCCCCTAGGGATGTTCCGAAGACATGCCATCACAATTTTGATCCTCCATGGAGGGGATGGCTCCTCCGCTTTGGTGATCTCCAGAGGTATAGTTTTGATGGGAACATGGAGGACTTTGCGGCCACGGCGGATTTTATGTGCATCAGCCACCATTAGTGTACACGACGGTCTTTGGTCGTCTCAAGTACCCAACCGGCAATCTTTCAATTATGAGCTCGGCGCTTTACCGACTGGGATACCGTGGCCTGGATCCATGGTTGTAAAAAAGAAATAAAAAGGATCATATACTAAAGCTCTAATGCAAAATGGGTCTAGATATTACTAATTTCTATTTAAAAAAAAATGATTTTCGGCATAATTTTCATAAAAATATAAATAAAAGTAAATAATGTGGTATTAAGTAAAGTGAGTCGGGGGTTGGTGAGCGGAGCGAGCAGGGAGCACAGCCCCCTAGTGGTAAAAAAAAAAAAAAAAAAAAAAAAAAAAACTACATTTTTATATTGATTTTGAATATAACTTCAGATTTCTTCTTCTTCTTCTTTTTTTTTTTTTTTTTTTTTTTTTTATCACTCGTGGTTACACTCACGCCAGGAATTTTGTATGTCGAAAAATTTAACTATAGTGTTTTACACTTGTCTCAAGCACCTACACTGCATCATTTTTATTGTTTACTTTGCTTTTTCAGTTCTGCCTCTTAATTTTCAATGAAACTTAATATTTTGATTTTTTGTTGTTGTTATTTATTTGTTTGTTTGTTCGTTTTTAGGTGTTGATGGAGTGTTAAAAAGCTTGAGATAAAGTGCTTGTTGGAAGCATACGGAAAAGCTTGCAACTCTGTAACGAGTTGAGTACTTTAAAAAATAAAAAAAAGGTTCAGATTCATGAAGGTTTTCGTTATCGGAAAATTCTATTTACATATATCTTAATGTAATATATATTGGCATAGTGGGCCGAGATTACGCTTGCCCCAAACAAGTAAAATCACGAAACACAAACCTTTCATATATATATTTCTTCTTTTCGCAGTATATATTTAAATTATGTAAAGCTCTTTTTTTTTCAAAGCCAATTAGTTTTAATTTATGCAAAAAAATTTCAGAATTATAAGTGTAATAGAAACTGGGCTAAATGAGGCGAAAATCGAACTATGTCAAAACATTGTTACTGTTACCTCACTTCATACTAATATAAGGTTTTTCTTGAGATATCAGACAGGCCATCCTGGTAACAAGCTATTAATGTATTACTAAAAGTAATAATAATTTAGAATATTAAAATTAATTTACACAAAAGAAGTTCTGTTAAATTTATAGAAGAAATATCATTTACCGTACGCTACTTATTTTAAAGGATTCACTTGTATCTCTCTTCATTTAATTAAAAAAAAAAAAAAAAAAAAAAAAAAAAACTCTTTTATTTATTTATTTATTTGTTTTACAGGAAGAAAGGCTGAATTGTGCGTTCGAGACTATGTTGAACTATGTGGAGCATTTAAAACTCCTGTACGATAAAGAACATATAGAACTAGAGGAATACCGTCGTCTCCTTGCAGAACACAACTTACTTCCAGGCGAGAAAGGGTCCCTTGACGGCGACGATACCAAGAAAGCTCTACCTGCCAGGTCACATTCGCTTTCCAGTTCCTCAAAACCCGTGAGTGCTTAACTATTGTTCTTAATGGAATCTCAGCTGTTACTTATGTTATTTTAATTGTAGAATTTTAATACCGTGATTGCGAGCGTCATTTAAAATGTTAGTTGTATTTGTAGGGAAGATAAGAACTAACTGTTATTAATCCCTTTACGCACCTGACGTACTTCCTTATGTTATTGAAGGCCGCTTCACTCACCGTCACCGGAAGCCGAAGCTAATGTTATTCTGTGGGAAATTTTTCTTTATAACTTATTAACTAATACATATCTTTAAATTCTGTTTTCACATTCTGAAAATTCCCAGCTGTTAAATGGACGGACCTTTAAAAAAAAATTATTTTTTCTGTATATTTTATAAAAAAAATTTTGAAGCGGCAAAATACGAATTTTCAATATGTGAAATTTTTTCATTTTGCAATTTCAAAATAAAATATTAAAAATAAAAAATAAATACATTTTTAAAGAAAGGTCCGTCAATTTAACAGTTGGGAATTTTCTGAATGTGAAAACAGAATTTAAAAATATGTATTAGTTAATAAGTTATTTGTAAAGAAAAATTTCCCAAAATTTCCACATTGGCTCGTGTTTCCGGCGACGGTAAGTGAAGAGGGCCGTTAACTTTTACATTTGGAACAGGGTTGACAGATTAATACAACTTTAGTTTTGTGCGCACAATTTTTCCATTAAAACTGTCGTTTTATGTATACTATATGTAATTTTTTTTTTTTTTTTTTTTTTTTATGTGATTAAACCAATAGAGTAATACTCTACATTAATGATACTAAAAAATAAAATTGTAGTATTCACCTGACAACCGAGATTTGCAAAAACAGGATGTATATGTATATCCTCTAATTATTCAAGGATACAGTCTTTTGATGTTCATTTTTATTTATTTTTTGCGTTTTTCATTTTCCATTATCGAATACAGAAAAAAAGATTTTAGAAACAAAATTTACGGGCACATACAGCTAACACTTTGATAGCTTCTTCGATTTCTTACAAATGTTTTAAGAAAAAGAAACACTATGAATATTTTCGAAAGAAAAAAAAAATTAGCTACAGTTGAATAGACAAAAAAAGAATTAAAAATGTATTTCATGGGAAAAAATATTTCTCTTAAACTTTGTTTTTTAAGAATCAAATATAACCTTTCGCTGCTGTTAACGAAATTTTTTATACATAAAATAAATAAAATTTTAATGCAATCTTAGCTAAGGATTTTTTTATCTAAAAATTCAATGTATATATTTTTGAAGACAAATAAACTTGAGAAGTGATATTAATTTTTTCGAATAGGTAGTCAGTACTTTTTTTTTTTTTTTTTTTTTTTTTTAAGTAACCTAATAAGAAATATCATTACTTGTTCATGTATTTAAACGAGATTTTTTTTCTTTTTTTTTTATGAATACGAGTTTCTTAAAAGAAAAAAGCAATCTGCATATTTTTACTTTTAGAAAACTTAAGCGTTATATACAGAGATGAACATAAGATGAGTAACTTTTTAAAAGAATTTAAAAAAAAAAGGGGGGGGGAAGACTTCTTTAAACAGAAAAATAAATAAAATGGTGCATTAAAATATAAATTATGTTAAACTTACAGACTGTGCATATCTACTTTATTTTGTTTTCCTTTACTTTAAATAAAGGTTTGTTTTTGCAAAACTTCTTAACAAGTAAGAATTAATAAAAAATTTTGAAAATATTTTTGACTTACCACAAACAATGAAAAAAAAAACTTTAATTTTTGAATTATAAATTTGTTTTATTTAAAAAATAAATAAATGAAATTTTAAAAGATTTTAGTTGAAAGTGTTCATTTCAGCAGAATTTCTCTGTTACGATCCGAGAATTTTATATATATTTTTTTTACATTGTTAATGTATGGAAACGTAAGAGCGAGATTCTGGTGCATTAAATTTTAAGCATTGTTATACATTTTTAACAAAAGAAGAAAAAGTAAGAAATTTCTTGTGTCGCTCTTGCTTATAAAATATGCATAGGGTGAATTCTTGTACATTTCTTGTGCTTTATTTTGTCTATGCTAATTTTCTATCTTTTTCTACCGCTTTAAAACTATGCCTTTTTTTCTGATTATTAACAAAGCAATAACAAATGGTGGTGGTTGTCGTTAATACATTTATCTAACACAGCTGCTATCGAAATCAATTTGTCCTCTACTAACACAGAAGAATTAGGAAGTTCTTAATTAAGGTAAGTTGCTTCCTTTTTCTCTGCATGCATTAACATATTTGATATTTGTGATTGAGTGAAAAAAATATTTTTTTTCTTTTCATGCTGTTTTATTTTATTTTGATAATGTTACTACAAAAATTTTATTTAAATTACATCAAACTACATTCACAATATATTTATCTGGTGTTTTATTAAAAATGATAAGAAATGACCACTTTTGCCATTTTTATGTATGCATTTCTTTTTTAGGAATAATCATAAGTATAAGGTTCATATAACTTAACGGCCCTCTTCACTTATCGTCGCCGGAAGCCCGAGCCAATGTTATTTTATGGGGAAATGTTCTTTATAAATAACTTATTAACTAATACATATTTTTAAATTCTGTTTTCACACTCAGAAAATTCCCAACTGTTAAATTGACGGACCTTTTTTAAAAATGTATCTGTTTAATTTTTAATATTTTATTTTGAAATTGCAAACTGAAAAAAAATCCCATACTGAAAATTCGTATTTTGCAGCTTCAAAATGAAATATAAACAATTAAAAAAATATTTAAAAAAAAAAAAAAAAAAAAAGGTCCGTCAATTTAACAGCTGGGAATTTTCAGAATGTGAAAACAGAATTTAAAAATATGTGTTAGTTAATAAGTTATTTGTAAAGAAAAATTTCCCCGTAGAATAACATTAGTTTCGGCTTCCGGCGGCGGTGAGTGAAGCGAGCCCTTAACTGATTCACCGCTGCCATTTAATTTCCCCTTAATGAAAATGTATTCGAAGACACATTAGAGATATTCATGTTTTTTAACATGGCAACACTTGTATCTTGTATGAATTTAGTTACTAATTCTCATTTACGGAAGAAAATAGAGATAGATTTTAGTCTAATTAGAGTACAGTAAATTGAAAACTATACTGACTCTCATCTCTTATTGTTTTAAATTACAATTCTTTATTGAAAAATGTTTGTTAATATTCAGTCATGTTTTCGGTTTGTTTTTCTTTCATGTACATGTATAGAGACTGAATTTTTAAAAATTATTTCATTTTAATACAATTGTAGAGAAACTTATCTTTTCATGAATGAAATAATAATAATTATAATATTAGGTCCCGAAATTTCAACTCGGATTACACTCGCCGAAAAAAAAGTTTTACGCGCCACAAAATAGGGTTGTCATTATTTATTTATTTATTTTTTTTACACATTTTGGATTTTATATTTTTCCAAACTATTTGAAAGGCTTTTACAAATATGACTAAAATTATATATATTTAAAGTGTGTCGTACATCATCATGTTTCATAATCATCAATAATTAAAAATCATTATAATGTTTTGTATTTGAGATTTGAAAACGATTAAAATATCTAATAACATAAATGCAAAGAGTCACTAATGAAGAAAAAAAGAAAAAAAAAAAAAAATCTTTGTCATACAATATCCCGTGAAAATCTTTTTATTATGAGAGATTAAGCTTCCTTGTTCATCTATTTACTTACTTAACTTTTATATTAGAAATGTCTTTTTCGTCCATTTTATTTTTGTAATCAGACGGAATGTCGATATGTATAACTCGTTCATTGTTGTCATTTGAAATAGTCATTTCGGAATAACTTTTTCGATAAAATCTTTGCTTACAAATCTGTACAAGTGCAAACCATTGGCGTTTCAGTAAAAAAAACTGAAAAATATGACCTGTTCTTTTTATAAAAAGAATGTTTTCTGTCACCGTATCGTGTAAGAATTCTATCTATAACAAGACCAAATTTTTACTCCCCACAGTAAAAATTCCACTCGCCAATGGCGAGCGGAAATTTCGCGCCCTGATAATAATATGGACAAAATTTTAATATGATATTTTCACTACCATTTTCCAAAGATAAAGTTAATATTTATGGTTAAGTGTTCAAAGACATCGTCATCTGAGATGACCAAAAATTTAAAATTGATGTTGAAATCTGCGTCTGTACAAAATTGATCAATATCATTAGTGCAGTGTGTGATCTGCAATTTTTGTTTAGTGAATTTAATTAGGCATGACTCAAATGAATCGTGAATAAGTAAATGTGATATCTTTATAAATCATGAAAATAATTTAATGTTATAATTACATATGAAAATAAAGAAATAGATTTGTAAATGAAAATGTTGATTAGTTTTTGGCCATACTCAGTGACATTTGTAATATTTGCGGCTAAACGAGGATAAATTTAATAGTTTTTAAATTAAAAAGAATTATTTTCATTTATTCTTAAATTATTCTATCTAGTTATTCTTATTTGTATTTGTTTTCATATTTCAGTATATCAATCAATTATTCTCTGCATTCTTAAAGTATTTCAGCATAAAATTATGTTTATTTAATTATACGGTATTCGCGATATCTATTTAATTTCGTATTTATTTCTAAATTGGTGTATAATGTAAAGTTGTTTTCATTAGATAAAATATGTCATAAAATATTTCAAATATTTATTTATACTTGTATTTGTTTTTATATTTAACAATAATGTTAAATTTATTCTACCTTTTTTGTTAAACTGTCCCATATATTTATTTGTTTATTTTTAATTTTTAAATATAGCGTTTTATAATATATATTTTTATTTATTCATGAAATATTCGATCTATTTTGTTACGAGTCAGGGGCGCCATTTCGAACTAATTATATAAATAAAATTATACTTTTAAAAAATTAAAGAACACGCTTTTATTGAAATGTGAACTAAAAAGCAAAAAATATCTATCTTTATAGTATTAAAATGCAGGGTAAGAAAAAATTGCACCATATAACAGGGTGATTATAAAATAATTTAGAATTAAACTAAAACCATTTTAAAAAAATCTTCCCTGACTGGGCTCAAACGTTAGACCTTTAGGTTCGTAGCCCGGAGCTTTACCTCACAGCCACAGCGTTCACGTAGGGAGTCTTTTTTTACAATATAGATTTTTTGTTTGCTCCCAGAGTGGTTACAAACATACGTACAAATATACATACAGGTGAAGCTAATAAAAGCGTGTTAATGATAGATCGCATGCTGCATGAATAATTAAAATTGTTTTATTTCATGAGGCTTGTTTCATTCAATTTGAAATAAAAACATTGCGACAATTCTATAAGTTACTTGGGAAAAAATCATTACAGAAATTAAACAACTCTAGGGTAAAAATCCGAATTCGGGAAGATGCATAGAAATCGATCTAACAGATGCAGGCTGTCATCGCCGGGTAAATTCATTTTCTCTCATAATTTGCTCTTCGCCAGGTGGGAACATCAGAGAAAAAACAAATTATATTGACAATTGCTATGAAACACGCGGAGATTCATCTTCAAAGAGTCGATAAAAGTTGTCATCGTAATATGAAAAACTATAGGTTTGTAAAGAATTTAGTTCCTGTCTGCCAAAACTGGATTACACTCGTCGACTTATCTAATCATTCAAGTTCTTTATGTTCTCCTAAAGACGCTTAATTCTATAGTGATAAGTATAAAGGATTTAAGTCCAAAAATGTCGATTTTGAGTTAAGTACATAGTCAGACTCAGAAAAAAATTCTCTATCAATTGGTATAAAGGATTTAAATCCATGCCATTTAGTCTTTGAGAAAATCCATTGGTAAAAAAAGACTCAAATCAGATATTTAACATTAATCTTTGGTATAAAATGTTTAATTCAATTTTTTCCCTTTATTAAATGAAGATTGACAATCACTGAATGGTATAAAGGGTATAAATCAGCATTATCCATTTTTCCTAATCGATTCTTCTGATTAGTTTTCAGTTAGTTTAACTTTATTTTTCGTCTCCTGAAAAATCAAGAATATGGACTTAAATCCTTTATACTTATCAGTACAGAATTATGGATTAGGATCACTTAGAAAGACACTAATTGAGGGCATATTGCACCCTTATACTTAATCTCTTAAATTACAATTTCTCTGTAAATCCGAATGTATGTTTTAACTATCAAATTTAAACATTTCCGTGTTGTTGTTCAGTTGATTGTATTTCTGATGAATTTCAAATAATTCATTTAAACCCTTTTAACTTCATTTCTTTTGAATTTTTGTTTTTCAGGAATTTCTTCGGCGTGGCAGCTTGGGAGCGTTTATCCGTTTTCCTCATTCTGAAGCAACCCATAAAGTGGTCAGCCGGGAGAACAGCAGCACAAGCTTGTCTTCGTCACCCGTCTCAAATACCAGTGCGATATGGCAGAAATTGGTACTGATCTCCAGTTTCAAAATTGTTCTGTGAACAAGCTGATTTCATAAATCAGAAACACCTTTTTATGGAGACAAGGTTTTTTTTGGAATTTCGATTTCTTACAAAGAAAAAGAAAAAAATAAAAATCCATAAATAAAGTTGACAGTTACAGGTTGGAGAGTAATTAATTTCTCTGTTCGGCTATAGAATAAAACACTTTCGACGAACGTATATTGTGTTCCATCTGATAAAGGAATATTTAATAATTATCTAAATATAATATTTAATAATAATATATGTAGTATAATAATAATAATATATAATATAAATGATAATATTTAATAATAATAATATTTAATAATTATCTATTAATAATTACAGAAACTATAGTCATGTTTACTGAAGTTTTTATAGAGAATTTTTTAGTTGAAAATTTTTCTAGCTCTTACTTAGACTGCGTTACCTCTATTATAAAAATTTGCTGAACACATTAAAAATTTCAAAATCTCTTCAAAAATTCTAAAAGTAAATAAAAATGAAGATACATGAAAATATAATATGTTTCGAAAAAACGATTCTTTTAAAGAAAATTTCGTTGCATGTAGTCCCCAGTGTTTCTCGTAAACGTTTCCAATGAATGTACTTTTTCATTAAACAGTTTCAGATATCAAAATCCTCGCACAAATCTTTATTTATTTATTTTATTTACTTTTCTTCAAATATAAATTATTTTTATTTTTTTACATATGAAAGGAATTTTAAGTTGTATTACGATAATTAATTCGTAAGTTTTGTAATTAGATATTTCTGACTTGAGATTAATTCCTACTTTTCTAAAACTGGTAATTAAAACTTAAGTTTCAAAAATGAAAAAAAAATTAATTTTTGAAAAATTGGTAGTAAGTCTTCCATTTCAAAATACAGCCGAGATAAATCGTAAAAATAAACGATGAAATGCTTAAAATGTCTATCATTTTAGCACATTTATTCTCACAGGGAAATTATTTGAATAGATAGATAAATATTGTTTTATTTCATATAGGTTCTATAATAATATTACTATCTCGTTTTGCTTCGTTTTAACAAAGAATTTAGTAGTATTCAGTACGATATATAATGCTACACAGAAAACAAATTTTAATTTAAAGAAAAAAACAATAAATAAATAAATAAAATAAAAATTTATTTTACAGCAAAAAAGGGGTTTTTTTCAGGAGGGTGGGGGGGGGGGGGATAACTGTGAAACAATGTATTTCATTGATCTTACCAGTTTCGAAGGCAATTTGAAAAAAAAAAAAAAAAAAAGTAAATTCGACACATATGTAACCTTGATGCTTGAAGGAGTTGAAAATAGTTTTTATACATATTTAAGAAAGAAAGAAAAAAAAGATCCAATATCGCCTTTTTCCTTTAAAACAAATCTAATAGTGTCACTAGAAACATCCAAACAAAATTTGATTTTTCTCTATTTTCATTAAAAATTATGTTTGATTTTTCTGGTAAGATTAAAACGAAATCTTTTTTAATAAAATGCTTAAACAAGTTCTATCACTTTTTATATTCTCGATATTGGGCTTATTTATTTTTTAACAAAATAACTGGAGGAGGTGCAGATATCTTTCACCATGATTTATAATGTTTGTATTGCATTTAACTTATATACATTATTATTATTTTATGTTATTTTTTTCAGCATTCGGTCACTTGTTTGTATACCACCACTGTTTACATTGCTTTGTTCTCTATATACTTAACTGTTTAAGTGCATACAATCGTGCATGCTTTATCTCCTTGTCTGTAATTTAACTGTTAAGTGAAACTCTGTCTTTATTTTGCATGCTAGCATGTCTGGAAATCTCTGAGTAAAATACTCGATAATTAAAAGATGCCACAGGTATGTAACCATTGGATGATACCAAAATTTCAAATATTTGGTGTATTTCTTGTGTAGAATCACGAAATTGTAGTAATACATATTATGATGCTTTAAAAAATATTTTTTTTAATGTAAATAAATGTTGATGTAATTCAAAAGATTAAGAATCATAAAAAGTCATAAATTTAATGTTTATTGATATATTATGTGAAAAATGAAACTTAATGTTAGTCGGTATTCATAAATTCAGACTATCGGAAAATAACAGTATTTCAATAAAATCTGCAACAGTGAATATGAAAGAAATATATGCATTGTAAAAAAAAAAAAAAAAGTTTTTCTTATAATTAAATTTATGATAATGATAATAAAAAAGCACCACAGAATTGGCGTTTTTAAAGTAATAATTAAAAAACTTTGAATAAATACTCTAAAATGCAATAAACTCGCAACAGTTGTTTCGGGTCGAAAGAATACACGACACTTCGTCAGGCGAACAAAGTAAGCACGAGTGCTGCGTTGGTACTAAGCATTGGTCAAAGCGTTGCCGCTTTGACTGCAGCACTCGTGCCTACTTTGTTCACCTGACGAAGGATCGTGTGTTCTTTCGACCCGAAATAATTGTTGCGAGTTTATTTCATTTTAGGGTGTTTAGTGAAAGTTTGAATAGCATTATCATGAATTAAAAAACAGTGATACATGCTGCTAACAAATTCTTCATCCATCTCTTATAATTTTCATTGAAGAGCTATTATTCAGAAGAAGACAGAAATAGTATTCCTAGTATTTTAGTTCCCCATCATACTATAGGTATGGGGAACTTAGGTAATCGTGAAAATTTTAGCTCCCCAACATACTATAGGTATGGGGAACTTAGGTAATCGTGAAAATTTTAGTTGCCCATCATACTATAGGTATGGGGAACTTAGGTAATCGTGAAAATTTTTGACCTCGGTTTTTTTACTTTCCTACACGTTTTCAGGTGTGAGGAATCCGAAAATGACAAAATTTGCATGGTGTCTGTCTGTAGGGTGTCTGTTAGTGGGTTAGTGTGTTAGTCCGTTAGTTTGTTAGTCTGTGTACACGATATCTCAAGAACAAATTGTCGCAGAGAGGTCAGATCAGTTTTAAAATATTACTTTCGACACTGGCAAGAACCCTATTCATTTGCAACATTTGAATTTAAAAACTTCGTAAGTTATTAGAAATTTACGATTTTCTTAACATGGGAGAATAGGACAAAAATTCACTTAAACGTGCATTAAATGAAAACTTTTTACTGTAAAAATGTCAGACCAGTTTTAAAATATCAGTTTTGATGCCGGAAGGAACATCATTAACTATAAACGTGCTACTTTGAAAGTTTCGCAAGTTATTGGAAATTTACGAATTTCTTAACATGGCAGTATAGGGCAAAATTTCACATAAACGTCAATTTTGAGAGAGATTTTCATCGTAAAGATGTCAGACTACTTTTGAAATATTATTTAGGACACTGGCATGAATATTACTGACTATGAATTTTCCAATATAAAGATTTCGTAAGTTATTGAAAATTTACGAATTTCTTAACATGGCAGTAGGGCAAAATTTCACATAAACGTCAATTTTGAGAGATATTTTCATCGTAAAGATGTCAGAGACTACTTTTGAAATATTATTTAGGACACTGGCATGAATATTAATTACTATGAATTTTCCAATATAAAAATTTCGTAAGTTATTGGAAATTTACGAATTTCTTAACATGGCAGAATAGAGAAAATTTCACATAAACGTCAATCTTGAGGGATATTTTCATCGTAAAGATGTCAAATCACTTTCGAAATATTATTTAGGATACTGGCATGAATATCACCGACTATGATTTTTCCAATTTAAAAAATTCGTAAGTTATTTGGAATTTACGATTTACTTAACATGTCAGAATAAGGCAAAATTGAGCATAAACTTCCATTTTGAGGATCATAAATACATTAGACAACTTCAAAATTACATTTATGATATTTGTTTGAACATGATTGAATACAAATATTCTAATAGGAAAATTTCGTAAATTATTCGTAATTTACGATTTTATCAACATAGCGAAATTGTAAATTTCTCATATAAATATGAATTTTGAGGATTATTGCACTGGAAATAGTAGCATGAAAACTAAACAACGGAATTGACCCAGATAAAATAAATTAATAGATTAGAATAAGATAAATATATCGAAGTGAACGGTGGATAGCCTATTTGGCGGGGATTTCATTCTGTCACTGTATCAAGCTTTGGTCAAATTCATTTCTTTTAACATGATTATAATATGCCTCGCACTAGAAATTTCTGAGAACATGAATATGATGGGGAACTGAGCAGAGTCCACCTATGCCAACTAGTCTTATTAAGTTTTGTGGTATGCTGGATATGAATCTAAATAAAAATTACAAAAAATTTATCCCTTTTATACTAAAAATATATACTATGGTATCATTCACAGTTAATAAAAGGGGAGACCGGGGCTAGTTGCGTAGATTTTAATTTTCTGTGCAATGCTTAAAGAAATTCTGGTTACTACTTTGGAAAGCTTAACTTTTTGACTTGAAAATCATGTAGGACTCATCAATAAATTGCAGATTTAACTAACCTCAAAAACACTTTTCTTAAAACTTACAAACATGCCAACTTATTTCGGGTGCGGAGGGATCAGTTAGCATACCCATAGGGATGAATTGGCCAAACGTGGTATGGATGGGATACTTAGACAGAATATCGCAATTTTCGAAGAAAAACATTTTGATTTATAAAAACATGTTATTTTAATAATATTTGACTAAAGATTTCTGATTAAATGTGTGAACAAATAGTGAATCATTTAAGGAAAATCCCAACACAATGGGTACTTTTTATTATTGTGTGTTACTTTTATCTTCTCTCGCGGATAATGAAATACCTTTATTGGTTTAAAAAAAAAAAAAAAAAAAAACACTCTCTTGTGAATGTCTTTTAGTACATTAGTTCTCATACATTCTTGTACTTTAAAATTTTCAGTCATTCTTAGGTATGATTTCAGGAATATCTTGAATCATTTATAAATATTTGTTAAAATATATTCAGAAATAAAATAAGAGTTAAAAAAAATAAATAAATTATCGTACTCATTATTTATAATAATTTTGTTAAATGTGAACTTTTAAAGTTTCATTTATAATTGTAATTGTAGGTAATTAAAAATAATTCATATTCTAATACTTTCTTAAACGTTCAGTTGAATAGACATTTCTTAAAACCTGTGATTTTTCGTTAAATTCTAGCGTAAGTTTGCTTTTTCTATGATCACTTTTTTAATCCTGATCTTGATTCAACCTTATAATATAATGAATTTTTATAGGAGATAGCTTATGAAAGAGTAGAAATCAGTTAGAATTAGCACATAGAGAATGGTGTATGTGCTTTGTGAAATATTTTTGCTTTAATAAAAACTGAAGGTTTTATATTAATTATTATTTAAATATTTTAAGCTGTCTATTAAAAACTATTTTCTAATTTCTATCTTCCCCCCCCCCTATTTAATGACACATTTGCAAATTGAATGAAAGTAATAATGTTATTGTATTTAATTGTTTTTTATTTACTATTTAAGTTGTGCTTTATGTATTTCTGTTTTAAATTATTTGGCAAGCCACACAAGCAATTTGTTTCAGTCTACAATAAAAGCGTTTTCACCAGCCATACCTAAAATAAAATAGATGAAACAGTTCCTCATACTACAGGATATAGTTAAAGAATTTAATTGCAAATTAAGGAAAGTTAATACGACAAATTTAATTCAATCATATTAGAGATAACGGATTGGAATAACGATAAATCCGTATTGGAGTAAAAACAAGAAAGTAAAAATTATGCATCCTTTATAAATTATGAATGCCTTTCTAGGCGAAATTGCTAAAATCTGCTGAAGACAGAATTCGATTCGATTATTACTTTCTTCTATATTCAATAGAAGAAAGTATTGGATTCGTAAAAATTTTCGACCTCGGGATTTTGATGGATTTACACGTTTTCAAAGCTGTAGAACACGATTTGACCATTTTTAGAAAATGTCTGTCTGTCAGTCAGTCTGTGTGTGTGTGTGTGTGTGTGTGTGTGTGTGTGTGTGAGACAAAATTTCGTGGCAACTGTATCTCAGGAACTACTGCACAGAATTTCATACAAATTAATATGTAGTTGCACCTTGACATAAATTAGTGCCTATCAACTTTTGGTAAAAATTGTCTTACAGGTTGCGTTGCCATCCCGCTTTTTCTAAATTTTTAACATTGTGGTATATAGGACAAAATTTTGTAAAAATGTGCATAAAGAGAATTATTTTTTAATAATCATTATGAAATTTACCAGAATTATTTATAATAGAGATAGTCAACTGGGAAAAAACTGTTGTATGTGTATGAGCCTCGCCTCCCCCCCCCCCCTCCTGGGGGGAAGTCCCCCCTCGAGGGGAGTAAATTTTCATGATGGGTATCTTTCAAAGGAGCTCGCAAGTACCTTTAAAATGAATGGTTGAACCATGGATCTGCGATAATTTAAAATGAAGTTATCCATTTTTTTCATTTTTAACCAAAAAAAAATTATTCTGTAATATTGGCAATAAAATTGACTTTTTTTGGATATTTAGTGTCATACTACTTCTCTAATATGGAAATCGTCGGCATTATCATGGAAGATAATTTTTTTAAATAATAATTTTAATAAATTATTTTTACTGAGTGAATTTGTATAGGAAAATATAGAAGAAAGTCATGTGGTAGCCACAACATACTAGTTTTAATTGTATTTGTATTATTTCGGACTATGTCACAGTAAATTTCAACTGATAATTTTTTAACCATTTTTATGACTTTTTTCTTTTTGGTTTGATTCATATTCTTAAAACAGTATATATATATATATATATATATATTTACATGTTTTTATTGTTTCAGGAGAGTCGTGCAAGGCTCTTGAGCTCGGTGTGTCTTCTGAACAACAACTACGATTCTCCGGGCAGGGCTTCCAACAGCTCCTCCTCGCCGGGGTCCGTCTCCCCGAAGAGCAGGAGATCCTCGCTCCCAGCCAAACCTTCGAGTTACGCGGGACAGACACCCACCATTCCCCTCAGAACCCATACTAGCATTCACGAAATGACTGAAGCTAAAAAAGAGAGGAGAGAAAGGTAGTCTATGTTGTTTTAAGGAACAAAAAATAATTTAACCTTGTATCCTCGTGGCATTGTCTGTAGCAAATGACTTGTGAATTAATTCATTGGAAAAAGTAGTCGTACTTTTCTTTTTCATTTCATAATACTCGTCATATTGCAACAAGTTACATCTACAACAATGGAAAAATAATTAATATAAAATTTATCCATTTTAAAATGAAAATAAAAATGTGAAGGAATAATTTAACAACCACCACCTATGCCATGCCAACTAGCTTTAACATGAATGTAGTATGAGCTAAAGGAGAAATTTGTGGGATGATGGGGAATTGAGAAGAGTCCACCTGTGCCAACTAGTTACATTGACTTTCTACCATAACCATCCGACATGAGCATAATCCTTCAATCTAAATTCCTGAAAACACACGATTTAGCAAACTATTGATATATACTGAGATATACAGTGCGTGATCATATATATATTTATTTATTTATTTATTTATTTTGATATTTTTTCAATTTTCTAAAAAAATTACTGGACGAAATGGTCTCTGAAACTTCAGATATGCAAAGAACATTTAAAAACTCATATTTTTCTCTATCGATTTAGTCCATAGTGTAATTAGGGGAACAACCACAAATTGAAGAAAAGCGTAAATACTTTAGATCACCCAGTATCATAAAAAGCTACAAATGACTTGTAACTTTAACACATTGTTGCACATACTATGTACAATATTTCTGTGTTTTGTTTCGAGAATCACACAATTATTTAGGCAGATATAAAAATAAAAAAAATATTCAAAAATTATTATCATTATTATTATTATTATTTATTTTATTTTATTTTATTTTATTTTTATTTATTTATTTATTTTGTCAAGATTTTTGCGTATAACTAGAACGGATTTCCACAAAATTTTACAAAACTTGCCGAAAATTTGGCATAAATTTAGAGAAATATTATTCTGAAACATAAAATTCACACGTGTAATATTCACTGAGATATGAGCATTTATAGTAACTATTTTTTTTTTTTTTTTTTTTAGAGTGCTTGCGCGAAAGATAAACAAAATTTTATTACATAGGTTGAAAGCTATATTGGGCAACTTTTGCCAAAAGATCATTTGAATAGAGTAACAATTAAGCAATTTGTCGGCAAAAGAATGAGCTAAATTTTATATATTTTCTAGAGTTGAAATTTCATAAGGGATTTTCCCCATGCTGCGTAATTAATTTGAAGATCCAATTATTTCACCCACGCTGCAAAAGTTCTTTTTTGTGAAAAACCCCTTATAAAATCACAAATCTGAGTAAATAAATAAAAATGTTAGAGTTACAAGTCTATAAGGGGTTTTTCACAAAAAAGAACTTTTGCAACGTGATTGAAATAATTGGATCTTCAGATTAGTTAATTAATCGGAAGAACCCCTTATGAAATTTCAACTCTGGAAAATACTTAAAATCTAACTCATTCTTTTGCCGACAATTTGCTTAATATTTACTCTATTCAAATGAACTTTTGAAAAAAGTTGCCCAGTATGTCTAGCTTTCAGCCTGTGTAATAATTTTTTTTTTCTATCTTTCGCGCATGTGCATTAAATAATATTTACTATAAATACTCATATCTCAGCTAATATTCTACGAGTGTATTTTATATTTCAGAATAATATTTTTCCAATCTTTTGTCAACCTTTTCTGCAAGTTTTGTAAAGGAAAAAACTTGCCAAAAGAACTAATAATTTTTTAATTTTTTTTTTCTTTTAATCTGCCTAAATAATTGTGCAATTCTCAAAACAAGACATAGAAATATTGTACATAGTATGTTAAAGTTACAAGTCATTTGTAGATTTTTATAATGCAGGGTGATCCAAAGTATTTTCGCTCGTCTTCAGTTTGTGGTTGGTCCTCTAATTGCACGATGGAGTAAATCGATAGTGGAAAATGTGAGTGTTTAAATGTTCTTTGCATACCTGAAGTTTGCGACCATTTTGTTTAGTATTTTTTTTTTAGAAAATCAAAAAAAAAGTCAAAATAAAAGAATTTCTAATAATTTGATCATCCACTGTACATTGAAATTAAAATAAATTTATTTTTAGAAAATCAAAGATCTACACAAATCTCTAGAAACACTGAACTAACTGCATAATTTTCTTTGTTCGTTCAATTTTATTTATGTTTCGAATATTACTGTGCATAAAATACAAATCGATCTTTTTAATGTAGTCTTATTTTTTATTTACAGAATCTGATATTTTGTAAAATGATGCGATTAATTTCTGTTGATTGCACATTGCACGTATCGTGGAAACTTTACAAAATTTTTGATGATTTGACGATCTGATCGTGTAGTCGAGCATTTGAAGAAAGGATATGGTTATATATATATATATATATATATAGAGAGAGAGAGAGAGAGAGAGAGAGAGAGAGAGAGAGAGAGGGGGGGGGGATGATTAATTACTTTCAAAGTTGATGTTTCATTCTTTTATTATATGGTTTCAACGGATATGAAAACAACAGTGTTACGAACGGTTTCAAAATATGAAATAAATTTAACAGTTTTACGTTACCTAACCTTGTATATTTATAATTTATTTTGAGTTTCTGATGTTTAATTACTTTCAAAGTTAATGTTTCAGTTTATTATTATTATTATTATTGGTACTTAAGGTGATATTTTATACCGAAGAGACAATGTCGTCTCCATGTCTTGTACAAACAATTTGTAGTTAAAGCTATGATCGTGGAACATGGAGATTATCCTTACGGAAATTATAAAAAACCTGGGAATGTATACACATCATGTCTGAATCGGCAATTTATTTTTTGATAGTTTACGGCAAGTTTATTATTCGCATGCAAGGAAAAATATTTGTATAAAAAATTATAATGTAAACATTTTGGTTTATTTCTATATTTATTTACATCTTCATTATTAGGCTTCATCATGATACATTTAATAATTTTAAAACTATAATGTGTCAATTTTACCAGATGTAAAAATAATATGTAAACGCATTCACCGTACAATGTATTTAAACACAAGCATAAATTGTGTTCGAATTTTGCGTAATAATTTCTTGAAATGTTTTCTTCTTTAAAAGCTTTATTAGTAGTAAAATAATTGAAAAAAATAATGTATGAATTGCCTTCGTCTATGTAAGTTATCAGGATATCCAATGACTGCCCGACTGCATAAGAGTTATCTGTTAAATTAGTATTTATTCGCTAGATAGCAGCACCAAGCATTTTTATTAGTTAAATTCTTTCATTTGAGTAAATGTTAATTTTTTTATATTCAGTGGGAAAAGGTACGCATTGGTTTTGTAAAAATTTTCGATTTCGGGTTTTTGATGGATTTACATGTTTTGAGAGCACTAGAATACAATTTGACTCTTTTTAGAAAATGGCGTTGCCATCCCATTATTTTAAAATTTTTAACATGGCAGTTTAGGAGAAATTTTATATAAATGTGCACAATAAGAATTATTTTTAGCGAATCACTATATAAAGAATCATTGATAATAGTAATAATGAACTGTGGAAAAAATATTTGTATTCTTTCCCTGGGGAAAAGCCCCCTTCATGGGGACAAATTTTTAGTATGGGTATTATTGAAAAGAAGATATCAATGCATTTAAAACGAATGTTTGAATCATCGATCTGTGATAATTTAAAATAAAGTTATCATTTTTTTTTAACACCCCCCCCCAAAAAAAAATAATAATAATAATAATAATAATAGTAAATAAATAAAAGCATTTTTTATACTTTTATTTGCAGAGAATAAAACTGACTTTCTTTGGATATTTTCAGTTGTGCTTCTGTACAGTAGAAATCGCCTGCATTTGTCATGGAAGATAATTTTAATAAATTTTATATGCTGAGTGAATTTGTATGGAAAATCATAGAAAAAAGTCTTGTGGCGGCCACAACATCATAGTTTTTATATTATCACCATAAAAAATTCATCTCGAAAATCAAAATCAGTATTTCGTTGTACTGGTATTCTACAATATGCTGTGCTTTTTATCTAGGATTATATATCGTGGAATGCAGTCAGCATGAAATTAGTTTACTTAATAAATTACGTAATAATAAATAATTATGAAAAATAATGTGTTTGTGACGTGCAAGCAAATGAAAAAGGACGATTTCCTATCTTTTTCCGACACCCAAACCTCATGTTATTCTATGAGGAAATTTATTATAAGAATTACTTCTTACCTATTTTATTTATTTCGTTTTCTCAATCGGAAAATTCCCAAACATTAAATATTTTATTGTTTCTCAAAAATTTATTTTTTCCTTCTAATATTTTATTTTAAACTGAAAATGAAAAAAACAATATATAATTAGTATAGTTCGTTTTTTTTTTTTTTTTTTTTTTTTTACCTCCAAACTAAAACATTAAAAAATTTTAAAATACCGAATTTTGGAAAACAAAAATTAAGTTAACAGTTACGAATTTTTTAGTTGTGAAAATGGAATTAAAATACCAAAGAATATATGTCTGATGATGACTTATTCTCACACCAAACTTCTTCGAAGAATAATAACATAGGGCTTGATGGCCGTTGACGGGAAAATTGTAAAAGTTATATGTCGGAACGGCCGGACCTGAAATTTCAGGCTTGTGTATACTTTTAGTTTCAATTAAATATGTTAGTATTTTTCATATTTTTAGCATTATTAAAAATAATTCAGTTTGTGGAAGCATTCTTCTTGATTTTAAATATTTTTTCTATCACAATTATCTACCATAAACTTTTTTTCATAAAAGGCACTTTGATATTTTTATTTTATTTGTATCATAGTCTAGAACAGCGATTGCCAACCGGTGGTCCGTGTTCCGCAAAAAAAACGTTGGTGGTCCGCAGAAAATCTGGCCATTATTTGTATTTTTAGTGTTTTATTAGAAATTACACTGAAGTTAATATTTACTTCAAGATATTGTGAATCACTCATACTCATATTATTAGATTTCTGATATTCGAATATTTTATTTTATTATTTATTCATTTATTTATTTATGTTTTTGCCTTACCCCAAAATTGTAAGTATCAGGCATAGTTCTCGGTTTAAGGGCCCCCCTCTTCACTCACCGTCGTCGGAAGCCGAAGCTAATGCTATTCTATGGGAAATTTTTCTTTACAAATAACTTATTAACTAATACATATTTTTAAATTCTGTTTTCACATTCTGAAAATTCCCAGCCGTTAAATGGACGGACCTTTTTAAAAAAATATATTATTTTAATTTTTTATATTTTATTTTGAAGCTGCAAAATACGAATTTTCAATATGGGATTTTTTTTCATTTTGCAATTTCAAAATAAAATATTAAAAATTAAAAAAAAAAATACATTTTTAATAAAGGTCCGTCAATTTAACAATTGAGAATTTTCTGAATGTGAAAACAGAATTCAAAAATATGTATTAGTTAATAAGTTATTTGTAAAGAAAATTTCCCCATAGAATAACATTGGCTCGAGCTTCCGGCGACGGTAAGTGAAGAGGGCCGTTAAATTTCGAAGCTACATTCGGCAAATTGCTCTAAATGTATCAGATTTTCAAATCATTCAATAGTTTTAAATGTTTGTATGTGAAAAAATATGTAATTCCCTGTTAGATTTTAATAACCTAACAATATAATATTAATAGACTTAGTGAATACATTTCTATATATGAATATAGCAATTTATTACTGTAATTAAATTTTTCCTTTGAGTTTCTTGTAATGTGAAAGGAAGCAATGAAACAATACTCACGTTTTCCCCATTTGTTTTATTATTATACTTATTTTTAAAAATTAAATATTTACGTTTTACCTGCAATAAGATAAGCATTTGTGATGTTTCGTTGTAAATAGGTTTATTAAATTTATAAAATGAATGTTTTCTGATTTATGTATATGTGATTTCTTAGTCGATCACATAAGTGGTCTGTGGGATTTTTAAATTATGAATTTAGTGGTCTGTCAAATCAAAAGTGTCAACGACCACTGGTCTAGAATGAACAGTATGATTTTAATTATTCATTTCTATCATTCTGTCTTTCAAGTCAAGGCCGAAAAGCAAGTGTTACACTAAAGAATGATGAAGCTGTTACAACAGATGAAGCAGACAATTCAAATGTTTTAATGGAACAGTCAACCGAGGGAAGCCCTGATGACAAAGACAGTAGGTGGGGATTATTGCTAAAATATGCATGCTTTATCATTTAATCATAAAAATATTTGTAGTTGTACTTAATGTACTTAGAACTGTAATCTACATTAAATTACACTTAACAAAATTCCACTGCCCCCCCCCCTCTCCCCCCCCCCCCCCCCATCTTCTTCTTCTTCTTCTTCTTACTTTCTTCAGTCATAGCTCCCTGTGATTCAATAAAATATTACATCGCAGGCAGCCATGCTTCAGTATATATTATGAATATTTTAAGTAATTAACCTGTAAATAAATAAATAAATAATTCTCTAAAAAGATTTTTTTTAATTGCTTTCCTTTTTCTTTCTTTCTTTTCCATTTATGTAGCAAAATATCAAAGAGTTTGGGACATATTAATTGTGGTATTATAAAAGTTAACTATTCATATAAAGCGATATTTAATTTTTCTATAAATTAAGCATTATAGAATTATTTCACTTTACACACGCATATATATACGAATTTTGTTGCATTTTCTTAAACAAGCCTTAATTATTATTTATTTATTTTTAATTTATTCTAACTGTTGTTATTGTTTTAGCTTTTAAACTTGGATCATTGATCTGTTAAAACATAATATAAGACAAATTTTAAGTTTACAATTTTTAGTAATTCATCATACATATATGTATATAAATAAGCAAAATAATTAAAGCCAGATGAAAAATTAATCCCAAAACACATGAGGGCCTTCATCAGGGGAGCTCCCCCGTGTGGGGAAAGGTTGGTTGGTTGGTTGGTGTCTTTTTATGGCGCAAGGTCGTAGAAGGACATACTGCGCCAAACAGAGGATGTGCACGAATATTATGTGGGGAAAGGAAAATGAGAAGTTTCTGACGAAACGCTGGTAATTTAACCAAAAAACACGTTTGTAGCCCCCAACTTCTCACAGATGGAAACAAGACCTTACAGCAAACGAATTTTAATTAATACAAAGCATAAAAAGCAATTAAATTCAGAAATCAAGTACAAAATATAATACATCAATATAAAATACAAGAATAAATAATGCAAGAATATATAAATACATACCAGGACAAACTCGAATAGTCATTAGAATATGGAAAATTTAAAACCACCCCCATTATAAACATAGAACCCGCTTCAGCTAGTAGGACCACTTACCAGCTTTGAAAAATCTTAAAAACATACTAACTGTTAACCGCTATCCTGTTTTTGTAATCAATAAACATTTCAGAATTCTTGATCACCCTCCCACTTAAGGTTTGTTGTTCCATTTTGGGCGACATTTAAGTGCTGGTAAGTAGCCCTACTAGCTGAAGTGGGTTCTATGTTTATAATGGGGTGGTTTTCAATTTTCCATATTCTAATGACTATTCAAGTTTGTCCTGGTATGTATTTATATATTCTTGTATTACATTATTATTCTTGTATTTTACATTGATGTATTATATTTTGTACTTGATTTCTGAATTTAATTGCTTTTTATGCTTTGTATTAATTAAAATTCGTTTGCTGTATGGTCTTGCTTCCATCTGTAAGAAGTTGGGGGCTAGAAACGTGTTTTTTTTTTTTTGGTTAAATTACCAGAAACTTCTCATTTTCCTTTCCCTACATGAGGGATCTCCCCTGATGAAGGTCCTCATGTGTTTTGGGATTAATTTTTCATCTGGCTTTAATTATTTTGCTTATTTATTATAGTTTTATATTTCCTTTTGCTGCATTTGCGCATTGGTTTATAAAAACTCTGTTTTAGTTCTATATATTTAATAATTCAAGTTTTACTCCATCCTATATTTAAATTTTATCATGTATATATATATATATATGTATGAGATATCAAAATATGTTTTTAATCATATAAGACATTAAAAATATTAAACAAGGAAAATAACTTATAACAAACTTACATGTGAACCAAAAATGTAGAACAGATGCTGAATTAAAACTTAATCAAAAAACAAAGAAGACAGGAATTAAACTGTCAAAAATATTTCGTATGACTTGAGACATACGTGAGGGGTTACAGCATGCTTTCATGAGAAATCAACTCTCCCCCTAAGCAGACAGTTTAACTAAAAAGCACAACTAAGGCCTATATCAAAATGAATTTAATAAAATGAAACAAGCAAGAATTGATCAAAGTTTACGCAAACTGCAGCATAAAATTTATTAAATCTCTAGCTAAATATCAGGTAAATTCTACAGCCACCACAGACCAACTCACGTCGATATATATATCTGAAAACAAAATAATTTAATGCACCTGTTATTATTTTACACATGTTTCTGTACCAATCGTTCTTAATTACATGTATGACTATAATGAAAAGATGGCTGTAGGTTGCGGATTTTGATTACTAGAATATGTAATTGCCGACGTCTGAAAATATTTAATATGAATGTAAATTACTTTTATTTATTACAAAGCATAGAGAATGTGTTTATTTATAATAAATTTAATTTTATCTAAAAACAAAATAGATTAAAATTTTAATTTATTTACTGCACAGCCTAATTGCATTATAATAATCACTTTCTCTCATTTTTTTATTTTTCCTTTTTCTTTCTTTATTTTTATTTTTTTTTTTTTTCGTACGACAGTAATATTGTTTTTAGATAACGATTTTAGCGTCGTGAAAATTTGAAGTAGCACACCTTGAATCAAGCATATATGAGTCAGGTTTTAATTCGCTATACAAAGCTACACCATTCAACCGAGCGCTACAAAAATTAGTACTCTTATAAATCTGGATAAAATCTAGCTAACGCCGTATTTTTTACGCTTTTTGTATATTTAGACCAATTAAAAAATCTTTTTCCTTTTTGCATCAAGTTAAAAAATATTTCAGACAAAATTGAGAAAAATTGGCTAAAGAAATGGAATAGCTTTAGTATAGAACCATATGATGAAATTTTAAATATGGCACCAAAGTACATTTCTCGCTAAGATCTTTACTTAAGTAGTAACGATAGCCATTTTAAATCATCGACAAAATAACACAGGAGGTCCCACACTAAAGCTGTACCAAAGAAATTTTAAGAGATAAATACAGTAACCACTGCTAAGGAACGGAACAGAGTTACCGCATGTCTTTATATGTGGATAAATAGATCTAAAAAAGAAGAAGAAGAAGAAGAGAGAGAGAAAAGCAGTCCTGTCGTATTAAATTAAAATATGTTTTGCACATAATTTTATATGCATTACTTAGAAAATAAAAATAGGTTTCAAGTTTTTATCTTTTAGTGTATTATATATAATATATATATATGCAGGAGCTTGAAAATTTTGGGTAAATGTTTATAATTAAATGTATATCAAATATTCAAAGCAATGTTTATTGAAATTTTATTTTTCCGACTGAGTGAAAATAATGCCTGGACCGGGAGTCGAACCCCGGATCTTTGACTTACAAGGTCAAGGCTCTACCAATTGAGCTATCCAGGCCGACACCCCGGTCAGCATTACTCACTCAGACAACCTTTAGGCAGAAACATCTTTGGTCTATCATGTAGATAGCTCGACAGAAATAAGCCGCAGGAAATGGAAAACACCATTAGATAATGGGAGAAAGAAATACAATTTTTTATTAAAATCACACAATCAACTGTGGAATAAAATCATATTTATTGAAATTTTATTTTTCCGACTGAGTGAAAATAATGCCTGGACCGGGAGTCGAACTCCGGATCTTTGACTTACAAGGTCAAGGCTCTACCAATTGAGCTATCTAGGCCGACACCCCGGTCAGCATTACTCACTCAGACAACCTTTAGGCAGAAACATCCGGAGTTCGACTCCCGGTCCAGGCATTATTTTCACTCAGTCGGAAAAATAAAATTTCAATAAATATGATTTTCTTCCACAGTTGATTGTGTGATTTTAATAAAAAATTGTATTCAAAGCAAGTTTATATTAAAACGTATTAAATAATAATGTGCATGTTTTCTATCAATTCAACTAATTTGAAATATTTATTATCATCTGAATTTTAACTACTATTTAAAAAAAAAAAAAAAAGTAAAACATTATAACACATTTCATAAAATTATTGCTTTTCTTTTACTTTTTTTCAGTTACGAATTATTATTCTTTGAATATTTCTGAAATACTATTAAAAAACATATGTAAAAGAGGAAACTGTTTGTATTCTTTAGCGATGTAAACTACCCTCATCTCTCATCTTCCGATATTACTCATGCTTCAACTTGTGCCAGTTCCTTGCAAGAATCTACCTGTGATAATGACCTAGAAGATGTTTGCTTGTTACCTGAAATATCTATTCCTGTTACACCTAGATCTTTGTAAGTGTTTCCCATACCTTTGTTCTTTATCCCAGAAATGTGATGACTCAGTCAGGTCAGGACGTCCAAAACTGCTCTAGGACATTAGAAATAATCTGTTCAGAACACAATAACAGTGAAAATATTGATAATAATATACAGCAAAACATTTAAAAAAAAAAAAAAAAAACCATACATAAAAAAAGACTCCTTTTAATATGGAAAGACAAAAATGGGTTAACAAAAATTTCAGTGTTGAGTTAGTTGGTATAGTTATTTATTTTATTTATTTATTTACTTTACTTCCATTACTCGACTACTACCATAGGTAATGGAATTGTATTCGGTCCAAAAATTCGATATCGAGTTTTCATCTGTTTTACACGTTTTAAGATCTCCTGAGTCCAAAAAAGTAGTTTTTGGCAATTGGTCAGTGTGTGTGCCTTCATCTAGCTATCCTCTAGCTATATATTCCTTCATCTAGCTATCATATCTCCGAAACTAATAAAGATAGAACTATGAAACTTCAGAATTGAGACATGTCTGGTATACAGATAAATTTTCCAAATTTATGTGAAAATTGAAAAAACCGGAAGTGGGGCCGTAAATCCGTATTACAAAAAGTACTCTAACGATTTTCTTCAAATTTGCTATATAAACACTCTATTAGATGTCCTTTCGAATGATATAGTTGGTTAGTTCAGGAAAATCGGAGGCGTGCTAGCTCAATTTTGGTCTCTCAAATGCGTTCCTTAAAAAATGGCTGTACGATTTTTTTTTTTTTTTTTTTTTTTTTTTTCAAATTCACCATATTAACTCCTTTTTAAATGTCCTTTTGTATGCAATTCTAGTTTTCCGGTCAGTAATTGAGCATACCAAGTTTTGGTAAAAGTTGGTATCTCAAAAACAGCTCTAGCAATTTTCTTGAAAATTGTTACTTTATTAAAATTATAATATAAATTATGCTATATTATAATTGTTAAATCTATTTTAGATATTTCTATGTATTACGTGGTTATTACAGGAAAATTAACAGTCATCCTGCTTAGGTAGGGTCAGTTTTAGATCTCCGAAATTGATGTTTCAAAAAATAACTCTATCAATTTTTTTCTAATTATTTTTTAACTCGCTATGTAAACTCTGTCTTATATGTCTTTCCATGTGTATCAAGTTTCTCTTACCGAAAAAATTTTAGATTTCTACTTCGTTAGGTCAGTTTTATGTCTTCTGATCACATTATCTCCAAAAAATGCTTATACAAAGCATGTCAGATTTTTTTTTTTTTTTTTTTTTTTTTTTTTAAGTAAAGTTATAAACAGAAAAAAGACATTTTATCAAAATGCAATTTGATGCTAGATGCAGTTTTGGATAGTTTAGACTATTGTCGATACGGGAGTTTTTTATCACTGAATTTTTACCTCTGTATGCACAATGTAACACTCTGACGCTAAGTGTTTATTCCTTCTGACCTTACCTAATGTTTTGTACTGTAAAACTTTGTGGTTAAGTTGTTAAATGATATAATACAAGCAACAATTTGTAATAACATTACCATTGTTCTTTGGAAATACAGGTTTTATTTGCATAGATTTTGTTAAGATAAAAAATAAATAATTCTCCACTGTGCAACAGAATACTACTTTATGTAATTTTACAGTATATGGAAATGTGCGAAACTTGCAAAATCAGTTATTAAAATGGAATGATAAAGTTTTGAATAATGTTTAATATTTTTCTTTAAAATGGAATACTTCTTCACCTGACACAGATTTCATTTCAAAACTGCAGCTCCTTACCGCTGAAATTTGATTATGTATGTAAGTTTTAGTTCAGTGTATGTTAGATCTAGAGAAATGCATTATATTCATCCAAATACTATATGGTTTAGATAAGAAGTAGTAATCTTAAATTTAAAGTCACAGTTTGGGGATCAAAAATTTTCTTTCAAAGAGGCAAAACTATAAACTTGTTCGAAAAGAACTAAAAAGTATATATCTTTCATTATCTCTTTTTAACCTTCGACTAAAAAGGAGGGTGTTATAAATTTGAAGCCTGTATCCTTCTATGGCACTATAGCTTCCAAATGAATAGACTGAATGCAATGCAGATTTATATTTATTGTTATTATTATTATTAGAACGCTAATTTAATTGAAATGGTTTTTAGCTATGTTTGATATTATTAATTTAAATGTGTTTTTATGACTACTTTGCAATGATATTTTAAAATTCGCGAACTGGCAATTTTCCAATTATTAAATCAAAGTTTAAATCATGTTTTATTTATTTATTTATTTATTGGGAAATAAAAATGGTTTTCAAGAAATCGCGAATCTCAAATTGATTTTGATAAAAGTTAAAAATTAGCTGTAAATAAAGATATGAGTTCAGAGTCCAAGAATCGCTAAATTCTGTTGAAAATTAGAGATTTCTTAAAGATTTTTGAAAAATCCCTTTTTTTTTTCCCCCATGCTATTTTACATTATATTATAAAATTTGCGAGCTCTCTATCTTTCAGCTGCAAAACAATGATTATTTTATTTATTTATATTTATATATATATAGTTCACCTCAAAAATATAGAGATAGGTGATTTTTTGAAATAGCAGTTCAAAAAATGAAGCAATAATCACGAAAAAAAATCTGGAGTGATTCCACTCGACTTTCCGAACATTGAGTAATTAACAGTTTTGTAGATAAAGTAAAGAAAGAGGAGTTGTTAAACAAACAAAATAGAGAAAACCATAATAGAGTGTTTGAGTATTTTTCTCCATATATTACACGATGTTTTATTTAACGCTACTGAACTTTGAGCCCATGATCATAATGATAAAGAATTTTTCATTGTGTCCCTGTAAAAACCTATAAATGCTAGATTCACCAAAATGCTTATAGTTAGTGCAACAGTGATTTATAATTATGCTTTCTTACTCTTATAATAATTTTATATGCATTATTTTAACGCTAAAACAACTAGAAATGCCGAAAATTAACATTATAACGACTTACTAAGCCTCTTTGAAAGAATTTCTTCAAAAATGAATACAATTATTTACAAACTCGCAACAATATGGATATAAATAATTTGATTAGGAAGAATTATTATAATAATAATAATGACCCTCTTCTGTCAGGAACGATTCCGGTTTAGATCGCTTCAAAACAGAGACTTTTGGTAGCCTTTTTTTTTTTTTTTTTTTTAGAAATGCTATGTATTTTTATTTCTATTTTATTTTATTTTTAAATCTGTATAAATGTTTCATCATTAGAAAGATCTTTCAAAATTGAACATTTTTTGTGCTTACACTTTTCCCTTAATCTCAATATGTAAAAGGATTTCAATGAAAGTTTATAACTACCATTGCAATTCTAAAATACCCATGGAGGATAAAATTAAAATGTAGTATAAAATTCAGTCATAAAAATTATGGACTAATAGTTATTACGTCATTTTCTTGCAATCATGATAATGTACTTATATCTGATATAAACAAACAGTTGATTGTGACGTCATATTTATCAAATTAGTTAAAATAAATAACGTTACAAATAAGGTACCTAAGGTTACTTTGTTACAAATATGGTACACTTTCACTTGGTACCTTATTTGTAACGAAGTTTTGATTAGATATTTTAGAATTAATTAAAATATGAAAATAATTTCAAAATTGGACATTTAAATTTATGATTGTTGCCAAAAAAAATTACCAGTCATTGTTATATGTATATATATATATATTGAGGGGGGGGGGGGCAGGGGCATAAGATAAAATAATGTTTTCACGCGAAAAATTGAAAAATAAAAAACATTAAATTTGCCCATGCATATAAAAAATACTTATTAAAACGAGTCGAAGAAGAAAGCGGAATAAGTACTGAGTTATATTACGATAAATACGATATATAATATACGTTATGTTAGACCTATCATCCAGGGTTAGGAGGTATTTTCGTTAAAATAAATAGTTCGTTCGTTCGGTGCAACTTTCACATTAGCTCCGTCAGGTACAACTTTCATATTAGTCCCGTTAGGTGCAACTTGCACATTAGTCCCATTTAAATATAGTGTCCAGCGAAGCTTGCAAAGCATTCGTTGATTCACCACCTTAACTGATTTCACATTCCGTCATTTTTGACGGGGTTATGTACTAGTATTCATATAAATTTTCAGCTCAATTGAATAAGGCGTTTAGATGCTGTCGCACTTTTACAAATTTGGTCCCATAGGCCATAATGATAAAGAATTTTTCTTTGTGCCCCTGTAAAAAAACTGAAAGTGCTAAATTCACCAAAATCTATACAGTTCGTGAAACTGTGACCTATAACATGTGTACAAATTTTTTGCTCAGATTAATAAAGCGTTTAGACGCTATCGCACTTTTAAAAATTTGGCCCCATTAGACCATAATGATAAAGAATTTTTCCTGGTGTCCCTGTAAAAAAATTATAAGTGCTAGATTCACCAAAATCTATAGGGTTCGTACTATGGTGACTTACAATATACGTACCAACTTTCAGCTTATTTGAACAAAGCGTTTAGACGCTAGCGTGTTCACTCACAGACATACACACATACATACACACATACACACACACATACATACGTCATCGTAAAGATAGTGGAAACGGACTCAGGGGACCTCGAAACGTATAGAAACTTCAAAATCGGAAATTCGGATTTTTGACATGATTACAATACTTTCCTCACTATAGTGTTCGGAAAATAAAAATGATAAGCGTATAGAATCGGAATATGTATTACAACAAAAAAAAATTTTTTTACAGAATTTTTGCAAAAAAAAAAAAAAAAAAGAATACGTTGTCTCAAAAATATAAATACTGTTCGAGTATTTGGTATTTAAGTTAAAATTTTGGTTTCATTTCTTTGAATTATCTTGAAGATTCTATCATGCATGCTTAAAAATAGAGTTTGGAGAATGTATGGCTGTAATGAGTACCAACTCTGCTCTACTTGTTGCTTTAATTTCTGAATAGTCGAAAATTGAAGACCATGGGCATACATTTCCCGTGCAAGTCCTTCCCAAAGATTTTTAATTGGATTTAGGTATAAGCTGATGGCTGGCCAATTTATAATAATTATTTTTTCATGCCTTTTTTTAAGAGGTTACATGGTTTTCAAAGGCTAAAAAAAGCTTTTTTTTTTTTTTTTTTTTTTTTTTTTTCTGGTTTTTTTAATATAATAAATAATTTTTGTTATTCGAAATTTTGGGCATATAAAAGAGCAACATTTAAGCAATATTTTATAAGATTTTCATTAAAAATTTTGAAAATTTCAGCCGATGGGTCCTGTTTTTCGGAAACTTTTTAGAAAAGCTGTGAACACGATTTGTCAAAAACTAATGCACCAATGTTATGGAAATTTTGCACACTTCTTCAAGGTAGAACTCACTTTTGCTAGAACGAAGGATTTTTCTTTTTCCAATTACAATTAATTTCACAAAGCTGTACGTGAGATAAAATGTACCGAAAATTGCACTGCATTTGTATACAACTCTACCAAAATTTCATTTTTTTTTTTTTTTTTTCCTTAATTCTTTGTTCAAGCAGTAGGCAATTCTATTTTGAAGAAGCATACATAATTTCAATAGGATCAGTGCATTAATTTTTGAGAAATTGTGTGCACTGTTTTTCTGAAGGGTCTAGTACCACTAGCTGAATTTTCCAAAATTTTTAATGAAATATTTATAAACTATTGCTTAAATGTTACTTCTTCTACTATATGCTCAAAATTTTGAATATTTATTATTATTAAAAGAGAAGAGTGAAAGAGAAAATATGCTTCTTTTTTAGACTTCGAAACCCATGCAACACCTCAACTTATCACTAAAGAAAAATCTTACAACTGTCATAAATCTGAGAACTTTTCAGCATACTAATAAACCCATTTCATGTTCATTTTCACTAGTTGAGCAGAAGAAAACTGCTCTTTTTAACATCAAGGCATGTTGTAAGTTTGAGGCATTTGCCTGTGGCAATTTTTAAACAAATATGTCAACTTCAAAAAAAATTTTATGCTGGTTTAATTGAATTGATTTTTAATTATGTTTGACAAAAATCTGCTGAATGGCATTTTTAATTTGTGAGCTGGCAATCGATAAGTTGCATAGTTTCTAGACTGGAGTATAAAATAACTTTTTTTTTTTTCCCTCAATATCTCATACCTGATTTTTTAAATGATTAAAAACTGGCAATAAATAGTACTTGAGTTCACAATCCAAAAAACTCTTAATTCAGCTCAAAATTATAGATTTTAGATAAATAATATTTAATTAAATTCAAGGTTACTTTTCACTGGATTTAATCCAGTATAACTCATACCTGTATTTGTTGATACTTAATGCATTGGTTTATATTTATGTAGAGAGAAAGAGGAGGGGGTATATGTACAGTGAGGAAGAGAGCTAACTTTATACTCATTTTTATTACTTACTTAAATACACCCATTTGTGTAATATTAATACATATTTTCTTGTGTCATTGAACTTATTATAGTATATATACTGCATATTTCCTGTTGATATGTGCAGTATATGTATATTTCCTACTATATATATCTAATATTACTACATATTTCCTGTTATCAGCAGCTAGGTTATTTTATTACATATAATAATAAAACACTACTGTTACCACATATTTCTATATATTTTCTGTAGTAACTGTTATTACTACATATTTCCTTTTATCAGCAGCTAGTTGTTTTATTACATATTAAAACACTACTGTTACCACATACTTCTACATATTTTCTGTAGTAATTGTTATTATTACATATTTGCTACACATTTATGCTATTAAACATGTATTATGTACTACAATACAGACTTATAATGTGTATTATTACTACATATTTCCTGTTATCAGCAGCTAATTGTTTGTTTCATGTAATTTTCAATAATATTTTTTTCTCTCTGCTATATGAACAATTTTTATGCCAAATCTTTATTTATTTATTTATAGTGAGAAAAGAGAAATTTCCAGTTTTATCTTTTCTCTGTAGATTTTCTTTTAGAATACACAACTTAATTTATTTATTTACCCATATTTAATCTTAGGATACAGTTTTGCAATCATTTTTGCCTAATCATCTAATATGTTTTTTGTTTTCAAAATTAATATGTAACAAATATCTCTTTTGAAATATCTCTTAACAAATATCTCTTTTTTATGAAACAATTTTTACACCACTGTATAACTTTTTGATACTATTATTTTTCCTCTCTGAAATAGCATTTACATAAATTTCAAGCTATCAGTTTTGGAGCTTTTTTCAATATAAATACTGTAGAAGATCTTTATACCACAAACCTAAAAACACATGGTTGGACATTATATAGAATTTTCCATTATATACAGATCATGAAAAACGGCAGTTTTTCGAGTGACGCAAGCGGAAGGACAAACGGACGGAAAGCTGCGAACTCATATATACGCCTAGTCTGACATCAAAGAGATTTGTAAAAGCCGACACTTAATATCTCAGCAAATATGCCTTATTTTGTTCTGATATTTTCAAAATAATCTTTTATCGTTGGTCTTAATCTATCCTGAAAATTTTACGTTCCTACATGCAGTATGTTTTAAGATCTGAATCTCAATTTAAAGCCAAAAAGGAAAAACGTGAGGTGTAAGGATGTAATGAACTAAATTCATGAAAAAATATCTCTAAAACCGCACGAACGATTTTAATTTAATTAATATATGTTGTTAATGGGATCTTTCTGAATCGAGTAACGTTTTTGTTTTTTTCAGGAAAACTCTTGTTTTTTGTAAAAGTTGCTTTGAAAATAGAACTATATTACTCCGCCAAAATGCATGCTTTTATTCGGCAAAAATGTCGTAATTCGGTTCTTACTTTCAAGACACGTTGGTTGGCTGACCAACGTGAATGCAGTCAATAAATTTTTGTTATGAAGAATATAATTTTAATTTTAAGATTTCCCATTTCGTCAAAAAAGTATTTAGATAATATTTAAAATAAATGAAGAATTTTTTAATTATAGATATTCTATGTCATCATTATTCATAATGAATTAAAAATATTTTTAAAGCGAAAACGTTTAATAAATCCCTCATGCACACAAATTTATACCATGGTCCATGGTCTTTGGAGCGCATGCGTACATCATACGGATGCGTACATCCTGTAGACGCTAAGCTAATTGCTTTCCCTGTATTCGTCCGCGCCGCGGTGTTTTTGTTTAATTTGTTGATTGGAAATTGGAATTAATACGAAATTTTGCATGATTTAGACAAATATTGGTAGTGCTCGGATACTTTTGCTGTGACCCACCGGTGTACCACGCCGGCGTGAACGTGTTAATCATAATTTTTATTAAATTAAAATAACACTGAGATATGAGAGCGAGAGTGTGAGCAGTGATTTTTACATTATTATTTTCAATGGGGAATTAAAATATTTATTCAAAAATTCCACCTACTTGCATGATTTAGTGGTAAGTGTTTTATAATTTTATATTCTTAAAACTTGCTTATAATTTTACGTATATGTAATTATAGGCTTCGTCTGATTGCACGGAAGTATTGTTATTTGTAAACAAACCATTGTTTACATTTTTTATAGTCGCTTTTTTCGCAAAATGTTACTCAGTTTTCTGTAATATGATAATTAAACAAGTTTTCGAATTCTTTATTATGTTTATTATTACTTTAATTATGTTGTTATTATTCGTAATATGTCACCTTTTAGCTTAGCAATTTTTGGAAAAATAAATTTAAATGTTTTGATTAGAGATCCTAACTAATCGAGATACTAAGAGATACTTCGATTACAGTCCAAACTTTATTTATTGGAATAAAATAGCTGTATTATTCTTTTCAAAAAACAGATTACGAAAAACTTTATTTTTGAATGATACAGCCTTGTAAAACGAAACAACAAAAATCCTATATATATATGATAACATGGGAAGGGAGAAAGGGAGCTATCTGACTGATTTACAGCCTTAATTAGATACATCACAAGTCTAGTGTAATGGGTAATTGGGAAATGTTGTATGTACTGTATTAATACATTATTGTATTAATACTGTATTGATACAATATATACTGTATTAATACAATATTGTTAAATTTTAAATGAATTTGAATGTCTTAGTTGTGTATCATAATAATCATTTATAATGCTTTTGACGGATATAGCTAAGGTAGTATGAAAACTACTTTATATCAACAGGGTTGCCACGCTACCTGGAGAACCTGGAATAGTCAGGGAATTTGAAAATTGACTATAAAAGTCAGTGAAAAGAAAAATCTGCCAATGCACGGTCATTTCCCCTCCCCCCCCCCCTTTTTTTTTTCTCCATTAGCTTCTGCTATTTTTTTTAAACACCCCCACTCTTCTCTTTTGCTCATGTAAGGAATTTCTTATCTCGCTTATAAGCGACAAATGCTATCATTATATGCAACTTTTGTCATATGTAAATTTTGTGTTTACAAGTGGGACGTTAATTATTTTGCCCTCAACACAGTCAATGCTCAATATACGGTTAGACTGAAATTTTTTTAGAATATACCTGGAAAACCTTTTAAAAGTCAGGGAATTTCATTCTCCTGTTTGAGTGGCAACCCTGTATCAAGCTTATACTGTACTCTACTCTAAATATAATAATGCAGCACAAGCAGTATAAAGAAAATAAGGCTAAGCTTTACTATAGGGTACCTGTTGGCGATTCATGATGCTGTGATGAGATTCAGTGTATCGACACTTTTTAATAGTAACTTTTTTGTATCGGTACTTCATTTAACTGTCTTGGAACTTTGTTTTTCTTTTTGTGCCAGCCGCGCGCGTGTGTTTATTGTAATGCGGCCCAGCTGAATGATTTTTCTTTTTAATGCGTTTTTGAGGTATAAAAATTAATTTTTTGAGTGTATTTTATTATTTTATTTTACTTTTTAATAAATGGAATTATTTAGGGGAAAAAAGTGTATTCTAGTAATTGATGCAGTATAGATTTTCATGCATTTTCTTATTCATGTGCCATGAATTAGGAGTATCCAGTGATGTTTTTTTTTGTTTTAATATCGGGATAGTGACCACTGTAGTACAGATTTTTTATGCATTTTCTGATTCATGTGCTATGACTTAGGGGTATCCAGTGATATTGTTTTAGTCTTAATATTGGGATACTGACCGCTGTAGCATGAATTTTCAGATTCGTGCATGACAAATTAGCTGCATCCAGTGATTTTATTTATTTTTTGTTTGTTTTGTGATTGCTTCTGTACAGATTTTCATGCATTTTCAGATTCATGCAAGGCTGTAATTTTGAAATTTTGGGGCAAATCTTCAAGTTATTTTAGATTATACATCATTTATAATGCTGAATTTTATGTGTTAAAGCTTGAAAGCTCTCTGAAATTTTTTTTTTTTTTTTTGTGGTGAAATAGCTCAAATTTCTATTACTGTTTTAAATATTTTATTAATCTTTAAAATATGCTTAATTTATTTCAGTGAATTTCAAAACAAGCACCAGAGTGAAACAGTAATTTATTTTCTTGAAATGTATTTTTGATGTTTTGTAATGATTCAGAATATCGATTTGCAGTAATCGACTCATTCAGTGAGATGTACATCAGCAACAGCGATGGGCGCCTTATAGTAAAGCTATTCCAAAAATAAGCTAAATAAAACTTATCAAAAGCTTTCTTACTTAGTTTTCTTTTTCTTCTTCTTTTTTTCCCCCATAGCAGTTAATTGTACAAATGCATCTTAAAAATTAAACCCACTTTCAAGGCCTGCATTATTTATCATTAATAGATTGCTCACACTGTTTAGTGACAGTTTGTTTATAATTTCATTTCTTACCAAATTTATGCAACTGAAAACTATTTTCACAATTTGTCCGAAATCACAATGAAAAAAGTTCATCCTGAATGAGGAATTTGCACACATGGGGGATTTGAACAAAATCCTATTCTTATGGTAGTTTTAGGCCCATAAATTTCAAAAAGTTTATTAAAAATGCAAAAAAAGTTCTCATTAATTTAAAAAATAATTTTAAAATTAACCAAAAATCACGTGACTTCAAAAGGCTGCCTGACGTCACAGTTTATGATGCTTCAATGTTTACATTCTGTTAGCCTGGTTAGTAAGCAACAATTTGTTTTAACTTTCGTGATTATTAATCGTTTATGTGATTTCTGAGCATTTCTTTTTCATCTTAGAATCATTCAATATCATTATCATCATTTTCAAATGTTTTCTTTTCATGGCGGTTGTCCAATGTTTTCGTTTCATGGGATCCTGTGGAACGCTAAAAAATAACTTTTGAGAAGCGTTAGCTGTTGTGTGTTGTATTAGTGCAAAATGGTACAATACAAATAATACAATATTTATACTACAATTTTTTAATATCAGTCATTATTATATCATAGAAAACCTATTTCACTGATTCAAGAAGCAAAGCAAAGCATGAAATCAAATGTAAACAACGATTACTTTAGTTTGTTGTCATAAAGAGTGACGTCACGATATATTATACTGCGTTTTCTCTGTACAGTAAATAGTGCGATGTTAAAATTGTTATAAATCAGACATTAGATTTCAAATAAAGAAAATGTATGTATTTATTGTGTATTTATTATTATTCATGTAATGAATATGTATGTATTTATTTTCTTACCTTTTCATTTTCTATTAGAATAAAATCCGAAAACGTGCAAATTGTCTATTGTGACTTTTTTGTGAAAGATTTTTTTTATTATTATTATTATAGAATTTAATGTAATTTTTTAGTATAAATGTGTGATCATATTTTGGATAACTGTATAGCATTTTGCATAAAAAGCGACTGTAGTGGAAACACTGGTTTGTTTATATTTGACAACATTTTTGTTCTTCATAACAGACGAAACATGTAATTACATTTTATGAAAAACTAATTGTAAGTTTTAAGAAAATAAAACTATATAGATATACCTTACCGCTAAGTCATGGAAGGAGGTGGAATATCCGTAGACATTAAATATAAACAACTCCTGCTACCAGGGATCACTCTAGAGCGTTTTAGCGGTACAAGTTGCCACAGGGTTGGCATAATACTTACTGTGCAATGGTGTAACGGGTTTTATCAGTTTTTACCGCCTTCATTTATCTCAAACACTTTAAGGATATATTTTAAAGTTTTTAGTTCTCAATTTCCCAATGTATTATTTAATATTTACTATGAAATTCCTACTTCTGCAATTTCTAAAAACATTTAAAAAAGAAAATATTTCCTTATTTATTTAGCTCTTATACCAGTTTATGTCATTTAGCATTGGCTCATATGATATTTAAAAAATAATAGCATTGTTTACATTGTACTGTTTAAAAAGCCCTGCAGGCTCCAAAAAGTTTTTAAAAAATAATAACATTTTAATTTAACTACATATAATCAATTAAATACAATTCGAGGCTGCTGTCACTGCTTGTTTTAATGAATTGTACCCACTAAATGTAAAAAAAAAGATTAAAAAAAAAAAGTGAAAGTATTAAAATGGTAATGAAAATATGAATATTGTTAATGGGTAAAGTGTGAAAAAATTTTCTTGATTCAAATGATATTTGTTAAACCTAAGTAAAAATTTTTTAGGATATCTTTTTTTTTTTTTTTTTTATCTTCCCTAATTCCTTATTTTTTTTTAAATTTTGATTAGAAACTATGAGTAAAGATTTTTTTCTCTTAATACATTGCTTCAGTTATATGTCATATTTCCTACTAAATTATCCTTTTCCAAAATTATTTTATGTGTTCAATAGTGTGAGTAAAATTTTGCTTTATTTCAATACATTATTGTAGCTACAAAGTCAAAGTCTGAAGTTGAGTGGCTCATACTACCGCATTTATGATTGTTATACAATTACTTCTTATTATGAAGATATTATGTTGAATAAAAATGTTGGTAATAAATGCCTACATGGATTTTTTCTATAGAAATAGAATATTATTTATATTTTTATAATTTAAGTAAAATGATTGATAGTGTGGATATTGTGCATATATATACACATAATAAAAAACAAATGTTGTACAATAATGTATGAATACATAATAAAAATCAATTAAATCTTGATTTAAATAAAAAAAATCGATTTTTTTGAAAAAAATAAAAAAAATCAACAACCCTGTTTGGAGGTCAGATTTTCGAATAGTGTGCAACGATGTTAAAATTTATATTTCCAACGAATACACAATTTTGACTTTTAGATCCTGGAGAAAATTTTACAACTGGATACTAAATTTGAAGTAATTTAGTCAATATGCTTAGCAATTATACTTATTGGGACTTTTGAGTTTTTTAATGTTTTTTTTTTTTTTCAATCTTAAATCTCTTGGTGATATTAGTTTTTTAGTGTAGCTCAAAATCTACTGACCAAAAGAACTGAAATTTCATAAAAGTATAATTAAAATAATTAGGAGCCAGTGAAATATTTGTTGCAAAATACTTCTAATTTGCAATTTAAGAATTTTTACTTAAATAATTTCTAAATATTTATTTTTTAGATAATTTTATTTAAAAATTTTTAAATTGTAATCTACAATAATATTTTTAAGTTGTTGCAGGCTTTAAATATGTAGATTCCCTAAGAATTTTCCCCCATAAATAATTAAATTACACATTCTATAAGGAATGGTAGGTATCTATTTTTCTCTCTCGATATTTGTTCAATCTGGTACATATAGGTAATATCTTTTTTTTTTTTTTTTTTTTTTTTTTTTTTTTTTTAAGGTCTATACATTATTATTAAAAAAAAAAAAAAAAAAACTGCACAGCATGTGCAAAAATAAATGTGAAATTAACAATATTTATACATATAGTCACAACCACTTGTTAAAATATGCTATAATTTCACCAGTTATCGATAAAATTCACATATTTCAAGACTGATTTCCAAAATTCGCGATAATTTTACAATTGATTGCTAAAATGCATAATTTTTTTCATCGCTAATTAATAAAGTTTCTGCGTTTTTTAAGTTAAATGTCCCAAATACTCAATTATTTCGTCGATAATAGACGTAATTTGCACTTTGTTCTCAAAGCTGAATGCTGAAATACACAATAATTTTGCAGCTGATTTCGAAAATACGGGATTATTTTCACCGCTAACTATGGTGTCAATTTTTATAGTTAAAATTTACATTTAATTCCCAAATACCGCTATTATATCTCTGCTAACTAATAAAATTCACTGTATTATTTTGCGCCTAATTGATGAAATTCGTATTCTTTATAAAGTTTAATCTCCAAATACTCAATTATTTCGCCGCTAATCTATGAAATTTATGCTTTTCTCAAAGCTGAATCCCGAAATATGCAATAATTTTGCAGCCTAATTCGGAAATACGGGATCATTTTACTATTAACTGTCAAAAATTTATGCTTAAGTGCAACTAATTGCTAAAATACGATATTAATTCGGCGTTAATCGATAAAATTTGAAATCTTTTCAAAGGTGATTTCTGAAATTCACGATGTTTTGTGGCTGATTATTGAAACACGCAATCATTTCGCCGTTGCTTAATAAGGTTATTTTAATCCTAATTGTTTGCTGAAATAGGCTTTATCTCTATGTTAATCAATGAAATTCGCCCTTTTTTGCAAAGACAATATCCGATGTATGCAATAAATTTGCTGAAATATGGAATCAATCATTTTACCGCTTATTTTTTAAAATTATGCAAGAGCAACTAATTGCTAATATAGACTATTATTTCACCCCAGTGGCAGAAACACCGTGACACGGTGACATAGTCGCGGACACAGAATAAATGCTTGCAGACAGTTTTTGTCTGCACTAATAAAACAATTAGTCCGTAACTTTCGAACACTCTTTGTCTGTCTCTGTACTAATAAAAAAAATTGCCCACAACTTTCAGACAGTCTTTGTCTGCAATTTACGGACATTTTTCGCCTGCGACAATGCGCTACCCATGTATGACGTCTTAGATGCTCTTTGGTAGGAACTCTAGAGCCCCCATATAGGTGCCTTGGTAGGAACACACAAAACAGTACTTAACAACGGCGACCTAAGCAGCCTATATCTCCCTTGATAGACAGCATATGCGTATTCTTTTCCCCTGTTACTAAGATTCTACGGGGACATAGAAAAGTGCTAATTTCTTTTAAAACTGCTCCAAAACTTCTCCTCCACTTCATAATTCACTTATAAAAATTTCTGTATCAAAACTAATACTTTTGTTATTTATACTGTGTTGTGTCAAACATTGCTATAAATATTTAATTGAATGAGTTCAACTTATTATTTTATAATTGTTTATTACTATAGTTCTGTAGTAAAATTGTATTTGTGTATTGTTGCACGAGATCACCACTATTGTTAAGCTCTCTCCCCCAAAGATTGCTGCTATCAGCTTCAGGCTTTTTGAGTGTAAGCCGTTCTCATCCCTGATTACAGGCAAATTTCGCAGACAGATTTTGAAATTTTAAAAGCCTGTCGCACACAGCTACAAAACTTTCTGCCACTGGAATTTCACTGCTAATTATTAAATTTTGTATGTTTTTAAAAAATGATTGCTGAGATATGAGATTATTTCACAAAACAATAATGAAATTACTTTTTTTATTATTTATACATTGCAGAAATACGCAACACAAAAGTCTATCTACAATACGGGATCGTTTAACCGATAACATTTACTTTTAATCTTTCAAAGTACGAAATAAGCTGTTAATTCATTACAAAACAACATAATATTTTTGCAGTGAATTATCGAAATCCCCAGTGGCAGAAAGTTTCGTAGCTGTCTGTGACAGGCTTTTAAAATTTCATAATCTGTCTGCAAAATTTGTGTTAATCAGTGGTGAAAATGGCTTACACTCAAAAAGCCTGAAAGGTGATTGGGGGGGGGGGGTAACATCAGGTGATATCGTGCAACAATACACGAATACAATTTTACTGCAGGACAATATAGTATAAACAATTGTGTGTACTCATTCAATTCATCTCATTCAATTAAATATTTTATAGCAATGTTTGACACAACACAATATAGATAATTATAAATAATAAAAGTATTAGTTTTAGTTTTTATACAGAAGTTTTTTTTAAGTGAATTGTTATTCGAAAGTTGCAGACAAAAACTGTCTGCAAGCCGCTTTTCTGTGTCCGTAACTATGTCGCGGTGTTTCTGCCACTGGGTCGAAATCCATCGTTTCATGTCTTATTAACAAAATTTACCTTTATCATGGCTAATTGCTCAAATAGCGATTGTTTCTCTTTTTCACTAAATAAAGATAGGCAAATATTTTCGCTGCTATAATGGACGAAATTCGTGCTATTTCTGAAAAGTGATATCACAGATGTTAAATACATATATTGAGTCAAAAATCAGCGAGATTTATGCCTTTTTTTGGCGTATGTTTTCTGATTACATAATTTTTGCATCTGATTACCGAAATATATGCAATTTTCTCATCTTTTGAAATACTGAATCAATTTAAGTTGGACATTGAACTTATCACACAAATATCTTGGATGAATTTTGTTCCAACATTTATCTAGTTTCCAAGTTGCAGCCACTTGAAATCAGGCTGCTACTTGAAAATATGCCACAACGATAACTTTTAGAATACTAAACTGGTTCAGACAGCAGCGCCGACTTTGAAAAATTTCTGGGGGGGCTCGAACCAAGGCCGTAGCCAAGATTATTTTTTGAGGGTGGGGGGCATCACATTTCTAATACAAGGTCATCAAATATGGTGTAATAATGTACACACGCTTACCCAAGGAAAAGAACATATGCACACACAAACAACGGCCTGATTAACACAGGGGCACGTGCCAGGGGCTCTGAGTAGCAAAGGGCCCCAAAACTGGACCTGAAAATGCCATCATAATCTTTGCCATTTAGTTTATGTAAATCGAATTTATATGGCAGTAACTTTTGTAAAAATAGTTATATTACTTTGCATCGATGTTTCTGAAAACTTTTGCTCCTCATGCACAAACTATAAGTGTAGCACAGTAAAGGGAATCATCTTCCTCTGAACTCACCCCGCGCCCCATACAGAGACTTTCAGCCTCTCTTGTTTTTCTTTCTTTTTTTCTTAGTCGATTTATGTCCATTTTCAATTGCAACAACCTTATTTTACAGCTATGATTTTGGTAAGAAACTAAATAAGAAATAGAGGAAAGAATTTCTTGTTTAATAGAGAATCAGTATTCAAAATTTCTGGGGGGGCTGATCCCTTACAGAAAATTTTCTGGGGGGGCTCAAGCCCCCACATAATCGGCGCCACTGGGTTCAGATCAAAGTTGGGGAGTGAATTTAATACAGTTTAAATATCTTGGAAAAGTTTGCTAGGCAACTTGCTCCACCATTTTGTTTCCAAGTGGCGGCCACTTAAAAATTTTTTATTACAATAACTTTTGTAATATGGAATCAGTTTGAATCGCATTTGCACAGTTGACATATTCAAATATCTTTGATAAGTTCACTGGGCATCTCAGTCACTCTGTCCTTTGTTTCTAAATGGTGGCCACTTGAAAATTATCACAATAACTTTTGAACCGATTTGCTTAAAACTCCATATGTAAATAGACCTCTTTAATAAATCTACCAAGTTCATTAATAAATTGTAGCTGTCATTTTGAAAAAAGATGGTGGCATCTTCATAAGAAAAGATAAATCAACCTAACCTTCCTATGAGCCGGAACGACTCGTTTTAATTTTTTGATCAATAACCTCTAAAAAGTAATGATATCAGAACAAAAACCCTTAACGGGTTAAAAGTTTGTGACGCAGCTACTTTATCACTATAAGAATTTGAAATATGGGTCTTAAAAATAATGATATCAAGTTTTAAGTGACGCTCTTCTATTAGTTAAAATATACATAGATTTTCTTATTTGATCATTCGCTTTTTTCTTTTATTTATATTTACAATGCAAACATAATATTTTTAACTTCAAGATAAGACAAATATATAAAATATACTCACTGATGCTTTTTCATTTTCATTTCAATTTCAAAATAACAGTTTTAAAAGGAATGATATAAAAATTCCAGTCACGCCTCGGTGTCATTTTAAAAGATTTGTTTTTAGATTCCATTAAAATTACCTTTGTTTTGTCTGATAAAGTATATTTACACATTCAAACAGTGCTTTTAATTTTTAAATATGCTGTCAAATAATCACACTTTCACTGAGTTTGCATTATAAATAAAAATTATTTATTTCAATAAATCGATTTGTCTTTTGCGTCACGCTATCCAAAACTGCAAGTAAAATTTGTGCAAATGTTTTCTTTGCATCACACTGTCTCTTTGCAGAAATTCTCACTTAGTTGGATACTATGATACAAAATAACATTTACATATATTTTACTCACAGTTTTGGATAGCGTGACGCAAAAGACAAATCGATTTATTGAAATAAATAATTTTTATTTATAATGCAAACTCAGTGAAAGTGTGATTATTTGACAGCATATTTAAAAATTAAAAGCACTGTTTGAATGTGTAAATATACTTTATCAGACAAAACAAAGGTAATTTTAATGGAATCTAAAAACAAATCTTTTAAAATGACACCGAGGCGTGACTGGAATTTTTATATCATTCCTTTTAAAACTGTTATTTTGAAATTGAAATGAAAATGAAAAAGCATCAGTGAGTATATTTTATATATTTGTCTTATCTTGAAGTTAAAAATATTATGTTTGCATTGTAAATATAAATAAAAGAAAAAAGCGAATCATCAAATAAGAAAATCTATGTATATTTTAACTAATAGAAGAGCGTCACTTAAAACTTGATATCATTATTTTTAAGACCCATATTTCAAATTCTTATAGTGATAAAGTAGCTGCGTCACAAACTTTTAACCCGTTAAGGGTTTTTGTTCTGATTATACTACTTCACACATCATTAAACTTATGTTCTAAACATGGCCAAATATGTCTCAAACATATCAAAACAGAGTGGGGGTATTTTTAAATTACATTCCTTATCTTAATTTTCATTGTTAAATTTACTTTTTAAGCATAGTCCATATAAGCCTGTACCAAATCGTTCATTATTCATTAACTCATTTAAAGAAAAGAAAAAAAAAAGTAATTATAGCAATTTTTTCATTAAAAAAGCTGAGAATTAAGGAGATAAAGAAAAATAAATGTATCACACTCAGTTCCCTACATAGTGAACAGTTTTTTTACAAAGTGCTTGTTAACTTCAAAATTCATTATGTCTGAGAAGTTGTGCATTATATAGAGAATTGCAATATAGAGAATTGCATTATATAGAATTGTGTTATAAAGATCTTCTACTGTATTTAATTTCATATTCCAATCTAAGCATAGAAATCTAACTAAGAATTTATTATTACTGAAAATATCCATAGTAATAGAATGATTAGATGAAGTAAATTATAAAAGTGACAATTATCCAGAAAGATTTTATATTACAAGTACATGTGTACATTTCTATAATGCGCAAGAGAAAGATAAATGGAAAAGTGACAAAACATATAAATCTTATATATTGGAAAAATACTTTAACAAAATGTAATGAAACGTAATACATAGAAATAGTTTTATAGACCCTAAAAATATATCTGATTACATTAATAAGAATTTACTTTGGAAAAGAAGGAGCTGAAATTTTAAATTGTGATAAGAATTATAATTTTTTAAGAGTATGCACTCATTGGCAGTAGTGTCTCTTATAAAGTCAAAAAGATGTGCAAACAAAATATTATATAATAATGCCATATAAATTTAAGAACATGCTTTTATTCCAAAATGTATAAGAAACTCAGTGGAATTCAGCAGGAGATTCAATGGCAGTGGCTTAAAAAGAAATTGCAAAATTTGACTCTAATAACAAAAATGCAATAATGCCACATAAATTACAAATATTTTAAAACATGCTTTTATTTTAAAATGTTTTTAAAACTCAGTGGAAGATTTAGTGGAAATTGATTAAAAAGAAATGGCAAGATTTTACACGGACAGATAGGTTTCCTTCTTAATAAGAAAACCTGTCCCTGATGACATAAAATTCTGAAATTACTCTTGTATTGTATTCTCATCGATTATGAAGTCGTGCATAAAATTTGATTAAAATTAGTTCAATAGAAGTTGAATAAAAAAGAATCACAAAATATGACACAGGTATAGATTTTTGTCCCAGGTAAGACAAGATCCCTGAAAATGCTTGCATATTATATAGTCATTGACAATGAACTCTTATTAAAACTTTTAACAAAGTTGATTTTGTGGAAAGGGATTAAAAATTAATTGCAGGATTTGGCCCAGACAGAAAAACCAAGTGCTAAATAAATTACTGTAAAAATTTTTAACTGAAGTTGTGGTCGCAGGATTCCCAGCCTCCTAAGTCCATTACTGCTTAAGCATCATGTATTGTCATTAAAGTTATATATGTATGCAAACTTTCAACTCAATCATATGATATGGGTTTGAATATTATCGAACCTGACAGACAGCAAATGAAGTTAAATAAGTTTTTAATAAAAAGAGCAGACTGAGGGACTATTTACTGAAGAAGCTTTTGAAGTGAAAAGGTGAAAATGTATTTAAATAGTATAGATATGGTGAATGAACTTTTAATTTTATATTATTGAGAAATGAAGTGTCTTTACATCTCAAAATGCTAATGAATGCTAAATGTAAATTCATTTTCACAATTGCGAGCAACTCGTGTGGAAACTTGACAATGAACTCATGTGGAAACTTTAATAAAATTGGTTTGGTGGAAGTGTATTAAAAATTGACTGTGAAATTTGACCTAGACAGAACAATCAAGTGTTAAAAAACAGTTTAAAAATTTTTGAATGGAAGATGTGGTTGCAGGGCTCCCACAACTCAAGTGCATTACTACTTGAGCATACATTGTTATTAGTTATATATGTATACAAACTTTCAGCTCAACTGGATGATAGGAAATGGATGGAAGATTAGTGGGTGCCCAGTAGCAGAAATTTTTCTGTCAATCTGTGACAACTATAAAATAATCTGCAGCATAATTTCACAATGAGCAAGGAATCGATGATCACAATGAGCAAGGAAAATCGCAAGGAATTTGCGATCTGTATGATAGCCGATCATTAACAGGGGATACGGGGGAGGGGGTCACAAAAAAAATTATATGAGTGAGAAATATTGAATAGTTCTACCTCTCTATAGGTTCTAGAATTTAATAAAGTGTGTTTAAAATTAATATTGACATTTATGTTGTGGATGGAAAAAGATAGAAAATCGCTATCTTTCCTGTCAAAATCGGGAGATTTGGAATTTCTGCATAATGTTGATTTGGAAATAATCTGCAGACTAAAAAAAAAAAAATCTGCGACGTACGTCACATGTCTCGCATTTTCTGCTATGGGGAGTGGGTGCTTGCAAGATTTGAACCTGACAGACAACAAATGAATAAAATAAAGGTCTGTAATAATAAGAGCAAAGCTCTTATAGGGGGGATAATAACTGGCTGAGGGAATAGTAACTGGGGGAGGGAATAGTAACTGGAAAAACTTTTGAAGTGAAAATGTTCTTTAAATAGTGTAGATATGGTGAATAAATTTTAAATTATATACTATTGAGGAATACAAAGTTTTTACATCACAAAATGCTAATGAATGCTAAATGTAAATACATTTCCACAGGTGTGAATAACCATCTTTCTATATTATTAAATGTGTACAAAAAAGCATAAATTAATCTCATATGTGTATATAAGGTTCTATAAAATAATGTTGATTAATATTAAATGAATTTCTTTTTTCATTTTAGGTATTTTTTTAATCTTATTCAATGGGCTTCTCTTCATCGTATCTGGAGGTGGGACAATGCTACCCTCATCCTCCATGCTCGCTACACACTAAGTGTTATGTTAGCTACTGCTGCTATGCTTACTTTTGTACTGACTTTTGTTCCAAATCAAGTACTGGCTTACGACATAACAGACTGCAAAAAAGAATGAAGATTATCAGTGTAAAAAAAAAAACTCTTGATTACTATCAGACTTATCAAAATGTGTGCATCGTTAAATTTACTCTATTCCATTTATTACTGACTGTGATTATCATTAAAATGAACTGGTTATCTATATATATAAGGATGTTATTGCTGTTAATCATTTTATAGAAGTGTTGAATTGTAAATTAATTTGTTTGATGTACAAAATCAGTTGTCTGATAGATCTGGTTGTAACATACGAAAATTATATTTGTATATTTCTTAATGTTTGTTATAAAGTCATTCTTCTTCTTTATAAGATTTGTCACTGAACTCGCATTTTTGTATTGCAGTTTATAAATGTTTAATTTTTTACATAACTCTCTTCTTGTTACATAGAGCTTTTAAAATACCTTGTAGCATGCAATAATATTTAACATTGATAATTTCATTTTCTAAATGAGAATATTTGCTAATTATAAAAGTTATTCTTAAATGTATAGCTAAAATGTATAGTCTTTCCTTTTAAATGTTTTGTTTTTCCTTCATTTGATAAAACTTAGGGTAGAAAAATTTCTTACATACTTTGTTCTTAGAATTTTGCTATGTTATATTTTATCCATCAAATATGTATAAGAATTTTAACTGCACTTTAAATATCACTGCAAATTCTTTCCTTATTTTAAAAAATTACGAGGCATAAAATTAAAGAAACCATATTTTTAATAGTTATGAACCCATTAAATGCCGCTATATGAATCCCACTGAAAAATCTTGAATTTTTGTATGTTTTGGGTTTTGCATACAAAAATCATATTTTTAACAGTTATACCCATTAAATGTCGCTATATGAATCCCACTGAGAAATTTTGAATGTTTTGGGTTTTAGTGTGCATCTCTGATCATATGTAGTTTAAATATTTAAAACAATATTATTTAATTAGATATGATATGGTTACAAAATGGGAGATTCGGCACCTAATAGGGATACCGAATACCACCTAATAGGGCATAGATATAGATAAACTGCATAACCCTTTTAAATTAGTTTTAATGATCCCTGTTTGTTTTAATTTAAGAAAAGAATTGTTTTATTTCATATTCAACGTTTTAAACCCCTGCACTCGAATGAGTTATTTTTGGTGATTTTTTTTTTTCTTATGTAGTAAAAACGGTCAATTTTGCTTGAATAATTAAAAGATAAATAAATAGAAATTTACATTACAAACATTTTGAAAAATTACCAACAAAGCTAAGGACTTATATATTCAATGGGGAAAAAATAATAAATATTTTTTTTTAATTGCTTTTAAAGAAAAAAATTCTTAATCAGATGTTCCCACCATGAGAGTTTTGGTACTTAATGGGTTAATACAGATTTACTTGCGAATTTAAAACCCTATAAAATTATGCAGTCAGGCATCTTTTTATGCTAAAATATTATATTATGTTGTTTTCTTGATAAAATTTCAATTTGTCGACAAATACATGTGCAAAGATATTAGTAAGCTCTGACAAAATCTCTAAAGTGCCTATGAAATTTTCTGAAAGTGCATGCAAAATCACTTGTCATGCACCCCATTAAAAACAACTTTCAAATATTTGTATATAGTATATTTACAAAATTTATATGTTTAATTACATTCAAAGCTTTTTCTTTATCAAATACCATATTTTGATATTTCAGCTGAAGAAAGTTTTAAATATTTTATTTGAATTCACTTATATGAGAAATGCAAAGTTCACTCTAATATATGTTGATAGAACAGAATTTGTTTAAATTGGATATAGAATTTTTTGCTAGAACCAATAAATTGAGTCTAGCAAAAAAAATTTGTATGTTTAGCCTTTTTTTTTTTTTTTTTTTTTTTTTTTTGTAAACACTGTATTTTCAAAACTAATTTTCTGCTAAATCTGTTCTGAGCTATATAAATATTCAGTTAACATCTTGATATATTTGAAAATGCAAAATATATATATGCATAGCCAACAGATAAAATATATATTCTATAGTTATAACAAACTATAAATATTTTATATATTTTGTTAGCATATTTCCTATGCACTTTAGTCATTAGGCTCCATTAATGTCATGTTATTTTATGTGTGAGTCTATCGTTTGTTATATTTCTAGAAAAAATGATAAAATTGCTTTGAAAGAAGAAATCTCATACACAAGATAGTTATAATTAAATTTCTGCTATAAATAACATCCTGGAGCTAAAATAGGTAATTGGTATTTGGTGTGTGAACAATTTGTAAGATACACTTGAGGAATTCAAGAGAAAAACAGAATATATTTATGTAGTTAAGACATCCCATGACTTCCTTGTTCATTCATCAAACTACACATATTATTATAAAAATGTTGGTACAGTAGAGAGTCAAAAATTCGCACAGCTCGGGACCAGAGGTTGTGTGGATTTTAGGATTTGGCGGATTTTGGGGCCCATAAGGAATTATTTTCACTTTGATAAATAAAAGCAGAATATTATTCAAACTAAACACATTCTAGTGAATAATAACACTGAATATTAAATTACTAGGTTCATAAGAATATTAATGAACATTAATATATATATATATATATATAATGAAAACAATAAATAAAAATTTAAAAAAAATACTTGTCAAATTTAGATAAAATCTGTTCACATGTAGTTTACTTTAAACTACACTTGGACCTGCATGATTTATTTATTTATTCCAAATAGTAGTAACACAAATTTACTTTTCTAATAATCTTACTGATTTCTTCCTTACAAATTGAAAGCAAAATGCCTTCATCACATAGCATTTAAAAAAATTAGTTTGTTATTGTTTACCTGATTGATATCATCACTATAATAATTATTTTCTTTTGATGAATTTAATATACTGTCAATAATTTCATTATCAGCAACTTGATTCTTGCAGTCTTTCATATTATTATTTTGTTTTCTTTTTTGTAATCATAAAATACAAGCACAAAATCTGCATTCAAGATCTTTTTCAAAAATTTTGATTTGCAGTTTTGTACCTTGTGAATTTCATTGTTTGTATCTGATAAGCTCTGCAGATTTTAGGTCGGTGGATTTCTGGCTCTCTACTGTATTTTTGTGGGATAAGTACTTGATAAATAGAGTTAGATTGATGAATGAACTTTATTCAACGAGTATTCTCGAAAAATTTCAATAAAACTAATACTTATACTATGAAAAACATTAAAGCAATGTTATGTGCATGGCAGAACATTATTATTGCTTGTTCAGGAATAGTAATTGACACATTTGATCTTTTATGATTTTTTTCTTAACTTTTCCAGTCATTCATTTTCTTCTATTCTGGAGCAATATTTTTTTTTTTTTTCCTAGGTGTCATTTTAAAAAGATTTAGTTAAATTTCTCTGACTTTTACATATTTTAGTCAAATTCCCTATTATTTCCAGTGTTGTGAAATCCCCTGATTTCTCAGGTTGCTACTCACCCTTTTAATAGCTTGTCACACAGTCTGTCTCTCAATGACAAATGCACAGTTCAGAGCTCAGTTGGGCATATGTCTTGCTGCAGGGGCTTAGGGAAGGGCCCAAGCCCGAGCCCGCTCATCCCCCATAATGGTTATTATAAAATTTCCTTTTAATACTAAATGAGAGAATCATACATATAAAACCAAAATTAAAGTCTTATGAATGTTCATAATTACTGATAATTTATAATCGATACTAATAATTAGTAAATATTAATTAATATTTAATTATTGACTTTATTAGGAATAATGTTGAGTCATTTTTAAAATGAAAGTTTTTTAACCCACTCCCATGATTTTTGAATTGCTATGCCTTTGTCTCGCTGTATATTCTTTTATGAAAGTTAGTAATGAGAAATCGGTGGATTAAAAAACCCAGTTTTATTTGTTTTTAGATTTTTCGAGAAAAAATGCTTTTTTTTCCAGAAAAATCTTTTTGAAAGTAACTAATGAGGAATATTAAAAGAAATTTGAAAATCAAACATTTTATTTTTCTTCTGCCTATCATGTAATTTTTAGAAGATATTAAAGAAAAAATTAAAATATTTTTTTCATGTTCTAATTATCACAATTTGCTTTATCCTTATGGTGATCTTTGTTAACTGAAATTCATGACGTGCAGTTAATACACAAGTACTCCTTAACGTTTTTCTATTTTTATTTTATTTTTTTTTTAAGAAAAGACAAAGAAAACCACTGAAAAATAAAATTCAAGAACAGCTGTTCGCTAAATTTATTTCATGCTCATGTTCTACAATTCCTTTATTCAGGGCCAACTATGACTATCTTAAAAATTCTGAAATTACATGAAGAGAAAAAGTCAAAGTGCAATTTTCTTCTTTCTTACTTTTTTTTTTTGTAGCTAATAAAATACCTGTACTAAAGTTTTGCAATTAAAAAAGTATTTATTGATTAATTATAAAAGATTTTTCTAAATTTCCATTATGCAGTTATCTTAATTGCCAAAAAGGTCAAAGAAAAAAAAAGTTCTTATATCAATATATATTAAACGAAAATTCCTGAAATTCAATGAGCAGTTTTCATTTTTTACATATGATTTATGAATATGCAACCCCTTTTATCTGCAGATCTTTAAATAAGTTGTGTAATATAACAAATGTTAAAGCAATTTTTGAAATCGATAATTTGTTGACCAATTTTAAATAATAAGCAATGTGTATTAATAAGAGAACAAACAAAATTTCAACCCAAATAAATATTGAGACCATCAACAAGAAATCCCCTCAATGTAGAGTAGAAATAGTAAGATGTTTCAAGTACTGGTAGTAAAAAATATTAAAATGCAATATAACCCCCTAGGAAAGACATGCTTTATAATCATAAGAGGACTAATATTTGGGGATATATTACAGATTAATATATTTACTAACATTATTTGAAATATCTTGTTGTTTCTACTGTACATAAAAAGGCTTTTCTGATGATGGCCTTTTATGTTTAATTTAATTATTATTACCCTATGATTATTTTATTTTGCATGTCCTTATGCTAATGCTATTTTTTTGCACATTATGTAAATATGTTCTTTCATTTGTTATTTGCAAATAAATTATCTTTTCCTTACACATAAATATATAGCAATATGTGTCACAATTATGAGAAAATACATTATCAGACAAGAAGGAATACTTAAGAGAAAATATATTACTGCAAAATAAACTAACAGAAAAAAAATAATAATTACCCAATTTTTAGCTGAGTATTTAATTGAAATAAATCGCACTATTGAACCTCCCATCATAAATATTCTTTTTAAAAATGTGAATAATTTCAACTTTTTTTTTTTTTTTTTTTTTTTTTTTTAAACAATTATATTTTCTATTGAAGTATAAGACCTTCATAAGGAAATGCCATAACTTTTAAAAAGATGCAACAGTTGTTTTAAATCAATAATAATTATGTGCAGCCTCTTCATTTGGCAAAAACAAGTTGGAACTAATGCAAAGTGCCCCATTTGTGCTTATGCAAGGTTTTCAATCTTAAATGGAAAAAAAAGTCGAGACTTTTGAAATGCTTTTTAAAATCTATTTAAATTTTTTCAAGAATTACTGTAAAAAAAAAAAAAAAAAAAATGCAGAAAGGTTAAGCTAGTGCAAAAAAAAAAAAAAGAAAGAAAGAAAGAAAAGAAAAATTACAAGAAATTTTAATTATCTACCTTGCAAATATAAATTCTTTAGCAATTTTAATTGAACCTTTTGCTGTTTTTTACCATACAGTAATAAAAATCCTAATGGGCTCTTCCCAGCGTCGTCTGCTCAATCATGTGATATAGAAAAACAAAGAATCGAATTCAATTAAATATTGTTCTTAAGAACAAAAGTGTTAATATTTAATACAAAATAAAATAAAAGCAATATTGTGCATTTTTTAAAAAGTAGAATAATTGTATTTGTAAGTTTATTAATTTTTAAAAAACACTTTATAGGTTTATTTATTTTCACCTGTAAGAATCGATTTTTGTATGTTGTAGTGCACTTGTTATATTAACTGATCAAGCAACAGATAGTTTTTTCTTGTGGAATGTTTATGAATTATAACTTGAAATTTTAAAATTTTTTCAGTTAAATTTAATCACATAAAGGTGTTACAACAAGTTAATTAACTTAGTTACTGGTCTAAATGGCTTTACACTGTACGATGTTGCACTGATAATGATTTAAGTACCAAAAATCAGAGTACTCAAATAACATGTTCTCCATGAACATGAATAACAAATATAAACTAAATGATGATTGTAAATGTATACAGCAAACAAAAGATGATGAATGATATAAAATGGATTAAAAATATAACACAGATTAAATACGATTGATCAAAATAAGAATAGAAAATGTGTTATTTCAGCAATCGCTATAGATATAGAAGACTTTGTCTGCTCTTTGTTTATCTATGTCATGTGACCTCTGATGTCAGATGGGAAGAGCCCTTTGGATTCTTTCGATCAACAAAATTCATTTGCTGGAAATATCAACTGGCCCATATTTCAGATCAATGAATCTTTTGAAAATATTATTCATAAGACTTCAAAGCAAAATCATTTTTAAAAACATAATTTAAATTAGCAATAACAATTAGATTGGAATTTTTAGGGGGGAAGGGGGGGGGGACAAAAAATTTTACATGAAATTTAAGCCTTTCTTCCCCCCCCCCCCCCCCCCCCCCCAATTTTAAAAAAGTCCTTGAAAATAAAATTCAAGGCCAATGAGAACTTTGTTTGCCAATTTCGGTCAAAAACAAATTGTTGCTTTATATTTGTCTTTTGGTATTTATAGTATTTGCTTTTCACACAGTTATTTTACACCAGTTTTTTGGTTTACCATTGATGCATTCTCAAAAAAAACAATCAAGTCAATCTTGTGTCCTCCCCTTCGTGATGAAACAAGAACCCTAGTAATACATTAATATAGATCAATAATAGGGTTATTCGGTCCAGCCAATATTGTATGGCTAATTTTTTCCTCTTAGAAAGTTGATTGCATTTATAATGTTCCTAAAATTATTATTTTTACCCTCTTTTTTTTCAAAAATTAAATTAAATGCTAAATGTAATAGCTTGATAATGGGCAGTATTGTGCCAATATTACTATACATTTGGGAAATAGGGACAAAGTGCATTTATGGAAATATATATAGAGAAAAATGCAATATAGAGTCAGTCCGTTGCACTATGCTTTAGAATACTTTATAAAAGGTTGATAAACTTTTATGAACTTTATATAGTATATAATATTATATTACATGTACTATGTTTTTCTTTCTTCAAGAGAATTGTTTATTAGCAGTTATTTGTTTTCATGCATATTGTTCTATGTATATCTAAAAAAAAGATACTGTAGAAGTGCCAAATAAAATGTAATAAAAAATCACTTTATTTAACTTCTTTTTTATATAGATAACAAATATAAATTCTAGATAGAAAATTTAACAATTACAAATTTAGAGATACATACACATCAAATAGCATTCTTTTTTTATTTCAATTTTATTTTACAATTTACCCTGAGAAATATATAAAGCCATACAAACATATGCTATCGTTTAAAACAATTACTTTCAATAACACTATTTTGAAAAACAGAAAATTATTTAAATAATTTACATATATTTAATATATATATATATTTTTTTTTTTTTTTAATCAATAAACTCTAATATACATCACAAGTTAAAAATGTATTAAAATGTTTTATTTAAAAAATAATAAATAAAAAACAAATTCATTTATATTTTGTCATATTCCACTTATATGCTGGGGAAAAAGTTCAATTTAAAAAGTGTAAATATACATTAGAAAGACTAAATTAAATTGCACAAGTGGAAAAGGGAAAGAAAAAAAATATTTATCAGCTACTGTTTTATTCAATTTCAAAACAGGGAAAAAAGAAAAAAATATTTAGTGTTTAAAAATCAAGTTTTTTAATCCAAAATTATATGCATATGAATTGTATATTAATAAGTATTAAAGTAAATGAACAGTTTCTATTATTTTATTAATAAAAAATGAGAATCTGGGCTTGATCCAAAGTTTTAAATTTTTTTTTTTTTTTTTTTTTTTTTTGTGAAAAAATATTTTAAATTATTTTTGTGAAGAAGTATTATTGTGTAATACTTACTATTCTCTATATTATGTTTAATATTATGTTAATAGTGTTTAGTTGAATCAAGTATCGGAAATCATTTAAAATAATAAATAAAAGGATGGAAAAAACGCACAAAAGAATCCTTTTTATTAAATGAAATTTTATAAAGAGTAATTTTTATAAATTTGAATTTTGTCAAGCAGCTCATTTCCAAGATTTGAATTTTGTGTAGAGGCAGCGATAAAGTCCCAATTTTTACTTGGATCGGCCCCTGATTATAATAATAATAATTTGTACTGCATGGTAATTAAGGCAGCAAGTAAGTATGACTCACTCAAAATTATTTATGTTGAAAAATTATGGAAAGCAATATGTATCAGATTACACATTCAACAATTTTCATAATTGATTTCGATAAAAAATATTTATGAAATACTTTCATAATTTCGCCTTTTAAACGATTACCGGATAGCTTTATAAAACCATTTGAATATAAATTGATGATACGAATAGCATAATGGTCTCAAATAAAATTTCTTTTAATATAAAATAAGGGGGAGAGGGAATTCTATTTAGTAATCAATAATGTTTAAAAATATTTAAGGAGATTAAATGAAAGATTAAAAAAAAAAATTACTGATTTCACCTTTTAATGTAATTTTTCTTACAAGATTTACTTCATTTGGCTTTATATCAAATAAAGCATACTTGGTCTATTTGGGGTGGGGGACATTATCTGCTTAAAAGAACATTTATATGGATTACATTAATTATAATTGCTTATAAATTAATTGATGACTTAGTATTTCATAATACTATGTATTAAAATAAATATTATTTATTCTAAACAAATATGAAGAGCTTTGAAAAAACTACATTTTATGTGACAAATAAAAGGCATTTTTTCTTCATTTCATGATTTACAATGACAATACTCAAAATTCATATAACTGCAAATAAAACATTTTCGCAAACATGATTTAAATATTTCCAAGCACACTTTCTCAAATCTTGATAATGCTGTTTATTAACTATTACTTTTCTGTGTTTCTACATTATAAAATTTCAATTTTTTTTTTTCATTAATAAAAAAAATATATTTATGAATGATCTAGCAGTCTAATATTGGCCAAATAGAAAGAGACATTAAATGTACTGTTTTAATGCGTAAATTATAACTTATCAGTAATTTTTTTTTCTTTCTTTTTAAAGGTTAACATAGAAAGTTTTCATTTTTATGTTTTTACTTTATTTTTGGGAGGGGGTGAGGGAATTTTGTTTTAAACTCAACAAATTTGAGAGAGTGTACTATATTCCAAATTCATTTCGGGCCTCCCTATTAGTGAATGTTAAGGTTTCCAAACCCCATGTTAACCTATGGGGAAACGTTCCCATTATATACTTTTAACTTTCAACATTTAAACAATTCAGAACCATTAAAATCAGTTGATTTTTTTTTTTCCCTCAAATTTATTTTAAAGTTGTAAAATTCAAAATTTCACTACTGAAATTTTGCATTTTACAACTTCAAAATTTAAAAACTCAGTTTTTGGAAAACGAGAGCTGATTCTGAGGGTTGTTAATTGTCTAAATGTGAAAACAGAATTTAAAAACATTATGTTACGAATAATGGGAAGATTTCTCCATGTTAACATGGGATTTGGCTGACCTCGAGGAGATCCTTAAATCATACATGAAATCAGAGAACATAAACTATAAGACAAACATTTATGCATAATATTAACGTTGATAGTATTATATATTACTCAGTAATATTAATATAACCATCGTGTATTACTCTGTAACACTACAAACAATTTCACAAATCATTCTGGATTATTCAATCTTTAACAATATTATCATTTTTCATCAATGTAAGACGCTACATAAAAGCATTTAATGTTAATAATGATATATAAAATGTTTTAAAAAGCTAAACACTCAATATGATATGCAATTGTATAACAAGAAGGAATATATAATATACTATGTTTCAAATGATTCGTGAAATAATGGGCATTACTGAATATAAAATGTGAGAGAAAGACAAGAGTTTATCAAAATGTTACTTATTTTCAAATTATACTATGGATATTCTATTTTGTATGGAGTTATCAAATATCTGAAAAAAAAAAGGTCGAAACATGCACACTATTTAAAATACATTATTCAGACTATACTTGTTATTTAATGAATGTTATTAGACTAAACTCACTAATTATCAAACATTATGCATACTATTTAATATTATTTAAACTATGCCCATAATTTAATAGATGTTATCCAATATCAGATAGATGAAACTTAATTATGTTCAGCTTTAATAGCTGTTGTCTAGTACCAAACTTTTGTTAAAAAGGATTTTACTAAAATCATATTCTGATTCAGATAAAATTCACCATTTTATGGTTGTTACCTGACATCAAATGCATATTATATAATCATTTTCCAAAATGCATTTCAGCAAGTGAAAATATATGTTTAATACAAAATAGTTAGTAAATTAAATAAAATCATTATGATTCTGTTTTTTAATATTCCATGAAAAAATAAAGAGAAAAATCCCACCCTCTCCCTTCTTAAATTAGTATTTAAAACACATAATAAAATCAGTGCAACAGCTAAAAATACACACAAAACGAGATTAATCAAAATTATAGGAACAACCAAATGGCACATTATGAAAGGAAGATTACATTTCACACAAGAAAGAGCAAACAATAACTTTCAAACCAGCTATTTAATGTCAAAAATAATAACTTGTTAAAACATAACTAATGCTTTAAAAAAGGGGGGTAGTTTCAAGAGTCGTCATTTAAAACTTCTCTTCATCAAACTGAGTGCACTTGTGATCTTCTAAAATTAAATAATTAGTCTAAAGTCCATTTCAAAGACAGGCTTTCTACATTTAAAGATTGTAATTATATTTCACCCAATAAAAAGAAATTTTTAAACTATTACTGAAGAAACTACTAGCAATTTAAAGCCATTTAAAGATTGTAATTATATTTTACCCAATAAAAAGAAATTTTTAAATTATTGCTGAAGAAACTACTAGCAATTTAAAGCCATTTACAGAATTAACAATTATTACTGTTGTCATTATTACCAGCTATATTACAGTCACACTCTGTAACTTTCAGTCAAATATGACTTCGTTGTAACATACAAAAGCAAATATCAGGTGGAAGAATGAGTGTATATGAAACCTAACATGCAGGTGAAAATTTTGGAATAACAACAAGTTAAAAATTCTACACGAGATAACACTTATCTAAACACTAGTGACATATAATACAACCTTATACTACATTTCCCATTTCAAAATGCTGTGCCTAATATATATCTCACTAAAATTAAAAAGGGGGGAAAAATCACTCAAAATGACTTCAGCTGTTGCAAATCTTCTCTGGAAAGCAGTTAAGATCTCAGAACAGACATTTTGTAAGGCACATCATTATACAAAATGCAAGGGGTTAATATCTAACAAATATTAACATATTTACAAATTATGAGAAAGACATTAGTTTTCTAAGTAGAAAGCATGATCTTCAGAAGGTCACACTAGAACTGCGATTAATTTTTCCACCTATCAGTCTGCTAAGTCTGTTGTTGGAGTTTCCCATCTTCAAAGATTTCGCAGCTTTTTCCAACTCTCTATAAAAATGAAAATAAGGGAACATTATCATAAAAATCAACAATTTTTTAAAGCTTAAACATTTATATATTTAGCAAATAAAGCATTTTTAAGATATGCTATATTTAAAAGTACACTAAAAATTTGTCATGAAAAACAGAATAATAATACAAATTACTAATCAAATTTCTCTCTTTAAATTATAAAACACTATTTAAATTTTCTTGAAACTTAATAAAATTAGAATTGTCATTCAGCAGGTGATGTAGGTATTATCTTACAAAGCTCATAATTACATTTAATTAGTTGATATATAGAAAGACAAGAATAAAACATTAAATTAGATGGACCCTATTGTATGCTTATTCTCAGAAATTTCTACTATGGTGCATACTACATTAATTAAAAAATAAAAATAAAAATAAATGAAGTTTACCAATCACTTGGCATAGACACTGAATGATAAGTCCCACTCACTAGGCTACCCTAACTTCATTTTTATGCATTTACCTTATCCCAATTTATTGTTTAATTTTAATTAGGGTCAGTTTCATGCAATATATATATATTTCGGTTTGCATGCAACTCCACAGTATTTTCAATTCAATAATCCCTATAATGCAAGTCTATATGAAATTTTGCCTTATTCTGTCATGTTAAGAAAAATTACAAATTTTTAATAACTAATGAGTTTTTCAAATAAGAATGTCCATAGTTAATGATATGCTTTAAAATTGGTCGAATACTTCCCTCATAAAATATTAATCTTACCATTTATAGTTACCATCACCAGTAAATTGTTATGTAAACATCTTGGTATTCATATTAAAAATGGTCTATAATCGCATTTTTGATTATTTTATTTTGTCATAATTGTTATCTTAGTCGATTATCTTCCAGACATGATAATATTTTAGTTCCCCTTCCTATACTAGATATGTGAAACAAACCTAGATACTCATGGAAATTGCTTACCTAAATGTTTTTACACATTTTCAAATGTAAGGAATCTGAAAATAACAAAATCCATGTGGTGACTGTGTTAAGATGTTAGTTTGTGTACATGATATCCCAAGAACAATTTATCATAAAAAGGTTGAACCAGTTCTAAAATATCACATAAGACACTGGCGAGAAACATATTTGTTTTCAATACTCTAATTTGAAAACTTCATAAGTTATTAAAAGTTTACAATTTTCTTAATATGAGATAATAGAAGAAAACGTTAGGTAAATATGTATTGTGAAGATAATTATTTTCATCGTAAAAATGTTACAGAAGTATCAAATTATCATTTATAATATTGGCATGAATATCATTGATTATGAACATTCATTCTATTTTAAAAACTTCATAAGTAATTTGAAATTTGTGATTCATTAAACGTGATAGAATTTTGCAATATTTCATATAAACTTGCATTATGGGAATTATTTGGCTGGAGTTGCATGAAGATTGAAATATGAAAGTGAACCTAATAAAATTAAATAAAAAAATTAGGATAAGGTAAATAATTTGCTATTTACCTTAAAATCGTTATCTTTAAGCTATGGTTCCTTGTTATAATTACAATATCAGTCATTAGTTTTTCTCAATTTATGTGCTAAAAAAATTGATTTTTAAGAACTCCCCCTTCCCCCACTAGAAAACTTTGCTGGCTACAAATATTTCTTCGCTTGTTAAGGCATGATAAAAGTAAACAGCTTTTCTTTTAGTGGGTAAATGTGCATTTACATACTGGAATAAAGAAAACAGAAGAAACTTCTAAATGTTCTGAGTACAAAAACATTTCATTAGAAATAAAAAATGAAATATTTAAAAACCAAAGAAAACAGATGATGAAATAAACAAAGAGATAAAAATATAATTACCTGGCCAACAATTGGTTTTTTAATTTTTCTACTTTTAATTCATTACTCAACTGTTCTTTGGTCTTGCAAGCATAGGGTGCTAAGGTAGGATTATAAATTAAAGCGGCACTTGAAGGACGTCTCTCAGGATTTGGGTCAATCATGAGCTGAAATATACAAAGAATGATTTTTTTTAAAGTACAAAATAAGGGATTTGTTTGTTTAATTAAAGATTTTCTCATGTACGATAGAATTATTAAAAAAAAATAACAATAAATACAAAAATTATACATTTTATTTAAACTTTGAAACATGGAAATTAAAAATGTAAAATATGAATGACAATATTCACTGTGCCATGAATGAAACACAGTTGAAAATTCAACAGGATCGCTACAAAAAAAATTTGTAAAAAAAAAAATCCTGAAATTCCCCCTTTTTTTCCCCCAAAAAAGTAAAATACATGACATAAAATCATGCATGTCTACAATATTCTATAATTTGAGATCCACACACATTCCCTGCCCAATATATGCAAATTTAAACAAACTCATTTAATCAGAACATTTATTTTTCTCAAAGAATTCTCACTGTAGTGATACAAAGACACCTTTATATGTATAGATTACTGAACTATTACATGTATAATAGTCATTAAAAATTATTACAGCTTTCTATTTTATATATGTTTTAAACCATTAAATTATAATTTTGACGTTTTGTTAATTAATTTCTTTTTGAACTGAATAATTATTTATATTTTTCTTTGAATAAGTATGCTTACTTGTAGTCTTTAATGTATTAGTTTTATTTTACAAAACCTTCATAATTCAGAGACTCAAAATTTTCCAGAAAACCCACAACCCTAGAATACATACTATTTGCCATTTAGCTATATTTTATATTCAAAATATTTGGTTTTATTATTTTTTCCCCCCTATTTTAACACGTGAGGAAAAAAAAATTATGTGCTTGAATTATTATACTTTCTTACAATTAGTTAGTACTCAGTATCCATACTCGGCCAAATACTATCTGAAAGATGTAAATAAAATTCTACTTTTAACCCTTTCAAGGGCAAGCAAATTTTCTTCATTTAAAATAATCAACAGCCACCAGAAATCATCAACAATATTAAAAGACAAGAAATAAAGGAACTTATTCGTCTAAGTTATAAAAGAAAAATTTTATAAAAAAAATTCTGGGGACAGTTTTTGCAATTCTGAATTAAAATTTGTGGTTGAACTATGCAACCACCGCCTGTGAAAAGGGTTAAGATATTCAAGTCATTTAATAATTAAATTATTAATACCTTCTTTAGAGATGCAAAGACAACATTAACAGTATTACTTATTAAAAACAATTCTTACATTCTTAACAGGTGTCAAGATCTTTTATTATAAATATATTTTAAATAATAATAATTATTATTAAATGATATAAAACACTTACTCTGATCAGATCATTTAGTTCTTTGGAATAATAAGACAAGTATGGTATTTTCCCTTCCCGAATAGCATGCCAGGAATCACCATTTTTTGGAAGAGGACCACCACCACACTAAAAGAATTTAAAAAAAAAAAAAAGAGAGAGAGAGAGAGAGAGAGAGATAAAAAATCTAAACTCATGCAACAAATCAAACATTAAAAATAATCAAATATTCACATTAAAAATAATAAATCTCACAACACTTCAATCTAGTTTCAGTACAATTGCAAAAACATGTTCAGTACCATTACAGATGTGTGATTGTAACCATAAAAAACATGAATTTGAAATTTAGTAGACAAAATAATTGTTTAGAACAAAATTCAATCCCCTCTGGAGTGTGTGTGTGTGGGGGGGGGGGGGATCTACAAAGTATAGGGGAGAGTGGGGATGAATGGGACATTTTTCATGTTTTTATTAATAAAGTTCACCATATGTAATTCAAAATTTTATAACATTGATCATAAGTACACTTCAGTAATCAGTTACATATAAACATACTAACTTTAATAAAAAGTTATCATTTTTAATTAATAATAAATTTTTTTTACATGCATGTGCACTGTCCCATCCATCCCCACCTATGGGAATGAATGGGACAGGACTGGAGTTAACAAAGAAAAGAAAACAAAATGGAAAAGAAAATTAATTTTTATAGTTAAATTGATTTATGTGATTTTATTACACACTATGAAGTTACTGAAATTAACATAAACTAATGTATTGACTCAAATTAACATCAGAAGGCAAAAGTCCTTTGGTTTGCACAGTTCCTAGTGCTCTATGCTTTGGTAATTTAATCTAATAAGACCTAATTGATAAATAAGACACTAGAAAGATATAAATCATTATAAGAGAGTACAAATTATCCAGATAAATTTTTGTTTCTGACTGATCAGGAAAAATAAGCATTCTATTCTGTATTACATTAATAATCACTAGAATTTATTTAATTAGCTTGATTGAAATTGTGATTTTAATCCAATTATTATTAGTTTATATATTTATTTATTTATTTTTTAATTATTGATTTAAGTTGCATTGAATATTTTAACTTATAATTTTAATCATAATTATTATAAACAAAAATCAGAACAATTAATTTCAATCTGTTTTTCTCTAAATCCATGCTACTTTTATAATTCCATGTTATAACTATTGAGCTACAGGTTATAAAAATATTGAAAATCTATTTACGATTTGTTTTAATGTAATTCTGGTGTACAATTTTAAATTAGCACATAGTGGGGAATGTCCTATTCATCCCCACCACCACATGATCATATAAAACATGAAATAGGCCTAAGGAACAATTGTCAATATTCTTTTTGAATATCATAAACACAATAAAAGATTATGTCTTTTCAGCATATATGAGTTATATTAACTTTAAGCAAATAGTTAATTTTTAACTACTATCTAATTGAATCAGTAAAAACTTACTCTGGTAGCAGAAAGAGACTAATTTTTTTTCTGCCCTTCAATAGACAGCACAATTTTGAAACTACACTTGATAAATGACCTCAGTATTGCCATATATCAGAAAAATTGTCAAGTTTCTAGGGCTTGCAAAACATAAAAATTTTGCTATTGTCCCATTCATCCTCATTCTCCCCTATACAGTCAAACCTCGTTAACGTCAACACTGTTAACATGAATTACTTTTAACATGAACTGTTTTTACAATCGTGTCAAAATAAAGATTCATATAGTTATATGAAGATTAGTTACTGATAGCATGAACTACTGAAAATATGAAGAAATTTTTTATCCTCCCTGAGATTCAGGTTGATGAGGTTCGACTGTACATACAATATTTTTAAAATTATTTTATTAATGTGCCTTTTAACTGACACGATAAATTAAAATTCTTAATTCAATTAAATATAAACAAAAAACACAGTATGGTGTAGGATGGATCTTTAAAAAAAAAAAAAAAAAAATTTCTTACTACAGTTTAAAGTTACTTTTTGTCATCTACAGATTTAGACTTAGAAAATATGAATCTGGATATGTATGTTTTTTTTTTTTTTTCATCCACTTCTGCCATAATTTCCCCCTTTTAGATATTAATAACATTTTTAATTTACACTTTTAATTTATTAAAGATGTAAATTTGCAATTTTTTCTTTTTTTACAAATAATACACTTTTTTTTTTTTTTTTTTTTTTTTTTTAAAGTAAATCTCATAAAATAAAAAATACTTACCACTTCAAATATAGTCATGCCTAAAGCAAAGATATCAGCTTTAGGCAAATGTTTGTAATTGTCCTGCAACAATTCAGCTGGCAGGTACCTGCAGTCTCCCTCTTCAACTTCGGGATTAGTAGCTGAGGTCACATGCCCCAAATCCCCTGAAAATACATTTTATGAATGCTTAATATAAAGTATTTACAATTTTTCACACAAGTGTTTACCTTATCAAACAGTGAAAAGAAGCATTTGATTAAAAAAAAAAAAAAAGTATTATAGAAATGTCCAACAATTATACCTCTAAAACTACAGGATGGCTAACAGAACTTTTTCAAATTCACTGACTGACTTTTCCCTGACACAATTTATTTCCTACAAAATTTCACAACATTAGTGAAAAATTGAGCAATTTGCAATAGCAAGCTTCCAAATGTCGCATATTTTCACAACATTTGTCAAAATTCCTCGACTTTACATGAAATTCCCAGATTTTTCCATCATTCCCTTGACCAGTGGCCACCCTGAATTATTTAGGATGTCAATGTAAAATAATTTTATAATTGCACTTCAGAAATCTGCCAACATTCTCAGCATAAAATTTTAGTCAAGATATTCGCTGAATAAAAAAAATGATAGCGAAAGAACTGAAAATCATCATATTTTTTGTTACCAATTTTGTGAACAGTTTCATAGAGCATGATACTTAACTCTCCCCCCCCTTCCCCATCCAAAAAAAAAAAAAAAAAGTTCAAATGAATATGGCTTTTTTTTTCTTTTATATTTTAAGGTAATTTCCCCCCCCCCCCCTCCAAACCACAATCTTTTAGACACATTGAATTAATTTAGATATCTGCTAACACTAGTTTTTGAGTTTTTTCCCTAGCTTTTGTTAAAACTTTGAAGCATTTTTAAGAATTTATGAACCTTTGGTATTAAATTAAAATCTGTAAAAGACAGATTTATTAGGATAAGAGCACAATTTCTTTCAGGGAGCGAAAAAACATTATTGGCATAACTGCTTTGCATAAACCAGGATGTACTACAATATACAATTGGAGGGGAGGGAAAAAAAACTTTCATCCAAAATCCAAAATTAAATTCTGTTTAGGATAGAGATTTTTTTTTTAAATACCAATCTGTAAGTAAAGTAAACACATTAACAAAAAAAAGTAACCAACCTTTAAATTTAAAAGCCATTAATGGAACTGAAAACAAAAAGAATAATTAATATACTGCAACTAATATGTACAAGAGCAGGGGGAGTTGACCCATGACCTGCCATGTAATATTTTGCAACCTGCAATATAATTCTAGAAATTTATAATCTGACATATTATATTATCATAGCAATAAAGATATAAAGATATACTGACTCTTCAGAATTAAAATACCTTAGCAGGGGTGTCGTTGATTACTCAAAAAAAGTGAGGCCAGGGTCTCGCTATGTTTTAAAAATCAGGTCCCTTTTTTAAATTATGGGTCCCCTAAAAATATCTTTTTGGTAGCATAAATGAATTTTCAGCATAGGTATTCTAAATAAAGACACACCAGGACTCTATGTTTAAAAGTAATAAGTAAAAATCTTTGAATAAAAACCATAAAAATAAAATGTTTATGGTGTTTATTCAAAGATTTTTACTTGTTATAGGTACGAATAGCAACAATAAATATATGATTGAATAACATAATGTAGCTGAATATAATCCAATTTAAAGTTCACCAAAAAAAAAAACATAAAAATGATAAATTAAGCAGCAAATATAATACTGGAAAAAAAAAATGTACATATTTCAAGAAACAACAGCACAAAGAATAATTTCTTCAGTCAGTATCAGGTTTTTGTAGTAGTTTTTTTTTTTTTTTTTTTCCAAATATAGATCAGTAAAAATGTGCAATTTAACATAATATTATGCAAAAATTGAACAAATGTGTTAATAAAAGTTATTCTTTATATGGTACATTTAAATAATATTGTAAGGGGAATTCACAACCAATTTTTTTTATTAAATCATCTGAAATAATCTGGTGTGTCACTCACACGACTTTCTCTTACCCTGAAATTTAATACTATTAATACAGGTTGGAGAATAAGAGGTAAGATAACGATTGTTTGTATACCTATGTTAAACAATTCAAATTAGGCTTCGGAAGAGTTTTATATGATAATTAATTTCGTGTGATGGGGGTCATCGCCCTCCTCAACCCCCCGTTTCATTAATGCACCTAGATTTATATAAAATTTAATTAGGTTATTCAAAAATAATTCTGTTTTTAAAAAATAATTTATTAAAATTATTATTTAATAAAATTATCTTTTATGATAATGCAGACGATTTCCATATTAGAGAAGTAGTATAACACTAAATATAGAAAAAAAGTCCATTTTATTCTCAATATATATATAAAAAAAAAAAAAAAAATACGATTTTTTTTCTAAGTTTTTTTTTTCGTTAAAAGTAAAAAAAATCGATAACTTTGTTTTAAATTATCGCAGATCGATAGTTCAACCATTCGTTTTAAAGGTATTGGCGAGCTCTTTTGAAAGATACCCATCATGAAAATTTACTCCCCTCGAGGGGGGACTTGGGGGGAGGCGAGGCTCCTACATACACAAAAAATTTTTCCCAGTTGACTACCTCTATTACAAAATATATATATTCATTTTATTTGGTTTAGTGCAGTCTATAGACGTTAAACTCTACTTACCTGCAATTTCCCCCATAGACGTAATGTATTAGAATTTTCTTGATTGTCCCTGTACACGAACCATTTGCTTGATCTTAGCGAAAAGCTTACTGTAGCATCCCTATATGATACACATTTAGAATACCAAGTTTGAACTTTCTGCCACAATTTGTTTTTGAGATATGCTGATAACAGACAGACACACACACAGACACACAGACCATTCACTAAAAACATGATTTTCGTATTCAGGGGACCTCAAAACGTGTAAATATAACAAAATCTCGCGTTCGAAAATTTGACCCAAAAACAATACTTTCTCTACCTTATGGGTAAGAGAAAGTAAAAAGGAATTTCTTAAATTGAATAGCTGAATTTGTAAAATTATCCGATGGATTATATAGAGAAAAGGAACATTTTTCATAAATTTTATTAGTATTTAAACATATTTAAAAAGAAAAAGTAGTACTTGGAAATATTGATAACATAATTAGTTTTTAAGAAGGAAAATTTTGTTTGTAGTATTTAGAGCAAAAATTAAAATAAAAAATTAAATCTTAATCAGAAATCTAAAATTTGGATCTGCTGCATTTTTTTTTTTTTTTTTTTTTTTTTAAATAAAGTATGGGCGCTATTTCCCCACATAGGCATAACTCTATAGTAATTTTTGCTCCAATTCCCAATGTAGGCTAAAATTGTCTGCCATTTTAGCTCCAATTTCTGATGTAGGCTTAACATGCCATGGTCGTTTTGTTTGATTCCCCATACCCTGTGTAGGCTTAATGTGTCGCTGCTGCTTTAATTACCAGCAAATTAAGGAACATCGCAGATTTACTACTGCGTGCATTGAAACAGAAAGCAAAATATAAGCAAGTCTGTTTATACATTTAAGAAATTTATTAAGGAAAATTGAGCACAAAATAGCACATCCCTTGGATTATTATAAAATAATATTCATTTTATAGATTTTGCTTATAATTACTTAAGCATAGTTATAAATTTTTACTCTTCTGTTAATTTATGAATAAAAATAAATGTAATATTAATTTATTCAGTTTGAAATTTTCACTCTTCTATGCCCAAACAAATATATACAAACATACAGTGCAGCCTACATTAACAAAATGCATTTTGAATGAGGCCTGCCAACTGTTTTGAGTTGGACAGGACTGTACAAGATAATTGTATGACAGTAAAATTATACAGTCATTACACTTTTTCCCTTTCCAATATTCCAATAATATTTTATTATTATTATGCAGGAACTTTTAATAGTATTAATTTAAACCTACCAATTTTATATACAATAGATTCTTCTTCAAAATCGTCCTCTTCAAATTCATCATCACATGAACTGAGAGAATTAGAATACCTATTTTCTTGTCTTGTAATAAATATATTTCCTATAAATAATAAAATGCAATAAGTAAATATATTTAAAAAAAAAACATTAATTCCATTAAATAAATATGCAAATAAATTTAACAGATTTTCATATTAAAACCTACCTGGTTTGATGTCCAGATGAACTAGATTTAAGGAATGTATGTATCGTAAACCCAGTGCTATGTGTAGCAAAATTTGTTTCACATCTGATTCTGTGAAACGTTCATTTCTGGAAAATTTTTCTTCAATGGCTTGAGCCAAACTCCCACCTTGAAAAAGAAAACTAAATAAATAAGAGTGTCTAAATGCATTTTGCATACTTAGTAAATTATTGATTAGATTTAGTTTTAAAAATAAATTTATTATTCTTGATTATTTGAAGCAAAAAATTCAACAATAAGAAATTTAAATAGCTGTAAAATAGTTTAAAATAAAATTTTAATAATTAAAATAAAAACAGAACATACTATGGCTGCGAGAGTAATTTTAAGTATTTTTTGTTACTTTAAATTTACCTTAATGATTATTATTAGTACAATAATCTACTATACACTTATACAGTATATAGTACTAGTACTATATTACCACAATCAAAGCATGTGCAAAGTAAAAAGTACATCTATGAGGAATGTGTCTGCCATTTGGGATGTCAAGTGTCTATAATAATATTTATTTTATACTAGATATATTTTAGAGAAAATGATTACTTTATTATATTAGTAGCTTTCCTGAGAAAGCAAATTACACGCAATTTTAGATTTTAAAGTTTCTCAGTTCTATTCTACAGTGTAAATGTTGATACGACTGTATACTTTCTTTTGCCTATTCATAATCTTTTGCTGGTATCTTTTCTGCTGCCTGACTGCAGGCATTAGAACTGCTGTGTTGTAGGTGGACAACTTTTAACATTACATTATGCCGCTTGCCTTATAGGGTCAGGTGGGGTAAAATGACCATAAAATCAGCTATTTTTAACTTTGTTAAGCTACACTTCTTAAATCATACAAAATACTTACATTTTTTTGATAGACATTTTACATTACACTATGCAAGAGTGGATACAATTTTTTATTTGCTTCTGTTTTAAGCAATAAAGCTGTTTAATCTTTACTTTTTTACTTTCTCTTACCACCCATAAGGTAGATAATGTATTGTAGACATTATACTTTAAGATTTCATTAACAGAGTCAAATATAAAAGTATCGTCAAAAATGTTGCCAAACAAAATTAATTGTTTAAAAAAAAATAACTTATGTGACCTAAAAAAAAAAAAAAAAATCTGTGTGTATCAACAAATTTCACAACTACAGTCCGTTTTTGGTAGACTGTTCATTTTATCCCACCTGACCCTACTCCCTTTGAATGCATTTCTATATAATATGGTTCTGTGATTACTTTTTTCTACTCTATAAATAAAAAATCTGGTGTGAAACAGCCACACGACTTCCATTACCCATTATTACACATATAAATAGACATTTTTTGGAGATATTATATGCATTTTTTAAAATTTTCCACTAAGAGAAACTTGATACATATGTAAAGACATATATAACAAAGTTTACACACTGTGTTAAAAAATAAGAAAAAAAAAAAAAAAATATGATAAGAGTTATTGTTTAAACACGAATTCCGAGATCTAAATGTGAATTATCTAATCAGAATGACCATTAATTTTTCCGTAATAACCACATAATACATGAAAAAGGGTATCTAAAATGGATTTACGTAACAATTTTCAAGAAAATCATTAGAGCCGTTTTTGAGACACCAACTTTTACTAAAACTTGGCATACTCAATTATTGACTGGAAAACAATAATTACATACACAAGGGGTATTTAAAAGGGAGAATATGGCGAGTTTGAAAAAGATCCGTACAAACATTTTTAAAAGAACGCGCTTGCAAGACCTGAAATTGAGCTATTTATACAGGACGCCTATTAATTTTCCTGAACTAACCAACTGTATCATTCAAAAGGATATCTAAGAGTGTTTATATAGCAATTTTGAAGAAAATCATTAGAGCTGTTTTTCAGATACGGACCTACAGTCCCACTTCCGGTTTCCAATGATCTATTTCCAGTTTTCCAATTTTCACCAAAATTTGGAAAATTCATCTGTACACCAGACCTGTATCAATTCTGAAGTTTCGTAGTTTTATCTGAATTAGTTTCAGAAATATGATAGCTACATACATACACACACACACACACTGACCAATTGCAAAAACAAAAACTACTTTTTTTTTTTACTCATGGGGCCTTAAAACGTGTAAATCAGGTGAACTCGGTATCGAATTTTTGGACCGAATACAATACTTCCATTATTTACAGTAGTGGAAGTGAAAAATACGTTTTTGAAGCCTTAAATTAATAATTATATTTTTTTGTCTATAAATATTAAAACCTTAACATATGCATTATCTATAGCTTTTATATATATAAAAAAAAAAAAAAAAAATCCAGTTTTAAATTAGAGTAGAGATACACAATCTTTTAAGGGCAAGGGGTTACTCGGTAAAGATATAGTGGCCACTATATCAAGGTCAATGTCTAATATATCTATATAGCTGTTATTAAATTTACCATTCAAAATAAGAAAATTATTATTATTTTAAATTTTTATTAACACTTTAAACATGTAGCAGTTTTTCTGTATGTCTATTAGTGAAATCCTAAATTATTATTAGTAGTTCATAAAATCAATACTAAGTGAAATAGGAATAAGGAAATTTATTTTTGAAAATCTATGGATATTCAGTAACCTTATTCCCTAAAAAAAGTTATTATTATTATTATTTTCAAAATTTTGTCAGATTAGCCTTTTATTTGAACTATTGAATGACAGAAAAAGCTATAACAATTAAAGGGTTAATTATATTTACAGATAATTATTTCTAAAAATTATTGAATAATTACAAAGGGAAGAAAAAAACAGATAAAATTAACATTTATAAAACCTTTGGAGTGTTACAACTTAACTACTCAAAAAGGAGGGTTACATTTCGACTGCAGACCACAAGTTGTATACCATTTTAAATTACTTTTTATAATTTTGATTTTGTGCTATAAAAATAATGAGCTCGATACTTCTTCTATAAATATATCTCAGGTTTAGTCTACAATTATGCTTATGTAATATTTTGCATTGAATTTATTTGAGTCTCAATTTTTGAATTTTATACTAGCCATGGAGACATTAATTTTTTATCCCAGTGGCAGAAAGTTTTGTAGCTGTCTGCGACAGGCTTTTAAAATTTCACAATCTGTCTGCAAAATGGGGAAGGGGGGGGGGGGGGGGGTTAACATCAGTGGTGATCTCTAGCAACAATACACAAATACAATTTTACTGCAGAACAATATAGTATAAACAATTGTGTGTATTCATTCAATTCAGCTCATTCAATTAAATATTTTATAGCAATGTTTGACACAACACAATATAAATAATTATAAATAATAAAAGCATTAGTTTTAGCTTTGGTACAGAAATTTTTTTTAAAGTGAATTGTTATCCAAAAGTTGCAGACAAATTTTTTTTATCAGTGCAGACAAAAACTGTCTGCAAGTTGCTTTCTGTGTCCGTGACTATGTCGCCATGTCGCGGTGTTTCTGTCACTGGGTTTTTTATTATTATAATTATTTTCGTAAAACAATATCAATTTAAATTTTTTTAAATCAATTTCTTTTCCTAACTAAAATGTAGAATAAGTAAAAAGGTATATATTAAAATTCAAAAAATATGTTTCATCAACATTTAATGAGTTTGAAAAGATTCAAGCCGAACTTACCATTACAGTACTCATTTTGTATCAGCATGTGATCATTTTCTGCCCAGGCAGAAAAGTACCTCACAACATGCTTGTGATGACCCAAAACAGCATGAGCATATACTTCATTTAAAGCAGTACGTCTGGAAAATAAAATTCAGTAAGATAAAAATTTGAATTTACACAAAATGTCTCATGAATAATAAACATTTAATACAGCAATTATGTTGAAAAATACTGATTTGTGTTGAAAATGGAAATCTTTCAAATAATTTATTCAAATGAAAGCTAAAAGAGGAATGTTAATTTTTCGCCATACACTGCAAGAAAACTGAAAATTAAAATCAGTGTTTTTTCTCGCAGGGTGATCAACTTAAAAATTTTTTTCCAAATTCTCTGACTTTCAATGGCTATTTTTCACCATTTTCCCTGACATTTCCCTGTTTTTCCCACAAAAAAATTCATAAAATTAGCAAATAATTTAGCAGTTTTTAATAACAAGCTTTCAAATATGGCCTATTTCCACAAAATTTGTCAAAATGCCCTGACTATTCCAGACTTACTTAAATTCCTGGACTTTTCCAAGATTCCCTGACTAGTGACCACCCAGTCTAAGTGTAAATATCTGGTTATATGTACATGTGTGTAAATATTTATAAAATTTTGTTGATCATAAAAATCAGTCTCTCAGAGTGATAATCTCTTGAATATAAATTACAAGCCACTCAACAAATGTAATCAATGTTTTGCAACAAATTTCCAAATCATTAAAAGCTCTCTGCAGAACACCTATGCCTTGTACAAGCATGTACACTTGCAATACTATTGGTAAACATATAAAATAAAACAAATCTCCTACAATTTGGTTTATAATAATATATTAGGTCATTGCAAAAGTTCGTGCGAATGTGGATCATTTTATTGCCTCCAAAGACGAGAGCTTATATTGCCGTGGTATACATTTGTTTTTAAAATATTTAAAAATCATTACGTCTAGTAGTTAAATTAAATTTTAATCACATTAAAAACTGAGACAGATAACTGATGAGGAGCCTGTAAAAGGCTCGAAACGTTTAAATTTATGTTTTTGTGTTTTTAATATTTTAAAATGTATATTTTTAATGTATATTATCTGTCTCAGTTTTTAATGTAATTAAAATATACATTTGTTACCTGAAAAATGGGCAAAGGTTGTAGAAAGTAATGGAGAGTATTCTGATTAAAAATTGTCATTTGATTTGATGTATTTTTATGAAATGAAGCAATAAAAAACTACACAAATTTATGCAAAGACCTAATACATGTATAACAGTATGGGGGAAAAGAAAGAAAGAAAGAAATATATATATGTCAAACTAATTTTATTAGAATTTAAAATTTCTACAATAATTGAAATAATTAGAATTTACAGTACAGTAAACCTTTTAGAATATCAGATAGTACTTCAGTGATAAAAATGGGTGTAAAAATTTGACTTCAGCATTAAAATAAAGGAAGCTTTCACAAACTTTCTCATTAATTTATGTGCTGATAGGAAAATATTTATTATAAATTTGTTATCCAAAACTCTGTTGAAATGTGAAATCCTAATATTTAAAAATGTCATTCTCTATATAAAGTTTTTTTTTTTTTTTTTTTCAGATACACAATATTTTTGCAGCCAATTGTTGAAATATTGGATCATTTTGTTGCTAATAGACAAAATTTTATATTTAATCTAAACTAATTGCTTAAATAGAGTGGATAATCAACAAATCAATCCCTCCTCTCCCCCCCCCCTTTCAAAGCTGGTAACTTTTTTTTTTTTTTTTTTTAATGTTGTGTATTTATAAAAAAGTACAGTATTTTGGTTACATTTTTATAAATGTATATATATAATATAGATCCAATTCAAAAATTTATAGTACAATTTATATATTGAAAATAATGAAATCACTGAAGTTACAGGGGTGTTTGTGTTCCCAATTCTTTTGACCACAAATTTTTAATAGTAATATTTTTATACTTTTCTACTAAATTTTCAGCAATTAATTATAATAAAAATTACATTTCATGATTACTAGTGGTTACTAAAAGAAAATATCTGGAACACAAACATCGTTGAATTTAACTGTGTAAAAAATCAACTCTCAGACATTTTTAAGGTGGCATATAGCTCATTGGATATAATCACTTAAGTTGTGTTGAATGGATGTTAATGTCCCACTACAGTCATGCTGTGGGCAATTGGCAACGGTCTGGGATTCACCCTAGGGGTGGTCCAGAGCAGTGTTGCCAGACTTTGTGACTTTTTTATTCAATAGTCACCAATAACTTTGAGAAGTGATACTTGTTATACATAATTGACAATGCTTCAATTCAATTCGTTTATTATGTATATCAAATATAACTTCTCAAAATTATTGGTTGCTATTGAATAAAAAAGTTGTAAAGTCTGGTAACACTGGTCCAGAGACTATCATCATTTTGATCCCTTCAAAACAGAGGGGATGACTCTTTTGCTTCTGTAATCCACAGAGGTATTAATTTCAGGAACATTAAGGTCATTGCAGCCATGAGGAATTGTATAGGGTTCGAAATTAATAGTGGTCCGGGTCCGGGACCACAAAAATATTCAACGGACTAGCAAAATATAAATTCTAGTGGTCTGTCCTCCCAGACCAGTGAAGCTTTTCAATTTCTTTGGATTTTTTACTTTTCTCTAAAATTACCCATAAATTTATCAAAGGATAGTATATTATAACAATAGAGTACTTCTTTATGATAGTCAATATCATCTATTCTCTGTAATTTTTTATTTAATTTCACTTTCATAACCTTTTTTTTTTTTAAATTCTTAATAATAAATACGCATTAAGCTCATTTATTAAAGCATAAATTTTTTATTTATGTATGACTTCATTTGTATTTTTTAATTTACAAAAATTTATCATATTTGACTTGTAAATTTGTAAACAAAGTCGTAAATTTATAAACAAACAGTTTACAAATATTTTTTTAAATATAATAGAATGAAAGAATGGACCAGTCACAGTATATACAGGTACGGACACATTTGAAAATTGATCCTGTGGACCAGTAACTTTATTTTCTTAATTTCTACTCCTGTTGCACCAGCCACCAACTATATTACAACTGCTGCTTTCATGCTGCGCTAGTGGCTACTTTTAATGCCTGACAATTTTGTTTAAACCATTAAGGTCTAGCATTATCATATGGTTACAACACACAATTTATTTTATATTTACACCCTTCGGAGAGAATTTTGTCCCATAATAATAAAAAAAAAAATTACAGTCTCAATGGGTTAATATTTTAACTCAAAACAATAATTGTGTAGATACACTTTTTTTCTTTTTTTAACTTTATCAACTTTTATTGAATGGTAACGGTCAATTTTGACTTTTAGAGTTATAGTTATGTATGTCTTGACAATTAACAAATTCTTTTTTTTTTTTTTTTTTTCAAAATATGTTCTTTAAAAGAAAAAAAAGAAGACATACTCATCAGACGTTCCCTTTAGAGGCTTTCTAGATCTTTTAATGGCATAGACACATCCATCGAGTCTGTTAATGCATTTAAACACACTTCCAAACTCTCCACATCCAATTTGTTCAATTTCATAGAATTCACTCTCATAGCGCGAAGTCTTTCGATCATGCAAATGAATTCGCTATAAAAAAAATATACATTAACAATCACATTAGATAAAAAATTTCAAGCAATTAAGCTTTATTTTAAATTAAAACAAATTATTTTTTTTTTAAATAATGAATAAGAAAGTAAATTAATTCAATCTCTCTGTAATATACATAATAATACGAGGCAGAGTTTTAATTAAGGGGATACAGCTCAGATCATCAAGGTCAGCCGAAGCTTCCCGTGACAGAATATTTGTATGCTTCCTGCGACCAGCTTTGTACGTGCAAACCTTTTCTGCATGACAATATGGACATATTTTCTAATTTGCACATAATACGTATATATAATTATTGGGTTGTTCGATAAATAATGTCGTTTTTTAAAACCTTCGCTCCTAAAAATCAAGTCTTCTTCGAACATGGAATTTTTCAACTTACCGAAAGATGGCAAAAATCATCCAACAAAATGGTCAATATATCATTGATTAATGTTTGTTGTAAGTAGAAACAAATTCACTTTGAAAAACGTAAAAAAAAAAAAAAAAAAAAAAACGACATTATTTATCGAACAACCCAATATAAAAATATCAATATTATTAACAGACTGTTGAAGGATTCTTAATTATAAGACATGAGTGCTATTTTCTACTGAAATTTAGGAATGTCTTTAATTTTTATGAGCAAATATTTCTGCAAGTAACAATTTCTTTTCCGTTACAATTCAATGTCACTGTGTCGCCTGAATTCTACCACAGGGGACAAGTTATTCTATAGAGAAATTTTTTTATAAAATTGCACATTACCTAACTGATATTTTTTAAACTCTAAAATTCTGTCGTCACATTCTGAAAATTCCCAACCAATAAATTAATACACATTATCTAAAAATTGATTTTTTTTTTCCCCTCCATATCTTAAATTTTTAGTTTAAAAATGAGAAAAATGAACTGGTGCATTTTTCTTATTTACTGGCTGCAAAATAAAATTCTAAAAATTTAAAAAAGATAAATAATTTTATTTATTTATTTTTAAATATTCAGGCATAAGGTGATCAGAAAGTTACAATATGACTAAAGAAGATTTATTTCCAAAATTACTAAAATGAATCAAATATTTCTTATCCAAAAATTATGCATATTTGCTTGACAATCAATTTCAAATAGCAAATATTACGTTTTATCATGTTTAAAAAAAAAAAGTTTATATTTATTTTTTTTAGTAATATATTGGAAAAGGGATTCTTATTATTCAAACCCTTAAACATAATTCAGCAGGCAAACAAATAAATATTTTCTTAAATACACTTCAAGATGTATTATGAGAAATGTTTAATTTTCGATTTGTAAAAGCGTCAATCAAACTTATTGCTATATAAACAGGTGTCGATCAACGCAAAAATTGGGACCCTTTTGCTGCCCCTTCACAAAATTCAAATCCTTAAAATGGGTCTCTTCACAAAATTCAAATTCAGAATATGAGACCCTTCACAAAATTCAGATTTATAAAAACAGCCCTTTCACAATATTTTGTTTTGTTTACAGTATTATTTTTAATGAGTGTCTATACTTGTTTAATAAAATGCTATTAACTTGATATTAAACATTAGATAGAGTAATTGCTAAAATGAAAGGTTTCTAGCAACAATTCTTTTTTTTTCACAAAAATAATTTGTTTTTCACAAAAATGGGCCCCAAAAATTAAAACCTGGATCAACCCCTGATAAAGTTTGTTTGCATTTACAATATTTCAATATCAAGTCAAGTTCATAATTTTGCTAGAATAGTATAAAACAAACATTACCTTTGTTGGTTGAATTCCAATTTCAAAGCCACTATCAACAGAATCATAGGACTCATTGAAAGAAACCCTAAAACAAATATACATAACATTTAAGATTTACATTGTTATAATTTATTGAAATTCATATATTATTTCTAATTAAAAAAAAAACTCATCAAATGTAAAATAAAAATTAATAAATCTATCTTCATCTAAATGCTAATAAAATACTTATCTAATTTTAATAATAATAAAGTATCAATATAGAAAAATTAGTATGAGTTGTTTAGAAAAAAAAAAAAAAAAAGAACAATTTATGTTAATTAATCTATAAGCATTATATAAAAATAATACTTATATCATGTATAATAATACAAACTAATATTATTTTGTTTCTTAAAAACTTAAAAATATGCTTTTAAAAATCAATATTTCTTGGGTAAAGATTAATTAAAGATTCAGATTAATTTAAAGATTTGACTTTTTCTCCTATGAAAAATCTTTTTTTTTTTTAAATCCAGATAAGTGAAAATTAAATAGATTAATTTAAAAAATTTTAATTTAGTAAAATTTTTTTTTTCATTTTTTCATTTAAAAGTTTTTAGAAAATATTAAAAATTACTATAATAATTTCACCAATTACAGCACTCACCGCGTATTTTTCAATTTCAAGCCAATTCTACGCATATTCTTTAAAGCAAAGCAACTTTTTGTCGGAACCATACTGATCTTTATCAGTTGTGCCTTTCAGGTACAACTTTAAAAAAGTAACTTGTAGATAACTTCTTGATGCGTACGTACGTCGAATATAAGTGTGAAATGAAAAAATAATTTTGCCACAAACTTTTGATTTTTCTTTTTAAAAAAATGTTAAGCAAAACAGCTGATGTGATGAACACAACCAACTACAACCGTCATAACTTCCGATCTAAACAAAAATATCTCCCGAGCCGGATGGCAGGGGGAGTTTATTAATACCTTTTCCTAAACTTTTATTAAAGTTCTCGATTATTTGTAATTCCCCCCCCCCCCCTGTCGTCAACCGCTCGTGTCGCTGTGCTCCAATGAGTGATCCCAAGCTTTGAAAAACCCGCCATACATTTCAGATCAATGAAGAAAAGAAACCAGGTGAGCTCCGTGTAAGTACGTTATGAAAAACCCATCTGCCTAGGCTCGCGCGACCAGGTAAAAAAAAAAAAAAATACGATTGTTGGCACGTGCCAGAACACAAATAAATCGGTTACATTAACAGAAAGGATGAAAAAACGAGGGAGCATGAAAACATATTTTGATAGTTTTTCACGGCAGACTCCCACATAAGATGAAACCGGCCAGCACTATGCGTAAAGGAAATCTGATATGCTGAAGTCAGCTGTCTTGACTTTTCAAACCGAAACTAACGACCAGTAAGGATTAAAAGGAAAAACAAAATCACTTCTGACTAGCTGAAAACAATGGGGGACAACACAATTTTTGAAATTCATTCTGTTTAATATGCACCCATTCGTCTAAAACTACTTTGCAGCATAGATAAAAGTAATTAAAAAGTTAGGCCCTGTGAGATAAAATGTATAGAAACTTGATTTTTGGGATAAATACTACTAGTCAAAATTTTGAATTTCAACAAAAATCTTCATTCAGCTAGTAGACACAAAATCTTTAAGCACATTTAATCTTTAAATACTTTTTAATGTGTTAACCCCCCCCCCCCCCACACACACACACACACAAAAAAAAAAAAAAATCTCGAATACTATAAAATTATTATTATTATTGTTTTTCTAATTGTAGTTTGCGATTATAAAGACATTTATAATTTAATCTTACACGTACAAAGCTTTCTCCCCTTTTATTTATGTAAATATTTTTTAATTTCAGTAAAGATGTGTATAGCAGTATTTCTCTCATAGGTTAACATGGTTACAATCTTTTCAAACAAATTTTTAAAATAATATTTCTTAAAAATGTACTTTTAACAGCGACGAAAATTTGCAAAGTTAGTAGTAACTTTTACAAAAATTTAATTAAAAAATATTTTTATACATAAATCTGACTGGCTCTTTATTCTGAAATAACCCCATTTCTTTCAGGTGAGAAAAGGAAAGAAAGATATAGTAAATAGAATGCACTGTGCTGTCTTGAAAAAAAGTTGATATATATATTTTAGTCTGATAATGCTTTGAAATACTAACTGAATGCTGAGTTTATTTTTTATTTATTTTTTGTACTTTTCTATGAATTGGGTTTTTTACAAGAGCAGTTTCTGACAACTCGGTTTTATTTTATTTCATTTATTTATTTGTATGTGTGCGCGCTCTGAAGATTTTACTACTTAAATCAACTATTTGCTACAAGTTAGTAAGTTTATTTATTTATTTAAACAAAGAATCTTTTATTATTATCCCCCTCCCCCAACCACAAATCATTTGCTTCACAATTTGAATTTGTGTAGTAAAAGGATTGCAATATATATTGTTAATTTCAACAAATTAACTAAATGCAAATTGCCAAAAAAAAAATATGTAGCTGATTTTTCAAAAAGAAAAATTACAATAGAATTTTTCGGATAGTTTACGGATAAATACTTTGCTAAATATTTTCCCCATGCGAATAAATTATTTGTAAAATTTAATAAAAATAAACTTTTTTTTTTCCCCCAATGAATTTCCTTCGTGGGATATAAAATTTTAAGAGAGAGAGAGAAAAAAAAAAAAAAAAAAAAAGATAACGTAAATAAATATTTTAAAGAAAAAAAAAAGAAAAACGCTATTTCCCGAAATTTACCTGCTTATTCTTAAAAGAGAAAGAAAAAGAATGGCAAATGTTAGTCATTCTGACACAATCGTATTTAAAATGTTCTATTGAAAATGACAACGCCCGCTAAACATATTACTCATATGTCAAATGTCGAAATATTTTGCACTCAAAATTGTAATAATTTACGAAGATTTGAAATAGCCATAATTAGTAGGTTTTAAAAAGGGAAGAAATTATATCAAATGAAATGCATAAAATTAAATTCTGCATTAATGTTGGAACATTAATAGAATTACAGGATGGAATTAATAGAATTACTAGCATTTGATCTTTTTGATTTTTCCTAACTTTCCCAGGACAAGTAAAGGTAAATTTCCCTGGCTTTTCAAGGTCATTTTCTTCATTTATGCACGACATTTTATATAAATTGACATTTTTTTTTAAATCTAGAATTACCTTGGTATACACTGGTTCTCATAATTATAAGGTCACCCGTTTTTCTATATTAACTAAACACTATTATTTAAACAAATATATTTTTTATTAATTTGAATTTCATTAATGAAGATATTTAAAAAGTTTTATCGTTTTTTCTATCTTAAACTTTAAATGCGATCAAAAAAATGATTTTTCAGGTGTTCACAATTATAAGGACAGCTCGAATCGTAGTATTTTTTTTTTTTTTTTTTTTCGGTTATTCTTTAAATTAATATTTTATGGGGTCTCTTTTTAGAGTGAAACAGTAAGACATTCTCTCTGCTATATATATATTAATATTCAGTTTCAATACCATTTCATACAGCATAATAATATTCTGAATACATTTAAACTACTTAAAATTGCTGCATGCACTTTTCTAATATGATAAGTTAAGGTTTTTTCAACTTTTAGGCCACGGGAAAGGCAATAATACAGAAGTTTCTTTCTTCAAACTATTTTTTATTGCTCTAGAACTAGAGCAAAAATGTAAGTCTTGTTGAAAAAAAAAAAAATATATTAATAAATGAACAATGTGAAAGAATTGTGGGAAAAGCATCCTTGTGACACATTTTTTAGTGGGATTTTTAAAAATATAGTGGGGTTCTCGCAATCCCATCCTCTAATGTGAACTCTGGATAATTTATTTTTGATGCAGATGAATAAATGCTGGTTTATCTGCGAGCAAGATTAACAACAAAACGAACTATAAGCCGTGAACTTGCTTTTATTAAATAATCAACCAGCCAGTACAAGAGAGCAACAGATGATGCACATGATGCAAAACAATGTCCTTAAAGGTAGCACATGTCATATACCTTGTAACCGACACAGGCATATTCTTACGTACTCCAGATGTTCCTAGACCGTTGACAAAAGTCAAAAACGCATCCAAGAAGCGTTGGATGCTGTGAGAGAAACAGCTGATGCCTAGCCCACAATTTACGAAACTTCGCAACTTAGGAACGGAGAAAAGGAGGGGGGAAGAATTCGATATTTCAAAAACAGCCCCATCTGCTTCCGGAAGATTTTATAGCATCTGGATTAGAACAGCAATTTAAAAAGGGGATAAATATTGGGCACACGCGACCTATCACAATAGTGATAGTCAGCTGTTCGATTCCCACAACCCAGGGAGACTTTCCCCACCTCCTTCTCTTCACACTTGTTTCGAAATACACACGTGGAAGCGAACAGCTGATGTGAAGAACTATAAACGGTTTTGTAGGGGAATTTCAGTTGAGATAAGTAACGGAATTTACTTCTATATACATATCTAATGAAAAATATTTACTTCGGATAAATAAACAACATCTTATAGATAAAGATTAATTTTATTTTTTCATCCCACACTTAAATTTTGGCTCAGAATCACTTTTAGACTTGTCAGCAAAACTAAATTCTCATAATTCGTAAAGATCTTATACCTACTGAAGAACTGGCATTTAAACTCATTTTATCAATCGTTTATGTTGTACTAGCTTAAATTAAAATACAGCTGAAATACAGTGTACACACACACACACACACATATATATATATATAATCTTCTATTGCTTTTTCACAATGTTATGATTATTATTTTGATTTTCCCTAAGGTTAATATTTCGTCGCGCATATCATCTTCTCATTTGGGGGTGCTATGTGAAGGATAAGGTCGATTGACTGCTTGAGTTCTTGACTTTGATTAAATGCTCTGTATAGGGTGGGTCTTTCTAAGAAGACCTAGCAAAAAGTTTATGGGGAATTTTCGAGAAAATTACGAACGGCTAGGCTAACGAGCACGATCCGAGTTCGAATCTGTCACCTCTCGTCTACTAGGAACAACTTCAACAAAAAGCCTCTCGACTACTGGTGGGACCCTTCTCATTTGAATTTCTAAAAAAACTTCCACAACTTTAAAATAACAAAAATCTTATTAATGATCTTTTTTCAACGCCTTTCATGCCTTGTACTTGGAAAAATATTTGCATCTTTTTCTCTCATTCCTTATCTATAAGCAAACATAAAATTCGCCATTTATAAGAGTATGAGAATGGTATCGTTCGAAAGGTATGGTTAATGTGAGTTCGAGAAATATATATATATTCTCTAATATCAAGAAGGCATTCAAAAGTATTTTTACTGTTATACACTTTTTCATGTTGCGACGCCATTTTTTCGGTCAATTTTAGATGCAAAGAAGTCTGATGCTGCCATCTTTTGTCTTAGAATGAAGATGACGTACAATGGCTCGCGATTCAACCTATTTTCTGGATTTATTTTTTATTTGTCTAGCAAATGAAATGAAAAAGATGTGAGTATATATATATTTTTAAACTTCTGATGCAGAAAAACTTTAATCGTCTTGTGTGGGGAAGGCTTTTTTTTTTTTTTTTTTTTTTTTTAAATAGAGTAATCACTAAGAACATTGTTAGCACAGATTTAGAATAGTACCTATATTTCTCGTTTAAATTACTTAAGGGAAAAAAAAAAAAAAAAAAGTCGAGTTTCGATCACGGGGCGATACTAATTATTATTACTGTTATATTTTAATATATTTTTCTCTCTTCCTTCCCTAAATTTTAAATTTCTATTCAATCAATGTCCCCATAAGAAATTTTAGTTTCTTCGCCCACCTTCATCTTGCCACCTGCGAAGCCAGTGGCGGATCCAGAACTTGACTTTTGGGGGGGGGGGGGGGGGGGGGCTAAGATTTTTCAAAGTGTTATTCTAGACCAATAAAAAATTTACAATTGCAAAATTCAATTATGAATGACAGTGTTTTTTTTTGGGGGGGGGCTTCAGCCCCCTAGCCCCCCCCCCCCCTTAAATCCGCCACTGTGCGAAGCTTTTGTGCATTAATGCTTACTCTGCTTATTTTTTTCTCATGATGAAGAGACGGCTTGCCGTTATCAGACCAGGCAATTTTCCGAACAAACAACTTTTGGGACAATATTTGCTACAACTCTTTGGATGAAAGGAGAAAAAAAAGGTTGTAATTATTGTAGCAAAAGTTGCTTGAAGAACTGGTTTATGATTTACTATTTGTATTTATCGCCTTTTCTTGACGCAAATAAGTCGTTGAACGCTAATTTCTTCCAGCAAAGCAAGTTCTGCTTCATTTTATTTAATAATAATGATACTTTTAGTGCTCATGAAATTGAATAAATGAAAATATCTTTTTCATGTTTTGTGTTTATTCGATTGCCTGGAAATTAATAAATATTGTCAATATACTTAAAATCAGAGATATTGCTAGGATTTTTTCCTAGGAGTGAAATACTCCTTGATCTTTTTTAAAGGAGTGAATTTGGCATTATTAGGAGTACAAAAAAGTGGAAGGAAAAAAACTTAATATTTCGTGAATTCATGCTAAATTTTACTTCTTTCTTAATAAGTTCAAAAGTAAAATATATGTATATGAACTCACGTTATAAGTTTCAGTTATGAGTTCAAGTTATATTAAAGGGATTGGCTAATTGCAGTAATATTCCTTTCAGCATAATTTGTACAATATAATATCAGAACTCAGAATATGAACATAATGTGACTCAGTTTATAAATTACAATGAACATTGAAAGATAAGGTCATATGTGAATCTAAGAAATTCTAATATTGATGCAAATATTTACAGTTTTACTCAAAAATAATTTTAATTATGAAAACTTTTTATTGATAAGAGATGATATTAATTAATTTAAAAAAAAAAAAAGTTTGCAGATCATTGAATTACAGAAAGAATATAAACTTTTTCAAACACATTTAATAAACTAAACTAAATGTAACCTAAAAATACAAAGCGTGAAAATACTCATGGTTAAAATTTTAAGGAGTATTTTTAGATTTTAATGCCTAAAATACGCTTGTGGAAGAGTTAAAAATATTTCTGCTTAAAATAACATCAATATTTAAAACATTTCATCGAGAAATACGTTTTCAAATTGAAAAAACTGATTGTTTGCAAATATTGCTAAACTTTTGAGCAGGCGTATATAAAAGAGCAAAAGATAGCAATATTTGTAAAGGAACTACACAATTAAATAAATCACATTTTTGCGTCAAAGTCCAATTCTGTAAAAAGGAAGAATCTAGAAAATAATAACAGATTTAAAAAATATATGTATGAATGATTCTATTGACCGTTGATTACATTATATGAATAATACCAAGAATACCCTTATACTATTTTTTTTAATAGTAGATAAAACTGGTCAGCTAGCTAAAATAAGCTTTCTCATTCATCCAGTATCTATCATATAACGGTTACTTGTTAGCAGATTCTCTATGGTATGACAACTGTTGCATATGACAATGTTGCGCAGCGCAATCTGATAAAACGTTGGACCTGACGGTATTAGATACGCATGGTTGGGTATCAGGGGGCTCAAAACAAAAATTCGTCACGAATGAAAAAATATCGTACACCCCGTTCTTCATTTATTTATTTTGTTCGTTTTCCCACGCTTTTTATTTCCATGAAAACTTTTTTTTTTTTTTCTTTAAGCAAGGAATAAAATATTTGAATACTGAAATAATATGATTATTGATCCCGTTAAAAAGTGAAAAAGCTATATTAGTCGCTGCTTTTTTACATTATTATTTTTAAAAAATAAAAATAAAAAATTCCTTACAAAAAGATATTCTGAAAATGTCCGCTAATTACTAATTATTTTTATAAAAAAAACCAAGTTTTTAAAAATTATACATTTGCGCTTACTAACTACTTAGCAGACGTTCTTTAGCTTATCATGAACTTTATTTTTCTTAAATTTGTACACGAAGAAATGAATAGTAAAAGAAAAATGCATTTCAAAATTAATTATTTACGCACCTCAGCTCAGAGGCTAACAAAATAAATATTTCTAAACCTAAACAACTGTTTAGTTTATGTTATGACAGAAATATTAACTCCGATGTTCGATACCGATTTCAAAATAAGTCGACAGCAACCTGATATATCAATAATAATAAATTTTCCAAAAATTATATTATTATTATTTTATATTTGTAAACCATTCTTGATAATAATCAAGATAATATCGTTTTATTTAATCAAGTATATGCAATAATTTGATATAATGTTGAAACAAACATTTAAGCTTGGAAAATTATAATGGGACATTATAAAACGAAATTTTGTGATAGAACTGTTTTGTAAATTTGAATTTTGTAAAAGGCGCCTTATTATATGAAAAGGAATTTTTATGAACGGAAGTTAACAACCCCAATTTTCGTCCTGATCAACCCATGACGTAGCATTTTTAAAAATGAAATGGGGAGAAATGACCAGCATTTCATTATTCTCCCTATTTAAACGTTGTAACAAATATTACTTCTACGATGACCAGCATTTCATTATTCACCCTATTTAAACGCTGTAACAAACATTACTTATACAAAATCATCTTATACAAAAATTCTCATTATTACAACTTATTAAGTTATGTATTTGTATACAGAATTAAACTGTTGACTCCCCCCCCCCCCCTCCAAATGATACAGGAAAAAAGAAAACAAAACAATTCATTTGAATAAGGGGGGGATGCATTGTACTTCAGACTACAACTGAAAATTGGGAAAATTTTTCAAAATCAAAAACTTAACAAACAAACAGCGAAACAGCATAAAATTCCTTTTCAAATGAAGCAATGAAAAACATGCGGTATGATTCATACATTATGACGTCAGAAATTGCTCTCTGATCTCGCATAACGACTTCACCTCTCGACATGCAGAAGTTTGCGAAAGAGCTTGGACGTCACACGTGACGTCATGAAGCGCTCAAATGAAAAAATTTCATAAAGGAAAGCATCGTGTGTTGCATTTTTTTTCTCTTTTTATTGGGAATACGCTCCATGAAAAACATTAGATATTAGATATCTCTATTATATAGAATGATAGGAAAGTTTTGTGATTGCCGCAGCATACTAATTTTTGTTAGAATTTGAATTTATCTTAAAATATGCAGCATAATTATTGTTCAGTTTCAATTATCATGTTGATGTATTTTACTAAGCAAATACAATTTAAATTTAAAACTTGCACATTGCATATTCGTATAAAATTAAAAAATAATAATAAAAATAATTTTATTTTTTGTTTTAAACATTCAATATAATATATTATAAATTAAAACCCTATCACAAAATTTATTCAGTGATAATTTTTTAATTAAGCAAGCAAATTCTTTCCTCTTAAATAAATACTAAAGTGAGATACAACTAACTCCTACTCTGTCATAAAAAATATGTTTAATTTAAAAAATGATCAAATGAGAAACGCTATCACAAAAAGTTTTTACTGCCTTATCTAGTGTTAATCCAGGTTTTAATTTTTGGAGTCCACTTTTGTAAAATTTATATTTATCTTTGCAACAAAAAATTATGTAAAGCATTCAATTTTAGCAATCACTATAATATTTTACATTTGATTCAATAAAAGGCTATTAATTTAGCATGTACAATAATTTGATATAACACTGAAAATAGGATTTGGGATAGGAAAAAAAAAAAAAAAAAAAAATCTGAAGAAAATATCTTTGTAACACACAATTTAGTAAAAGAGTTATTTAAACTTTAAACGATGAATTTGAAGAAGGCAGGGTTGGCAGGTTTTTAGTGTTTAAACTGTAATGCCAAAAACCTCCTTGTTAAAAATATATACTGATACTTGAAACTTAATTGATAAGTAAAAATTTAGTTTTGTAATTAAAAAGATTGTTTGATGGCCTCTACTTCTTCTCTTCTCTAGTTATTATTTCTATTATACTTTGTTCATAATTTTTGTTATATGATCTCATCCATGTGTTTCATAAATAACTCAACTTTTTCAATATCTTTTGCCTTGTTAAGCTTCACTTCCATATTTTTTCTTTTTAATTAATTCAAGTCTTCCTTCCTGGTATTTGAACTTTTAATGATGAATTATTATATATTCATTTAAAAATAAGCTGATACAAGGTTTTGGAGAAATACTGCTCTACCATCTTGATTAATATCAGGAAAAAAAAAAAAAAAAAAAAACTTCAGCATTTTAAAAATTTATATTTTGCTAAAGAAATATTAATTGTTATGTGCATTTAAAATATGCAGTAATATTTTCTATTACTAAGAAATTTATTTTAAAAAGTCTGATTCCCCCCACCACACCTTAATTCATAACTAACACAATATTAAAATCCAAATATTAAAATGAGACCAGTGTACTGCTTTGTTAACAAAACTGGAAAAACACGATATATTTTAATGCTTTCTGAATACGCAATAAATACTTCATATTCAAAATTTATTCGACTTTTAAGTAACTTTATAGTTACATACTTGGATAATGTTTTCAGATGAATGCTTACGTATTCAGTATTTTGCCAAATTTATAAATACTCTGAAACTGTGTAATTAATTAATTACACAGCTGTTAAACTTATATAATATATGACTGTAATATTTAATAAATATAGCTGTGTAAGTATTTTGTTCCTTTACTTATTTTCAAAAGAAAAATAATGTTTTTGAATTATTAATTGAATTAGGTAATATATATTTATATACCAGAGTTTCCCCCCAGGTTTATAAAAGGGCAGGGCGCTGCTAATAAAAAAAAGAGAGCATTTTTTAGATTCATGAGGGCAGTTTTGTATTCATAAAGGCACATTTAATATTTAAAATCCAGACACTAATTTTAAAATTTCGAATTTTGGTATAAATAGAAGAAAAGTTCTAAATTTTAACTTTCTTTATACTTTTATTTTGATACTGACGTTGATTAATTTGTTACTGATCGCAGGGGTCGATCCAGGCAAAATTTGGGTCCCTTTTGCGGCCCCTTCACAAAATTCCACATAGTAAAAAGGGACCCTTCACAAAATTCAAATTCATAGAAAGGGACCCTTCACAAAATTCAAATTCATAGAAAGGGAACCTTCACAAAATTCAAATTCATAGAAAGGGACCCTTCACAAAATTCAAATTCGTAGAAAGGGACCCTTCACAAAATTCAAATCCATAAAAAGGGACCCTTCACAAAATTCAAATTTATAAAATGAGTCACTTCACAAGATTTTGTTTTATAAAAATGATCCTTTTATTAAATGTTTTCATATTTTCAGTATTAATTTTAGTTAATGCCTTAATTTAGCTCAACGAAACTCTATTAACTTGATATAAAACATTATATAAAGTGATTGTAAAAACTGAAGATTTTACACAATATGTTACTTTTTCACAAAAATATTTTATATTTCACAAAAATAAATAAAAATTTCACAAAAATATTTAGTTTTTCACAAAAAAGGGACCCAAAAATTAAAACCTGGATCGACCCCTGTGATGAATATGAACATGATCATGAATGAATGTTGATTGTTATGCACAATACATTTATTTATATTTATAACATGTCTTCAGTTTGAAAGTTATTTTTAATAAAAAAGCAGTAAGGGTGCAACTTTTTTTGGTTGAGGGCAAGAAGGCTATTTTTTCAGTCATAGGGTAGGCGGGATGCAGCGCCCTCTCGAAACTATTTGGGGGAAACTCTGATATAGTACTTTAAATAAATAAATAATAATAATAAAAACTATTGTCAAATGATAACTATAATATTCATTTTTTTAAGTAGACAGTCAGCATCAACCATAAACATCAGTACTTCTGTATTTTTATTGCAGTTTGTTTCTATATATTTTTGTTAAGTTTCTGGCAAAACAAGCATTATACCCTTCGTCATAAGGGTATAATGCTCGTTGTCGAGATAAATTGAAGCTGGCGAATTGGAAATGTTGGGTTCAATCCCAGGTAGCACTCATCAGCCTAACTGTTTGGAGTTTTATACGGCTTTCCTTTAAAACTACCATAAATATGGGTAGAGATGGGAATGGTCTGAAAAAAAAAAAAAAAAAAAAACGGAAATTTTGGGGGGGAAAAAGTTTTTTTCCCAAAGAGGTTTATTTTCACCCGGAAAAATTGAAAATTTTGAAATTTCTAGCACAAAATAACACGTTTAAAAAATTATAATATTTACATTCCAATGCTTTTTTTTTTTTTTTTTTTTTTTTTTGTGAAATATTTTTTCATGTTTAGTATCTTACATGAAAACACTGACTCTGATAATGTTCATATTTCAAAAATAAAGTTTTAACCATGTAATCAAATGGTAATCCTGAAATATTTAAGTATTACAATGACCTCACTCCCATCACATTCATTTGAAATTACTTATTCTTTTCACGTTCCTTTATACTTTCGTCTTTTTTTTCTTTAAATATATATCCTTAGACTTGTCGAGAGATGTAAGGCGAGAATATTCTCCGAAGTTCCAAATTTAGAGAATAATCAAGAAATAACATAAATGCAAAGAGTCATTAAAAAAAAGAATAAGAAAAAAAAACTCTTTGTTAAAAAATATCCTATGAAAATCTTTTTATTATGAAAGATTAAGCTTCTTTATTTACCTATTTATTTAACTTTTTATATCAGAAATGCCTTTCTCATCCATTTTATTTATGTAATCAGATGGAATGTCGATACCTTGTTCATTGTTGTCATTTGAAATAGCCATTTCGGAATAACTCTTTTGATAAAACCCTTGTTTACATGCCTACAAATCATTACAAGCGCAAATCCTTGGGGTTTCAGTGAAAAACTGGAAAATGTAAACTGTTTTTTGATCATTATTCAACAAAATAAACATAGGCAGTACCTTTAAAAGGGTTTGGGTTCATTTTCATGCGCCAGTATCGCATAGGCAAACTTTCACATTTCTCTTCACTCGGACAGTGTCGACGGGCAAAGAGGTTCTCTACTCATCTATTCTCACTCTGCTTGGAGAAATCACAGTGGAAGAAACAAAACTGATGAAGAGATTAAAACTTTTATGCATGCACTAAGCATTTTTCCTTTCCCTGGCTGGGATTAAATATGAGGTTATAAGATGGCAAGATTTTGCCATATTTAAATCTATAAAAAGAATGTTTTCTGTCACCATATCATGTAAGAATTCTATCCATAACTAGACCCAGGGGTGCAGAAAATGTTCAAACCTCGGAAATTTCCCCCAAACACAGTATAAATTTCCCTCAATAATGCAAAAATCTACTTTGCTATACAAAGTCATTTGTTCTATCTATGTAATAAATCTCTAAGATAATAAGTATACAGTGTAACATAAAAATATCGCTTTTAGTGTATAAGCACTTCAAAGTAGCAAATTGTTATTTTTGATTTACGTTTTTATTTTCTCTTAAAAAAATATTCAAAATTTCCCCAGTCAGTTTAAATTTCCCCCGAACCTCGTTCGGACATATTCTGCACCCCTGAGCCTGACTAGACCAAATTTTTACTCACCACAGTAAAAATTCCCTGAAATTTCACACCCTGATATAATTATAAGTGGTAAATCTTTGTATTCATTCATTTTGTGTGAAAAGCAACGAATAAATTTCACAGTAAACATAAAACGAGTGCAGTTCTATAGATTATTAGTCAATATAGTGTGACAGGGAGGAATTCTATTGTGGGATTAATTTACATGCTTGATGCTTTGATAAGTATTATCACAAATATTGATACTATCTCATTAAGAAATATTGATTCTTTCGATAATTTATATAAATTCTGCCTTTCTTTTAATTTCTCCTAACATTCTTTTGGTCATATTTAGAGTAAAATTAAGAAAACATTGGGATTTTATTTTTATTACCTACCTATATGGAGTATGCTTAAATTTTGTATATTGAAATTTCATGAAATTTATCCCTCCAACCAAAAGATAATTGATTAAAGCAATTGTTTTAAACCGGTTAAGAGCAATGCGAAATATTAAAGCAAGGATGTTTTAAATTTTATGCCGTGAGAAGATTTTAGTTGCACATCATCTGTCAAATTTTGACGGGTATTAACTAGTAATTATAATATTCTGTAAATTTTAATTTCATTTGTATAAACTTATTTTACTTATAATACTTATAATATTAGACTAGGATAAATTCAAAAGTTTGACTAAATAAGCACTACTTCTATATCCATATTTCTATGTCATGTATGGGATGCATATTTATTCGCCTTATACACCGGGGAAGAAGAATCAAAGAAGTGCTAATTGTGCGAAAAGACATCGCACGTCGTACAGTTGACCCACCTCTCCCTTTTAGAATGATCTGAGGAAGCAACCCTGCTCAAAGTTTTTCTCGTGGCGGTAGAACAGTAAGAGTCAACTGATACATATATTGTGATGTCATATAAAAGTGAGTTTATATATGAGTTTTTTTTTTTTTAAGTTAGAGTTGATATGAAACAAACATTTTCAAAAACTATAACTGATCCACCTTATCAGAAAGCCTGTTATTTTTCTTGTAGTAACTAAGTTATACATGCTAAAAGACATCTAAAAAGAAATTTTTATAGCAAATTTGAAGAAAATCATAAGAGCCGTTTTTGAGATATCGACTTTTAGTCCCACTGCCAATTTTTAGAAAAATACAACAAACTCATCTGTTCACCAGGAACCAGGGTTGGGTTTCAGACATGACAAAGGTTTAAACCATCAAAAACCTGTATTTTTTTTTCCTGCTTTTGTGAATTAGTGTATTGTAATGAGAATTGGTTTAAACCAGGGTTGGGTTTTTGACATGACAAAGGTTTAAACCGTCAAAAACCTGTACTGTCAAAATTTAACATCTATAAATGAGCTAGAATCTGGTTAGAAATTGGATTTAGTAATATTTGCCATGTTCAAGTGAATATCTAAATATTATGCTGTTTATAAATAAACAAATCTTAAAACATTTGTAGATAATTTATAAAAATTTAGGTAAATATACTGGTTTATAACCTAAGAAATATATAAAAAGTATTCATAGATATATTTTGTATGTTTATGTTTATATTAATATTTATAAATTCTAAAATTCCAAAGTTATTTATGAATTTTCACATAAGCCATGAAAACACAGGAATACTGGATTTTTTTTTTTTTTTTTTTTTTTTCCTGTAAGTAAAACATAATACATGTGGGCAGCAGGGTTGGCAGGTTTTTGACACGTGACAGTTTTTGACGGATTAAACCATGGTTAAAACCGTCATGTCTAAAACCTCCTTGTCAAAAATGTCAAAAACCTATATTTATAATTTAATTGTCATATAAAAACTTAGTTTAACAAAATATAGTTTATAAAGATTTTTTGAAAAGTAAATAGATTGATGTTATTTGAAAAACACATTGTTACAACATTTTGATTAATATAAAAAATGAAACTTTAAGCTCTTAAAATTTTATTATGAATTATTTCTATGTTCATTCAAAAATATGCTGCGATACTTCTTTTTATTACGAAATTTATTTATAACTATGCTTAATATAGTATATGTTAAACTTAGTTATGTGTAAGTAAGTTAAGTTAAAAATATAGTTGTTTTTAATAAGATATTATTAGTATGTTTTAAAAGGTAAACATATTAATGTTTTGGGAGAAACATTATTATAACATTTTGATTAATATAAAAACAAAACTTTAGGCTTCTAAAAATTCATGATTTATAAATCATTGATAGATCATTTTGATTGATAAGTCGTTTTATTTGCAATACAACATTGTACATTTCAATTTTTTTAGTATTGTGATTTTAGTGTTATGTATTTAACCAGTAAAATAAAAATACATAGCCTAATATTTTGTAGAAATATATATATATATATTTAAAGGACTGTTGATATTGCAGGTTTTAAAGAAAAAACAATAATTCTGAATGTTAAAAAAGCTTGAATTGCGTCTGAAATTTTTATAATTACCATGAGACAAGAGAAATATGAATGCTTTCTGGACATGTATAAATTTAATATTTACTCGTACAGATTTTTAAAAATATTATTAGTCTAAGCTGTAGGGCCCAACAGTGGCGAAGCGGTTCTACGCTCAAAGTTGGTAAATGTGAAGTGTCGGTTTCGATCTCAGGGCGCACTCGTCGGCCTAGCCATTCAGAGTTTTTCGCAGTTTTCTCCGAAACTTGTATAAATACTGGCTAGGACCGTTTAGAAAGATCTCCACCGAGGGCACTCCCTCTTAGGCCTAAGACCCTAGAGTAGTCAATCAGCCTTACTCCCAAAAAAACAATAGTCCAAGCTATAAACAGGTACAAACATTTATTCAATCAATAATAATAAAAATAGATAAAAAATTATTAATAAATGATAAGTGTAATAAATGTAGATTATAAATATAATTATTTTCAAATTCATATTAATTTACTGCCTACATATATTATGTTTTACTTAAAGAAAAAAAAAAAAAAAAAAAATCCAGTATTTCTGTTTTTATGGCTTATGTGAAAATTCATAAGTAACTTTGGAATTTTAGAATTTCATAAATATTAATATAAATAAACATAAGCATACAAAATATGTCTATGCATACTTTGTATGTATTTCTTAGGTTATAAACCAGTATATTTAGCTAAATTTTTATAAATTATTTACAAATTGTTTTAAGATTTTTTAAATTTATAAACAGCATAATATTTAAATATTCACTTGTATATGGCAACTAAATCCTATTTCTAACCAGATTCTAGCTCATTTATAGATTTTCATTTTGAAAATACAGGTTTTTGACAGTAAGAGGTTTCTGACGGTTTAAACCCTTGTCATGTCAAAAACCCAACCCTGGTGGGCAGTAAATTAATATGAATTTCTGAACGTCTAGGCTGACGAGCACACCCTGGGATCGAACCCAGCACCTCACATCTACCAGCTTTAAGTGTAGAACCGCTTGGCAGCTGGTAGGCCCTACAGCTTGGACTAATAATTTTTTTAAAAATCTGTACGGGTAAATATTAAGTTTATTACAATTTATACATGTCCAGAAAACATTCATATTTCTCTTGTCTCATGATAATTTATGAATTTCAGACACAATTTAAGCTTGTTTAACATTCAGAAATATTGCTTTTTCTTAAAAACTTGCAATATCAGCAGTCATTAAAAAAAAAAAGAAAAAAAAAAAAAAAAAAAAGTTATATTTTTCTATAAAATATTTAAATATAAAATATTAAGGTTAAACAGATACAAAAAATTCTATTACTGGGTCACTTTGCATACTTTTTTGCATAACAGCTATTATTTTATTAATACTGCAATGCAATGGTATTTAACACAGACTGACACTCAAAATTCACTTTATAGATTGATCTGTCTAAGACAAATTCTGTAAAAATGAGAAAGAATATTTGCTATATCCTTCACAACCATAATCATTCAATATTATCTGAGTTTTTCTAATATCTAGCAAGATTATTTGTCAAAAACCATTTGAAAATCATAGCATAATCACATCAAATATATTATAAGCTACTATGAATTAAAGTATTTATTATTAATAAAATTAAAGATTTAAATGAAAATATTATTATATAATTAAATACAGCACTGTCGTACTGTGTTACGAAAGCTTTTAGACTATGAATGCTTCTTCACCAGATAATTTTACACAGCCTATCGAACACTGCAGCTAAAGTTACAAGCAAAACCCCTGAAAACTGTGCTATTTGCATGCAACAGAGACATATTAATGATATATCATATGGCTACCTATAATAAGTAACATTTGGAGAGTTCTTAATACATTATAGGGTAAATTAAACTTTCAAAATGAGAAATTTCTATTAAAACAAAATAATTTAACATGAAATTTAGAGACAGCAAAATTTTCAAAAACTTTGAATTTAGGAGTAGCCCTTGGTAAGTTTCATCCCTGAATATAGTAGAACACATTAACAGCTAAATAAACGGTTAAAAATTAAAAAAAAAAAAAACTGCAGTACTTACCTGCAAATTCCACTATCACGCCGCCTTTTAATTTGCGATCCTGACAGAGCACAATTTTGAGTAAAGGGATTAATATTTGTTTCAAACAGGGGTGAGAAAATAGTTCTAGATTTTCTGATGCGTTCTATATTATGATTTAGATCATAAGCTTTGGGGGTTAATACACGGTTTCCAGTTCCAGATTTTATGTCTATTGGAGGTATTTCTGACTGTTTTAACAAAGTTTTAGGAGATTGTGGTGATCCAAAGAGTCTTAAAGCTCTAACTTTCCTGTAAGGAGGGGTTGAGTCTATAGTAGATTTTTGACAACTCTTTCTCAATTTTCGTTGTTGTAGTGGTGTCTTCTGATTAAAACTCAAATCACCCATAGCTGAATCAGTAGATGAATTAAGCTGTTCATCATCACTAGGCGATACAGAACTTCGATTTCTTCGTACTCGAGCTCTAAGAGGACTACTTTCCCGCTTTACAGGAGAGGGAAATTTATCCGATGGAAACTCCAAATCGTCACAATCGCTAAAATCCAGACGTTGAATTAATCCGTCGTCTTCGATTGCGAAAAGCGATCTTGGTTTTTTCAAAATCGAGATATTATTTTTCAAAGACATCTTCTTATGAACACGATATATTATTAATAAGATAAACCATCAGATAGCCAATCTGAAACTTGACTAGCAACTAAATTAAATCGCAAACGCAAACAATTTTATTATCACAAGCAAACAGCAACATAACACAACAGAAACAGCTTTTCACAAATGGCGGTAATTTTTTGCTAAGCCAACCGCTCCAGTAGAAATTGGCCAATCACGGTTGAACTTGAATCTGGGTTACCAGCGGGATGATTTAGCGCTTTTCTTTTCTGTTTTTCGTTACTCATATATATTTTATTTTTATGCCTTTATTATTCATTTGAGATATTTCGCATGTCGACTTTGATTTCTGAATCCAAAAAATACAGAAATTTTATTTCAATTTATACAATTGTTTAATGTGATTTTTTTTGCCAATATTTTAAGAAGTATATCAATTTAAAAGCACGGTAAATGTAAATCAATGATAATGACTTAAAAATTTAAATCATCAAAAAAATAAATAAATAGCTTTTTACAGATTTCAAATGATGAAATTTTTCAATTAAACTGCTTTAAAAACAGCTTTGTGAAAAATTATTATATTTAAATGAAGCGGACAAAGCCCGCTAGTTTTATTATATTCTTTTACCTACACACTTAAATTATTTCTCAAAATAAACTATTTTAAATATTATAATCATTTATACATTCTTTTAATCATTTTGCAAATAATAAAAATGATTTTATAAAATAAATCGTAATGTTTGAATGTTTTTTCTGATAATAAATTAATTTAAAAAAATTAAACTAAATAAAATTTGTTTATCATTCACTTATTTTCTCTCCTTTATTTTTTCTCAAATTCAATGTTGATTTAAAAATATGATTTCCTTTTTTTTTTCTCCTTAATGTTAGTCAATATGAAAATATTTAAAACAATTTAACTGAAATAATCACTAATAATATGATACCGTAACTGTTATTAATAACATTTTCACTATTAATATATTGCTATTAATAATATTACTTAATTTCAATTTCATAAAATTAATAGCACAACGTGCCTTCATAAATTGTTTTAAAAGTCTTTATTTCATACACTAGAAATTTAGTAGCACTTATCTTTAGGTCGTGCGAAAAGGCGGGTACATTGACTTTTTCTGCCTATTTATTAAAGGGGCAGCCTGTTTAAGACTAGGTTGCTGATTGGATAGTTAAAAAGGTAAACAAAGATTCTTATAGCCGGCAATTTTCAAGAATAGGCGTACTAAAATTTAGCACAGTATGAAATATCTTAAAATGTACATCGTGGAAATTTCGAGTATGGCCCCTAATAAATACGAATCATTTTATGTGCCGCTGTAAACAAATAGTAAATGCTTTACGTACCTATTCTTTATGAAAATATGTGTTTGTGCATATAAAATATATCTATACTGATTTCGTTATGTTTAATATAATCAGAAGACATTGAAATGTATACCCAGGGTCTGATTATCCAAAAGCTCAGGAAGCATAAGCTTCCCCTCTAAAATTTAAGAGGGGGCCACATAAGGATTAAAAACATGGTCTTGAATTTTTTGTTTCATATTTTCACACTGAGATTGAATTTTTTCTGAGAAAGGTTACCTAAAACAATACAAAACGCTCACTATTTTGGGAAAAATCTATTATTTAACCTCAAAAATCTGAATGTTCTTAATTAAAAAGTTGTAGGATTTTAATGTTCTGTGTAGAAACTACCCTGATGTATGAAAAAAATAAAAATAATAAACACACACTGTTTTTTTTTTTTTTTTTTTTTTTTTTTTTGTCTATAGCATTTTTATACAATTACAATATGTAACAGAAAAACAAGATTTTTCGAAATGAAAAGGAGCCCCGAAATGATGCTGAGCTTCCCCTAGCTTCAAAACTTAATCGGGCCCTGCGTATAACAACGCAAAATTTCGTAAGGGAACTTTTTACTCATTGTATCCGAAACCCGAAGTCGGTGTTATTCTATGGGGAATTTTGCCTCGTTATAACTCATTAATTAATACATATTTTTAAATTCTTTTTTTTTTTTTTTTTTTTTTTACTCAGAAAATTCACAAATATTAAACAATTTATCGCTTTCTTAAAAGTGATTTTTTTTTTTTAAAGATTTAATTTTTAAGCTCAAAAACCCAAAATTTCACATTGTAAAAATTTGCATTTTACAATCTCAAAATAAAATATTAAAAATTAAAAAAAATTGATTTTTAAAAAGCGATAAATTGTTTAATAGTTGAGAATTTTCTGAATAAGAAAACGGGATTTAAAAATATATACATATTAGTTAAAGAGTTATAATGGGGCAAAATTCTCCATAGCTTCCGGGGACGATACGTAGAGAGTCCTCTATGATTCAGTTCTGGAATACTGTATTTGGACTTCTTGCTAAAATCTTTTTTGAGTTACATTGATAATAGACTCACAGGCAAATACTCGCTAAGTCAGATACAGACCAACTGTTAAAAAGCTGATTTTTAGATACAGGATACCTCAAAACGCGTGATTGCAACAAAATAATCAGTCTCAAAAATTCGACCCAAAAATAGTGTTTTCGCTTACCGTATATGAATAAGAGAAAGTGAGATTAACACCATGCAGTTATTTTAATTTTACGATCATCTATGGGAAATTCGAATAATATTTAATAATACAACGTATTTGTCAATCTGATTATTTTAAAAGTTTTATTCATTCACGCACCAAAATAGCTAAAATTTAATAAATAATTCTGAAAAATATATACAAGAATCTTAGTCATTTTGGTGTCCAACTTGATGCCTAGAACTCTGCCAGATTCGGCGTAGTAATTGAAAAAAGTATATTTTAAAAAGAAAAATATACTTTTTTTTTTCTTTCAGATATATTCCCAGAAAGTACGTTAGTTAAAAGCAGGTTTTTAATCCTACGCTTGTCTTATGTGTCAACCTACACACAGAACATCCGAACAAAAACCGATATAAAATATGCGTATGCAACGTTTAATATAACGTACGATTTTTTAGTACGTTAGTAAAAGGTTAAGTACGAGGAGAAAAATTACATCTACGTATGCTATAATTAATTTAACTTAAAATTCTTTAATAGAAAAATGGAAGCAGGATTTCTTTTTCTAAAAGCTACCTTCGTTTTAAAATTAATAAATTAAATATAATCCTGAAAAAGCAAACAATTCATATTGTAGTTTTTATTATTTATTGAGATAAAATATTTGTGGTTTCAACAAAAGAAATAGTATCTATGATATTAAGAAAATTAATTAAAAACCGTTACATATAAATTTATTTGTTTTTATTTTTATTACTATTATTGTTATTGATCCCTTTCATGCCATATATCTATTAGTTGATAAATGTATACAAATTGCTAAAACCCACATAACCTCTAAATGGATATATGATTTATAATAGCACAAACCACGAAAACCACAAAAAGCGACATCAAACACTATGATTTACTTTATTGGGTTTTAATTTTTTAGGCTGGGTTATAAATTACATATTTAAAGCGAAAGCAGCTCGCTCTGGGATCTAAGGTTTAATAATGTATATAATAGTAACTTAATTTTAGTGCACGGAGAAAACTATTAGTTTTATTTAAAACTAAATCTAAAACCCATTAATAAAAAAATAAAAAATAAAAATATAAGCAAAATATTTTTTTCAAAAAACTGCCCTTGGTTTAAAATAAGAATAATAATAGTAATCTTGAAAAATTAAACAGTTTATTTTGCAGTTATTATTTACTTGATAAGATGTTCTTTTATTGTTGTAAAAGAAATTTTATCGGAGAATTACAACAAATTATTTAAAAATTAATACATACTCAACTGTCTCTTTTTATTACTTAATGCTATTGTTCATCGCATGAACATGAACACTTAAATAAATTTTCAATAAAAAAAAAAAAAATAATGATGATGATGATGATGATGATAAAGTATTCAAACTAGAAGTCATTTGGGTTAAACTGAAAAATAAATTTATTGAAAAGACCTTAATTTAGCTCCTTATTTAAAAAGAAAAAGAGAGACAGAAAGAAAATAAATCTAAAATTATTATTATTATTATTATTATTTAATATTTAATATTTTCTTGTTATGTATGTTTTAGATCAATATTTATATAACTGATTTTTTCCGAGCACCCTGTATGTTTAGTTTATTAAACATCAGTTAAAAACAGAACAATCGTATCATTCAGTGAGCAAATTAGCAGATTACAATTACACGTCTGACACAGTAACAGATTGAGTCATCTTTAGTAAAATTTATTAACCTAGTCTGATTGTTGAGTATACAACAATAACAATATCGGGTAAAGATCTCCCGCTTATTTATTTATTGCCGGGCTTCCCACTGAGGATTTAAAAGTCAAGTCGATATAGATAAGTATGGGTTTTTCTAGGCCGCCCTCGAATCATTAGTCATTGTTGGAGTATAAGGTGAGGCCTTCCTTGTTGAGACTCAAAAAAGATTCGAATGTCTGTCTGTTGTACACCCAAAGAAAGGATTCGATTAAAATTAGAAAACTTATTTTGGTGTGGTTATTATTTTTTTGTTTTAAAGCAAATTTTCATTCAATTAAAAATCAGCTTCGTTATGACAACACGAGATGAATTGTTAACAAATTTATAAAATTTCAACAAAATTCCTTTGTATTTGCGTAACAAAATATTTTGTTTAATTTTACATTATTTTTATTATTATTTGTATATTTTTAAGTAAAGAAGAATTTTTTGTAAGAAAAACAAAATATTTTTGTTAGAATTGCAACAAAACTTATTTTTTTAATATAATCAAAGTTTCTGTTGGAATTCATAAAAAAAAAAAAAAAAAAATCTGTTATGCGCTCCAATTTTTTTTTTTTTTAATTCAAGAAAACTTATTTCTCGGTTTATAAGTTATTTAAACTATGAAGAATTAAACTTTTTTTTTTTTTTCTAAACTTCTATTTTAGTTCTCTAATATTTTATTGGTATTTATTTGTTAATAAAAATATTTGGCATATATTAAAATAATATAACTACTTTTTTTTTTTTTTTTAAGATAAAAAATTGTTGTTATATTTAAATGAATTTTTTATTGTTTTAACTTATAAATAAATAAATAAATAACAGTGTTACTTATGCAAGACAATTCTTAAAATGTATACTATTAAGTGTCGTGTAAGTCATGTGATATTTAATAGCTCAGTTTTTAGTGTATAAAGTATTTGTTTTCCACGTACAGGGACATACAAAAGAATTTCTATATATTACGCTGTGAGAAATAATTATTTTATGTGCAGTAATGTTTTAGCGTAATCAGTTTAATATACTAAGATTAACACATCGCACCAGGAAAAAAAAAAAAAAAAAAAAAAAAAAAAACTTTTTCGATATCGCTTGTAACGATACTGATTATTATTAATTTTCTTTTCTTTTTCTTTCAATAATAATTTAAAAAAAATATTTTGATGAAATTCTGGTAAAAGCAGAATTTAGTTTGGGACGGAGGACTATTAGTTTTTTTTTTTTTTTTTTTTTTTTTTCCAAGTTATAACATCGCTTTCAAATTATTCAATTATATTTTCGATAAATTTTAGATTTCGACAAATGTCCAACTATCGAAAACGACAACGCAAAAATCCCAGATTGAGACTAATAGGCCCTCAGTCCTAAAAAAAAAAAAAAAAAAAAGTATGACATAACCAAAAAAAAAAAATGTATTTCAGAATAATTAATTTTAAAATAACAATAAAGTATGGACTAGCATTTAGATAAAACTGTCACAACCGTACCTCAGGTGAAAAAGTTTTTAAGATAGAGCTTTTTTTTGTGTCACGTTGAGGCACTTCAAACATATTTTTTAATGACATAAACTTAAAATTGCCATTTTATTAATTGTGCCAATATTCTTGCCAATGTGCGACATGTTATTAAGGTGCTTAAAAACATGTTTTCTCTAGAAAATGGTGTGCATACAATTAATTTATAGGGATTTGTAACGAAAATACCGGATGCGTATTTTCGGTAATTTATATTCAAATTGGGTAAAACAAAGCAAATAGTCAACGGGAGGTTGAAGGAAGGGGCAGTTGTTCCCGTCAAATAGAAATATATTTCATTTTTAAACATGAAAATTATACACCATTATACAGAATATAGAACGAATAAATATTAACTGATTAATTATGCATAATACACATAGAACAATGAGATTACTTATCTGTAGATCTACTTAGGAATTAAAAAAAAGACCGCCTGAATGAATGAACAAAATCTAGAATTCATTCATAAAATGTAAAAAAAAAAAAAAAAAAAAAAAGTTTTTTATGCCATTGTAGAGTATATATAACTACGAAACAATTTATTCTCTCAACTATAAAATATTAAGCCAGGCCAACGTTTAACAAATTTAAAATTAATTCATATAGGCAGGATTACAAGCTTTACATGTGCAAGTAATGAAAAATTTTTTCTTAGCTATTGATGAATGTTCAGTACATAAAACACAGATACTAGGATCTAAGCGAATATCAAAACGAGCTTTTTTTTTTTTTTTTTTTTTTTTTTTTTTTTTAACTACGTAATATCAAATCATAACAAACTGTCGTTAGAACAGTTTTTATCTTCATTGATCTCCCATCAAATTTACAAACAGGATAAACTTTAATTTCCGCAAAATATGAATATTATTATTACTATTATTATTATTATTATTATATACATATATATATTTCAAATTTTATTTTAAAAGATTACAATTTTTTTTCTTTTCTTTTTTGCTCTTTTTCTTACCTATAACTCGTATAATAGTATAGATATTTCTGATTCTGGCTCGAATTTTCGAAATGGAGTGTTTTGACATAATTTCTCGTTTTGCGGTCTTCTGAATTTGAAAAACAGGTTTTTAGAAGTTTGTGTGTGAGAGTCTGTTACCACACACACGCAGACACAATCATAATTCAATAAATAAATAAAATAAAATAATGGTAAGTCCAAACTCGGTATTCTAATTATGTATAATATAGGAATGCTACTTGCAACGTTTTATTGAAACCGGACAAAAAGTACCGGGACAATTAAAAATGTTTAAATTAGGGGTGGGAATCGATTAAGAGTTTTAACTGGATTAATCGTAGTTCATTAATCGATTAATCGGATTTTTAATCGGTTTTCATTTATATATATATATATATATATATATATATATATAATTTTATTTCAATGATGAATAAAACTCTCATATTTTGTGTGTATCTCATGTTGTATATATATATTATTCATAAGTTTGACTGATTTTTTTTTTTTTTTCCAAAAAATTTTTGTCTAACCAATTATATCTGTTTCATAGCTGAAATTTAAATCAATTTTCAGAGTAATATTGGTGACTTTAAGTGTTAATTTTATATAAATATTTATTTTAAATAAATTAATTTTTCAATTAATTTTTAAAGAAACATTAAATGAATTTACACATATTTTAGTTTTACATTTGCAGGCCTTGTCCATCTCGCGTGTCACTATTTTTAAATGAATTCTCAAAATTTCATATCATTATCATAAAAATCTCGAATTCTTATATTTCAGTTCTTCTTTGTCACTTCTGACTAGAACACAGAATGTTATTTTCTGTTTCTACTTCAATAATTACTATCAGCAATTCTGAACAGACAATAAACGCTTGAAGATATTGTGAAACTCTGTTGACATTTCCCCCATCAGAGGAATAGTGGAAATCTCAATCCCTTCTTCTACTTTTTTTTTTTTTTTTTTTTTTTTTAGCATTTCCATTTTTTGAAAGCGTCTTGTTTCTGAGAATACTATTATCCTAGCCAACACTTTCTGTAGAAGGCTACAAACAGGTGGTGTTGCTCCCGCATGTACATGAAGCAGCATTTTGTTTAGTAACTGTCCTCCCGCTTTTCTCTATCAACAAAAGTGCAACAACTTCTTTTGAGAGGTTTTATTTTTATTTATTTATTTATTTGTATTATATATATATATATATATATATATATATATATATATATATATATTTTTTTTTTTTTTTTTTTTTTTTTTGCTATTTCATTATTTGATGAATGTTTCTTAGAATGTTTGTTAGCAAAATATGCGAAAAAATATTTTGTAGGTAGAACAGCATTTTTACTTTAATTCATAATTTGAAAAATTTAATCGGATTTTGAAAATTTTTAATCGAATTAATCGATCCGATTAACTCGATTAAAAAAATTGATCGCGACTAAACATTGATCGATTAACCGAACTGATTAATCGGCACAGCCCTAGTTTAAATACATTACGTCTATGCCCATGTGGACAAAATTTATCGTCTGTACAATTTAACATTTTTAGACTAAACTAAACAAAATGAAATCGACGTATTTTTTTTATACACAAAAAATGTTTCACATTCAATAACTTATGAAAAATATTTATGCTTCATTTACAGGGTTGCAGAAAAGGAGTTTAATATATTAGTGCCATGCTTTAAAGTTGGGTCATACATTTTTTTTTTTTTTTTTTTTTTTTTTTTTTGTGCTAAATTTATTCACACATAGTTAAATACTTTTATGATTCGTAGGGAATGGCTGCTCGAAATTAGTCGAATAAGGCGTAATACAAGCATAACTATACTCAAAAAGTGACATAGATGACAATACTCCGAATAATTTGAAGTAAATAAAGAAATTAATTACATATTTAAATATTTTATGAATCAAGCAGTAATATTCAAACATGAAATTCGGGGATGACGAAAGCCTTTCCCTCTTTGCAGTTTTGTATGCCAAATAAATTTGTTTATAACACTATTTTGATTTTTGAACTGTTATTTAAAAAATTTTTAAAACGTTCAAATATAAAGGGTAATTATACAGGGTAAGAAAAAAGGTCACACAAAAGTATTTTAAGAAGGAAAAAAATATTTAAAGAAATTTAACTATAAAACTAAAGGTACTGCACCAGTAGTGGCCACTTTAAAGACATTTTTTGACTATTTTTTATGCATAATGTTCTTAATTTTATAGACTGTAACTATAATCAGGATTCGATACCTCAATTAATTCATTCTGTACATGACTGTACTGCAAAAAATATTAATTGAATCATTATTATATTCGGAAAGTTATTTTCCGGAGCGCTTAATGCACAAATAGTAGACATTTCAAAAGCCATTAGTGGACACATTTTTCTGTTTTGATTACTAAAACATATTTGAACTATTTCGAAAAATGCAATATGAAATGCGAGCTGATTGAAAATGTATACAGTTCCCGCCGCTTATTAAAATCATATTCGTTCTGAGTCAAAGTAATTTTATTAAGCGGCTGATTTTTATATCCGGCGAACATTCCTGCACTTAAGACAAAGGTATTATTTTCCTGAATTTGGAAAGAAACTTCAAAAGGTGACGAATAATGGAATTAGTAATTAATTAATTAATTTTTGATTATTAAGTAATTAATTTTATATTAATTAATTAATAATCAAAATTAATTATAAAATTTTAAATATTAAATTAAATTAATTAATATTAATGTAAATTAAATTAATTAATTAATATTAATAAATTTTTGATTGATAATTAATTAATTGTTTCTTCGATATAAGTAAATGAAAGGCATTACAAGTTCCCATGCACTTTCGTTTGAGGAAAATCATCATTACTTTAAGAAAAGTTCACGTTATTCTTATAAATTTAAAATATTTTCGTTTAAACATTTTATTATAGTATCTTCAAAATAAGAGCTAAAAATTGCCTTTTAGTAATTAAAAATTATTAAAAAAATATTGTTTCAAATCAAATTTGTGATTTATTACTGTGTTTTGAAGAATACTTTCCTTGAAATTGTTGCGGAGAGAAGTGATGAGGCGTGTTTAATTTGTAACTGTGCTGCAAGTGTAAAATCTTCGACAATCAGCGATAACGGAGGGATTGCTGGGCTTTCATTTCATTTCTTATAAAAGAAAAGAAAAAAGAAAAAAAAAATCACAATGTAAATAATGAATTTTTTTTAGTGTGCATAAATGATATTTTTGGTTGCTGAGGAGGTATTTTTGAGTTTATTAACCGGCGATGCTGATTTTATTAAGCGGCGGCTTTAAAAGTAATTTATATTGATTTGATTCCGGTCCTAGCAATCTGATCAGATTAAGCGGCTGATTTTATTAACCAGTGATTTTATTAAGCGGCGGTTACTGTATTTAATTAACAAAAGGTATTTTCTGTTTTCTTAATCCGTTTAAAAAAAAATATATATATATGCAAGAATCGGAAGATTTTTTTTTACGATTTAAATGTAAAAGTGTCTACTACAGATACAGGTTCCATTATTGGTGCTTTCATCCTAATTACTTTAAAATTGACAAGAAATATTTACAAGTAATCATATTTTGTTCACATAAAAATTGTTTATTTATTTATATTTATTAACTAATAGCGTCAAACTATATTCTATATAAAAAATATAATAAACAGATTTGCATGAGTATAACATGTTTTGAAATATATTTAAATAATAAAACATATAGGAGTAAAAAGAGTATTAGAGCTCTCTTCGTAAGATAAGGTTGTTACATTTTGACCTTTGGTTGCTAAGACATCAACACCAACTGAGCGATATTTTATCGGACTTTATTTTATTTTATTTATTTATTTATTTATTTTTCGTTCTCTCTCGTCTTTTTTTCAAATACAGGTATCACGTGAATACCAATGAAGTACACACTGTTAAAAATTTCAACAGAAAATTCTGCGTAATCTATTATCTTAAGTCTTACGTAAAATTACAGAGAAAAATAAACAGAGATGTTAAAAATCTTATTTTATACATTCATTTTAATAACTAATATTAATTTAATTAATTATTGTTGAGAATATATTTCGGACTTAGAATGCTTTTTCTAAAATAGAAACAGTCATTTTTAATTTTAATTAAAAAATTAAATAATACAATTATGTAAAAATACAGACTAAAGATTGAGAATCTCGATTATTCACTTTTAGCTAAGAATTACTGTAAATTTACAGAGACACTGGATAAATATTTACATTAATTTTAGAGAAATTTTTAACAGTGCATGGTTTTCAAGGGCATCCGGAGAATGATGTTTATTTATCATCTTCCAGGAAAAATTTTCCATTATTCAGACTAAAATAAAATGAACTTAATCATTTGTATAAGTGCTTAAAATTTTAAATAGTTCATTAAAAATAATCCTTTATTTTTATTTTACTTAAACTATCCTTATTTAAATTTTTTAAAGGTATGATAATAAATATGAATAAATTGTAATGGATTGTGTTTTCGATATAACAAAATCAAAATTAACACACAGTTTTTTAAACAATCATTAGTTTATTCTGAGTAAATATTTATCGAAGTCTATGATCATCTTTATCACTGATAATCAGCTCCGCTAATGGGTGTTATTCTTTAATACATTTGTACATTATAGAATTAAAAAATATTATGCTTGTAAACGATAATGTCAATACTCATGCTATTCCCTAAATGTTTTAAATTAAAAGAAAAAAAAAAAAAAAAAAGATGATAGTTTAAACAAATCATTTATTAAATAATAGTCATAAGGGTTTTCCGAAGCGTGTCAAATGTTCGAGTTATTTTATCGACTTCTGCTGAGTATGCTGACCTCTCTTTATTTCTATTTAATACTAAGCTCTTTAAATAAAAATAGTTACAATTTTGAATAATTATTTAAAGAAAATTATTTTATTATTTATTTAATTTGGAATTAGATAGGTTCGGAGCCAAATATGTTTAGGACATTACTTGCAGGCAGTTGTTAAGATTTATTTAAGTACATTATTACTGCTTAGAACGTATTTTATATTATCTTTGAGTATATTATATACTGCTCGCCGACAGCTATGTACTTTGTTAAATTCCAGAAAACCGATGGTACGCTACGAACAAGAAAATTACGATCACAGCTAAGCTTAAATAAATAAATTTAAAAAGTATTATTGGTTTAAGACACTGTAAATAACAATCATAACAAACTTTTATCGTCTGTCTACAAAATAAAAAAATAAATAGATAAATAAATAAATAAATAAAACTTAATTTTTATGAAATTAGAAAGTAAACTTTTCTTCCATATTTTTTCCCTTTTGCATTTTTATCGTAAAACGTGCTACTGAAATCTGTGATTAAAAAAAAAAAAAAAAAAAGAAAAAATTCCATTCATTAAAACTTTTTATTATTATCACTATCAATACCTGAACTACAATGCCTACAGAATTTGTATAACATATAGATATACCGAATTTGTTTAAAATAGTTAAATCATATTAGAATATGCAAAAAAATAATGTTTTAATTCAGTTTTCTTTTCTCTTATATATATAGTAGAGAAAGTATTGTTTGTGGGTCAAATTTTCGAAATTGGGTTTTTGTTATATTTACATATTTTGAGGTCTCCTGAATCTGAAAAAACATGTTTTTAGCGATTGGTCTGTGAGAGCGTGTGTCTCTTTTCAGTATATGTATATCTGAAGAACAAATAACAGCAGGAAGTTCAAACTACGTATCATAAATCTGAATCATACAGGGATGCTACACTAAATTTGTCATTGAGATCAAACAAATGGTTCGTGTACAGGGACACCTAAGAGAATTCAAATATATTACGTCTACCAACACAACACAAAATATCTATAAGACATCTATTTAACATCGAAATGCATCTATAACACCCAGAACATCTCTTAGATGTCTATAGCATTAAAGAAAAGGATATCTATTAGACATCATTCCTTTTAAATATCTATTAGATATCTATAACCTCTAAAATAAACTCTACTTACCTGCAGTTACCTATAGGTAATTGCAGGCAAGTAGAGTTTAAGGGCCCGCTTCACTCACCGCCGCCGGAAGCCAAAGCTAACGTTATTCTATGGGAAATTTTTCTTTACAAATAACTTATTAACTAATACATATTTTTAAATTCTGTTTTCACATTCAGAAAATTCCCAGCTGTTAAATTGACGGACCTTTTTTAAAAAAATTATTTTTTAATTTTTTATATTTTATTTTGAAGCTGCAAAATACGAATTTTCAATTTGTGAAATTTTTTCATTTTGCAATTTCAAAATTAAAGAATTAAAAAAATACATTTTTAAAAAAGGTCCGTCAGTTTACAGTTGGGAATTTTCTGAATGCGAAAACAGAATTTAAAAATACGTATTAGTTAATAAGTTATTTGTAAAGAAAATTTCCCCATAGAATAACATTAGCTCTGGCTTTCGGCGATGGTAAGTGAAGAGGGCCGTTAAACAGTGTTGCGAGATCTGGCGGAATTCTTATTCAATCATCACCAATAACTTTTAATTGTTATATTTCCTCATCACTTCTAAGATTGATAGTCTATTATCTATATCAAATATCCCTTCTCAAAATTATTGGTGATGATTGAATGAGAAAAATCTGCCAGATCTGGCAACACTGAGTTTAACATCTATAGGCTGCATTAAACCAAATGAAATTTATATTATTTTATATGCATAAAAGCACGTTTCATGTAGAAACAATCATCCGCCGTTCGTTTACAGGGCTATGCAAAAGAACTAGAATATAGTGGGACAATACTTGAAAATTGATGGAAGTAGATTTCAGGTTGTGCTGTGCGTTATTAATATAAGATTATATTTATGTACACCATGTGGTGCGAACATAATGTTTTAAAGATATACAGGGCTGTCAATAATTAAGCGAAAACATCCTTTTTTATTGAATATAATTAGTGGAAAAGCTTTACTATAATATTTTGTAATGACCAAGAAAACTGATCAGGAATTGAATTCAATTCCTCATAACCATACGATTAATACTGTAATTTTAAGCTAAATATTCATCGCTTGGTTTTTTTTGCATATTTACACATTTTGAGGTTTCCTGAATACCGAAGTTAAGTTTTTAACGTTTGATCTTTGTCGCTGTCTCTTATCAGAGTAGTTTAAAAACGAATAATATCAGGCAATTCAAATGTTGTATTTTGAAGTTAATATAAGTTCGTTACTTGAAAAGTTCAATTAAGGTTGATAAGTTTCAAGGAATGGTGTGTGTAAAAGTTGTCTGAATAATTTTTATTGAACTTTTAAATTTAATAACAATTTTGAATTCGATATAAATGTAGGTACAATAATCAACAGGGGTTGAGGGGGACGGAAGCCCTCCCCCCCCCCCCGCAACAGAATTTTTTGTCAAATAAAGCTGCTTCCAAGCCTAATTTGAATTGTTTTTAACGTTTGTTTATATAACTGTACTTGTTATATCTCCTACCCTTAATCGCCAATATGTATTTCTAATATTAAATTTCATGATAAGAGAAAGTCGTGTGCGTGCCACACCAAATTATTTAATATATAATAAAGTAAAAGTCTATTAAATGAAATTAATTTTCGCCTGCGTCTAAAAAAAAAAAAAAAAAAAATCAAAATGACTTTAAATGAAAAGAATTTCTGTTTCCCAATCTACTGTCATTGCAAAAGGAAATTTGTTAGGTAAAATAATAATAATAATAATAATAATAATAATTGATAAATCTGTAAAGAGGAAAAAATGTATGTAAAATCGTTTTTAATTAAAAAAAATTCTCATTATTTCAAGTCAGACTGTTTCTATTTTTATAATCGATAACTATTTCAAGTCAGATCGTGTCTATTTTTATCAAAGATAACTGTTCTGAGTCAAACCGTTTTCTTTATCTACCATAAAGTGTACATCTCGTGATCATCATGTGATAATGTCCATAATATACACTATCTATATTTGCAGAGTGAATTGTAATTATTCTTTGTCATCGGCATTCGGTGATTATACATATGTGCAATAGTTTTCCGGCGAAGTAAAGCGTTCAGGGGGAAAATGAACAAATAAATAAAATATTAACATTTGCCTCATGCAAATTTTAGCAATTTTAGGTATTTTTTTCCCCTTACAAATATGAAAAAATATTTCCTAAATTATGAGGGATTCCTTAATTTACTTTTTTCTTCCTTGCATATAATTACAATTATTATTATTGTTTTAAAAAAATTTATTCAAACATTCACTGGTTCATTCTATGCTTCTACTATAATTTTATCATCCTATAATGTTCAGAGCCTTTCATTATTTGTGCATGATGCATGTTTTTAATTTCTTGTTATATTATTACTTTTACTTTACATTTTTCTAATAACATTCACTCAATCATTCTGTGAATTATTCCCACTTTAACCAATAAAAATACATCGTAATATCAAATGTCTTACATAATTTATGAATAATGCAGCTTTTACTTTTTGTCTGGTGCAGTTTAAAAGTATTAAATTGTACTATACTGAAATTTCGTCCATACACATAATGTATTTGAATTCTTTTAGATATCGCTGTGCACGAATCACTTGCCCAATTTTAATAAAAAAGTTTCAAATATCCCCATATGCTACAAATTTAGAATAACGTGTCTGGACTTGTTAATATTTGTTCTTGAGTTATTCTTATAACAGACTCACAAGGAAACATTCAAAAGGTGCCGTCTTCAAAAAATATTGAAAAAATATATGTGATTCTACACTTCATAAAACACCAGAAAGTGAAAAATTTATCGGCTGAAATGAATTACAACAACCACAAAAAATTATCAAAATTAAGCATATTTGGCGTTGGCGGAGAAGCAGAACACGGTTCTGTTAGTACTCGGCAATCTCGGTGCTAGCAAACTTATCACATAACAGTGCTAAATCGCCAAATATGCTTAGTTTTGATAATTTTTTGTGGTCGCTGTGATTCATTTCAGCCGATAATTTTTTCACTTTCTGGTGTTTTATGAAGAGTAGAATCATATATATTTTTTCCAATATTTTTTGAAGATGACACCTTTTGAATGTTTCCTTGTCAGTCACAGACACACGGATCAACAACCAAAAATCATGATTTTTTGGATTCAGTGGACCTCAAAAAGTGGAAATAAAGGAAAAACTCATCTTGAAAATCTAATCCAACAGTAACTCTCTACTATACTTTCGCTACCGTAATACGAGTAAGAGAAAATAAAAATATAAAATTTAATACAACAGAAGAGTCATCTTATTGAGCGATCAAAGCAAAATTTTAATTATTATTGTCTTTTATAAAAAAGCATTCTATATTTTAAAATTGGTTTAATTCTATCTTTTAATTATCGCTATATAGCTGTCCTGTGCATAAATACCGCTATATACTGTTATATATCTTATACAGCTGTATATAGTTATATATTGCAAGAACATATCATAGAAGCGCCACTTGTTGAGTAATAGCTACCGACACTGCATGATTTATATTATTGTCGTAACAGACATACTGCATTTTAATTTGACCGAATTCCGTATCATAGAAGCCCTGATGTAGAAATCACGCAAATAGGGAAAAGTATGGCACAGCAATTCCACGTATTAGACGATAAGGCACCAAAATCCATTCAGCGTCATTTATATGTCTAAAAAAGATCAGTTAAATAAATATTTTCATTAATTTTGTGCACTACTGTTTGATTGATACAATACCGTAAGATTTCTGTAACAGACATGTAAATTGATATCGATATAAAAATAATGAAATCGTGCTTTAAAAATAAATACGTCAAAACAATAAAAATAGATAAATTTCTTGAGCTCTATACTTCCCATCAATATAATAAAATTATAATCGATTGGAGTATTTCTTTTATTATTAAAGACTTTTTTTTAGCTTGCATTCTCTGTCATAAACCTTCTGCCGAGTCCCGGTTTAAAAACAGAAAAAGGGGGAAATAAATTAGAAATATCAGTCCTATTGTTACAAATTCGGTACCAAATGAAAGAGGCGATTTTCTGAATCCAGGGGTGCAAGCAGTTTTCCACATGACAATTAGATTTTTAAAAATTAACTAAAGTATTAAATTTAGGTGGAAACACTTCATTTTAAACTTTTCATACTCTTCATTACGAATCAAGCTAATAGAAAAAAGTCTTTAATTATTATTTATTTATTAATTAATATTTTATTTCTTTTGATTCAAATTTTTGAAATTGAGTTTTTGCTATATTACGTTTTGTGCTCCCCTGAATCCAAAAATCAAGAGACTGGTCTGTGTGTGTCCGTGAGGGTTTTTATTATTATTATTATTATTTATTTATTTACATTTTATTTTATTTTATTTTTATTTATTTATTTATTTTTGTTATCAGCGTAACTCAAAAACAAATACGATTAATAAATTTTTATTAAAATAAAACAAATGATTCGTGTACAGTGTACATGGACATCCAAAATTATTCAAATACACTGCGTTTATGTTTAGGGAAGAAATTTCTTCTTGATTCATTTTTAACAACTTTATATATGTAGATCAAATAAAATTGTTTCTAAAATTATTTTGAACTGTTTTTTAACACACGTTTCAAACTTTCAAAAACAACATACCACAAATCTTTTACCTAAATTGTAATATATCTATACTTATGTATATAAAGTAAGAAAAAATAATGTGAGTGCTATATCAGATTATTCCTTTCAAAAAATATATTTATTAACGTAAAACTTTACATAGTTCTTCAATTACTTTCATAATTTTTAAATAGTATTCTGATGATACACATATATGTAGATCTATAAAGAGATAGATATATAAAGAGAGAGTTGACAAAAAAAAAAAAAAAAAAAGAGAGAGAGAGAGAGAGAGAGAGAGAGAGAAAAGAAAGATAGATAGAAAAAGAGCCTTTCAAATTTCCTCAAACTTGTAATTTTTACCAGTTGAAAGATTTTTTAATGATATTATATTACACATGATTGGATTTTTATCACATTATAGGGAAATGGCTAATTTAAGTACAATAAAATCTCCTAATCGCTTTTCACGTAGAATAATACATAATATGCTTTGCTTATGTAAACAAATATGTATTCTACATGATCTCAATCAATCGAACAAGTAAGTATGCGTACGACATTTAATATCAGTTCTGATTTTTATAGCATTCAGTTACTTCCTGTCTGTCTGAACATAGCCGGTTGTTACTTGTAGCAATGCATTTAAGTTTAGAGCGTTTTCCAGAAAATTGGCAGAAAACATTTGTCGGAAGATATATTTATAAACGCATTTCTTGTTCAGGGTCGTATAGAACAACATGATTAGAGAAAAACTCGTAAACAGGAAAAGAGGTAAATATTCGGTCCACTCACATTTTTGCGGATAACAGGACCTATCCCGTTTTATTAGGACTTTTCCTGAGTTAGATTGTGGCTATCTTTAGAAAATATTATGTTGTGTTTGATAATGTTGCGTTAAGGGCCCTCTTCACTCACCGCCGCCGGAAGCCGAAGCTAATGTAACTATGGGAAATTTTTCTTTACAAATAACTTATTAATCAATACATATTTTTAAGTTCTGTTTTCACATTCTGAAAATTCTCAGCTGTTAAATTGACGGACCTTTTTAAAAAAATTATTATTTTAATTTTTAAATTTTATTTTGAAGCTGCAAAATACGAATTTTGAATATGTGATTTTTTTTTTTTTTTTTTTTTTTGCTATTTCAAAATAAAATATTAAAAATTTAAAAAAATACATTTTTTAAAAAGGTCTGTCAATTTAACAATTCAGAATTTTCTGAATGTGAAAACAGAATTCAAAAATATGTATTAGTTAATAAGTTATTTGTAAAGAAAATTTTCCCATAGAATAACATTGGCTCGGGCTTCCGGCGACGGTAAGCGAAGAGGGCCGTTAAGCTGTTATTCAAGTCCAGAAAGTGAATTGGTCTATATAATATGCTGACTACAATTAATAATGAACTTGAAAATTTGCCTAACAGTTTAATGAGATATCTCTCTCTTTTTTGCTAAATTTACAATGAATGGGCTAACAATAATATTAACCGTATGTGTTCCGTACTTTAGATAGATGGCTTGTACATGAAATGCAATGAGCCAAGCAAATACTTTAAATGTTATATATTTTTAGAAGTAAGCAGTTATTTTATCGTGCCGTGCCATATTATTGTAATTTTAATGAATCATATAAAAAAAAATCTGGTGTGAAACAACCACACGACTTCCATTACCCACTATTACACATATTATATGCATTTTTTTTTTTTTTTTTTTTTTTTTTTGAAGAAAATGTGATCAGAAGATATAAAAGTGATCTAAAAAAGTAGAAACCTAACACTTTTGTGGTAAGATAAACTTTATACACATGTAAAGACATATAAAACGAAGCTTACACATAGCGAGGTAAAAAATATTTAAAAAATCCGTACAACCGTTTTTAAAGGAACGCCTTTGAGAGGCCTGAAATTGAGCTATTTATACAGGACGCCTATCAATTTTCCTGAACTAACCAACTATATCATTCGAAAGGACATCTAATAGAGTGTTTATATAGCAAGTTTGAAGAAAATCGTTAGAGCCGTTTTTGAGATACGGACTTACAGTCCCACTTCCGGTTTCCGATGTCCCACTTCCGGTTTTTCAATTTTCACCAAAATTTGGAAAATTCATCTGTACACCAGACGCATTTCAATTCTAAAGTTTCTTAGCTCTATCTTTATTAGTTTCTGAGCTATAATAGCCAGAAGATTCTCCACATACATACATACACACACACACACACATACATACACACTGACCAATTGCCAAAAACCACTTTTTTGGACTCAGGGGACCTTAAAACGTGTGAATCAGGTGAAAACCCGATATCGAATTTTCAGACCGAATACAATACTTCCATTACCTACGGTAGTAGGGTAAGTAATGGAAGTAATATTGCATGCATACTGTAAGGAATTATGATGTATACATTGACAATAACGTGACCAGAACATCGTAAATTTTGATGAATTTATTTTCTTATTTATTTATAGCAAAAAAAAATCAAAATGTATGTATTTTAAGATATTATTTTGTCGTTTAAATTTTGAATAAAAGTAAAATCTTATGTAGCAAAATTAACTATCACTTTTCTTATATAGTATAAGAATCGTAAAGTCAACAGTGCTTGTGATAAAATGTTACAGATATATTTTTGTTTGTTTGTGTCTCTGTGTGTTAACTGTAATTTTAATACGAGTCTAAAAATATTCTATATTGATTATTTTTAGGATAGTGAGTGTTCTACCTGAAAGGGGCCGATATATTTCGTCATAACAGAAAAAAGAAGATATACGTAAAAAATGAATTTTTTTTCTCAATAAAGTATTTTTTAAGGGCTCTCTTCACTCACCGCCGCCGGAAGCCGAAGCTAATGTTATTCTATGGGAAGTTTTTCTTTACAAATAACTTATTAACTAATACATATTTTTAAATTCTGTTTTCATATTCTGAAAATTCCCAGCTGTTAAATTGACAAACCTTTTTTTAAAAAATATTTTTTTTTTTTTTTTTTAATATTTTATTTTGAAGCTGCAAAATACGAATTTTCAATATGGGAATTTTTTTCATTTTGCAATTTCAAAATAAAATATTAAAAATTAAAAAAATACATTTTTAGAAAAGGTCCGTCAATTTAACAGTTGGGAATTTTCTGAACGTGAAAACAGAACTTAAAAATATGTATTAGTTAATAAGTTGTTTGTGAAGAAAATTTCCCCGTAGAATATAACACTGGCTCGGGCTTCCGGTGACGGTAAGTAAAGAGGGCCGTTAAGGACTCAATTGAAGAGCCATGTAAATAAAATAGAAATCGAACAATTAATTAGAACATGTTATGAACTGATAACTGAGATCTAAAATTCATACACGGAAAATGTTAAATCGATTCTTCACATTCACTTTCATAGTATTAAAAAAAAAATGAAGCAGAATTCTCCGAATATTTTTCTGCATGTCATAGACTTATCTAAGGCTGTTCAAATGTCCCATTCATTTTGTTTTAACGTTAATGTCATTTCGTTACGCAAATGGAGTTCATGCACATGCAGTTCAAGACGGTTAAAGAGCTATGATCTACAAGACCTTGAACTTAAAAAGAAGAAAGAGAAACAATGTTGCTCGTGTCATTGGAAAGAATGTATAGGGAAGGAGAAAGAGTTAAATACTATATTAAAATTCCTCACCTTCTGACAGAATTGCGGATTCTTTTTCTACCGGAAATACATATATTTTTATGATTTCTTAATTAGTCCAATTTAGACCGAGTTCAATTCAAATTTACTCTTTTCTGGCAATTATACAAAAGAATTACACAAGTAACTTTTATTTAAAAACGCTTGTATTTTTCATGTGCAATAAACTCTCAATTTACCGTGACGATCAGAAAAATGCTGATACCGGATAAATAAAAATTGAATTTATACAACTTTAAATAAATAATAATAATAAAAAAAAACACAAAATATAAAATTAGTATACAGTAGGACATTAGTATACATATTCAGTAATATTTTTGTCTTAATGTAACATTCATAATATGAAATAAGTTAGAAAAAGTGTACATAACTCACACCTTAAGAAGTACTAGCATGTCGCAACATTGAGATACATATATGAAAGAATGAAAAGAATTACAAATTTAATCCTTTAATGTTCACTGGTTTCGCATTGAAAACAAACATTTAAAATTTTTTTTAACGCAACAATTTTTCAAAAAAAAAAAAAAATTTAATAAATTTTTAATATGTACTTACCACCCGTAGTAAAAATTACCCTCCATAAAAATTACCATATGTACATCGTGATATACCTGATTACTGTAGTACGTCCATGTAAATAAACCATTATATCATTTGCATCACTTTTTAGCCTTTTTAAGGGCCAACATAATTGCGCTCATTTTATGGGAATAGCCATAAGAATTTATAAACAAGGCTAGAAGAAAAGATTTTTTTTTTTTTTCTTTTTCAAATAAGTTATAACAAAATTAAATTTTACTGAAATTTTCCAGGACGAATTTTTGTAGTTGGGTTGTGTGGGTGTGCTATACTGTGGGCAGTTAGCGATGGTCTTGATCTCACCCTTAAGGGTAGTCCGGAGACATGCCATAACAATTTGGATTCTTCACGGAGGGGGTGACTCCTAGAAGTATAATTTGGGTGGGAACATGAAGGGCATTGCGGCCTCGATCTATTTTACGTGCACTAGCCACCACTAGTGAGTACGACGATCTTTAGTTGCCTCGAGTATCAAACCCGCAATCTATCAATTACAAATTCGACGCTCTACCGACCAGGTTACCACGACCCCTTTTATAGCTGGGAATTAAAATTAAGTGGTACATTATTTATAGCCTATCACCCTTCAAGGGGTTAATAGAAACATGATTCTCCAAGCATTCATAACATATAACAATTTCATGTCAGTTAAAAAATATTTATGAGAATTAGGTTCCGAAAAGCTGACAGGTAAACAAACTAACCAAAGTCGTAAACGTTGTTCAGTTTTGTTGGAAAGTATTAGAAAATTTAATAACAGGAGACTTGGCGTTGGAATATTAAAACCCGAATAAACTACTGCGTCAGAAACACCAAAAGAAAAATATTTGCGATGCATACAGCTGTTTCGGTAGCCTTAAGCGTACCGTCTTCAGTGCAGAAAGAATTCTTTTTGCACTGAAGACGGTACGCTTAAGGCTACCGAAACAGCTGTATGCATCGCAAATATTTTTCTTTTGGCGTTTCTGACGTAGTAGTTTATTCGGGTTTTAATTAGAAAATTTATTCCTGGGTGATTGAAAAAAAAAAAAAAAAAAAAAAATCCAATATTTGTCAATACCCTACGCCTCCAGAAATGCAAATCAGTCTTTCTTTAAAATTTATCTAAATTTGATTAAAAAAAAAGATAGAAAAGAAAGAAAGAAAGGACAATCTAACGTGACCCTTTTACTTTTCAGTTTGAATATGCTAATCGTGCCGACCTTTGTTCACAAAGCTCCCCCTATCTAGGTAAAGGTGAAAAAAAAAAAAAAAAAAAAAAAAGATCATTCCCCTTAATAACGGTTGGAGAAAAAAAAAATGTTTTGACGTCAAAATTTTATTTGTATGACGAATTCCAACGAATAATCGTTCTTGTAAGAACCTTGACTTCAACCTACGAGTCACAATTCGAATTCAGAAGAAAATATTTCAGCTGTTCTTCAACGTATCGCGTTTTTGCCGCATTTCTTCTTCAATTCTAGAGTTGGAGAATTCTCAGTTGTTTATATAAACATATGTAAACTGTGCATGTACATAGGGAACTTTATCACGTAAGGAGACAAGTTTGGGTTGAGGGGAATGGAGATATCAAGATATGATAGTAGATTTTTATTTATACGATTTTAAATAATTGTTAAAATAAAGTTTATAAATCCCCGGGCCAAAAAAAAAAAAAAAAAAAAACGAGGAGGGGGGGGGGGAGTTATAATAAGTTTGAACCTTTGTGTATGTGTGTGTGTATGCGCCAATGGCCCTGTAGCTTCCAAACAAATAGACCAATTTCAATGCTTCCCCTCCCCCCTTTCAAACGCTGTTTTAATTGAATGGTTCTTAGCTGTGTTTGATGAAAATCCGTCAAAAGATTTTTTTTTTAATTAATTATTGTTATTTATATTTATATATGTATATATTTATTTATTTATTTATTATTTACTTTTATTTATTTATTTACTTTCTTCTTTTTTTTTTTTTTTTTTTTTTTCAGGTCACTTTGCATTGATATTATAAAATTTGTGAGTTGTCAAGCTTCCAGTTTCCAACTTATGTTAGATGATAAGTCATGCGATATATATATATATATATATATATATATATATATATATAACCTTTTCAAACATTGCATTATATGAAACCAAGTATCACATGAAGAATTATAAAAAATGAATGAAGTTGACGAAAGGAAAAATAAGCAACTTGATATTGAAGCATACAAATTCATTATTTTTTCAAGGGCATTGAATAAATGTTGTATGCAAATTAGGTGATCTTTCTGTCATGCTGTATGCAAACTGCTAAAAATTTACAGCATGCAATGCCCGAGGTCACCTTAAAGATTTGAAAATAATTTCAATTAATATGTGGGAAAAAAAAATCCTAGAAAGAAATAAACATATTAAACTTCAAACACCAATTTTTTCATAATAAATTTATCAAGTGGATAAAACTTTGAGAGAAATAAACATATTAAACTTCAAACATCAATTTTTTCATAATAAATTAACCCTAAGAAAATTTAATAAAACTAAATTTTAACTTTCTTTATTTTGAAAAGCACGCCAAAAAAGGTAAAACACTCCACAACTGCCATGAGACTGAAAACAGTTAAATTCACAGTTAATAAGGGAAATGAATTCATCTATTGAACAATTAAATAAAAATAAATTTTAGCTTAAATTATTTCTTCGAATTTTTAACAAATAAACTTTAAAGTTAAAATTAAAATTAATTAATTAAATTAAATTTTTATTTATTACAGAAATTAATTTGAGTTACGTAAATTAGCAATTCATAAGTATCGTGTAGAAATAGAAGTGTTTCATGGATTAAAAAGAACAAGTTATAGAGGAATGTTGTGTTAGAGTGAAAAAAAGTAATGACATTTTTTTTCTTTTAATAATATAATTTCATAATTTCAAAATCCCACCCAACCATCCAGCCAAACAACACCACCCATCCTCCGTAATCAAGCATCTGCCCACCCAACCTCCACCTTTTTTATTTTTATTTTTATTTTATTTTTATTTATTTATTTTTTGTTGTTGTTGTTGTTGTTGTTAATTTACACAAAAGTGCACTATTTTTATTTATTTATTTATTTATTTAAATAAATGCAAACACCATACACCAGGACAGAATAAATTAGAAATAAGTTGTAATAATTGAATTTACTAGAAATTTAGAATAACCATAAAGTCTAGCCTGAAAATAGATAATATATATATATTGAAGTATTATTAAAAAAAAAAAAAATTACTTTTTACATTAACTATTTTGTAAGTCCATTTTAACATATTCCTTTAAAGAGATAAATACTTGAAACATACCATTAACGTTTGAGGTGGAATATATAATTCGACGTTTTTTAATTTTCTTTTCTTCACAAGAGAATATACCACAGTGAATAACAATCAGTTCGTATGAATTCTATCAAACAAAAGTTAGGGCGTGGATAAACGGACAGAAAGACAAGCCGAAGTCATAAACGCTTTTCATCTTTTTACTACCGTAAGATAATGGAAGTATTGTATTCGGTCCAAAAAAATTCGATATTGTGTTTTGCTTGATTTACACGTTTAAAGGTCTCCTGAATCTAAAAAAGTTGTTTTTGGCAGTTGGTCAGTGTGTGTGTGTGTGGGGGGGGGGGGGTGTTCTGGCTATCATATCTCTGAAACTGATAAAGACAGAACTACGAAACTTCAGAATTGAGACAGGTCTGGTGTACAGATAAATTTTCCAAATTTTGGTGAAAATTGGAAAACCGGAAGTGTGAACGTAAGCCTATATCTCAAAAACGGCTCTAACGATTTCCTTCAAAGTTACTATATAAACGCTCTACTATATGTCTATTTGAAAGATGTAGTTGGTTAGTCCAGGAAAATTGATAGGCGTCCTGTATAAATAGCTCAATTTCAGGTCTCGCAAGTGCATTCCTTTAAATAAGACTGTACGGATTTTTTTTCAAACTCGCCATATTAACTCCCTTTTAAATATCCTTTTGTTATGTAATTATTGTTTTCTGGTCAATAATTGAGTATACCAAGTTTTGGTGAAAATTGGTATCTCAAAAACGGTTCTAACGATTTTCTTGAAAATTGTTACATAAATCCATTTTGGATATCCTTTCTGATGTATTATGTGATTATTACAGGAAAATTAACAGTCATCCTGATCTCAGAAATTGGTGTTTTAAAAAATAATTCTACCTTTTTTTTTCTTCTTTTTTTTTTTCCACTCCCTATGTACTCTGTTTTATATGTCTTTATACGCGTCGCGTATCAAATTTCACTTACCGGCTCTATGAAGTATTTAATAAAAATCTACATAAACTTTCTTTTCAAACGTAGTATAATAAACATATACTTTGTTTTCTATTATGATTTATTATATGAAATAAACACGTTATATTTCAATGTATGAAATAAATTATTTATTTGTTAAATCTAAACAATTACTTAATAAAAACATGTATTCTGCATTGGAAAATTTCATTTTTATACGAAATTACTGCTTTAATGCGGAATGGCATAGTATTTTACAGTTTTCTTAACACGAAACTCAGAAATTTCACTCTGCCAAATACCATAAATGATCTTTTCTTGTTCTTGCAAAGTTGTAGGCTACAAATTTCGAATCCCCACCCTCTTTCATAGACTAAACATTTTCGAGAGGATTGGGATTAGGACTACACTGTTAAAAAAATGCAGAAAAAATACAGAAATTCTCTGTAATTTCAGAAAAAAAGTCGTAAATTACGGAAAAATTACGTAGACAAAACGTATTTTACGACTTTTTTTCTGAAATTACAGAGAATTTCTGTATTTTTTCTGCATTTTTTTAACAGAGTATATTCAGGTCTCGTAAAGAAGAAATTCTACGATATTCTTTGTGGGATAAAAGTTATGATAATTTACAAAATTATAGATACTCATGAGAAAAAATGGGTTATTTCAACAACTTGAATCAAATAAACGCACCACAGGCGGCATGTAATAAGGTGCATTATCATCTTGAAATCCTGATTGTGGAAAAGTTTGAAATACCTCCAAAATAGCCGGTCAGGCATCAATATTTTAATGGCTGAGTTTTATTTCGTGTTAATTGATCCCTTGGACATGAACATTTGTCCGACTAATTGAAAAATTATGCACTTTTGTATCAAATTCTACGGAGAATGTGTCACTGTTTCGTCATCAGATCTGCTTGTTTCCGTCAACTCGAAATAAATTAAACTTGACTCATCAGAGAAAAACCACTTCAGCCTAATAATTAACTGCTCATTTTTTAATTTTTTTTAACCCTCTTGTTTTCCTAAGTCTTGTTTTCCTAATTCTTTTCGTTAAGAAAGGATTTTTTCAGTTTTTTTCTGTCACTTAAACTTGTTTTGTTTAATCGTTGTTGCACTGTATTTAAAGAAATTATGACAGACAGAGAGAGAATAAACAATCTAGATTTCTATATCAAATCAAATTCGAAATTGGAGAGGAGGCGTAAGAATCTTCGTTCCTGACGGGGGTCCCCCGACCGCGCATCTTCTTTCTTTTCAGGGTTACGCATAAAAATGGTATGGTAATCAAACAAATAATTTTAACCGTGGACGAACATAAATTTCCCTCCCAATGAACATGTGGAATCTCATTTTAAATACACTGTTTAACTGAAGCTTTTCTATACTAATTTATTTTAACTCATGTAAATAAATATAGTAATACACAAAATAATGATAATCTTGAAAATAACAGAATCATCGTTCTCTGTTCTTATATAGAGTTATCAAAGAAACCAGTGAGGTGTCATATAGCTTTCCATTACTGTTGTCAATGCACCTAAAATAAAATATGGTGCGTCCATTCTCTACTTGATCTGGCCTACATTATCATTTTTGTTTTCGTAAAAGCCTCGAATTCCACTTGAAGTTTATATAAGTACTCAGTATTATGTTACATGCTAAAATTATTCAGCTCACTCTTGTTTCTTAAGGCTGCACTGAAAATAAATCTGGTAGAATTGAAACAGAATTTGCAGACAGAGCCTGACTAAGGCAGGGGCGTACGGGGCAGTTGCCCCGGGCCCCCACATCAGAGGGGGGGCCCCCCAAATTGAATAGAAAGTTTATTCTACGTTTCCTTCTTTAATGAACGTTTTTTAAACAAAATATCAATGCAGTGTAAAATCCGGCTTAATTGAGCCATCGTAATTGCGAAAATTTAGCTGAATTCCGCGATAATGTCAGCAAGGATATGAATTTTTCGCAGCTAGGTGACAAAGTTAACAATCAGAAATAAAATGGATAGAACGATATTTCGTCTGACCATTGGAGGTGGGGGGGGGGGGTGACTTTATAGCTATTTTAGGTTCTAGTCAATTTTCTTGTTATATATCTATAATAAGGTGAAAAATTTAAATACCTCCATAAATTTCGGTTCTTCATTACTGAAGTAGTGAAGCAGAAGGGGGCTCAAAAAAACATTTTTGCCCCGGGCCCCAGTTAGGCTAAGTCGGGAACTGTTTGCAGACCAATCACGCGATATCGCTTGATGCAAGTTCTCACCTAATGGAATCATATAGCGGCCACAGTGAAACGGCATGTAATAGTATTTATATTGGCCATTAGGGAAGGGATTTTTATTTTTTCTGTTTATACGAAATTTGAATTTTCAGCTTAGCAATGAACGTGTTTGAAAAGAAGAAAAAAACCCTATTTAATGTGAAATTTTTTTTAGATTTTGCCACTTTTATTTTACAAAATGGTGTTTGGGTTAATGCCGATGCCGATTAACATGATGTTACAGTCCTAGATTTGGGGGTTGGGATCTCCGTGTGGGTCTTTCTAAGGGATTCTATCCTGTATTCAGGCTAGTTTCGGAGAAAATCACGGTCAAGTCTGTAGCCAGAAAAAAAAAATGTCTTAGGAGGTTCAAAGTTTAGTACATTATGTTAGACTTGAAAAATGAAATTTAACTCATAACTTTTAAGCAAATATACAAAACTTTGAGGGTTGAGTGGGTACGGCTTTGGTGGTGGTGTAGGTGTGAAGTCAGATTGACTACACGAGTGTCCTAAACCAGAGTGGAGTGTCCTCCGTAGAATCTTTCTAAATGGTCCTAACTCGCATGCGATTTTATGAGAAAACTACGGGAAACTTCGAACGGCTAGGCGAACGAGCACAACTTAAGATTGAACTCTCCTTCGCCAGTTTTACAAACTGTTTCTCCCGCAAACCATCTCAGCCACTGGTGTGGCTTATTTTACAGTTTTCTTTCTTTCTTTTCTTTCTTTTTTTTTTTTTTTTAACTAATTAGAAGATAAGAATAAACTTATTCATTTCTTTAAAAAATGACAAAAAGAAAAAGAAAAAAGAAAGAAAGAAAAGAAGAAGATCAAGAAGCATGGTAAAGTGTAAGTCAAGAGAAAAAGCTCGGTAAAATGCCTTCCACGGAGGGTCATTTTAAGGAGTCTTAGCCCATCTTTTCTCAAGAGAAAATTACCAGAATCTCCAAACGACTATGTTGACAAGTGCGATCTCTGATCGAGCTATTGGCGGAGCCAGGGCGCACGGAAAATAATTGAATTAGATCGAAAACGCAGTTTCTAATTAGCTAAAATTCATTTAAATTATTATTACTAAAATTTTTGCAAAATATCTGAACTATCATTTAAAACTTTCTGTTGGGAATATGCTCTATTCTATAATTATTGTCACTAAACATTTTGCAAATATTAGTATTAATATTTAAAACGCTCCGTTTGATACATATTCTATACAATAGGCAGTAAAAAAATGCATCGAAAGAAAATTAGCGTTAAAAAAAAAAGATAAAGAACCTTTTTTGCGAACACCATCAAGAAAACAACCATTTATAAAGGGGATGAGGGAGGGAGACGTTTTTTTTAAGCGAAAATTACTATATTAGGATTCTAGTGCTGCCATCTTCAGTACAAGAAACAAGCGTGCTTCCATAATGTTCCTAACTTTCTTAGGCATTATGTAAAGATTCCTTTCTTTCGATTATCGCTAAAGATGGCAGCACTATGAAAATTAACTTGCAGAAATGTCGGGGATGTTGTGCATACACGAAAAAGGAAAATCCACGCCAACACTAAGTTTTTCTCGAACAACACAATTCTGGTGTAAATTTTTATGTAGAATTCACTAAGTTTGCAACGAATGCAATCAAATAATGATTTAGCATTTCTCTAGCAGTTGTAGCACCTTCTCATACACCCCCTCCCCACGTTTCTTTCTAAAACAGATAAATCTCAGATTAAACGCGTGGGCCTCGCTGTAGAGGTCTGCACGGGCCGGGTTCGGGCCGAATTTTTTAATTTGTTCTCAGGCCGGGCTCGAGCTCAATTTTTTTGTGCATACTCGGACCGGGCCGGGTCTGGATGAATTTTTTTTCCGGACCGTGTCGGGCCGCACCTTTTTCTGGTTTTCTCGTTAATCAACGAAAAAGAAAAATGATAAAATATTTCTTCAGTCATTTATTTTACATAATTTTACAGGCTGGTATGTCACATGAAATTTTATTTTGTTAAAAAATGTCTGTAACTTCAATTTAATTGCTCATCTGTCTGTCATTTCGCGATCTGATTTTCCGCAAATATTTTTAGCATGTCTCGAAATTAATATATTTTATTTCAAGTAATATTAAATGGTTTCCTATTCAAAATTGTATGCATGTCACTACTGCTTTGCGCAAAGAAATTAGATACGTTACTATGTATAAGGCTTTGTGTCCTATGGTCTGCAGAGTTTAGGTGGTATGTAGGCTATTAAAATCCTTCCGCTGTAACTTTTTTTCTAAGACTCCTTTTTCTTTTCTCAAGTGCACAGAATGAAAGTAGCATCATTTTTAGCATGTGCAAAAGCCTCTTTTCTATTGAATATGGTTGGATTACCATTAAAATTTTGTTTACCGGATCACATGAAAGATTCGGATACATTACGGTATATAAAAGGAAATGGTTGAACGTGCATTTTTAGTGGTAATTGGTAATGACCATTTTGAATACCATCCTATATTGTTTGATGAGTGCTAATATTTTCGATTTGATTTTCATTTTCTGTCTGTCTTTGTGCCTTCTGTACGTCTGTAATAATAAATTTTTGTTTATATATAATTATCTTGTAAAAGTTCAGCAGTTTAAGGAGATTCTATTGCTTCGCTATATAAAACCTCTGCAAAACACATACTAACTAGTATGTTGTGGCCACCACAAGACTTTCTTCTATATTTACCTATACATATTCAATCAGTAATAATATTAAAAAAAAAAAAAAAAAAGTACGATTTTTTTTTTCTGTTTTTTTTTTTTTTTTGTTAAAAGTGAAAAAAATCGATAACTTTGTTTTAAATTATCACAGATTTATAGTTCAACCATTCGTTTTAAAGGTATTGACGAGACCTTTCGAAAGATACCCATCTTGAAAATTTATCTTCCCCGGGGGGGTACTTCCCCCCCAGGGGGGGAAGCGATGCCCCCCCCATGCAGAAAATTTTTTTCTATGTTACATACTACTATTATCAATAATTCATATTAATTTTACAATCACAAGTTTAAAACAACTCTAATTATGCACATTTATACGAATTTTTGTCCTATGCTGCCATGTTAAAAATTTAGATAAAATGCTATCACAGCGCCACCTGTTGAGCTATTGATCCCCAAACATAATCAGCACCAGTTTATGTGGGGGACCAACTAAATACCAAGTTTGGTTAAATTTCGTTAAAAAAAAAAAATACGATTTTTTGTTAAAAGTAAAAAAAATCGATAACTTTGGTTTAAATTATCACAGATTTATCGTTCAACCATTCGTTTTAAAGGTATTGACGAGATCTTTCGAAAGATACCCATCTTGAAACTTTGCCCCCCCGGGTGGGAAATTCCCCCCCCCGGTGGGGGGGGAACCGATGCCCCCACATGCACAAAAATTTTTTCCTAGTTAACTACTACTATTATCAACCTGATCTTTCGAAAGCTACCCAATGTGAAAATTTACCCCCCCTGGGGGGGTATTTCCCCCCTAGGGGGGGAAGCGATGCCCCCCCATGCAGAAAAATTTTTTCCTAGTTACATACTACTATTATCAATAATTCATATTAATTTTACAATCACAAGTTTAAAACAACTCTAATTATGCACATTTATACGAATTTTTGTCCGATGCTGCCATGTCAAAAATTTAGATAAAATGCTATCACAGCGCCACCTGTTGAGCTATTGATCCCCAAACATAATCAGCACCAGTTTATGTCGGGGACCAACTAAATACCAAGTTTGGTTAAATTTCGTTAAAAAAAAAAAAAAAAAAAAAAAAATGCGATATTTTTCTGTTTTTTTTTTGTTAAAAGTAAAAAAAATCGATAACTTTGGTTTAAATTATCACAGATTTATCGTTCAACCATTCGTTTTAAAGGTATTGACGAGATCTTTCGAAAGATACCCATCTTGAAACTTTGCCCCCCCGGGTCGGAACTTCCCCCCCCGGTGGGGGGGCAACCGATGCCCCCACATGCACAAAAATTTTTTCCCAGTTAACTATTACTATTATCAACGAGACCTTTCGAAAGATACCCATCTTGAAAATTTACTTCCCCGGGGGGGGATTTTCCCCCCTGGGGGGGGAACCGATGCCCCCCATGCACAAAATTTGTTTCCTAGTTAACTACTACTATTATCAATAATTCATATTAATTTTACAATCGTAAGTTTAAAATAACTCTCATTATATCCATTTATACGGTATTTTGTCCTATGCTGCCATGTTAAAAATTTGCATAAAATGCGATCACAACGCCACCTGTTGAGCTATTGATCCCCAAATCTAATGGGCACCAGTTCATGTCAGGGTGCAACTAAATACCAAGTTTGGTTAAATTTCATTCATTGGTTCGTGAGATACAGCGTCCACAAAAAAATGATACAGACACACAGACAGACAGACAGACACACAGACAGACAGACACACAGACAGACAGACACACAGACAGACATTTTTTAAAAACTATCAATTCGTGTTCAGGACATCCCAAAACGTGTAGATCCGTCAAAAAATGGAGGTCGACAATTTTCGCGAATCCAATACTTTCTCTATATTACATATAGAAGAAAGTAAAAATCTTTTTCATAGGAAAGGCATGCATTTTTTTTTTTAAATATTTTTGAATCGGGCCGGGGCGGGTCGGCCCTGATTTTATCGCTTTTTGTCCGGGCCGAATTTTTCTATTTCATATCGGGCTGGGCCGGGCCGGGCCTCAAAATTCCGGCCCGTGCAGACCTCTACCTCGCTGTCCTTTTGGCCTCGATCTTGAATCTAGTGGATGGGAGGAGCCGAGTTCGTGCTCAAGTTGAGCGTTGTTTTGCTTAGTTGTTTTACGTTTTCTGTGGTTTTCTCCGAAATATGTGTGAATACAGATTAGAACCCCTTCGAAAGAACCCCACATCCGGGGGCTAAGTGTTTTCAAGATGTTATTCCAGATCAATGAAAAATTTACAATTGTAACATTCAGTTGTGAATGTCAGTGCTTTATTTTATTTATTTATTTATTTATTGGGGGGGGGGGCTTCAGCCCCCTATCCCTCCCACCTTAGATACGCCACTGGTTGGTACGAGGGAAGCATCAGTTTCGAACTCAGGTCGTGTTTATTAGTCTAGCCGTTCGATTTGGTGGTGTAGGGAGTTTAACGCCGATTGACTGCATGTGGGTCCTGGACCTAGGTGGAATGTCCCCGTAGAAGTCTTTTTAAGCGATCTTATCCCGTACTTACGCGTGTTTCGGAGAAAACGACGAAAAATTCTGAACAGTTAGGTGAGAAAGCCTCACCATTGACAAGAGGTTCTGCTCTCGAAACTGGTTCGGTCCCAAATCACGCTTGTCGATCAAGATACTCGTATTTTTCCGTGATTTTCTGTAAAATTCGCGTAAATAGGTGTTAGGACCCCTTAGAAAGAACCCCCTCCCCCTCCCCTCTCCCATGATGGACATTTCTTCCAAGCACGGGCCCACGTGTTCTACAACAAAATTTCCATGGAATTATTTTACCTTCGTCTAAAAGTGTTTTTATGACGAACAGTCAGTTTAGCAATCCTAAACAATGTACTTAAAATTTTTAACACAGTAAAAAACGTTGAAAGTATTTAGAGCCATTCCAACATGACACTAATGTATCAGAATTCTTTTGTGTATCCTGTAAAAACGAAGGATCAATTATTTTCCATACTGTTTATTTATGTGAAACATACTTTTGTGCCTATAAAAAATGTTTGTCAATTTAACTTTATTTAGTGAAGTCTGAATATGTTAAACTATAATTACAGGAAATTTTGACCATAGTCGTAATGTACTTGAACATTTTTGTATGCCATCGTACACGATTTGTCAGAGCTCGATAAAAAGCTTCAAGTAGCATCTCTATATGATACTATTTAGGTCATGGAGCTTGGATTGTTTGCTGACATTTGTTCTTGAGTTATGCTAATTGAAGAAACAGATTCATAGACAGACACACACACACAAACCAATAAATCTAAACAGGTAACCTCAAAACGAATAAATATAGAAAAAATTCAATTTCGAAAATTCGACCCAAAAACGACATTTTTTCTACCCTATATCGATAAGAGAATGTAGAAATTTGAAATGTTGAACCCATGTGAAAAATGCAATACCTATTGCAATCGTTAGTAAATACTGTAATGACGAATAACAAAATATTCTCTACTACATGACGATTAGATTATACTTATCAGCATGAAAAGGAATTTCAAATTTAAGCAACACGTACTTTTGCATAAAACTGTTGCTTTTACTATAGATAGCTATTATTATTAATGGTTTTTTCTTAGATTGTCCCTTCTCTTACCTTCACTGAAATCGATACTTATCCTTCTTCTAAGTACTGCTGAAATACGCAATCACGTCGACTTTTTATTTCTTAATGTGAGAATGGTCGTGTTGATGTTGCATGTGTAATCTTACCCCTCCTACTCTACCCCCATTACGATAGAGAAGTACAGACGAACGACGCATTCAAAGATAAGAATAAGCAAATATTTCTTCAGATAAAACAAACACCGAACTTCCGCAAAGTTTGAAAAATATTTCTTTGAAAGTGGACAATAACAATTATACATAAAGAAATAATTCTAACAGAAAAAAAAAAAAAAAAAATCTGGAGTGACTCCGCTCGACTTTCCGAACATTGAGTAATTAACAGTTTTGTAGATAAAGTAAAGAAAAAGGAGTTGTTAAACAAACAAAAGAGAGAAAACCATAATAGAGTGTTCGAGTATTTTTCTCTATATATATTACACGATGTTTTTTTTTTTTTTTTTTTTTTTTTAACACTACTGAACTTTCAGCCCATAAGATCATAATGATAAAGAATTTTTCGTTGTGTCCCTGTAAAAACCTATAAACGCTAGATTCACCAGAATGCTTATAGTTAGTGCAACAGTGATTTATAATATTCACATAAATTTTCAGCTCAGTTGAATAAAGCGTTTAGATGCTTTCGCACTTTCAAAAATTTGGTCCCATAGGCCATAATGATAAAGAATTTTTCTTTGTGCCCCTGTAAAAAAAACTGTAAGTGCTAAATTCCCCAAAATCTATACAGTTCGTGCAACTGTGACCTATAACATGTGTACAAATTGTTTGCTCAGATTAATAAAGCGTTTAGACGCTATCGCACTTTTAAAAATTTCAGGACAAAACTTTTGCTGAAATATATGAAGTATAACATATTCTTTATACTCTTAAATTTTCAAGATAATCCCTGCAGAGGTTATCTAGACATTTGACAACACGTCTAAGTTTGGAATGTGTCCTAATACTTATTGATATATAGTGTATGAAGCAGAATTCAGTAGTTAAACATTTAATGCTAAAAAACTTAATTTGGCTAAGGCTTGAGATTTCTCTTCGTAAAATTGAACTAAAAAATGAATTGTATAAATATTCTTTATATTTAATTGAGCAAATAATTCTTTTAAAAGTATAATCTATTTTTGAAACTTAATACCATGTTTATTTAGAATGAACTTTTCATTTTATTATTTTGTAATTTTCATTCATAAGCAGAAATATTATACATTTTTGTTTAATCTTTATGTTGTTAGTATACTTCTTACATTGATTGTGGAAGTGGTTAGCCAATATTTTAACGAAAGAAATGTTTACAAAGATAACCATTGATGATAATCTGTACCAGTAAAATTTTACATTTGATAACACTTTTTTAAATATTTCTCCCTCTTTCTCGTTTCATCATCATTATTATTATTATTACTACATATTTTTAGTTAATTAAATTGATAATTTCTAAAAATATATTTGAAAATTTATAGAAGCTAATATATAGAAAAGTGTATGAATTTTTTTAGATATAACTTTTTCTTACTAACGACGTGTCTTTATCGAATTTCACTAAAATAAGGGGGAAATGTGAATTATTCCTCTTTTTTCTTTTCTTTTTTTCTTTTAATTTTTTTTTTTTTTTTTTTTAAGTATTAAAAGAGAGGGGGTTCAGTTGTCAATATGTTTTTTTTACATCCGGATCCATGATAAAAATTTCATGCTTATTTGTAATTTCAACTAAGTCTTAATAACAAAATCATTGTTGTACGCTTTATGTTAATCTGAATCAAAATTTAATTCAATTAAATTTCAACAATTCCTTTTTAATTGGGAATTTTTATTTCTTTCATTCCTCCTCTCTCCCCCCCCCCCTTCTCTCTCTCTCTCTTTTTTTTTTTTTCTTCTTTAAAAAACAATAAATATTTAATTTGTTTGTTGTACAAATCATATTTTGATACCTCAATTCACATACTAATTCTATTTCAAGTCTAACATTATTAAAAAGTTCCAGAAGAATTATAAAGAGGTCAAGTCAAAGTCTAACTCAGTCGCTCAATGTATGCCGATATTGCTCTTGTTTTGTCTGCAACATTATTTTTATAAAGAAGCGGCTTCCCGTGACTTAGTTCATGTAAAAATTCAAGTAAAATTTTCACTCATGATAATGAGAATTATAAATAAGCTATTTGCTAATTAAAACTCAAGCTCAAAATCAATTTTTAAGAAAGTACTTTCCTGCATTGTATTTTTTAGTTTATTGCCTGAAATTAGAAACTGTCAGGAAAATGATTGCATTTATAAAATATTTTCAATATTTAATTGCGCAATTAAACATACAATATAATTCAAAGTGTTATTGAATAGATTTAAAAACATTGATTACGTGATTTTCCTATTTCTGCCGGAACAGGAAGGCCTCCTTATTGAGACTAAAAAAGAATTTTGGGTTTATGGGTCTCGTCTGTCTGTATCGCGACAGCGGCCGCAAAAATCACTCGATTGGCTTACAAATTAGTACACATATTCACACATATTCATGAGCCCCATAGAATTAGTTGTATAGTTTCGGGTGTGTATTATGTTTGTAGTTCGTGTACAGGGACACACCAAAGTTTTTCTTATCATTACGGCTTATAGACAGAATTTGTGAAAATCGCGATAGCGGCCGCAAAAGTCAACTGATCGATTCGCAAATCGGTACACATGTCCCTATCGGTACACATAGAAACAGCTGTGAGGCTTTTTGGTGTTTATATTGTCTATAGCTCATGTACAGGAACACACTTAACTATTTGTTTTTTTAGGTTGGTGTTTGAGATAAATGTAGTTAATTTTTCTCTTATTTTCTTCTTTTTTTTTTTTTTTTTTCTCAAGTAATCTTTTTTTTTTTTTTTTACTTAATTGTGATTACATATTGGAGAAAATTATTCTACGAAAATGTGATGTGAAGTATAGATGTTACTAACAATGCTACGAAATGACAGTTCTGCTCCTAACTTAGAATTAAAGAATTAAAAAAAGAAAAAAAATACATACTTTGAAGAAAAAAAACTACATATATTTTCTTCCCTTTAACAACAAATTTATACATAGGAATGTGTGAATAAAAAATCTAATATCAGATATACTTTTTTTTAAGCGTATGATCATTGCAAACTTAAGAAACTTAAAAAAGTATCATTTTTTACTTCTTGCATATTTCAATTTTTTCAAGAAAAATTTTAAAATATTGGTTTTAAAATAAATCCCTGTCATAAGTAGCACAAAAAGTATTTTAAATAGATGCATACCCAAGAACATATTAAAAACGTTTCCACATTAGTTTTATGTTTGTATGTTATTCTCTTCAATATTTTGTCTTCTACAATTCTGGTATTCAAATAAAAAATAAATAAATAAAAATAAAATCAGTTAATGTTTTTACAAATGTAAATGCGACAGTTAAAAAAAAAAAAAAAAAAAAAAAAACTTTACGAGTACTTGCTTAACATATTCGATAAAAGTTTGTAATGTAACTTATGAATTTGAAACCCCTATATTTGGAGACCCTAGGCCAACGCCCTGCGTGCTCGTGCATTAATCTGGCCGTGTTAGAAACCTAAACCTTAAGATGTCAGGTACCTTTGAGCAATGAAAATATCAGCAAAAAATAATCATAATTCTTTTTACAATAACTTGAAAAATAACTACTTTTAAAACTTGTAATTTTTCTCGGGATTTAAAAAAGGTTTCATCTCTGTATTATAGTTGTTAAAATAATTATGCATCCTTTAATTTGAAAATTTGTTTGTAGATATAAGCCTTGCGCGCAGGATTACACATCACATAAACCTACTTTTTTACTTTCTTCTATATGTAATATAGAGAAAGTATTGGATTCGCGAAAATTTTCGACCTCCGTTTTTTGACGGATCTACACGTTTTGGGATGTCCTGAACACGAATTGATAGTTTTTAAAAAATGTCTGTCTGTGTGTCTGTCTGTCTGTCTGTCTGTCTGTGTGTCTGTCTGTCTGTCTGTATCATTTTTTTGTGGACGCTGTATCTCACGAACCAATGAATGAAATTTAACCAAACTTGGTATTTAGTTGCACCCTGACATGAACTGGTGCCCATTAGATTTGGGGATCAATAGCTCAACAGGTGGCGTTGTGATCGCATTTTATGCAAATTTTTAACATGGCAGCATAGGACAAAATACCGTATAAATGGGCATAATGAGAGTTATTTTAAACTTACGATTGTAAAATTAATATGAATTATTGATAATAGTAGTAGTTAACTAGGAAACAAATTTTGTGCATGGGGGGGCATCGGTTCCCCCCCAGGGGGGAAAATCCCCCCCCGGGAAAGTAAATTTTCAAGATGGGTATCTTTCGAAAGGTCTCGTTGATAATAGTAATAGTTAACTGGGAAAAAATTTTTGTGCATGTGGGGGCATCGGTTGCCCCCCCACCGGGGGGGGAAGTTCCGACCCGGGGGGGCAAAGTTTCAAGATGGGTATCTTTCGAAAGATCTCGTCAATACCTTTAAAACGAATGGTTGAACGATAAATCTGTGATAATTTAAACCAAAGTTATCGATTTTTTTTACTTTTAACAAAAAAAAACAGAAAAATATCGCATTTTTTTTTTTTTTTTTTTTAACGAAATTTAACCAAACTTGGTATTTAGTTGGTCCCCGACATAAACTGGTGCTGATTATGTTTGGGGATCAATAGCTCAACAGGTGGCACTGTGATAGCATTTTATCTAAATTTTTAACATGGCAGCATAGGACAAAAATTCGTATAAATGTGCATAATTAGAGTTGTTTTAAACTTGTGATTGTAAAATTAATATGAATTATTGATAATAGTAGTATGTAACTAGGAAAAAAATTTTCTGCATGGGGGGGCATCGCTTCCCCCCCCTAGGGGGGAAATACCCCCCCAGGGGGGGTAAATTTTCACATTGGGTATCTTTCGAAAGATCAGGTTGATAATAGTAGTAGTTAACTGGGAAAAAAATTTTCTGCATGGGGGGGGCATCGCTTCCCCCCCTGGGGGGGAAGTACCCCCCCGGGGGGGATAAATTTTCAAGATGGGTATCTTTCGAAAGGTCTCGTCAATACCTTTAAAACGAATGGTTGAACTATAAATCTGTGATAATTTAAAACAAAGTTATCGATTTTTTTCACTTTTAACAAAAAAAAAAACTTTAGAAAAAAAAAAATCGTACTTTTTTTTTTTTTTTTTTTTTTTTTATATTGTTACTGATTGAATATGTATAGGTAAATATAGAAGAAAGTCTTGTGGTGGCCACAACATACTAGTTATTTTTAGATTCTTTTATATTTAATAGAAACAAATATTGGATTAGTAAAAGTTTTTGACCTCGAATTTTCGATGAATTTACACGTTTTGAAAGTTCTAGAACACGATTTGGCTGAGTAAATTACACACAGGAATACACATGGATAATTTAGTAAATAAAATTTATGAATAATTCATTTACTAAAGGTGAATGAAAAACTCCAGATATACAGTTTCAAATTCATTTTTCTTTTTTGTCAATACTCTCTAATGGCTGATTAAAAAAAAAAAAAATTCGGCATCAAAAATTTTTGCTCGATAACATAGGGATGATATATCTATATATATTACTATATCTATGTACAGGTGGCGTTGCCATCCCGCGTTTTCTAAATTTTTAACATTGTGGTACAGACCAAAATTTCGCAAAGATGTTAATAAAGAGAATTATTGTTTAATAATCATTATTAAATTAAAAATAGTTATTAATAAGAGTGATAGTCAAGTAGGAAAATTTGTTTGTATATGTAGAAGCAACGCCTCGCCCCCCCCCCCCCCCACACACACACACCAAATTTTCAATATGGGCAGCTTTCAAAAGAGCTCGTCAACGAATGGTTGAACCATCGATCTGCAATAATTTAAAATAGTTACCGATTTTTTTTTTTTTCATAACCAAAAAAAAAAAAAAAAGAAAAAAAAAGAAAAAAAAGAAATTATATTCAGAATAAAATTGAGATTCTTAGTTCTGAATGAAAATCGTTTGCATTCATCAGGGAAGAAAATTTTAATAAATTATCTGTACTGAAGAAATCTGTATAGGGAAATATAGAAGTAAGTAATGTGGTGTCTACAACATCCTAGTTTACACAAGGGAAATTAATTACCCTATAATTAAAATGACGAAAAATAATTTTGCTGGAAAGCTCAATTCTTTTCTTTTTCCTTTTAAATCATTATTATACATACATATATATATATATATATATATATATATATATATATATATATATATGTTACCGCTAAAGTGCAGAAATCAGTTAATCTGCAGATTAGCTAGGCAATCTGCACATTAACTAGGGTGATTCGTTAAAGTGAGGAAAATTGTTTCATTTCTCAAATTACCTAGGTAATCTGCGAATTACCTGGATAATCTGCACATTACCTACTAGGCACTCGTTAAAGTGAAAATAAGATCTCTGGTAGTATAATTTTACTGCACGCTGTGTTGTATTTGTTTTTATCATTCGGGAAAAGAAAAAAAAAGATTAGTTTGCTTTTCTTTTCTTTCTTTCTTTACTTATTTTAATCTGTATGTGTTTTAATTTTTATGTGTTTTAAAGTTATATTTGTTTTATTTATTTCATCTTTTTTATTCTATCAATATAAACTTGAAGATGTTATGCATTTTTAATATGAAATATAATATCTTTAATAGCTTACAATAAAGTCTATTTTATAAATGAATGTTAGAATTGTAATACAGTAACGATTTCTTTTCAAATAAAAATATTTCACAATAAAAAAAAAAAAAAAAAGTTTTATTAACAACTCATACCAATTTTTAATTAACTACAGAAATATTAAATTAGACAAATCAGAAGCATTTTAAGAAGTACTTCAAACAATTAAAACTGCTTTAATAATTTTTAGAACGCATGAAAATTAAAATGACAGTTTTCCAATGCTTTATTAAACTATATTTTGCAGCATACATATATCTGTACAAGTTTAGGAAATATATTAATTTTACAAAAAAAAAAAAAAAAAAAATATTAACACATTTTATGTGATAAACTACAACGAAATTATTTGAAAAAGCGAACAAAATTAAAAATAAAAATATAATCATGATATATAAAATATATAAAGGAAACTTGAAATTGAAAGAAACAAAAGAGAAAAATTGTAATGAAATGCTAAAAAATGCATAAAAATTTCATTTTAAGTATTTATTGAATAATGCCATAATATTGAATGCCATATTTTCCAGAGTTAAAAAATAATACATGTGTTCTTTTTTTCAGTAAGTAATAGTAATTTAAATCAATTTTAAAATAAAGTAGTTTTAAAAAGTTGTGGTTTAATAGTTTTATTTCGGGAGAAAATAATTACTGTGCTGTAAATTTAAGATTCATAATTTAAAATGAAGTTTCACGAGAGAGAGCTTTTAATTAAGATTATATTTCATTAATAAAATGCAGACCCTTATCAAACTTATATTCACAGAATTAAAAAAGAGAAGAAATAAACTCAAAACAATTATAACTTACTTGTACTTTAAAATTTGTGTTGGTCATAATAAGAAATCTAATGTCATAGCTTCGATGATTCACGTTTTGCGCTTACTGTTTATCACAGCGGAGAGGAAGTGGAAGGGATAAAAGTTTCGGTTTGTGTTTGAAGGTCAATCGCGTCACAGACTAATCTGGGATTCACGTATCGGTATCACATGACTGTTTGACGTCATAGTGAATGTAAAAAAACTAAGGCTCAAAGCAAACATTTGAACCTTAACGACACAGAAGCCGTTAATCTGCAGATTACCTAGTTAAAATGCGGAAAACTCTTCATTCCGCAATTTAACGGGTCATTTTAGTTAATCTGCAGATTAGCTAGGTAATCTTCAGATTAACGGGTTCCGCGTTTTAACGGTAACATATATATACATATATATCACTATTTTTGGTGTAATTATACATATAATTACAAAAGTTTTAATGTAGAAAGGATAACTGTTCGTCATTTCATACATTAATATGCACGTAAAAGCTCTCAAACTTTCGTTAAATTCTGGCTATCACAGAGACATTGTGCACACAAGATTATACTTCGACATAAAATTAATTTTGACATTTTCATATATAATAATAATAATAATCTGTATAAATAAAGAGAAGTATCTGTATGTCGGCGTGCCTGTTTGCTCTCTGGTGTTCACACTACTGATCGCAGAGCTACAAAACTTGGCAAATGGATAGTTGGGACCCTGCAGGTGTGCACCTCATCGAGATTTTTTCTAATTTCTAATTTGAATTTTTTTAATTATTATTATTATTTTTTAAACATTGGCTTCTCCGTTTCATTTTGATAAGATTTATTCTTTAATTTCAATCTTCAGCGTATCTTAGCAACGCCTATTACGCTATTTATTTTTTATTTATTTAATACATACATTTGAAGGCGAAATCTTTTCTTTTTTTTTTTTCCTTTCTATTTTTTCTTTATTATACTTATTAAAAATCAAACGGTGATGCAGTAGAAAAAATCTGGAGTGAATCTACTCGACTTGGTTGTATAAATAAAATAAAGCAAGATAAAAATAAGTGAAAAATTTAATAGGGGTGTTGAGTATTTTCCCCCAGTATTTAATTTTACGCTATTGCACTTCAAATAATTTTAGCCTATAGATCATAATGATATAGAACTTTTCGTTGTTTCCCTGTAAAAATCTATAATGGATAGATTCACCAAAATCTATACAATTCGTGCGACGGTGATCTATAACATGTGTATAAATTTTCAGTTTAACATATAAGGCGTTTAGACGCTATCACACTTTTTAAAAAAATGGGCCATAGGCCATAATGATAAAGAATATTTCTTTGTGTCCCTGTAAAAAAAAAAAAAAAAAAAAAAAAAAAAAAACAATAAGTGTTCGATTCGCCAAAATCTATACAGTTTGTGCGACTATGACCTAGCATATGTGTACAAATTTTCAGCTCAGTCAAATCAGGCGTCTAAACGCTATCGCATTTTAAAATATTTGGGCCCGTAGACCATAATGATAAAGAATTTTTCTTTGTGTCCCTGTAAAAACACTATAAGTGTTAGATTCACCAAAATCTATATGCTTCGTACGACGGTGATTTATAACATGTGTATGAATTTTTAGCAGACGAATAAGGCGTTTAGACGCTATCGCACTTAAAAAAATTTGAGCCCGTATTAGGCCATAATGATAAAGGATTTTTCTTTGTGTTCCTATTAAAAAAAAAAACTATAAGTCCTAGATTCACCAAAATGAATAGGGTTCGCGCTATGGTGCGTACCAACTTTCAGCTCATTCGAAGAAAGCAATTAGGCGCTATCGTGTTAGCTCACATACATACATACATCATCGGATAAAATAGTAAAAACCAATTCAGGGGACCCCAAAACGTATAGAAACACCAAAATCTCAAAGTCGGATTTTCGACATGATTACAATACTTTCCTTACACATGTATGTTCGGAAAGTACAAATTAAATACCAGTTATATTAAATTTAAATTTGAAAACGTATTTATAGCAATTATGTTTATACATAATTTTTATAGTATAATAACTTTTTAATTTTCGTTTTTTACTCAATTTCTTTGAAAGAATTTTTTATTTTTATTATTATTTTATAGTATTTATCGCGGAAAATGGTGGTATGTAGCAGAAAGGATTAAACTGATTAAAAATTATTTGATTTTTATGTATTTAATTCCTTTTAAAAGAAAATCCTCTTTTTATTTTTTTATTACATTGGTCGGAATCAAATCGTAATGTAGTATAAAGAGCGGGGGCTATAAAATACATGGTTCAAAAACTAAAATACTTAACAAATGCTGAGATACAGTCATCTTTAAAATCGTAGTTCTTAAATAATAGCAGATCCACCTGTCCTTGATAAATACCCAAATTGAAATGCTCGAGAAAGTCCTTTCTGCAAGCAGTGGACACGATGCAGTGCGGCCGGAAAAAGAGATGCCGTAGGCAGCGGTTACCCAAAGCGAGGTTTAGTGTGATATAAAAAATAAATAGTGATTCAATTCTTTCGAAAATTCATTTAAATATAATGATCGGCGAAGTGGGCGTAGACTGCTAGTAATCTAATAAATAAAATTAAATTGTAGAGAGATAAAAACTTTCGTAACATGTGTTAAAATTTACAAGTTTTATGTTATTCAGAAAGACAATATTTCATATATTTCAGCGTGTTCTTGATACAGTTTTTAAAAATTTTAAAGCGGACATCTGTTTAGTATAAAAGTAAGAATAGATTCACACACTGACAGTTTTTAAACAGAAAGTGACTTTTATGTCAATGTCTATGTCAGTCAATCAAAACATACGCTTACCGGAATAAGCACGCAAAACGTGTATCTCGCCAAGTAAATATAGACAAGTAGAAATAGATTGAAGCTTGGCGGCAATTTTTATTGTTTCTCTAATAGCCGTAAAGCCTACGCGCTTCTTCTAAGGCACGTGTCTTCCAACCCCAACATTCAATTTCTGCTAGATTATGAAATCCACGAAGAAAGAAGCAAACTACCGTTTTCTGCATCATGAAGCAGGTGTCTTCATTTTGAATAATGAATGACGAGGGGGTGCATCTGTGAGTCAGGAAAACCGGTCTGGGTATTGAAAATTTGCATTCTTTGAAGGGTTAGATGCTGTTTGTCAAGAAGATACGTACTGAATGGGTTACAACATGTTTCGTTTGATTTTTTTTTTTTTTGTGTGTGTGTATGTGCAGATTAAAATTTATAAAATTCAAGTGAAATAAAATCCGTACAAATATGAAATTTAAAAATTAATGGTATAAATTATGTATTTTCCTCTGCTAATTAACATACTGGATTTTTTTAAACATGCTATGGCAAACAACCCATGCTGTTAAAAAAATATTTACAAACGGGTATTTATTGGATTAAAAAAATTAAATTGTTAATTTTCAGGTTATTGGTTATGCGAAACATATTTGCAATGTATAAAAATGATGCTTGTACCATTCGAGCAGAATAACATTTATTATCCAATTCTATTTTATTTGCTATTCATAAATTAAATTTTGGAGACTGCCTATTATTATAACTCTCTATATTTAAATTAGAATGGTCTTTTTAGTTTTATATAATAATATTTAATTTTATGATTGATTATAATTTTGCTATAACCATAAACAGAATTTTGCAGCTAAGTTTTGCCGCATATCGCCAAACAAGTGGCTGTATTTTGTCATTTTCTTGTTTCAAAGAAAATATCCAGTGACAAATATGACATTTTGTTGGTTTCCACTTGAAGTGGATTTGAAAATTTTACAAAAATAAATAAGTAAATAAATTTTAACTTTTTATTTACAAGATATATATATATATATATATATTTTTCTATACATAATTTTACAATTAAAATAAGTATTATGAAGATCCTTAGACGAAATTTTAATCATACAAAAAATAAAAAATAAATAAATCTTCAAAAAACAAAATAAATAAAAAACTTAATTTTCAGGATCTATTTTTTAATTCAGATATCTCATTTAAATATACATATATAATTAAAAATACTAAAAAACTGTTTATCTTTAAAAATCCAGATTTAAAGTATGTTTAAAATGACTAATATAAAAGCCTAAAATATCACACATAAGATTATTTCCCTCCTTCACTCTTTTATTTTTAATCCAGAAAATGGTTAGAATAATGAATTTTTTTTCGATTTCAACAGGTGTTGTAGACTTAGATGAAGTTTTCAGATTTAATAACTACATTAGACATTATTTATCCAGTATAGTTTAGAAGATTAAATGTAATTTAAAAGAGATTTTAATCTCCCCTCTTCTTCTTTGTTTAAAGTTCTGTATCTTTATTCACGATGATACAGCATCGCAGTTAGCGGTGAAAGAGACTCGGTAAAGCAAAAATGTGAGGAACCAGATAGATAAATTTATCAGCAAAAGACAAATCTGATAACTTCTTTTGTCTGTAATATGACTTATCAATTTATCATCTTAGTTTACAAGTGTTCTAGCGTCGTCTCGCCTATTAGTAAAATGAAATAGTTAAAGTCTATTATATTATTGGGTTGTTCGATAAATAATGTCGTTTTTTAAAACCTTCCTTTCTAAAAACCAAGGCTTCTTCGAACGTGGAATTTTTCAACTTACCGAAAGATGGCAAAAGGTCATCGAACAAAATGGTCAATATATCATTGATTAATGTTTGTTGTTAATATAAATCAATTCACTTTGAAAAACATGGAAAAAAAAAAAAAAAAAAAAAAACGACATCATTTATCGAACAATCCAATATCTCTAAAACATCTGTTTACAACAGGGTTTTTTTTTTTTTTTTACTGGCTAGCTTTGTTTAAAAATTATATTTTTGCCCAATCCTTGAAATATTACCTGTACTTTTTAGGATTACCTAAAACTGCTTCAGAGTATATGGCAAATGTTATATTTATTCATTTATTTTAGTGTCGTCGTAAGATGCAATTTTGCGCTCTCTCCAATATTGCTGACCATATGGAACCATTTTCCTTTGGTATTAAATGAAATGAAAAAGTTAGAGGTGTGCACGGGCCGGGCAGGACCGGGCTCGGGCTCAATATTTTTTGTGTGTACTCGGGCCGGGCCGGGCCTGGAGGAAGTTTTAAGCCCGAGCCCGGCCCGAATCTTTTTCTAACTTCCCCGTTAATCAACGAAAGAGGAAAATATAAAATACTTTTTCAGTCATTTATTTTACATAATTTTACAGTCTGGTATGTCACATTTTTTTTTTTTTTTTTTTTGTTAAAAGGAGTCTGTAACTACAATTTAATTGTCTATCAGCTTGACTGTTCGCGATCTGATTTTCTGCAAATATTTTAAACATGTCTCGAAATTAATATATTTTATTTAAAGTAATATTAGATGGTTTCTAATTCAAAATAATATGCATGTTACTACCAGTTTGCGTACATGTAACAAACAAATGAAATTAGATACGTTACTGTATATAAGGCTTTGTTTTCTATGTTCTGTAGTGTTTAGGTGGTATGAAGGCTATAAAAATCCTTCCGCTGTAACTTTTCTTCTAAGGCTTCTTTTTCTTTTCTCCAGGGCACTGGATGAAAGTAGCATTAATTTTAGCATGTGCAAAAGCATCTTTTCTATTGAATATGGTTGGATTAGCATTAAAGTTTTGTTTACCGGATCACATGAAAGATTTGGATACATCATGGTATATAACAGGAAGTGGTTGAAAGTGTGTTTTTAGTACTATTAATCATTTTGAATATCTTTGAGGAGGATTTTAAATATCTTGTTTGAGGAATGCTAATATTTTCGATTTAACTTTCTGTCCGCCTTTGTGCCTTCTGCCTACTTTAGTACGTCTGTAATAATGAAATACCGTTTATATATAAATATGTTGTAAACATTCAGCAGTTTTGTTGAAGAACATTCTATTGCTTAGCAAAATAAAACCTCTGCAAAACACATACTAAAAATCTTTTTCGTAGAAAGGCATGTTTTTTTTTTTTTTTTTTTTTTTTTGTAATTTTACATATTTTTGAATCGGGCCGGGCCGGGCCGGGCCTGATTTTATCGCTTTTTGTCCGGGCCGGGCCGTACATTAGTAAAAAAGAAACGGGCCGGGCCTGGGCTGAATTTTTTGATTTCATACCGGGCCGGGTAAGCAAACCTTTCAAACGGGCCGGGCCGGGCCCGAACCTGAAAATTTCGGCCCGTGCAGACCTCTAGAAGAAGTTATAAACTCGCTTCAAACTAGTATGTGGTGACCATCGCAAATTTTTCTTCTATATCACTCTTTATAACAGCTCACGTACCGGTTAACATGCACAAAAATTTAATCAACATAATAGATTCTTTCAATAAAGATTCTGCATATGCTGTTTGGTTTAATTTTAATCAATAGATGCTTAGTTATAGTTATTGGAAAATGTCATGGGTTGAGAAAATTTTCTCATACAATAACATTGGCCACGAAGTATTGTTAGGTATTGTCCGCTCTTATGAGGTTAAGTCCCATCATATGGTGGATGAAGCTTAGACTAACTAAGAACAGGATTCGACAAGGATTTATTTAACAAAACTGCATTAAGTGTACTTTTTTTACATAGTAATTTTTGCTAGCGCTCGGATACTTTTGCTGCCGACTGTATTTGCAAAAAACTTGCAAAATTTACGTCAACGAAGTTGCAAGCGTTCCGTTTGTATGTAACCCTATAGCAATTTGCAGGGAAATGCTTAAAGGCCAGTATCCACTTGGGCTCAAGATCAACGCTCAAAACGTCATTAATCACGCTTCCGACACAAAGAGCCAAATGCCTTGTCATCAGTTGTAGCCCTTTTTTATCAGATTGCGCAGTTACCTCAAAGGAAAGCATGCAAAATTGACAAAGATGTCTACCCCTGGCCCTCAATTATCTCAGCAGGGGGTTAGATTCCATTCCCGTTCGAGGGTTTTGAGCTGGGGTGAGCTGGGAAAACCACATCAAAGGATTCTGAATAGAAGCCGCCCAATGAGCGTAAGTGGAAACCGGACTTAAATCTGCCTTCAAACTCTGGCAACAGAGTAGAGCGCCAAAGCCATAAATTATCCCTTGTCCAAAAGTGACCCTTGAAATTTTGCACACGTACAATGAAGGACATTATATTTTATTGCTCTTTTACAAAAGAGACCCTAGTCCAGATGCAATTATCGCACTAGGAGGTTTGTGAGCGACGCCTCCAGCGAGCGACGACTCAAATATCACATCAAAGGAATATGAAAAGAGGCCGGCGGTGAAGCTTTGCAGTTGCCAGAGTTTGAACGCAGCTAGTTGCGATATAATTGTGATGTAGTACATTAGACTTTTTTAGCGGCACGTTTATTTACACCAGAGGTGCCCAACCGCGGCTCGCCGTGTATTTTTTTGCGGCCCGCGAATATACTAACAATATTTAAAGTTTGAAAAAGTTGATTAACACATTAAAAATTAATAAATCTGTGTTCTGATTTCTCGAAGTGAAAATACCTTTCAACGAATATGGCAACTAAAGAACCATACTGTTGTAATGAAATATTCATATATCCATTATTCATTCGTTTTGTTATAGTTACAATGTATTAATGTACGGTCATAATTTTTTCCCGATTCTATTGTTAATATACGCATGAAAATAATTTAAATTAATGTATTCTGCTTCGAGTCTTCCCCTTGCCCTCCTCCGAAAAAGTATATATATATATATGTATATATGATTCATACAATCACAAACATACATACACTTACACATACACATAAAAATATACATATGAAGCGGCCCAAAAAGTGTTTTGGGTTGGACAGGCATGATTTACACAACAAACAAAAGCCCAGACAAGCCCTGTTCTTAAAAAATAAATAAAGAAAATAAAATCGATCGGAAATTTTTCAAAACCTAGAAAGATGGTTAGTTTAAATAGATTTTCGAAATGAGAAAGGGGAAGGCGGGTTGATTATTCCTTATTGTTAGAAAGCGCTCCATAAATTCGACAAAGGTCGGATGTTAATTAACAAAATTAAGTTATATATTTTTTATTTAATTTCCAATGATTGAACGAGAAAATTAAACAACTTTGAAGCACGGGTCTGCCGATTAGAGAAATATAACATATTTAGACTATAGTTCAATAACGATGTTTCTGTACTGTAATTATGGGGGAAAAAAAAAATTAAAAAATTAAAATATAGTCACATAGATTTTAATTCAGTACGACAGGACGTACTTAATCTATTCTTTCATATAAAAGCATGCAGTAACTGTATTTCATTCCCTATCATCGGTTACTATATTTACTTCTTAAAATCTCTGTGGTATATATTTAGCATAGGAAACCCTTAGCAGCTTTCAAATTTTTGTTATCATTTTGGCAATGAATTTAAATGGTTATCGCAAATGCGTAAGTAAAAAACTTGGCAAGAAACGCCCGAGTTACTCCTACGCGAAATTTAAATTTCTTCAAAGAGTCCTAAAGCTGCTCCATTTCCTTAGCACGATTTTTCTCAATTTTATTTCAATTATTTAGGGGGGGGGGGGATGTTTGCGCTTTCATATATATATCTTTTGACATAAAAAGAAATATAATTACTTATTTATTTATTTATTTTTGTCTTTTTTTTTTTTTCCTCTCTCTCTCTCTCTCTTTTTAATAATTTTAAGTTAAAACGGTTTTTTTGTCTTTTCAACCAATTATCCGATTGGTCTAAAAAGTACGGTGTGAGCTAGATTTTTGTCCTGATTAATAAATGTACCATGTTTTGATAAAATCTAATAATATGGACAATAAATCTAAACAGATACAACGACAATCTTTATAATACGACTTGTTGTACTAGTAGTAGAACTACAAATAACAAAGTTCGCAATTTTGAAAGTTAAATTTTAATTTAAGTTTGAAATTTCAATTTAAAATTTTTACTCATATCTTCCGTTTTGTGGTTTGCAGTCACGTGACTGACGCGCTTTAATAACGTTTATACGCGTAAAAGTAGCACTTTTTAGTACTTTGTAACAAAATTTAAATATGTTAATGGCCCTTGGCCCGTCTATCTATTTCTCTGCCTTTCGGAAATATTATTCGAATGTTTCGAAGTTTATATCTGTTATTCAGGTTTCTATAAAATATTCCTATTGAATATGGTTCCTCTAGAATTACCGGCTCGTCTACGGAAATGCACAAAATAATTCCTGGACATTTTAGTATTTTAAAAAATGTGATATCTTACTTTATATAGTACAGTGTATTGAGCACAAGGAAATAAATATATATGTTTTTCAGATGCACAAAAACATGTTTCTATTAAAATGTTGTGAACAAAATTAATATTTTATCTGCCAAGTCACACAAAAAAATTCAGATATATTACCGGCTATAAGTGTAAATGCTTGAAAACACATTTTCAGTAGTATACGATTTTAAGAAATTTATTAAATTTTAGTGCATTATGTATTTCATATACAATATGTACCCAATATACAAGGTTAGTTAAAAGCAGTCGATACGTTGCTTTCTATATGACGTAATTGACAGTAACACTTTTAAACTTATGTTTACGACGTTCACGTATCACTATAAGAGTTTTCTCTGTTTTCTTTTTTAAACCTTCCGTACTTATATATGCGTTTTCTTGTTCTTCTCTTTCTCTTTCTTTCTCCTTAAAAAATAAATAAATAAATAAATAAAATAAAATAAAATTCTGTATTGATTATGCTTGTTATTTTGTATTTTTTAAGTACAGTGCAGCTAAATGTAAAAGGGACAATTTTCTGCATTTTTTCTTTTTTACATTCTCATATGCATGCGTTTTTTTAAGTATTGTAAATGAACCCCCGTCTTTTGTAACTTATAAAAACATGAGGACTTAAGTGAATGCCAGACCCTAGTACCATTTTGACTTGATCAAAGCCTAGTCCACAGTAAAAAATTCTAAAAAAATTCTTGCGTGACAATTTTCATTAATATTGGGGAAAAAATATTTCATTAAAAGACATTAACTTTCTTCGTGCAAAGGAAAAGTGAGGGAAAAAGAGTGCTTAGATTAAAATAAAGCGTTTCCATAGCGATAAATATAACATAATTTAAAAAGCATTCATATCATCCCCCCCCCCCGGAAAAAAAAAAAAAAAAAAAAAAAAAAAGGCTTAGTAGGGTAAATAAATTTTAGCAATATGGATTTTGCTCACAGAAAACTACAATTTGTATGCACAATTTCTATAACGCCCCTGATGGCGTTGTGAATTCAGCCTGCCTACATTCATTTTACTTCGTCTAATTTTAATATTTTTCCAATCTATTTATTTTATATCTGTTCATACATTTTGGTAATTTTCAATGAAATTTCATATATATTTAAATTTATTATTTCTGTGTAAATAAATATATTTATTTTATAATATGTATATAGCTGTATATTTGTGTGTGGATGGATGGATGGTTGGGTTTTACGTCGCACTAGTGCTGCGCAGATGGGCAATTGGCGACGGTCTGGGACACATCCCATCACAATTTTGATCCTCCACAAAGGGATGGCTCTCCCGCTTCGGTGACCCCCAGAGGTATCATTTTTTTATGGGAACATGGAGGACATTGCGGCTGCCACGACAGATTTTACGTGCAATAGCCACCATTAGTGTACACGACGATCTTTGGCCGACTAAAGTACCGAACCCGCAATCTTCCAATTACGAGGCCGGCGCTCTACCGACTGGGCTACCGAGGCCCTATATGTGTGTGTAACATTTTTTTACGATTTACGTTGCGTAAATAAACATGACATTAATCATAAAACTATTTTAGTTAAGGATCAGAAGAATACACTCTGAAAGAGGAAATGTTTGCAGCACGCCTAATGAAATTCGAATTTATATAATTGAAGAATGAATAAATTCTTTTTTTTTTTCCGTTTAAAATGTTGATATATTTTTAAAATACGTGCCGTGTTCATTTTCATCAGTGATATTGTCTAAAATTTCAGATACTGATATTTCATCATCATTTTGATTTTATTTAGCTGATTCAGAAAAGAAGATCAGTTGATGTAAACAAAATAATTGGGGTCGTGCCCTTAGCGACCGTGCCCTTAGCGGAAATCTATAAACCCGTGTCCTTAGCGGAAATGTTATCTACCCTCGGTGGCGTGCTTTTAGAATACGTGCCTTTAGCGGAAATGTATAATAAATTTAAAAATAAATTAATAAATAAAAAATGAGCTCTTCAATTTTCCTCCACACTCTATCCACATTTAGCACTCACTGGCTACATTTTGCTTCAGAAGTAACCTGTCGCAAAAAGAGGTATGCGTATACTGTAGAATATCCGTTATTTGAGGGAACGGTGGTCTGTAACCATATAAAGTTTAATGAATCACAGAACTCCATATGAAAACGTACATTATTGCCATTTTATGATTTTATTTAAGTTTTTGAAAATATAATTAAGCATTACACCTTTTAAAACTAAAATGAAAATGAAAAATCATGAGGTACACATTGATTATCAGCACTTTCCAACTGTACGATTCGTTGTATCGTATAATATTCTATGTTCTTTATCACACAATGGAAAGACAGAATGACTGACATATAGACTAACTGAATTCATAATCACTCTCAAACATTTTTGGAAAGTGTTAAAAATGCTTAACACAAACAGATATGCTGCTCTTAATTTCCTATTTGCACACCTTAATGTATCGAAACATTTTTGCGTAGCCCTGTAGATCTGGAGGTTAAGCGTATTATAGTTTATACAAAACATTTTCTTAGCATATAAACAATAAATGCGACATTCTTTATGATTTTTTGATGAAGTTATTTAAATGTGATTTTTAAAACGTCTCCCGTAAAGCGCAAGGCACTGGCATTTTTTGGATGTCCCTGTACACAAACCCGTGGCATAGGTTCTATTAGAGCCATTTCAAGTAGGGAATAATCAATAATGAATTTGAATAACACATATCATTAAAAAAAAAAAAAAAAAAACTAGTATGTTGTGGCCACCATAAGACTTTCTTCTATATTTTCCTATACAAATTCACTAAGTGCAAATAATCAATTTTTATCTTAGAGAAAACTAACACTAAATATCCAAAGAAAGACAGATTTATTGTCTATAAATGACATCTTAAAAAATGCATTTTTTAATAGTTATCTCACATATTAAGTTTCGCACAGTGATATGCCATTGAAGTTGAGATATAACTTTCTCGTTATCGAAGAAATTTGCAGTATAGGAGAGCCACCTATTGGCCGATAAGCAATCAAATTCAATCAGCATAATGTCTCATAATGGCCTTCACATATATCACGTTTTGTTTGATTATACGCAATAGAACCTTTGATACAGCCTCCCCTTAAATTGTGGAAATCACTGTATAGCAGCGCCACCTGTTGAGCAGTTGACACTAAAATTTTATAGACACTCATTTAGGTTAGAGTGCATCAATATACAAATTTATATGCAATTCTATGCAGTAGTTCCTAAGATAGAGCTTTCCCTTAAATTACAGATATATCTGTATAGCAGCGCCACCTGTCAGTCCATGAATCAGCATAATGCCTCACAATGGCCTTCTCTTATATCAAGTTTTGATTGATTATACACAATAGAACCTGAGATGTAGTTTACCCTTAAATTGTGGAAATAGCTGTATATCAGAGCCACCTGTTGAGCGGTTGGCATCAAAAGTTCACAGGCACTAATATAGCTCAAGGTACATTTACGCGTACATTTTTATGCAATTCTGAGCAGTAGTTCCGGAGATACAGTAGCCACAAAAATCCCCCCCCCCACACACACACACAAGTGCTAAGTTATTAAAATTTGGTTTGTAGAAATACCTCTCATAGACCGAATTGCTTTGGAATACTTTCGACTATTCCTGTACATAAACCGATGACAATATTTACTCCATTTTCCACAGAGTACACTCGATAATGAACGTATGTCAGTTCGAGAATGGACATATCTTCTTATTTCCGCTAAGGGCACGGCTTCTTCTATTCCTTCTTCTTCCCTTTGACCCCATTCCGTTAAGGGCACGTTCCGCTAAGGGCACGGTCGCTAAGGGCACGACACCAAATAATTAGGTCAACTTAGTAAAGGTCCAATCAAATGTACACTTATATTGAATTCTGTCCAATTGGTTTGTGAGATACAACGTCAACAAAATTTTACTAACAGGCACACAAACATATACATACAGAAACAGATATTTTCTAAAAATGATCAAAACATATTCAGGATATCTCAAAACGTGTAAATACATCAAAAACAAGAGGTTGAAAATTTTTTCACGAATTAAATTTTTTTTTTTTTTATATCGTTAGAAATTATTTCATTCAATATGTCACCGTGTGTGTTTTGATTCAAAGCAAGCACTCATGTGTCCCATTATCAACAAACTTTCTTTTCAGAATCAACCGTGAGAATCGTAGCGTACCAATTCAATAATTTGTGGTATTTTTATATAGTTCGGCTGGAAATCTGGTTTATTCAAAACTTTGTAACGGACACAGCTAATGGATTCCATTAGAAAACAGAGAGAGAGAGAGAGAAAGCAGGAGGTAAGGCAGGTGAACTGGAAAAGTATGTTCATTGCATGCGAAAATAATACAGGAAGCAGCGATCACACTTGATGCTTCTGTTGGTTAGAAATGTCTCTACAATATAACATTTAACGGTATTCCTAACTGAGATTGGTGTAATGTAATTACCGTTTTTTAAATTTCGGTTAACGAACGTTCTTCGGGTTTTGCAGCTGCTCTTTTGTTCTTGACGGTTAACCCGGGTTAACCGTGGATGTATACTTCCAGATGATTCTGTTTTCATCTGATTTTTAGTACAGTATATATGTAATTTATTTAATATGTTTCGTGGATAATCGTTAAAGACGTGCTTACTTTACACAGTATTTAAACAATTTATAATATTTGAAAAATTTAAAAAATTAATTTGAAAATATAAGCTAAATATTTTCTTTGTTTCATCTGAATAAATATTCTTGTTGTTAATCACCAGTTGTCAATTTTATAAATTGTAATGTACATCAAGTATTATATTCATTAAGTTATAATTAAATTTATTTTTTCTACTATTATGCATAATTACTACTCTTATTAATATAGTAATTTTCTAATTGAAAATATAGAACTGTTTTATAGTATATACCTATAACTTTCCTTTCGTATAATATTAGATTAAAACGTGGTAATCTTAAAATCAAAATATTTATATCCAAATAAGTGAAATGTGCACTGTTTATGATTATGAACAAACATATGTTAAACAAAGGTGGGGGGGGGGAGGGAGGGAGAGACTGTTATTTGACTTAAAACATCATTACTCTAGAATCTCTTATTTATAATTATTTTTAAAAATGATTTTCGAATACTTTTTTACTGTTTTATTATTACCATTATTGCTATTGCAAAATATAATTAATATCTTTTATCCATAATTATATTTTAAATAAAATTTTGAAATAGTATTCAATATTTTCTTTCATTAAATATAATAAATAACGCTCATCCACAATAATACCTTAAATAATATTTTGAAATAGCATTTACTAATATTTTTGTTACTAAAATTATATATAGATATTTCTCAAAGATTTCAGATTTCTACATTATTATTATTATTATTATTATTATTTATTATTATTTTAGATTGAAGTTTTTCTGTATGTACAATACAGTGACGGCTCCTGTGAGATTCCTTTTCCTTGGGCTGCATCGCTGCACGTCTAAAGTACGATTTGAGGAAAAAGCGAAAATGATTTTCTGAATAATCTATTGTAATTGGGGGATTTTTGCATTAGTATAAAGTGTTTTATTGTGAAAATTAGCTTACAGGAGACAATTTAAAAATAATCCTTCATCTATAAATTTCGAATAGGTTATTTATTTAATAAATATTAAGTTTTTCAATCATTTCACGCAGTGAACGCGGTAACTTCCAAAAGAAGACATGAATATTTTCATGATTAAAGTCGTTTTTACCGATGTTTCTGAAATAAAGATAGAAATAAATATTCCAAAAATAAACTTACATTTTCCTCATTCTTGTGATATTAGCATATAATTACCAATTCGATTATTCGATAGTAGATTAGAAAAGGAAAGAAATGGATTTTTTCAAGTGCATTTTGCTTTTAAGATAAAAAAATACTTTCGAGGCTCTAAAACAGCTGATTTTTCGTAACCTCGAATTTGCAGGAGGAATATTGTCCCTGACCTACTGGCGCGTGTAAAAAATACTTTTTCTTTGCATAAGAATACGTCTTTCAAATGAAACCTATGCTCAAAACCCTTTCGTTACCCTCTTTATAATCGCTATCTGCATTATCATCGCCCTTCTTGAAACTATTCTCATCTGCATCAGCTTTTTTTTCCTTCACCCGTTTTCGCCTCCTTTTACTTAATAACCCGGAAGTCGAATCTATTACTGGATTATATACAATCAACGGCCTTGAGAGGTCAAGGTCCTATCGCCACAGACTGAATGCTAAAAAATATTTTTTAAACCAAAATATTTGGTTCCAGCTAAGCAAATTTGCATAATAACCCGGAAGAAGAATTTTTTTAATACTTGCTTTATGAACAGAGATATAGTAAAAGGGGGAAGATACCAGAAAAAAAGATCCCGGGGCTGTTCTGAAGCCCGTACTCTTCGAACCAAGCACGATCTTTCGAGTGTTTCTAACCATTATATTTAGCAGATTTTAAAAGCAGGCTAGTAAAACGAAGACACAATATTATAACGCAGAAGACCAGCCCGATAAAAATATTAGCCAGTCTGGCCTAAAAAAAAAATAAAATAAATACCAGATGGGTAAGCTGGAAAATTACAGAAATATCTCTTGCAATTAGTGTAATTAATAATCATTAGCAATTGCAACTATTTCCAAAGTTCTTGATAGATGGCTAGTTCAAATTACTAAACAATCATTGGTTTACATGATATACAAAACAAATGGATTCATCTTTGACATTACGCTATTTATATGTTTTAAAGTCCGAATGCCTCAAAGATTAAAACTGACATCGTAATCCTTTAATTGAAATTTTATAACCACATGTCTATTTACTTATTTATAGTATTCATTTCTCGTGACGTAATTGGATTTTACATATTTAATTTATTATTATTATATTTTCCCATTACGCATTAAAAATCGGCATAGCAACGAGAAGAATTTATTTTAAAAATAGAAATTGTTTAATGTTATTTAAGCCATGTTTTATGGATCTATAATAATCAAGTTTTGTTTTTTTCGAAGTTAACAAATATTATACATTATACTAAAATACATTTTAAAAATAAATTTCTGTAAATGTACCAATAGATTTTGTCGGTTTAATTTATTAATATGAATCAATGAACAATGTTGCAAAATTATGCAAATCACGGATAAAATTTTATTTTCCTTATTTCAATACATCGTTGCGGTTATGATGTAAGTTTTTCAGTTGAATTATCTTTTTTTATTATTTTATTTAGTTGAAATGCAAGTATGGAAACCATAAATAAAATCACTTTCTTTATAACAATATATTGTTTCAGCGTTCATTCAGGGAAGAAGAAACACAGAGAGAAAATTTCTTAAGTTTTTGTAAAGCCATCCCAGCTTAGCGGTTGCAGATACTGAAAATACACCTGTAACACGAGTAAGAGCATTTATTACCGATTCTTACTGTACAAATTTTTTTGAAAAGTACGGATTTTTTATTTAAAAAAAAAAAAGTTTTAAAAAGGGTCCAAAATTTCTCTTTTTCTCGATCGTCCTTTTTGAATCGCCCTGTACGACCGAGTAACTGTTCCATTTCTTAACAATTTGTATATTTGGAAAGCTCATTTAATCCTCTTTCGAACCATTATAAACATTTTAACAAAATACGGATTAGCGATCCATATTTTTAGATCTTACGAAACATCGATTTTTTCACAAAACGTTTTATAACTCAAAATCTTTTAGAGATAAATCTTTTTTTTTTTTTTTTTTTTGTATATAGATCTCGGTTAGACGATCACATCTCAAAAGATTGAAAGATTTTTTCAAAAACTGAATGATTTATACATTTTTTAATTTTATGCATAAAACCAGTGCATACCGCGAATTCCAATTATGATTATATTATTTTTAATGCATCATTCGAAAGATATTTTAAAGTACATTTATATTATCGAAAGTGGAATTCGAGATTTCACTTGATTTACACGTTTTGAGGTCTCCTGAATAGGTTTTCTTTTGTATCTCAGCTACTAATTAAAATAATTTCATACGTAATATATCATTTGAAAGCTTTGTTGATTTGGAATTGAACAGTAGATTACAGAAATATCTACCGCCAGATGGCGCTGTAACATTTTAAAATTTCAATATTTCAAATTCTAATTATGATTAAATTACTTTTAATCTATCATTCGAAAGATATTTCAAAGTTCTTTTATATTATCAAAAGTGGAATTCGAGATTTTAGCCGATTTACACGTTTTAAGATCTCCTGATTAGGTTTTCTTCTGTATCTCAGCTACTAATTAAAATATTTTCATGAGTAATACATAATTTGAAAGGTTTGTTGATTTAGAATTGAACAGTACATTACAGAAATTTCTACTGCCAGATGGGGCTGTAATATTTTAAAATTTCAATATTTTAAATTCTAATGAGCGAGGAAGGTGTTTTATGTTCCAAAATGGGGATAAGCTTTGCTAAAGTCAGAAATTTGAAAGATCATAACATAGTGAGCAAACAGACGGTTTCAGATGTTGAAACTGGAAGAGGGCGCCGTAGGCCCTACCGAGCGGGAATTTACTGCGATTAAATTTTTCAATAAAGCTATTTTCACTATATGCCAATAAGCTGTTGTAAGACCTGAAACGGGGAAAAGGAGCCGCAGGCGCCAATGAGCGGGAGTTTCATAAAGTCGGATTTTTCAAGGATCGCGAACCAGCTGGTCACCGTAGGCGACTAGTTCGTAATATAAAAGAAATAATAAACTAAAATAATAATAAAAAGGTGCCTCAAACGAACTATTAAATTGCAGATATTGGCCTTTAATCAGAAAATGAAATCACAAAATTATAGGCAATAGTGTGGTGCTGCTATCTGTTCTGAATTTTAAGAAAGAATTTTTCTTTTCTTAACACAGTTCAAATTTCCTCTATTTTGGTTAATAAACAAAAAAGTTACATTTTTTTTGCAAATTAAATTTTATTCTAACTTCGACAAGATTTATGTGATACGCTATATTGAGAATTTGGGTTTTAAAAGATTTTTTTAAATAGAATTATTTTGATCCTTTTCCATCACTTCATATATAAGTTCACGGATCTTCACTAAACTTTGTCCGATTATACCAGTAATGTCAAGATATATATTAAGCAAAAAATTTAAAAAATCATTATTTGGAACTGTTTGTAATTCTGACATCAACTGTTATTAAAGAGAAAAATCTGGTCTCTGGTGTGTAATAACTACACGACTTCCATTACTCACTACTACACGTATGGCATTATATACACTTTTTGGAGACATTTTAGTGAGAAGACAAATTGGCCTAACAAATCAGACACATAATAATTTTTCTGTAAGAGAAAACTGATACATGTGTAAAGACCAGACATATAAAACAAAGTTTACAGTTAAATTAATAGTGCCTATTTTTTCTAATTCCACCCAGTTAAGTTTTATGCTTAATGACATATTTTATATTTTTTTGAGCTGTCTGAATATGTCTTTAGATCATGCAATCAGTGAGGGCTTCCAACTAGGTTTGCGTTTCTCCTCAATTTGAAGGGGCCTGGGTGAAGGACTCCCCCAGTGTCCAAGAAGTTCTACTCTCTAAGCTGGTAAACGAGAAGTACTGGGTCCAAACACAGGTCGCGCTCGTCGGCCTAGCCGTTGGGAATTTTTCATGATTTTCTTCGAAAGACGCGTAAATATGGCCTGGGATCGTGGGATCCCTTAGAAAGCACTCCACCCAGGTTAAGATCCCTGGCGCAGACAATTAGTCTTAAGGGGGTACATAACAGATCATCAAGGTCAGCCAAAGACAATATTATTAAACGAGTACAATTGTTTATTGAATGACACATTACCTAATTGTTATTTTTAAATTCCGTTTTCACATTCTGAAAATACACAACCATTAAATTAGTACTTGTTTTCAAAAAAATTATTTTTTTAATTTTTTAATTTTTTAATTTTGAGCTTAAGAATGTATAAAATTAACTAAGATATATTTTTTTAAAGCTGTAGAATAAAGTATTAATATATATATATATATATATCAATTTTTGGAAAACGGATACTAATTTAATGGTTGTGAATTTTTGAATGTGAAAACGGAATTTTAAAATATCAATTAGGTCAATTAGTAATTCTATAAACAAATTTCACCATAGATTTACATGGCATTTGGTGATCAAAGACAAGGAAATCGTAAAAGGGAGTGACCTTTTAGAATTGGAATCTTGAACTCCAAGATTTAAGAGTAAGGCCGATTGACTAGAGTCCTAGGCTTGAGGGGTAGTGCCCATCGTGGGGGTCTTTCTAAGGAGTCCTAGACCACATTTATGGAAGTTTCGAAGGAAACCACGGAAAACTCCGAATGTTTAGGCCAATGAGCACGACCTGGGATAGAACCCGGCGCCTCACTCCAGTAGTTTAGATTGAAAACCAATTGAAAAAAAAAAAAAAAAAAAAAAAAAAACCATGCACAAATTTCTGATTTATTTAAGTTTTTGTTTTCTTACATATTCGATTGAAGGAAGTATCAAATTTGTAAAGATTTCTATTTCTGGTTTATAATGGATTTACATATTTTGAAAGGTCCAGAATACGATTTAACAGTTTTTTAGAACAGGGGTGGCCAACCCGCGGCCCGCGGGCCGCATGTGGCCCACCGCGTAGTTTCTTGCGGCCCGCGAGAAGACTAACGATATTTCAAGTTTGACAGCTTTGGTTAACGAATCAAAAATTAATAAATACGGTCTGACATTTAGAAGTGAAAATATCTTTCAACGATTATGACAGCTAAAGAACTGTTGTCATGAAATATTATTAGATCAGTTATTCATTCTTTTTATTATAGTTTTAATATACAGTCATAAATTTTTCATGATACCATTGTTAATTTATGAATGAAAATAATTTAAATTAATGTATTCTGCTCCGAATTTTCACCCTACCCTTCCTTGAAAAAAGCATATAGAACATGCATGAATTATATATACTTACAAACATATATACACATATGCATATGTACAGTCGTAAAATAATAATAATTTTCTTCCCCGACTAATTTCACCGTAAATTATCAGCTAATTTACGGCGAAATTTGTCGGGAAAGTGGGGGGGGGGCTTTTTTTATGACTGTACATACGGTGCGGCCCGAACGACTAAAATACATTTCCAGTGCGGCCCACCAAGTGTTTTGGGTTGGACAGGCCTGTTTTAGAAAATACTGTGTGTTTCTGCGTGTACGTGACAAAAATTTTCTGTCAACTATTGCTATAAAACTAATGCACAGAACTTCGTAAGTTATATTTAGTTATATGCCTTCACACGATTTAGTGACTATTAATTTTTGGTGCATATCGCTCAACAGGACGCGCTGTCGCCCTTTTTATCACAATTTTTAACATTACAGCATAGGATAAAATCTCGTATAAATATACACGATGGGAATTACTTTTAACTGATCTGATCATCATGAAATTAATATGTACATATATAATAGTAACTAACAGTCAACTATAATAAAAATTTTGTATGCATAGGAGCATAATTTTCTTCCTCTGGGAAGCACAAATTTTCAATATGAGTATTTTTCAAAAGAATTCGTCAGTACTTTAAAAGGAACTAGTTGGCATTGGCATAGGTGCACTATGTGCTTAATTCGCCTTCATACATTTATTTGTTCTCATAAATTTCTATTACAAGGCATATTATATTAATGTCAAGAGAAATTAATTTGGATGCTGCACCTGTCAACAATGAATCGTGTCGAACATATCTGTCGTATCGAACGATTACGCACAGTTCAATTCAATATATATCTATTCTTCACCCTAATTTGCTGATTAATTTTATCAGGTCAGTTTCATATTTTAGTTTTCAGGCAATTCTGTGTTCCAATGCAAGTGTATGTGAAATATTGCTGTATTTTCATGTTTAGATGCATGGTTTGTGCGGTCACGTTTTTATTCAAGGACTCTGCCACCAGTAATTTTACACAACATATTTTCATTTAAGATTTAATGCTTTTTCTATATCAAAAATTGCTACATAATATTACCCGTGTAGAAAATTAAAAAAATTCAAGGCCTATACGAAGCATGAGATAGCTTTAAATTTCGAATAATTTACGAAATTTTCAAATTAGAATATTTATAGTTAATGATGTTAAACTTAGTATCCTAAATAATTTTTTAAAAGTAGTGCGATATCTTTAAAATATGAAAATATTCATCATAATGAACGTCCATGCAAAACTGATTTATTCATTTAAAAATAATTATTTAAAAAAATGATAATTTAATTTTATCGAAATGTTAATTAAGTTGTTACTAGATGGCAGCACTAGATCGCGGTATGTACCATACAAACGATACCTATACTCCTATGGAACCGACTTGTTGCCCTGCCTCCGACCACCGACACCGACCCAATCCCGACTTATCACCCAAATTCCCTCCACCCCGCCTTTCTCGTTGACACCACAGGGTTTTTTTTTTGTTAGAAGAGCCCTTTGTTAGGTGTTCGTTCAGCCGCCTATGGGACCTAGGATCTTTAACATCTGTCTTGTCGTCGTAGACGTAGAGTAGAATCGTATGATAATACGATACGGAATCGGAGTTGGAAAGAAAAAGAGTCGTTACAACAATCTGAAATCTGACTGATACGAACGTTGGACGCGAAGCGAACGATGAATTTGCATTTATTTTCTTAATTGTAGTTGTACGTCTGAGACTGACGTGATCTACTAAACTGAACCATTGCTTGAACCGGTGTTTAAAAAACTTTTATTTTGCTTTGTTCTGTTACAAAAACCAAAGAAGTTATGATGACGTCTGAAAATTTGATATTTTTAGTTTATTCTAGACCTGAAATTTGGGATCAAAGTAACAAAAATTACTCAAATAAAGAATTAAAAATGAAAGCATGGAATTGTATTGGAGAGAAGATGAATCTTTCAGGTAAGTACATTTATTTAATGAAACGTCAAACAACCATGCGTGGACGGACGACGCCATGCAACGCTTTTACGAACGCGGCCATTTTTGAAAAAAATTATTTTAAATGAAATATACAACACTGTTTAGCTTCTATTAAACGTTTTATATTTACTTTTTGAAAAATATTTCATGTGGTCTATCAGAAAGTTACATTTTTTACTTATAAAAAATTTAAGTATTTTTAAATTTTAGAATGATAACAGAAAACTTCTTTTTAGTATATAACATTTAACATTACAGTAGAAGGAATAGATTGTTTTAATTATTTTTTCATTCATTAAACATTGCTATATATATATATATATATATATCTTTTTTATTAATGCCTAAAAACAGTTATTTTCATTTATTAATAGTCATTTATTGTGAAATTTAATAAACATAAAACATTCATAAAAATTTGAAACCTAATGTTAACTAACTGCCCATCATTTTCCATTAATGGATAATCCCATGTATGAGATAGTTATAAAATTTTAAATAAGACTTCAAATATCTGAATTAATTGCAATTAGAATACAATCGTAATAATTCAAATTATATTCTCTTTCTTTTTAATCTTTCTTAAGATTTTTTTCCTTAAATTTTATATGTTCTGTTAATGTGAATAAATAAATAACTTCTTATATTTTTTCCTTATTATTATTATTATTTTTAGTAATGATTGATCCAATATTATATTTCCATTTTAATAAGTAAAAGGTCCTTTATGAAATTGAAAGAAATAAACAAAATCCAGAAAAAACAATGAGAGCAGTAGGGCCATTTTCACCATACGCTTACATTTCAGAATTTTAATTTTTTTTTTCAAACTTCATAATTTTCTACAGAAATGAAAATAGGTGTTTAGACAAATGTTTAAAGTACATGGAAAAGTTATTGGTCATACACTTTTGTTAATAATTTAATATGAAAATGCTATTGCAATGTCAAGTTACAGTACAAATTGTCAAGTCCGTTACCATACAAAAATTCCTAAAATAAACACCATTAAGTTTTATTAAAGTTAAAGAAAACAACCTATTCTGAAGTAAATTATGTCCCTTCAGTTTAAAACATAATATTTCTCAGTAATTCTCAAATTAAATTGAAATGAAAGGCATTTATAGCCATGAATTTTAAACACATAGAAATTTATACATGAACTTTTTCTAATAAAAAACAAAATATGTCTATATAAATTATTGAAATGTAGGAAAATCACATCTCTGTTTCTTATCTCAGAGGAAAATAACAACAGAGTAAGGAAAAACTGATATTAATATGAAAATATCATTAAAAAGTGTGCGGTAACAGACTTGACATTTGGTAACGGATTTTATCATAATCTGTTGCCAAATGTCAAGTCTGCTGCTACTCAGCTTTTAATGGTATTTTCAAGTTTAATATATATATATATATATATATACCATTCCAATTTTTTTTTTTTTTTTTTTTAAGCTAAGATATAAAGAAATAATTTTATTATCTAATATTTAAATCAATGTATATCTTACACTGCTCTGAAAAAAAAAAAATTCGAGATCTGATACCATTTTTGTTGATTCTTATGTAAAATGACCTCCTGAATCAGAATATAACTCCCATTTTGCCCAGTCACCCACCATTTTTTAGATACACCACCCCTCCCTCAATTTTTTTCCCTGTTCGATAATTTTATGACCATGAATTTGATTTGAAGAATGAAAAATAATTAATTTAACACCTAAAAACAAAAAATATATAAAGTTTTAAAAATAACGTTAATAACAGATTAAAAAAATATAAGATATGTAATGCATAATTTCAGTGGCAAATCCCCCCCCCCCCCCCCCCCCCCCCACAAAAAAAAAAAAAAAAAAAAAAAAAAAATCCCTTGTCGCAAATGTCCATGTTTTAGAATTTTCCAACTCTGTAGGCCCTCGGAAGATATTTAACGGTTAAAATAATCCTCCCCACTCCTAAAAATCAAACCTATAGCCATAAAATCACCGAAAAATGATAAAAAAATAAGGAGGCCATTCCTAAAAAAGGTGGGTGATAGGGCAAAATGGGCATTGTATTCGGATTCAGGAGGGCATTTTACACAAGAATGTGCTGAAATGGTGTCAGAGGCAATTTTTATGCCGAACAGTGTTATTTAAAAATCAAGCAAATACTTATCAAGTAATGTCACATAATACATAAATATGAAAAAAACATTATAAGTAGGGATGTGCCGGATCGTCAAAAACCGTGATCCGCAGATACGGATATGACAACGGATATCAGTTTTTTTTTCTATATCCACGAATACGGATCTTTGAAAAATCTATAATAATTAAGTAATTATGTAACAATTTTTGCTTCCATTACCCGTTTACTGTATATAATGGAAGTAACGTATTCGGTTTTGATGCCGATTTTTCACCTGATTTACATGTCTTATGGTCCAAAATAGTGGTTTTTCAGAATTATTCATTGTGTTTGTATGTGTGTGTAGGGGGTGGGCATGTATCTTCTGACAACGATTGATAATCTTCTAAATCTAAAGATAGAACGACGGAACTTTCTATTTAAAACTTCATATTTTAACTATTAATAAAAAAAAAAAAAAAAAAAATCTGGAAATGGGACAAGGAAAACCAAAAAAAGACAAATCTGCATCTCAAACAAAGCTGTAATACATATATATATATTTTCAATATCGCTATATAAAGCCCCTTTCAGATATCTGTTGGCTTATGTTAGTCGATTTCTACAGGAAAATTGATAGGCACTGTTCGTGAACATAATAAAATATAGCGAAGGATTTTCATAAATTACATTCAATAGAAAAGAGCATTCAGCTTAATTTTAGGTAGCCCTGTATATTTTCTATAAACTATATGCACATCGCAATGTGTTCTTAAATTTAGTTTTATATGAAAAACACCTAACACAAAAAGAAACAAATTTCCAAATATAGTCCCAATATATCCGAATATTTTAAGTAGCCCTGTAAACAAATGATGAATGATTTCCATTCCACAATCTGCACGAAGCATGTATTTATGCATAAGAAAAAATGTTTATTCCATTTTGTTTAGAGCAGCCTATAGATGTTACACTGTACTTACGAAAAATTTCCTCCCATAGACGTAATATATTTGAATTCTCTTGGATGTTGTTGTTTACGAATCATTTACTTGATCTTAACAAAAAGTTTAGTGTGGAATCACTCTACAATACAGATTTAGAATACAGAGTTTAAATTTGCTAGTTCCTATTTTGTTTTAGCCTTTCTCTATAGCGCCTTGCTTTCTTTGTTAAAGCCATCCTACATTCAAAATAATCTTTATTTACCACTGTTTTCAAACAATGTCAAGTCTGTTACCTTCAGTCAAATCCGTTACCAGTAATATGGTAACAGACTTGACAAGTAACGGACGTGACATTCAAATGAAATCATAAAATAAAAACTGTCTTACATAATTTGAAATTTAAAGAATAATATAAGTATCTTTTAAATCTAACTAGGCAACAGTATTTAAACATAAAATTGCTAAAAATATTATTTTAATATTAAAAATTATGGTAACAGACTTGACAAAGAATAAAAATACCTACCTTGAAGAAAACTGATTCTTATTAGAACTGCAATGTTTCTTTACAGAATAAAAAAAAATGGCCAGACAAAGTTGCTAGACTAGTTTAACAATGTCTTCAAGTATGTGCTGCCATCATTAGGCAGATTTATAAACCTATTTTTGCTAAAATAATAATAAGGTAACAGACTTGACATAAAGTGGGAGACAAAATACTTTATTAATTTTGCTGAAGTAGAAAGTTCCAGAAATTAATATTTACCATCAATATAACAGACTAATACTTCATATTTAATATATATCAACTTTTTTAATAAAAAATAAAGAAATTTTATAGCAAAGAAATGCCATTTAATTTCATATAACTAGAAAGGGACAGGCGTTTTTGCCTGGAGTCACATTTTTAAATATTTGTCTAAAACAAAATTATAGATTTTTTTTAAATTTTTAATGCTAGAAATATTTAATATAGTCTTCTTTACTTAATGCACTGCTCAAATTAAACTTTTAAAGTTAATTTATGCTTGAATTTTCTATTTTTTCCTCTGGGACAGCATATGTAAGCAAATTTTGAAAATGACCCAGTAAACAATACTCTTAGTGGGCATTATTTTTGTATGCAATATGTATAGTATATATATATATATATACACATTTTTTTTTTTTTTTTTTTTTTCAAAATACCCAGTTTTTGGGTATTTACCCAGACCTCAAGTAAATACTCAAAAATATTTACTTACCTTCTGGGTATTTCCCCACTCTACATCACTAGATAGGGGTCGATCCAGGTTTTAAATTATGGGTACCCTTTTTGTGAAAAACAAACTATTTTTGTGAAATTTTTACTCACTTTTGTAAAAAAAAAAAAAAAAAAAATCGTGTAAAACTTTCCTTTTTAACAGTCATTCTAAGTAGTTTTTAAATATCAAATTGAACCAATCAATTAAAAATACTGAAAATATAGAAAAAGGATCACTTTTATAAAATAAAAAGGCTCATTTCATAAATTTAAATTTTGTGAAGGGTCCCCATTTATGGATTTGAATTTTGTGAAGGGTCCCCATTTATGGATTTAATTTTTTTGAAGGGTCCCCTTTTATGATGTGGAATTTTGTGAAAGGGCAGCAAAGGGGACCCAATTTTTGCCTGGATCGACCCCTGGTGACAGAACAAAAGTTTTACTAGAGGGGAAAATTAATCTTTTAAACCACTGTTAGAAACAGATGCACATGCAAATATATATTTAATAATTCACTTCTTCCCCTAGTTTTGAATATTGTTCATACTCAGGGTACATGTATTGCAGTGTTGGGCATAATTGATTAAAAAGTAATTGAATTACAATTATAATTATTTTACTGTCAATAAATTAACAAATAATTGATTACAAATAAATTGAATTACTTATTCAATTTATTTGTATTAATTCAATTTATTTGCAATCAATTACTTGTTAATCGATTGACAATATATATATATGTATATAATTTTAATTGTAATTCAATTACTTTTTAATCAATTGTGCCCAACACTGATGTATTGTTCATGAATGAATGACAGGTCTTTCAGAGGCTTAGAAGTTTATTTACAGAAGATTACAAATCTGTCAACCAAGTATCAGCGTCAGATACACCAGAAAACACAGCTTAAATAATAGTTGACGACATAAAAATCACAGCATAAACTGTCATAGCATAACATGTAGAATAAGATGTAATCAGTTGCAGAGGCTTGGTTAAAGTATAAGCAGTTCGCTTCAACTGAACGGGACGGCTGAAATGCCTTCTTATTTATAGCCTCCTATATTTCCACACTTTTCTGGATATTTCGTTTAATATTTGATTTAGAGCTTCAATATTTGATATGATGATAATAAAGATTTTCTCATTAAACTCACCAACATGGCACGAAATTTGTCGCCAAGGTCATTTCTGCACCGGTGAAGCTTTTTTATGGATTTTAAAAGGAAAATAAGCTATTTTCATACCAATATCAAGGCAGAAAATCAGCATTTTATGAACTCACTAAATCTCCTCTTCAAATGAAATTACATAAAAGATATCTCTATATATATTTAAAAATTTGTAACAATATATTCCACTGCTAAACCAATTTAACAATAATACTTTATATATCAATTTTTATTAATGTACAGTTGGGGGAAAAAAATACAACACTCAACGTAACTTTGTTGCTAATCCATTCAGAAAAATGCAATAGCTATCATTCAACAGAAAATTGTGAGTACTTTTAGAAAAGGAGGAGAAATTTTGAATTGGTCTACATATTAAAACTGAAATGCACACCAACTTTGATTTTTTTTCAGTAGGAATGCCCAATTTTAATCTTATATTTGAATTCCTTGGGTTGCAGCAATATAAAAAATTATATTGGTTGTATACTTTACTTATTTTTTTATTGAGTCATAAGTGTTCAGAGTTTGGCGATGCTAATGTTAAATTCACATCACAAACTTTTATTAATATCTTCACAAAAGATAACTTAATTAATATATATGTATATTTAAATGAGATTGAGGAGTTTGAAGGGGCGCTTGAACGGTAATTTATGGTAGATTGGTGATATGAGTGATTCAGAAAACTCTTAAATTGAAATTGACATAAACAGCCAATGTGATTGCTAATAATAGATGAAAGAAAATAGTAGTAATAACCAGATTTTTTCTGTGGATCACCGGATGGTGACCACTGCTATACACTGTAGTGACTGTAATAAAAAACACAAAATCAATGCTGTTTTTCTAATAGTTTTAAATTCTATGTACTAATAATTACCTGCAAATTTAACCAATATTTGTCTTAAATATATACATATATATATTTATGTTTAGTTAGTCAAGCTAAAGTTCGATGGACTAATCTCAGAGATTTGTTCCGACGTGAGTTAAAGAAGACTTTGAAAATGGCTAAAATGACTGGTGATTCTGAGGCATATGTTCCACGATGGAGGCATTTTAGATCTTTGCTTTTTCTAAAGGACCAAATGGTGAAAGATAATGAATTGGAGTTGCCATGTTTAACTTTTGATGAATCCATTGCCAAACAGTATCCACAAACTGTTCTAGGTGCTTAAATCTTTTATTCTCTCTCTCATTTTCATGTTTTTCATTTCAGTTAAAAAAAAAAAAAATTGCTGTTTAAGTTATCACAACTGTATTTGTTTCATATAATTTTTTATCTTGCATTTTCTTTTAATATAAAAAATATAAATGATACTTAAAAAATATCTTCATATTAATTGTTCATGTTCATATTAGTTTATGTTAAGAATATAAGTGTACAAAGATAGTTTAAGTATAAATATTAGTTTATAAATATTATATTTCTCAGTTATGTGATTAATTTTTTGATAAGTTGTGAGTGTGGTAAATATCTATTTCTCAATTATTAAAGTAAAGACCTTACTTGTTTGCTTCATTATTGGCATAAGCTGCTTTTTGCTGGAGGACCCTCCCCTTCATCAGTCATTGCTTGAGTGGAAAGTGGCTGGGCTTTCAAAACTTCGTCTTCACCTATAATCAGGTGGCGCCACTGCATGTCTATTCCGGTTTTTGATTTGTGGTCATTCACGGCTTCACAGTTATGAATTATCTCAACAGTTTCACGGAAAAATGCATAGGTGGGGTTATTATAATTAGCAATTTTAGTTACATCATTAAATTGAATGTTGATGTTATTTTTCCTGATATGTTTTAGCCCCAGTGGCAGAAACACGGCGACGTAGTCGCAGGCACAGAAAAACGGCTTGCGGACAGTTTTTGTCTGCACTGAGAAAAAAATTTGTCCATAACTTTCGGATAACAATTCACTTATAAAAATTTCTGTATCAAAAATAAAACTAATACTTTTATTATTTATAATTATTTTAGAATTCTCTTGATTGTCCCTGTACATGAACCATTTGCTTGATCTTAACGAAAAGCTTACTGTAGCATCCCTATATGATACACATTTAGAATACCAAGTTTGAACTTTCTGCGATAATTTGTTTTTGAGATATGCTGATAAGACACACACATAGACCATTTGCTAAAAACATGATTTTCGTATTCAGGGGACCTCAAAACGTGTAAATATAACAAAATCTCGCATTCGAAAATCTGACCCAAAAACAATACTTTCTCTACCTTATGGGTAAGAGAAAGTAAAAATCTGGTCACCTTATGCGTAAAAAATAGAGTAAGTTAATCATATTTTGTGGCAAATAACTTTTTTTTTTCAGCGAGTGTAATCTAAGTTGAAATTTCGGGCCCTGCTATATTGTTTTGTAGTAAAATTGTATTCGTATATTGTTGCACGAGATCATCACTGATGTTAAGCCCCCCATCCCCATTGAGTGTAAGCCATTTTCACCCCTGATTACACACAAATTTTGCAGAGATTACACACAAATTTTGCAGACAGATTATGAAATTTTAAAAGCCTGTCGCAGACAGCTTCCAAACTTTCTGCCACTGGGGTTTTAGCAAGGGCTGTAGTGTTTTTAGCATATTTAGTGTCAATTTGATATTATTTTAATCTTGTTTTTATTTTTCTTTTAGTGATGCCTATGTAGCAACCTGTTTTATTATTTTGATACTTAAAAGGGATTTTGTAAATGCCAGCAGTTTCTAGGAGGGAAATATTATCTTTGTCGCTTCTTATAATTTGAAATATATTTAAGTTGGATTTAATTGGTATGTTTATATTAAATTTTTTAGCGGAGTTTTTTATTTTATTATCAAATCATATCATATGCGGTCAGATTATAAAATTTTCTTAAGATTTTTCAATTTGAACAAAATAAACAAAAAAATGAAATTTAGTTTAATCAAATTCTGCACTTTCAATTTAGAAACACTTCGGACCATTTCGGCATGAGGAGATAAACAGATTAAAGATTTATTAGATGCAAGAAGATAAAAAGCAGAAATTAACTAACTTTAGACTTTTGCTGCAATGATTGATGTTTATAGTTTTCTTTGGGAAGTATTTATTGTTTCTAAAACTATCACTTTCAGGCGTTTAAAAAATATATCTGTATTTAAATGTTATGGACTCGAATTTAATAACTGCCTTATTATTATTTGGGTTCGAGTTGCGGATCAACAAAAGTAATTTTATTAGGTTCTGAAATTTCACCAAGAACAGAAAGAGGGAGGTGAGTAATATTCTCTTCCTTTTTCCTTCACTCTTCCGGCACTGCGCTAGGTCAGAATTGCAAACATCTCCAAAAGTTGTTTGCATTATAGCTTTTATGCCAGAACGGTCGCTGCAATGTTTGGAGATTGGAAATAGTAAATTTCCTAAACAGCGTACCACAGTTAGTGAGGACTTTTTAGAAAGAAAGAAAAATAGAAAATAAATTTTGCGAGTTATCCGCAGGCTCTGATTATCTATGGGTTGCTACGCGACTCAATTCCACGAATAATCGGGAGTTGACTAAATTTAGAGACAGGTAATCTCTCTCTCCTCATCCCCTAAAAATGTTTTACCCTCTTTAAAAAAAAAAAAAAAAAAAAAACCTTTCCACAACATAGCAAAATTTTCTGTGCGTGCATGCGTCTATATTCTATTACCTGCCCTCCCCCCTCGAAATGTATATGGCAGAAATTTACTGTAATTTATTACCATTTTCAGAAAATAGTTTGAATTCAACTGAAGATTTCGTTAAACGCTTCAGAGAACTAAAGATGAAAGAAAATGAGTTTTGATGCAATTAACTTGTTTCCATCCGTTAATATTGATGAAATTTTCGATGTAATTAATCATGCAATTAAAGATAAATACAAACCCCATACAGGCCCGGATCTAGGGGGGGGGGCGGGAGGGGGCACTTGCCCCGGGCGGCGAAGACTGAGGGGCGGCAGCCACCAGGTCTAGCTAGTCTCGCTATTTGTACTATGCTGGACCCGATTTCCAGACCATTTTCGTAGTACATTGCATCGTGTTTGTACTATATCAACACATCGTCTGTAACAAGCTCAGAGCAACCTAACGCCCTCCTCTCCTCTCATCACACGAGACGTATGACCAAAACAGAGTGAAAACCTGAAAACGTAATATTACTTATGAGCGCACAACGTGCACGAGTGAGTGATCATTAAAATCCGAACGAGGACGATATCATTGCGGGTGCGGCATGTAAGAGGTGACATGGCAGCAGCAGTTGATTTATCCATGTAAAATGAAAAGTTTAAGTGCAAAACGATTCCTCGTATTGTAACTGATGTCATTCTATATTTGGCCAGTAATTATTTCTTTCTCCGAGTCCCTACTAAAAATACTAGTTTATTATTAACTAGCCGCCTTCAGCGACAAGCTGGTTTGCTATCCTTGAAAAATCCAACTGTATGAAACCCCCATTAGGTGGAGCCTGCGCCGCCTTTTTTCCGTTTCTGAACCTACAACAGCTTATTGACATATAGTGTAAATAGCTTTATTGAAAATTTTAATTGTAGTAAATTTCCGCTCGGTAGTGCCTGCGGCGCCCCCTTCCCGTTTCAGTATCTGAAACAGTCTTTCGCTTACCACGTGAAAATCTCCATCTTTGAAAATTCTAACTGTAGCAAAGTCCCGCTCGTTGGGGACTGCGGCTCCTTATCCCTGTTTTAGAACTTACAACAGCTTGCTCGCTCATTGTGCAAATATCTTTGAAAACTTTAACTGTAGCAAATTTCTGCTCTGTTACGACTAAGGCGCCCCTTTACGTTTCATGATTTGGAATAGTCTATTAGCTCACCGTGTAAAGGAACATTGAAAATTCTGATCTGGCAAATCCCCAACCTGGTGGGGTCTACGGTCTCCTTATCTACTCTCAAATAATTTAATAGTAATTGGTGATATTGAATTATTAAAATATCAAAGCGCCATCTGGTGACAGAGATTTGCAACAAGTACTCTTCAATTCCAGTTCAAATAACTTTTAAAATGATATATTACTTATGGAATTGTGTTAATCAGAAGCTGGGATAGAAAAGTAATATAAACATTGTTATAAAAAGAATTGTCTGACTTTTCCGTGTTTTTCTCCAAAACTTGCGTAATTGAGGGCAAAATAATGTTAAAAATCCTTAATAATATATGTGAGAGGAGTATCGGAATTCGAAAGTCTGCAAAATAAAAAACAGTAAATGTGTTCCGGGTTTGCTGCCAGGGGCGCGCCAGCATTGTCAGGCGCCTGTGTGCAGAGTTTCAGGTGGCACCCTATATTACCTTGAAAAAAAAAAAAAAAAAAAAAAAAAAATCATTTTATAAAAAGTTATCATTTAGCATGTCAGTTGAATCTCGAATATTAATAGTAATAAGTTTATTGAATGGCTAATGAAAAGTGTCAAATAAAATGAAATTTAAAAAGAAACAAATAAAAATGGTATTTTGCAGAAAGAGATAAAATCTTATAGAGGGAGTTGCAAAATCACGAGGTACAATTGTGAAGACAAATAGAGAAAACCAAAATAGGCAGATTTAGTGTTAATGTGGGAGCAGAAAATACCGCGTTGTGGCATTACAACAGATGGCTTAGATCAGGATGGTTAACATTAGTACTTTTCCAAATTCCCTGAATTTTCCATGACTATTTTTCACCATTTTCCTTGACTTTTACCTGACTTAGGGTATTTATTTCCCGCAAAAATTCGCAAAATTAACGCACATTTTAGCAATTGACAATAACGAGCTTTAAAATGAGGCCTGCTTTTACAAAATTTGGCAGATTTGGCCCTGACTATTCCATGACTTTCCCAGACTCACTTAAATTCCCCGACTTTTCCATGATTCCCTGACTTTGCCTGATCAGTGGCCACCCTTTTAGATGAGAGCTGTAAATGGAAACTTTTCTATTTGTTTGGGTCTAATTTTTAGGTAAATATTTAAACAAACAAACAACAACAACAACAATAAAAATAGTCTTAGTAAGCTGAACGTTCCCTTACTTCACTACAACTTTTGCGAATATTACACATATCATTTTGATCCAAAATAGCGGTCACTATCCATATTGCTACCAAAATGTCGATTTTCTTGCGTGAAAAAAGTAATTATAAAGAAACAGGCAGTTTCTTGTCAAAAGATACACTTTATGATTACTCAATGATACTTTATGATACTACTCAATGATTATTCTCGAAAGAAAACAGTAAATTATCGTACTCAAATTCATACCTCAAAAAGTCGTAAACCAAGGTTAAAAACACCACAGAGTAGAATTTCACTCATTTAAGAGTAAATATAAACCATTTTAACCGAAACGAACGTTCAGAACAGATGTCCGAATACAACTGATCGCTTTGGGAGTGTCTCTTCCGTTTTTATAGTTTCTATCATGATTCGATGAACTTTCGAGGTTATTATGCGCCAGAAGCCAATTGATGAATATAGAAAATTCCAGAACTAGGCTCTTATTGAAGATAGAGCTTCTAAACTTTGAAATTACTGAATTATTACTTCTCGCCAAATTTGGTTACCATGTCGCCAAATTCATCTCTAAGTTGCCAAGTCTGTATCCAAGGCTGACAATCACATCACATCCCACCCCACCCCCGTCAAAACTGAATGAACTGTTCGTTATTAGCACTTTAATTGTAAATCTGCTTTTATTGCCATAACACCTTTCATTTAGAAAGTGGTTTAACTCTTTGCAAAACTATAATGAAAAAATTTTAAAGTTAGTGGTACTATTGCAGTATGTTTGCACTTATAAATGAGTTTAACATTTTGTATTAATACAGATAAATGGAATTTATAAGTATCTAAAATTAGAACTCATAATAATAATAATAATAATAATAATAAATTCCGTAGTGAATACTATTTTTCTCAATTTCACTGTTGAAAACTTTCGAAATACTCAAGATCAAATTAATATATGGCTATCGATATAATGACAAAATTTGACTTGGTTAATTACGGAAGAGTTTTTATTTATTTATTTATTTATTTATTAAGGAACAAATAAATTTATCTATTATATAAACGGCTAAGATATTTCCTTGGACTCTGTTTGTTTGAGTGTTAACGCAAGTTGCCACCAAATTTTCATTCTTTAGTTAATTTAAAAAAATCTAATTGTGCGATCGATAAGCTAATTAATCCGACGGATTCAGAAAAATCGCCTCTTTCATTTGGTACCTTATTCGTAATGAAAGTTTTATTAGATTTTCTTAATTTAATTAAAATATGAAAATAATAAACTGGTAATAGCTTTAAAATTGAACATTTAAATGTTTCATTGTTGCCAAAAGAAAAAAAAAAAAAACAAAACAAGTCATTATTATTTATTTTTTATTTATTTATTTTTTTTTCCAGCATAAAATGAAAATATGCTTTCACGTGAAAAATAAAAAGTTATAAAATATTAAATTTGCTCTTACATATGAAAAAATGATAATATGAAAATGGAGTAAAAAAACAACCATAACCTTTTTTAATATGCCTCAATTTTAGATTTATTTTCTTTTTTGTTTTGTTTCAATGGTATGTTTTTGGTACGATTGAATCGCGCTTGGCATCTATCTATATATATATACGGCTAAGAGGTTTGCTTGGACTGTGTTTGTCGGTGTGTCAACGCAAATTGCCATCGAATTTTCATGCTTTAGTTAATTAAAAAAAATCTAATTGTCCGATCGATAAGCTGTTTAAACCGACGAATTCAGAAAAATCGCCCCTTTTATTTGGTACCTTATTTGTAACGAAATTTTTATTAGATTTTTAAAAATTAATTAAGATATGAAAATAATAACCTGGTAATAGCTTAAAAATTGGACATTTAAATTTTTAATTGTTGCCAAAAAAAAAAAAAAAAAAAAAAGAAGAAGAATTGTAAGTTTTTTTTTTTTTTTCAGCATAAAATCAAATATGCTTTCACGCGAAAAATAAAAAAATTATAAAATATTAAATTTTTTCATGCATATGAAAAAATAAAAATATGAAAATGGAGTAAAAAAATAAAAATAAATAAATAAATAATACACCTCAATATTAGATTTTTTCCCCTTATGTTTAAATAGTATGTTTTTGGCGCAGATGAATCGCGCTTGGCATGAAAGCTAATTCAGCATTATATTAAAGAGTTTTACTTAGTGATAATCCTGGGTAATTTTTAACATTTTGATGCTAAAATAGATTGGACATTTTTCGCCAATGACTCCACTTTCGCAAAAGCCACTTTAAGCTAAGTAGCGCATCAAAAATATAAATAAATTATAAAATATTGAAAAACAGAAAAGAATGAACAGGTAAGGAAAAAGAAAAGAAAGAAACAGAAAAAATACATAATCACATAAAGTATGTATTTTTGTCTAAAGTGGAGATAAAATTTCAAAACTCGACAAGGGTAGCTACATTAAGGCTGTACCATGTTCCGGTTTACATATTTCATTATTTATTTTTCTATATACCAACTACTATTAACTAACTCAACTACTATTATAACCCCAAAAATTGTTTCATGCGATAGACGTAACCGAACATAGCACATTGTAATATTATATTTGGCGCGAAATTGTTGTCATTTTATGGTTGATCGAATAAATCAAATATAGAAAATAACGTGAAAGAAAATATTATGTACACCACTTATAGTGTTGTTCATATGTAACTGGGCTTCAAATATAAAATTGCTACTTTAATTTTTTCGATACTCTCCGTTTTGAAAGTGTCATCTGATCAGCACCCAAATGGAAGCCAACTGGTAAGCTATTGTCACAGACACAATAGACACAGGTTCCCGAGAGTCTGCAAATGAGTGGGTCGCTGCCGAAGGCAGCGGGGAACCAAAGCGGGCTTTAGAACAATTTCATGATTTATTTATTTATTTTTTATATAAAGCGGTATAGAAATAAGTTTCTTTTAAATATAGTGACCAGCGAAGCGGGCAAAGCCTTCGTTGATTCACTACCTTCGTTGATTTTCTAAATTTAAAAATGATTTCATTAATAAACTTTGATCTATTGGCATATAAGAAGTCTCTGGCAGAGTCTTGTACATTTCGAGTTTGATTGTAAAATTTTTCCCGCATTCAGAATTCGGTTCGTTCCCGAACAAGGACTTTTCTAGTAAATACATAAAATAGGAGCATATATTAAATATTACTTGGTAAATATGCATAAAAAAGACTTAACAGGGAGAAAAAAAATCTGGCGAAAGGAAATTTGCCTATTTTCATTATCTAAGCTTTTTATGTAATTTGTATGTACATTTACATGTGTTTTTCCGTATAGTAGTAAGATACAAAAATATATTTTAAACTATTTTACCGCGATGTTTGTACTCTGCACAGATATAAATAATACATAAATTTATAAGTAAATAAAATAAGAATATCTACTAAAAATTATTAAGTTTTAAAGTAGATTATATGAACAATTAAACAGATAATATTATTTAGTGAAATGCAATTCATTTGCTTGAGTTTTTGTGAATTCTGGAATAATATATATCCATTTGATAAAAAATATCTTATACTATCGATGTAATTTCAAAATTTAAAAATCTGTCTCATACCTTGTGGAGCTTAAGCATTTTTTGATCATTTTAAATTTAGAAAAAGATTGTTCAACTGATGCTACTGGTAATTATCACAAAATAATCTCGTAAACAATTAGCTCACACATAAAATTTATTCTTGCTAGATAATTTGAAGTAATACGCTTGGAAATTTGTTTCTGGTCTCAAGGAAGGAAAGGGGGATTTCGTAAAATCTCTCTACAATAAGTGTCAGATACATACAAACAATTTATACTCCAAAATCCGTAATCGCATTTCCCATAGATTTTACATGACAAATTTAGCACTAAAAAGGGGGTGGGGTCTCGATTTTATTTACACCTTCCCCCGAATCGAAAATTACAAAAAAACAAAAATGGGTTTCTGGAAATATCTTAAAGAAGACGCATATCTGTTTTCATTATCTTTGTACCATTTTTAATAGAATTCTTGTGGTAGAATACAGATTTTCCGAAATTTCTTCCGAAAATCGAATTTTTCCTCCACCCTTAAAAATCAAAAATTCCAGATTTTTTTTTTTTTTTTTTTTTTTGTACTCAAGTCTAGTCTCCCCCTATGTAATTTCCTCATCGTGAAGTAATCTGGAGCCGAGTTATGCTTAGAAACGTGTTTTTTGCCTCCTTTTTCCCTTGAAAAGGTGAGGGGGAATTTAGTACAGGACCAATTTAGTGTTTTAAGAGGGGTCTCAAATTTACTCCCCACCCCCCTCCCCCAAGATCGAAAATCACAAACACCAAAAATGGGTTTAGGAAATATCTTAAAGAAGATGCAGGGCTGTTTTAAATAGTTTTTTTGTACCATTTTTGGTAAATTTCTACTAACAAATCCAGAATTTACGAAATTTCCCCCGAAAATCGAATTTCTTCCTCACCCCTTAAAAATAAAAAATTTCAAAATCGTAGATAATGATTCTTTTTTTTTTTTTTTTGTACTCAAATCTAGACTCCACATGTGTAATTTCTTCGTTGTAAAATATTTTGAAGCCAAGTTATGTATATAAACGTGTTTTTTCCTCCTGGCCCCCAGGGAGGGAACAGAGGGAGGGAGGATTTACAAAAGTTGACACATATAATTTGGGTAATTCCTGCCAAGTGACGTTGAATTTTGTCCAGCTGTTCTCACGTGATACCCAGACAAAAATGTTAGACATGCAGACACAACGACTGCACACGTACCACACACATACACATAGAAATTTTTCTGAAGTCAGATTTGGCTTTCACGATGTGTGAAACGTGAAGATTTGTGAAACGATGTGTAAAACGTGAAGATCGCAATATTTTTTTATTTGAGAAATTTATAGACAAAAGTCTGATTTTATTAATATAGATGTTACATCGATAATACAAAGGGGAAAAACTATTCTAAATAAAATCTCCGGTTCTATTAAATTTTAATTTTTGCAATCGAATTATGTTGTCTTTTTACTAACCTAAGTGGCCCTTTTCCGGCAGAAGAGCGAGGGGAAGAGATTAAGGCATCGCTTAAAATTTCAATATAAACTTTGATATTTTTTAAAAGTAAAAGAAAATTTTGCTGAAAGTAGGCACATCTTTACAAAGTTATTCCACTTTTAACGTGCCCTTTCACAAAAAACCTCCTAAATTATTTGAGGAACACAAGTTTTGCCAGTATATTTTTCAAGGCGCCTCATTTAGCCACATTAGTCACATGGCTTCAGACCAGCATTATGAAAACAGATTTAATAAAGCAATATATATATATATATATATATATATATATATATATTTTCTTTTTCTTTTTCTTTCAAATAATTTATCCTCGGCTGGCGCCTTTCTTCACCTTGCGCCTGTGTGCGCCGCACACTTCTGTTGTCCTAAAAACCTTTTTTTCATATCATTTTTCAAAGTTTAAAAAACGTTTATATTGCCTATTAATTATGAGGAGAGCTTATTTTCGTTTTAAATGAATAGCGTTTCGTGCTATGTATAAGTTAAGTTTAATTTGAAAAATATAAAGAATACAATGTATTGTTTAGTATAATATTTAAAGATAAGTTTTACTAAAATAACTTTACTTAAAGATATAACTTGCCTTTATCCTTTATTCAAGCAAATAACTTATCTTTTTCTATTTTTAAATACATTTGATATTATACTTCATTTAATTCATATAGGATAAAATTATAATCTTTGTTTACATTCTTTGAACACATCGTTCAGGCCAGTTGAATTCCAATATGGCGATACTTACTTTTGCGGCCCATAGATGGCGTACGTATTCAGCGTCGTCCGTTGTCACGGTAACGGATTACGTACGATGGGCGTGTTTTTGGATCGCCTGGAAGGGAGAAATGTGTAGCCTGGTGATTGGCTGTTCTGGAATTCGGTGATAAATGTATATAAGGATGTCTTACATGGGTTTATCTTCTCTTGCTTATAATTTTCGTTTGTAATTACGATGATTTGAAAAATTTAAATACGTTTTCGAGTATTTTTTAGTTTGCCTCAAAGTATGAGGGCATGTTTCTGTTTAATTAAGTTGCAGTATATATATTAATGTTATTTGAAGGCCAGCATCCTTTTTGTGCTAATGCTGAGCAATGAAAGCATTAATTCTACTTATAAGCAGTTAGTTTTGGTAAATAGTTTTTCCCTCATGGCAAGTTTTTCTAACTATCACTAGCAAAGTCTATATTTTCTGTTATGTTTTAAATTTCTTGTTAAGTTTGAAACTTCTTGTTAAGTTTTAATAAATATTGTTATGGATGTTAAACTCTGTTTTATTTAAAAACTGCACACTATGCCTAGTTACATAAAAGTATGAGCCAAATATTTCACTGCAATCTCTGCATACATTTTTTTAACATGTTAAGACAGTTAACTTAGTCTTCATGATAACATAAGGTTATGGGCATGTCATTTGGCCTTACCTTGTTTACAGTTTAGATGTGCAGTATATTTTTACAATGGCTATGAGTTTAACTCCTTCTATTGAAAAATTAAATGCTAGTAATTATATTACTTGGCAGAAAGATATTCGTTTTATTCTTATAAGAGATAACTGCTGGGAATTGGTTGCTAAAAGAGAAACTTTGCCAGAGGATGATGGAAAACCGGAAACTACTAAGCTTATTACAGATTTTAAGCATAGGTCAAGACTTGCACTGTCTACTATATATTTGCATATATCTCCTGAAGTTCGATGTATTATAGAAAATTGTAATGACCCAGTTGAAGCATGGGAGGCTTTAAAGAAAAATTTCTTGTCAGATTCACGTGCGAGACATATTCAATTATTTACGGAATTTGTAAAATGTGACATGCTACAAGATGAGTCTGTAACAGCCTATGTGAATAGATTGAGTCGTACAATTGAGTTGTTGAGAGAAATGGGTCGCCCAATGGAAGATATTTATTGTTGCTATCAGCTTCTACGACATCTCCCGAAGAAGTTTAATTCTGTGGTTCAAGATATGATGCGATGGAAGTCAGATGAGTTCAAGTTCACTACTTTGGTGTCCGAATTAACGTCTGAGGAAATCCGTTTGCAGTTACAGAAAGATGATGAGCAGCTGGTAGAAGTTCAAAATATTCAATATAAAGGTAAACAAAAGTTTTATAAACCTTTATTATGTTTCAATTGTAATAAACCAGGTCACTTTAAGAAAGACTGTTTAAATAAGAACTTTAATGCAAATTTTAATAGAAATTCTAATGTTAAATCAAATGTAAATCCTAAGTTTAAATCTAAAAATGTTAAATCCCAAAGGAAGATTGCTTGCTCTGTCAATTCGGTCAATGAACCTTCATATTATATTGCACAGGTTAATTTTAGTGATGTTGGTGGCGATAATCTTTGGATTTTTGATACGACCGCGAGTCATCACTGTTGTCGCAATAAAAACCTGTTTTCTGAATATTGTCCTGTAGAAGGTGAAAATTTGAAGGTGGCCATTGATGGAGTAAGTTTTCCGATTGTTGGGAAAGGTGTAGTTAAATTGAAATTTGGTAATAATGATGTATATCTTAAAGATGTTTTGTTTTCCCCTGAATTGAGGAAAAATTTGATTTCTGGTGCAAAATTGGACTTTAATGGTGCCAAGTTCACTGGAGGTGGTGGTAGAGTAAATGTTTTCGACAAGTTTGATAAACCTCTTTTTTATGCCAAACTTAAAAATGGTCTTTACTATGCCTATGCCAAGTGTTTAAAAGCGAATGGGGGGCTATCTGATGAACCTGTTGTAGCTAATTTAACTGACTTAGAGAATTGGCATTCTCGTTTCGCTCATATTAGTCCGGAACTTATAGTCAAAACTAGTAAGCACAATGGTGTGAAAGGGCTTCCTAAGCTTAAATTTAAAAAGTTTTCGTGTGAACCTTGTCGGGTAAGTAAACAAAATCGTGTTTCTTTTAAGTCGATTGATTCTGTTCATGGCATTAAATCACCCTTGGAGAAAGTGTACATGGACGTTTGGGGTCCAATTCCAATTTTGGGAAAGAGGGGGGGAAAATTTTTTCTTTCGATAATTGACGTTTTTTCACGTAAAGTGACTTTATACCCAATGAAGGATAAGTCACAGGTGTTTAGTATTTTTGAAAGGCACATTGCCAGAGCTGAGCTTAGTCTTGGAAAGAAGTTGAAAACTATTAGGACAGATAATGGTTCTGAGTTTGAGAACGAGAGCTTCCGTGACTTTTGTAATAAAAGGGGGGTTGCTCACGAGCTAACAAATACTTATACACCAGAAGAAAATGGTGTTTGTGAGAGGCTCAACCAAACAGTTCTAAATTGTACTCGTGCTATTTTGTCCGATAGTGGACTTCCTTTTTCTTTTTGGCCAGAGGCTGTGCTTTATTTTAGTTACACTTGGAATCGTGTGATTCATAAAAACCAGGAAAAAACTCCTCTTGAACTTTATACTGGAAGAAAACCTTCGGTTAGACACCTGAAGCCTTTTGGTTTAGTAGTGTATGTCGGAGTCCCTAAACAGAGACGCGACCACAAACTTATGTCAAAGGCAAAAAAGGGAGTAATCGTCGGTTACGCTCTTCGTACAAAAGGATATAGAGTCTGGATAGAAAGTGAGGATAGGATCGTAGAGACTGTAAATTTAACTTTCTCCGATCGTATTTTTAATCAGCGTAGTGGGGCGGTGATGGGCCCTTCGTTGGAAGAGTTGGGTCAGTCTCCAAATAGTCCGGTTGATTGTGGTGGTTCCGATCCCGTAGACATTGTGTTTGGAGGGGGGCCTGATGATTCCGACGGGGAGTCTATCACTGAACTACCTGATACTAATGACTCTTGTTCTAAAATTGTTTGGAGGAGAAAGCCAGTACCGAGACCTCATGGTGATAGGACAGATATATATTATTACCCTAACGATAAAACTACTAGATTGAGATCTTTAAATGAGGTTAAGAGTTATTGTGAACGTAATAATATTGTTTTCGAACCTTCCTTGTTTGATTTCTCTGGTAGTAATAAATTTGAAGGGGTGGTTAATTCAAATGATCCTGTTTCTAACCATGTTAAAAAGGAAACCTGACTAGAACTTTCTGTACCTGGAACTTATAAACAAGCTATGAAGTCACCTCAAAATTCTGAATGGATTAAAGCTATGGATGAGGAAATTTCAAATATGAATCAGCGTAAAGTATGGCATTTAGTCCCTTTACCTGATGGGAAATCTTTACTAGGTAACAGATGGGTTTATACCATTAAAAAGGATGAGAGTGGGAATATAGCTAGGTTTAAAGCTAGGCTCGTCGCTCAGGGGTACTACCAAATTCGGGGGGATACCTACGACGAAACATTCTCTCCAGTGGTAAATTTTTCTGTTATTCGTTTTTTCTTTTCCCTTTTAGTTTCCTGTCTTAAGTGGCAAAACATTCAGTGTGACATTAAATGTGCATATTTATACGCTCCTCTTAAAGAAGAGATTTATATGTCACAACCGCTTGGTTATATTGTTCCTGGTGAGGAAAATTTAGTTTGCAAATTAGACCGTGCTCTGTATGGTTTACATCAGAGTGGTCGTTTGTGGTTTTTCGAATTAAATAAGGTTCTTTTAAGTTTAGGTTTTCTTAAGTTTAACTGGTGTAATTGTTCATATTATTTTGAGGACTTTATAGTTTTATTAGTCTATGTCGATGACATAGTTATTTTTGGAAAAACTCGGGCTCAAATTGATTCCATAATTGAACTTTTGGGGGGAAAATTTGATCTTAAAATTTTGGGTAAAACGAAGAAATTATTGGGTGTTGAGTTTAGCTATGATAACGATGCTGTTCAAATTTATCAGGCATTGTACATAGATGAAGTTTATAAAAGGTTTAACTCATTTAAAATACCATATACAGTACACTCTCAAAAATCCGCACAGCTTAAAACGAAGTGTTTTGCGGATTTCTGAATTTTGCAGATTTTAGAGTAATTTCTTTTATTTACATCTAAGAACCTCATTTAAGTAGAAAATCTTTAAGAAACAATTTATTTGTTATACATACAATGCTGAAATAAAGTGTGCCTATTAAAAGTACAAATATTTCATTAAATTTTAATTTAAGGAACAATTTTTATACATCATATTATAGTTACAAATTATCTAGATTTTTTAAAAGTCTGATCAATAATAATTTAAGTAAGAATATTCATACATATTTATTTTCCTATAACCTGCAAAAAAGTCAGCAATTCTTGGTCAATCACATAAGTTTGTGCTATGAGAAAGTTTGAATATTTATCTTATGTGAGAAAATCTTTCATGAAACTTTCTCCTCCTTCCTCTAAATTAATATAATTTAATTTTTGATAATTATACATAATTACACTTATCGTTTTCTTCTCTGCAATATGCTGAGTGATTGGTGATTCATCAGCACCAGTTAATAATTGATTTATCTTTTAATACAGTTGAAGTTTTGCAATCCACTAATTAACAAATCAGTTGTGACAATGTTTGTTTACATTGCAAATGATATGCGGATTTTAGAGAATTGCGGATTTTAGGGTTGCGGATTTTTGAGAGTTGACTGTACTTCTTTACCTATTATAAAAGGGTTAAAATATTCAAAAAGGGATTGTCCAAGCAATAAGGCTGAAATGGAAGAAGTCGCAAGATTACCATATAGGAATATCTTGGGTTGCCTTTCATTTTTAGCTAGTAGGACTAGACCAGATATAGCCTATGCTGTGAATATTTTTAGCCAGTTTCAAAATTCTCCAGGTTTAACCCATTGGAATGGTTTGCTTAAATTACTTGGTTACGTTTCGGGTACCAAGAATTTAAAATTAAATTTAAATTGTAAAAATTCTAGTTTAGTCGCTTTCTCTGATGCTGATTTTGCTATGAACAGAGACGACTTTATTTCAATGGGGGGTCAAATAATATTTTTAGATAATAGTCCAATTTCATGGCGAACTTTTAAGGAAAAAGGGGTAAGTCTTTCCACAATGGAAAGTGAATTTGTTTCAATGTGTGAATGTGTGAAAGAACTTATGTGGTTCAATCGTATTTTGGAGGATTGTATTGAATTTAATTTAATCTCCGAAAAATACTCTTTACCAACCCTTTTTGCCGATAATATGTCAGCTATTGAATTTACGAAATCGCCTATAGAGAACAATAGGTCGAAGCACATAAATGTGAAATTATTTTTTATTCGCGAGTGGCTTTTTGAAGATAAATTTGAATTAAAATATGTTAAATCTAAATCTAACTTGGCGGATCCCTTTACAAAGCCACTTACTAAAAGTGACTTGCTTAATTTTGTAAATAAAATATTTGTATAGTAAATTTGTAAGAAAAATATCTAAGTTTCATATATATAGTAAAAATTGTAATTTATAAAGTATAAATTTTGGATATGTATCCTTATTTGAAGTTTTTGAGGTGCAGAATATTTTGGGTGTTTTCTTCTGATCTTCATTGCTTTGTCATTGTAAAGAAAGTTTTTTTTACTTAGGATGAGTGTAAACGTGGCCACGAATGTTTGAGTTATATGATTGTTATAATTGTTTAACTAATCTTTTATTGTTTTCAGTAATGGGGTGATGAAGTTAACAATGAAATTTCTTAATGCATCATTTTTGATATATTATTAATATATATATTTTTTTTATCTTTATAGTAGATTTGTTGAGTGTTTTTAGATGAACTGATCTATTATGGTGGACTTTAGCGGGTATTGATGGATTGCCTCTGTATAAGAAGATTAATGTGATATTGTTATACTGTTTTTTTTTATATTTTTTATCTTTTGTTAATGCTAGTGATGGTTAATGTTTCAAAATGATATGATGGGGGGCATTGTTGTCCTAAAAACCTTTTTTTCATATCATTTTTCAAAGTTTAAAAAACGTTTATATTGCCTATTAATTATGAGGAGAGCTTATTTTCGTTTTAAATGAATAGCGTTTCGTGCTATGTATAAGTTAAGTTTAATTTGAAAAATATAAAGAATACAATGTATTGTTTAGTATAATATTTAAAGATAAGTTTTATTAAAATAACTTTACTTAAAGATATAACTTGCCTTTATCCTTTATTCAAGCAAATAACTTATCTTTTTCTATTTTTAAATACATTTGATATTATACTTCATTTAATTCATATAGGATAAAATTATAATCTTTGTTTACATTCTTTGAACACATCGTTCAGGCCAGTTGAATTCCAATATGGCGATACTTACTTTTGCGGCCCATAGATGGCGTACATATTCAGCGTCGTCCGTTGTCACGGTAACGGATTATGTACGATGGGCGTGTTTTTGGATCGCCTGGAAGGGAGAAATGTGTAGCCTGGTGATTGGCTGTTCTGGAATTCGGTGATAAATGCATATAAGGATGTCTTACATGGGTTTATCTTCTCTTGCTTATAATTTTCGTTTGTAATTACGATGATTTGAAAAATTTAAATACGTTTTCGAGTATTTTTTAGTTTGCCTCAAAGTATGAGGGCATGTTTCTGTTTAATTAAGTTGCAGTATATATATTAATGTTATTTGAAGGCCAGCATCCTTTTTGTGCTAATGCTGAGCAATGAAAGCATTAATTCTACTTATAAGCAGTTAGTTTTGGTAAATAGTTTTTCCCTCATGGCAAGTTTTTCTAACTATCACTAGCAAAGTCTATATTTTCTGTTATGTTTTAAATTTCTTGTTAAGTTTGAAACTTCTTGTTAAGTTTTAATAAATATTGTTATGGATGTTAAACTCTGTTTTATTTAAAAACTGCACACTATGCCTAGTTACATAAAAGTATGAGCCAAATATTTCACTGCAATCTCTGCATACATTTTTTTAACATGTTAAGACAGTTAACTTAGTCTTCATGATAACAACTTCGCACACTGGGTCAGCGCGCCCCTGTTTGCTGCGGTTTTTTCTGAAACTCCCGTACTGAATTTAATAGCTTATATCAGTTTAAAAGTTCGCAATAAAATTACTGCAAAATATATTTCAAATGATACATTATAAGTAATTTAATCATAATTAGAATTGGATATATTGGAATAAAAGTGTTTTATGTTTTCTGGGGTTTGTGCTGAAACTCCCGCACAGAATTTAATGGCTTATATACCAGTTTAAAAATCTCCAATAAAACATATTTCAATAAATGTATTATAAGTAATTTAATCATAATTAGATTTGGATATATTGAAATTTTAAAATATTAAAGTGTCATCTGGAAGCAGAGATTTGGGATCTCTACTTTTTAATTCCAGTTCAAATAAGTTTTAAAATGATATATTACTTATGAAATTATGTTAATTAGGAGCTGAGATACAAACATCAATAAATAAAATATAAACATTTCTATATAAAAAATTGTGTCTGACTTATCCGTGGTTTTCTCCAAAACTTGCCTTATTCCGGGCTGTATATCGTTAAAAATCCTTAGTACGAAATGTGAGCTGAAATTGGAATTGGAAATTCTATAAAATATAAAAGAATAAAAACGTTCTAGGTTTTCTATAGTTTTCTTAGAAAGTTTCCAAGAATGTAAAATTTTCGAGAGATTTATTGATTTCATTGAAGTTCATGGTAAAAGTGGCGAATGCATGGCGAACATAATTTCTAAAAAGTTAGAGGACGATAAGTTATCCAATAAGGACTGTCATGGTCAGTCCTACGAAAATTCAAATACGTCAGGAGCGTACAGATACGTCCAAGCCAGAACAATAATAATATGCTGCTTTTCACCGTGCATTGCCCATTTCCTTAAACTTGTTGGTGTGCATGCCTTCTTTCTGCTCCGTGGCTAAATGTCTATGTGGAGTTAGCTGTTCAAATAATTTACTTTTTGTTTCATCTAGTTTACGCTGTGATATTATGAAACAAGAACGAAAAATCACATGCGGTTCCCATAGATTATTAACTTTTTAACTATACGCACCTCCTGTAGCATCGTTTAATCGTCAATGCACTTTCGCTACTTGGTCACACAGTCTTCAGACAGAATGGAAGAAAGACAGACACATAGACTAATTGAACTGATATTCACCCTTAAACATTGTTGTCAGTGCCGTAAAAACCGGCGGTGCAAGCGGTGCGTCGCACCTGGGCCCATGAAGCAAGGGGGCCCATAGCCAGAAAATATTTTTATTTTAATTTATTTATTTACTTTTTTTTTAAGAAAAAAAAATGCTTAGAATTTTGAAAATCCTGCATCCCCTCCTCACCCCCCACACACACACACATAATCTACCTCTAAAAGAAAAAACAGTCTTAAAAAATTCTTTAAAAAGTCCTACTGCTTACTCCAATGTTGCATTTTTAATCCTCTATTCTCTGTGGACACATGGAAAACGATGTTACTATATTCTTTGAAAAGAAATCGTCTTTTCTGCTCCATACAATAGGAATGTTTGTCTACCTCGGTATTGTCTCAAACGAACCGGAGTTTTGGGACTTGACAAAGTGAGTTCCTGGAAATATAGCAATTGCACGTGAAAGAGTCAGTTCAGTGTTCACTTTGGAGGAAATAGACTCAAAGAAATTAGTAATCATTACTACAAAAGTCTTTGTAGTAATGTCTTTGTCTCTTTGTAAAGTCTTTGTAGCCTTTGTTGATTGTCTTATATCTCTCAGACGTAATCTGATAATTATTTGAAAAGAAGATTAGACGAAAGTACTGGGTAAATAATAATAATTATTATTCATTTTTATTATAAATTTTATTCAGTATTATAATTAATATATTAGGTATATATTAAATATTTCATGCAAATGATGGAACATTCTTTAAAATTTAATATTATGGATTTAGAGGCACCTTATTTTCTTGGACTCCCGAGTCTTTTGCAAACTTACTTTTAAAAGATTATGTTATTAAAAAATAGTCATTTTAAAAGATAGGATTACTATTTTTAATGAGAAATATTCAGTATTAAAATTTTCATTTGAATGAAAACATTATGTTTCTCAACCTTAATATTATAGATTTAGGGGCTCCTTGTTGTCGGGGCTTCCCATATTTGCCAAAGCAATAATATGAGCCTTATATGTTGTTTACTGTTTTTAGATGTGTTAGATAGCTTTTCAATGTATGAAAAAATTTAACTGATATGCTGAAATACTTTTAAAAAGAACTTTTGGGGATCTCCGAAGTTATTCTTCATTAAATTGAAATTGTTTAAGACCCAAGATCTCAGCTATTGTTAACTCCACTGTATCTCAGCATGACTTTATAGTTTAAAATTTTAAAGAGATTATTTTTTTTTTGATTGTAGAAAAATTAGGATGTACACATACTGAGTATATATCTATATATTATATATATTGGGTCATAAACCAAGATTATAAATACTAAAATTCACATCTTAAGTTCACATTTATTTGCAGAGATTTTCAAATAAGTCTGACCTTGATAATATAGAAAAATGATCTTGGTTGGCTAGGGTCCTAGGTCTGAGGAGGAGTTCCCTCTGTGAGGGTCTTTCTAAGGGATACAAGGACTAGCCCATATTTAGAAAAACGATCTAGAATTCTAATAGTGGTTTTTAAAACTCGCTAGCAAAGGGAACTAGTATTTATGAGGCTGACGTGGAACTATTTTTACTAGAGACATAATTTAGTTTCTAGATATCAGTCACAGGATTTTTTTTTCCCAAGAGCATGATAAAGATTTGTACAGTACAAGCAGTACACTATTGTACAGTAATTACAAAAGGTATCTGTAATTTTCCATCATAACAAAATTATTACATGCCATGCATTTTTTTTTTTTTTTTCCCTTAACATTTTCCGTCAGTAGGCCGTTTAAGATAATCGTCAGTTTTTCAACTCATGAATTAAACACATATCTAGTCTAGTAATGTAATGTTATGAAATTATAGTCTCATGCAAGGTTCTGAATTCAAACATTTTCCTACAAAGTTGAAGAGTTTTTATCATTTCGGTTTGTGATGTACGGTTTGTTAGGTAGGCATCCGTTTGTATTCTAGAATTCTTCGATGTCTAAATTCGTATACTTTATTCAGGCTGATTACTGATTATTTCTTTTGAAAAAATATACATTAATCACACTGCTCTTATATAACATAGGCACAAAGAAAAAAAAAAAAATGGATATATTACTATCTATGGACAATACGTCTTTCAAGTGCATTTTAACATCTTTATACTGCGTTAAACAAAATTAACATGTGTATTTTATATGTACAATAGAATGTTTCCTATAGAAAATGTTGTCTATGGTATCAAAGACTTGTTTAGTGTGCAACACAAAGATATCAAGATATGTGACTGGTAATAGGAAAAGCTGGAAATCAATTCTTTTTTCTTTTTTATTCCACCGTATGAAATTTTAGTACACTTTGTGGGGCATGCGCAATTTATATAGAATATCCTAACCCAAACGCGATCGAACAAATTGCTTCACACATATGTCTCTTTTATCCAAACTTTTCCTGTGATGTTAGAAAGTGTTTCATAACACAGTCCTGGAAAAAAAAAATTTTTTTTTTTGGTAAACTGTGGGTTTGAGGATGCTGAATCTAAAAATGATATCCATCTTTGCCCACCACGTATATGGTTATTTTTGCAAAATATTGGGGTTTACAATAAAAATTCACTATTTTATTACACAGAACTAAACATATTCTTTCTCATAATTAAGCAACCAATTCTTAAGCGATGTACTTAATTTTGTGCTCATTCTTTTTGCTTGTCAAACCTTTTCTTCTTCTTCTCCTCTCGATTATTTTATTATTATTATTATTATTTGACGTTCTTCCGAACTCGCTTCCGTATTCATTCCTTCCACTACCCCCCCCCCCCCCCTCCCCAATTCTATATATATTTTTTTTTTCAATTTACCTTAACATTGTTTTAAAATAAGAAAAAAATGTTCAATATTGTTCTTGTAATCAGGGATAATTGTGTGTAGGATTTTTTCCAAACTATTTTTCACTAGTAATTTCTTAGATTTTCAAAAAAATTACATGTACTTTATTGGCTACAATAGTAAAAAGAAAAGTTCATCGCACCCTGGTCTTTTCTTTTCTTTTTTTTCATGTAACTTTAAGATTTTCAAACTGGGATCGCAAACAAGCTGCTATAATCAATAAAATAATACCAAATTTCATAAATTCGAATAAAACGCAACTAAAAATTACAGTATCGAACCCAAATAAGGGACTAGGGAATCCACGCTTTCCCACGCAAAAAAAAAAAAAAAAAAAAAAAAAAGACAAAAGGCGCTTACAAACATCGAAAATTCATATTGAAACAACTGATTAACATTCTGAATGAAATGATTTAATTTTAAGTAATCACAGTCAATCTGCATATTAGTTCAACTAATAGTATCAGCAATAAAACAATTTCACGTTTTTTTTTTTTTTTTAGCTGGTTTGAGCAAAAAAAATTGAAAACTTTTTTTTTTTTTCAATTAATCGCTAAATAAGTCACTTATTGGGTTGGCGATAAATGTATGAAATTCTATGAAATAAATAAAACGTTTGTATGAAAACACCATAAATAGCAAAAATCTCTCAAACAGTTGTTTCGGGTTGAAATAATAGCATGGCTTTTTAATATTTTTACAGCCATATATATAGTATATATGTGTGTGTGTTAGCGAACGCGATAGTTTCTAAATAATGCCTAGGAATTACTGAAATTGTTGAGAGTTTTTAATTTCTTCAACCCAGTATTTCTGAAGGACTTAAAAAAAAAAAAAAAAAAATGCCGGTAAGTTTACTAAAAATATGCAAATTACATAAATTCTGACATTATACTCCAGATAGAAACATTTAGGTACAATGTAAAATATATAATGAAAATATTATTAACGTTGCATGTTTTATTCTAGAAAATGATTATTGCTCTTGTTTTCCAGATCTATTCACATTACCTGTAATTTTCCTAAAATTGCCTGTCACAGTTGCTTGAACTGAAGTCATTTTCTAAAATGAAACTGATAAAAAAAAAAGTATATTTGGAGTAGTATTTCCTTTCCCAACAAAGAATAACAAACATTTCTGTTCTGAGCATTGAGGGCAAGCAGTTGGACCATTTGAATATTGAGTTGGTTGGAGGGGTTTTACGTAGCACTAGTTTTGCCCTATAGTCAGTTGGTTACGGTCTCCTCCCCTCCCAAGGATGATCAGGACACATGCCGTCACAATTTTTATCCCCCACGGAGTGGATGCCCTTCCGCTTCCGTGACGCCAGACGTATAATTTGGATGAGAACGTGAAATACATTGCAGCCATGACTGCCTTTACGAGCACCAGTCACCACCAGTGTACACGATTGTCCTTGGCCGGCTGGAGTATCGAACCCATAACCTTCCAGTTACGAGCTAGGCATCCATTTATAGGACTACCGCGGCCCCTTGAATATTGAGCATATAGTTAAAAAATTTACTGATGGCAAAGCTCACAAACGGAAGTTTTAAAGACCTTGTACGTGATTGAATGTTGTTATTATTCATTATATATTTTTTCATATTTTTATTTACATAATTAATTTAGCTTAATTTAATTTTTCCAAAGCATTCATAATATTAAAATAAACATTGAATTCAATATTGAAATAATTTTTTTTTTTTTTTTTTAATAAATGCTAAAACAAACAAACAAACAAAAAAATCAGTCTTTTTTATAAATCAGTAAAAAAATGTGAAATACTACCTTTTAATTTGCGTTCTTACTTTAAAACGATTTTTAAATACTTGTCATTGCAATACTGCAATGCAATTACTATAGTAATATTAGTATTTGCAGTAAAAATATTAATACTGCGTCTGAAGTAAGAACAGCAGGGGAGGGAGCCCTATAAATTCATCTTTAGTGTAGGGGGCCCCTAAATTCTTCACTCGCACCGGGGCCCCCAGCTTACTTGTTACGGCACTGATTGTTGTAAAGTGTTAAAAACGCTTAACACAAACGAAAAAGGAAAATTTTCTAATGTTAATCATACTATATTTTATAGAAAACAATTTTTGTGCATAGGAATAATAAATGTCTATTTCATTACGATTTGTGCAAAATAAATGTATAGAAATATGGTTCATAGAAATACCTCTCATAGAACACAATGCTTTGGAATTCTTTCGTGTGTCATTGCACACAAACCAATGATGGTATTTATTCCATTTTCAATGGGGAACATTCCATAGTAAACTTGAATAACATATATCAGTTTCAGAGAATTCCATGAATATTTACCGGAGATAGAGCGCAGATAGCCAAATTTATGCCATAAACCATTTTCAATGTTGTTACAAAGTATTAAAAACACACAAAGAATAACGTCAAAGGGTCAGACATGATGGTCTGCGAAAGGAGAAGCTGTTATTGGTTCGAAAATAAGCCTAAATAAGTTTGTGATGCTTCGATAGAGCTAAAAGATGGGGACAAATCACCAAGGCAAATTTAGAATGAAAACGTCTTCGAAATGAAGCCAGGAATTTTGAATTTATTTTATACTCAGGCATATAGAATCATGTTTTTAACTGTGTCGGCAAAGGAATACAAAAAACTGACAATTGATATTGTTTTAATGAGATCAGTTGCTTTTATGGAAGGGTTGGAAAATACATTAGAAGATTTCGTAATATTGGATTTGATAAATGGTTTAAAAAATCTACTGCCGTTGCCAAGTTGATGTCATAGATACAACCATTAACCCTAACAAGGGTGCTGTTGGCATAATGAAAACGCAAATTTTAATTCTCAATTGCAAAAACTGGCCCCGGATTTTTTTTTTTTTTTTTTAATAAAATTTTGCTTTTATAACATAGTGGAATAACTTCATTTATTTTCTTTCTTCTAATATTGTTGGTGAATTCTGGTGGCATTTCATTTTAAACTGGAAAATTTTCATTCCCCTCAAACAGTTAAAGAAGTAGAGTACCGAAAGGAAAAGATGCCTGGCGAATTAGTCGACGACGAGTTGCAGACACTTGAAACAGAAACACTACAGCCAACAAATGCTATATTAGATCGAATTTTAGTCGAAATTAATCACAGACTTGACAATGCGAGGAAATTGAATTATTATTTTGTATTTTTGTCTGACGAAGCATTGATGAAAATGACTATAATAGATTTATAAAAAATATATGGACTCAATTTGCCTCTTAAATATGTCAAGGGCTTGAATTCAGAAAAACGCTTTTCCAAACATGAAGTTTTTAAAGAACAAAGACCACTTTTATCAACAAATATTTATGAATTACCTGTTTCTTTATTGGATGGATGGATGGATGGTTGGGTTTTACGTCGCACTGGTGCTGCACAGATGGGCAATTGGCGAGGGTCTGGGACACACCCCTAGAGGTGGTCTGGAAACATGCCATCACAATTTTGATCCTCCACGGAAGGGATGGCTCTCCTGCTTCGGTGACCCCCAGAAGTATAATTTTTGATGGGAACATGGAGGACATTGTGGCCACGACAGATTTTACGTGCACCAGCCACCATTAGTGTACACGATGGTTTTTGGCCGGCTCGAGTACCGAACCCGCAATCTTCCAATTTCGAGGGCGGCCCTCTACCGACTGGGCTACCGCGGCCCGTTTCTTTATTGGAAGTTATTTGTAAAAACGATTTGCTGAATGCATTTCCTTACATAAGCATAGTTTTCAGAATTTATGCAACTCTCCTTGCAACTTCTGTTTCATGTAAAAGAAGCTTCAGAAAAATGAAACTCACTAAAGATTACGTTCCACAGTGCCCCAAGAGCACTTGTCGGAATTGGCAATATTTTCGACTGACAAGGAAACATTCAAAAGGTGTCTTCAAAAAATATTGAAAAAAATATATGAATACTCTTCATAAAACACCAGAAAGTGAAAACATTACCGGCTGAAATGAATTACAGCAACCACAAAAAATTATCAAAATTAAGCATTTTTGGCGATTTAGCGCTGTTAGGTGGTAAGTTCGCTTGCTGTGTATGAACAGAACCGTGTTTTGCTTCTCCGCCAAGTACTCAAAATCAATCGCCTAACAGTGTGAAATCAGCAAATACGCTTAATTTTAGTAATTTTTTTTGTGGTTGCTGTAATTCATTTCAGTCGATAATTTTCCCACTTTCTGGTTTTTTATGAAGAGTAGAATCACATATATTTTTTTTTCAATATTTTTTTAAGACGACACCTTTTGAATGTTTTCTTGCGAGAGTGAAATAGACAACAATCTCAATTATGACATTTTAACTGAAATAATGTCGAGGAAATAAACCTTTAGAATTTCGTATAATTTTATAAATAAAATAAATAATTTTGTAAAAGTCTCAGTATTTTATTTGTTAAAAAATTTTGCTTAGAGGGCGGCAAATTGGAAGTCTGCACCCCCCTTTAAAAAATGTAGATCCAGTACTGACCCCATATAGCGAATACCCTAATTGCCACCAGCAACCTAATATTACGTGAAGGCTTTTTAAAATTTAACGACACTGTTTATGAACAAAATATGGGAGTCCCAATGGGATCGCCCATATTGGGAATTATTGCTGAGTTTAAATTAAGATTATTAGAGAAAGACATTTTCATTCTAATGAAAAATAAAATTTTGTTCTGGGTTAGGTACGTGAACGATGTTTTCGCTGTTATTCAAAAAGATCAAAATATTAATGAAATTCTTAATGAACTAAATCAATTTGATAATAATATAAAGTTTTCCTGTGAATGTGAAACCAACAACGAAATTAATTATCTTGATATAAAAATAAAACGTGAAAATAATTATATTAAAACAACTGTATACAGAAAACCCATGGCTAGTAACGAAATTATAAATAACCAGAGCAAAACCCCTTACCGATATAAAATCAGTTCAGTACCATCCGTAGTTATATTAACCAAGTAATCTTAATATGTACTAAAAAGCCAGACTTAAACAAAGAACTTAAATATATAAAAAAGTTAACTAGAGATGCAAGGTACCCAAAAAATCTAGTAGAGAAATTGTATAGAAAAAGAATCCAACAATTAAGTCAAATGCCGAATCGACAAAAATTACAGATGAATTTCACATACTCAATCCCTTATAATCAAGGTACTTCTAATAAAAGAAAAAACATCGCTAAAAAATTTAATATAAACATACCAATTAAACCCAACTCAAATATATTTCAAGTTATAAGAAGCAACAAAGATAATATTTCCCCCCTAGAAACTGCTGGCATTTACAAAATCCCTTTTAAATATCAAAATAATAAAACGGGTTGCTACATAGGTGTCACTAAAAAAAAAATAGAAACAAGATTAAAAGAATATCAAAATAACATTAAATATGCTAAAAACACTACAGCCCTTGCTAAAACATATCAGGAAAATAACATCAACATTCAATTTAATGACATAACTAAAATTGCTAATTATAATAACCCCACCTATGCATTTTTCCACAAAACTGGTGAGATAACTCATAATCGTGAAGCCGTGAATGACCTCGAATCAAAAACCGGAATAAACACGCAGTGACGCCGCCTGATTGTAGGTGAAGATAAAGTTTTGAAAGTCCAACCACTTTCCACTCAAGCAATGACTGATGAAGCAGAGGGCCCTCCAGCAAAAAACAACTTATGCCAATAATGAAGCAAACAAGTTAAGTCTTTAATAATTGAGATTGATGCTTCGTTTTTAACTAGTTTAAATTTATACCTATTTCTGTTCATTCATAGTAAGGAGGTCACAAATTTATGAAACATTAATCTTCTCGCTTTCAGGAACAAACATAACTTTTCATTAAGTTGTTGTTATTTTGTAATACCTTTAAAATTCATAATTAAACAATTATGTATTTCCATCTTCCTAAGTGTGATGATTATTCATGTCACAGAATTTACACATATTATTAGATTCTTAATAACTAAATGTACATAAGTACATATTATATTGCAGTCTGTTAAGAAAAGTGACATAACTCAAAAAAAGTCAATTATGAGTTAATGTCATTAAAAATTGTGTTTGAAGCACCTCAATGTACACAAAAAGGTCAAATCTCTATCTAAAAAATTATCTACTTCAGAGGCAGTTGTGTTAGCTTTATGTCAATGCTCTATCATTGTCTTTAAATTGATTTTTTCATTCTGCTTTTTTGAGTTGTCACTTTTCTTGCAAAGATACAATATATAAATTAAAAAAAAAAAAAAAAAAAAAACAATATTGTCTTTCAGAAAAAAATTGCCCTAATGAGACTTGTTGCAGAAAGTGTAACATTTTGCCACAGGGTTGGTTGTGTATAAAAGTCATGAAATTTTATCTTCAAATGCATTGTTTTATTTTTGATTTTATCTTAAAACAAGCATAAATTTTAGTGCTTTGTAATTGTAAAAATATTATGGTAAAAAATAAACATATATATATATATTTCCACCTTTTGGAACTTTAATATTTTAAATCTCTAAAAGAGGTGCGATGAATTGCTGTTCTATTTTAATTAGACCTTTTTGATTTTTAAATTCATATTTGCTGGATTACCTTACCCAGGCATATTATTATGACTGTAAGAAAGTTATGTAAAATCTAAAGTGAGAAATTCGACTTTTGCTCATACATTCCATATTAGTTCTCTATCATGCTATAGGTATAGTAGTGTTCCAATTACAGCATGAGAATCACATATACTTTTTTTTCTTAAAAATTTAAATATTGCGAGAAATTTGCACACTTTTTCTTTTTTCAGGAATCGATTAAAAAATAAAAACACTAAAAACTTTTTTAATAATTTCTTTTTAGACTTATATTTGTCCTCTGATAGAAAAAACATGTAACAAACAAACTGGGCCCTAATCTGCTCAAGTATATGCGACTTCTTGGTTCCTCCCATATCTATTTAAAAGACCTGTGTCAATGTAAATTATGTGTGTTATCAAATGTGTTATTATTATTTAAAGATTATTTGAGGTCTCACTTAATTTTCAGAAATCTTGCATGCCTCATTTTGTTTGTGAGGAAGAGTGAGAAATTCTCACCCAAATTTTTCCTCTGATAAGAACCTTGATCTTAAAAATATGAAATTTAACTGATTACAAGCTGTGGTTTTATACTTTTCATTTGATTTGATGAAGCTAATATTTTCTTTTCTATTAGCCAGGTTAGATTATTTGTTTATTTATGAACTTAATTACAAAGTAATTTCTTTTTTAATATATTTTTACGATTATATGCATTTTAAGTCTTATAAATGAACTTCGAAATCCTACAAAGTTTCAAATATGATGTTTTGTTCTTAAATGCATGGCATACTTTAATACATAATTTGCCTTTAAAGATGTGAAGCATATAATAATATATAGCAATGAGTTGTATTAAAAGCCATATGCTAACTTCCCTCTATTATCGATAAAGCTCTGTATAAATTCAAGAATCCTAAATGCTTTAATAAATGCAGCATCTGTAATGTTGCAGTGTCATCAAAGAAAATAACATGCAATATATAAAAATGGCACAAATGATGCTGGATACATAAAATAACAAAATTAAAAGTACCTATATGTTAAAAATTGTCTTTGGTAAAATGAAAAGAAGTTAAAAAAATAAATTAAAAAGTTAGTTAATAGAAATAAATGAAATTTATAAGAATTATTAAGTAATTCTAGAAAAAAATTTAACTTCTGATATTTTCTATTATTCATTTAATATTTCAAATTAAGTTAGTTCTTATTCAGCTGTGTTTTAACTGGTTATTGAAATGAGGACACAGCATCTAAGGTTGAGGATTTTTTTTTTTTTTTAATTAAGGTCAAAAAAAAAAAAAAAAAATACTCATAAGATGTGTATATTTAATACATGTCTTAAAATTATTGCTACATGATTTTCATATTAATATAAAAATATTTTAAAATCTTAGATTGAATTTGTCCTGAAATTGTTTTAGAATCATTTTATTTTGCTGCTTCTAGTCCTGCTAGTTTCACATTACAATTTATGATAATTTGTTTCCTGCAGTAAATGGTCATGTGACTATTGTTTACAAAAACATTTTTTTCTATGCAGGGTTGGTATCATATTAAATATAATTTAATAACTAAGAGATCATCTGCACCCCCTTTTGAAAGCATAGCTAATATGGATTATATTTGAAATTGTATTTGAATACCTTGGTTTAAAAGTTCTGCTATAATTTACTTGAAAATCAGTTTTTTTTTCTTAATTTTCCTAAAATTGGTAGGAGCAATATAGGTCACTTTCGTATGAACTTAGTCGATTTTTTTGTATGTTATAATTCTTTTATTACAGAAAAACAAAGAAAAATATTTTATCCATTATAGCCTTTAGGCACAAATTATTTGAAGTGCGCCAGCATATAGCTCTAGATATGATTAACGTAAAAATTGATAGGCATATTAATTCATCATCAAGAACTGTAGAGATTTATATGAACATAGGACTAATAATCTTTATGCAAAATAGAATTCTTATATGTTGCAGTCTATAGACTCAAACTATTTAAAGTTTGCTTTAGTACTGTTGTATTGTTTAAAGATAACTGATAAAAGTTTCCTATTGCATGCATGTACCATTTGTATGTAGTTATTTCGCAGATGTGCACAAAAAAATATTTGTTTCACTGCACAGCATATAACTCAGAAAAGAATATTCAGATACTTTATGATTTTCTTTCTTTCTTTTTTTTTTTTTTTTTTTTTTTTACTAGTTTCATGCATGGTACATGCACTTATGTCAATAGTTAAATATAATTCGCATGTTGCAATTAACTTGGATTTAGTAATACAGTAAATAAAATCAATTGTAGAAAATTATTGGATGTTGTTTTAGTATATTCAAAGCAATTCGCTTGACTATGATGTGTGCAAATCACCACAGCATGCCAAAGTAAGTACAAAACTGCCTTGACATACATTGCCGATTGAGGGGTATTTTGCATTTGCTATGGTTATATGAAACATTGTTAAAAAATATGAAAAATTGAAGGTATCACAAAGACAATAATTCAGTATGTTTATGAAAAAACAAATTATTGAAATGTGGTGGTTTGCTTTTGTTCCAATGTAGATTTTCTGAAATTTTCACGTAAACTACCATTCTATCTTTTTATTGTATATTAGTGTATATAATGGAATATTTTATTGCGCAGGGTGTTAAGAAAGTCTCTCTCTGATAAGGCAATTACGAGGGTTGCTATTTATATTTCTGGCCTAATAATGAAAAGACAAATATGTAGGATCGAAATTGGTTTTATTGTTTTTCAAAATATTCTCCTTGATGATCAATATACTTTTGCATGCGTTTGAACCAATTTTCAAAGCACTTTTTCCAGTCCGATTGAGGTAACTCCAAAACATGCGTTTTGAATGCATCAACCGCTTCTTCGGGGGTCGAAAATCATTGTCCACGTAATTTATTTTTGATGTGTGGGAATAAGAAGAAGTCATTGGGTGACAAATCAGGGCTGTACGGCGGATGACCCACCAGTTCGATCTTTCGCTCAGTCAGAAATGCATTTGTTTGAGTCGATGTGTGAGAGCTCGCATTGTCATGATGAAGAATGATTCGCCTGTTCTTCTGCTTTTTTCGAATTTCTCCGATGACTTCTGGCAAACAAATGGTCGTGTACCATTCAGAATTGACCGTCCTGCGTTGCTCTGACGCCACTGTTGCCACATGACTGTTAATGCCGAAGAAACAGGCAATCATTTGTTTCGATGTGCTTCTTCCTCGAACAACTTTTGTTGGTTTTGCCTCGCCTTGGAAGACCCATACAGTTGATTGCTGTTTTGTTTCCGGCTCATATGCATAGATCCATGATTCGTCACCTGTGTGGATGTTATACACAGCCTTTGTTGTACCTTGAACGTATTTTTCCAACATTTCCTTGCACCAGTCGACACGAGCCTTTTTTTGAGCGTTTGTCAGATTATGCGGAATCCAACGCGAACAAATTTTTTTACGCTGAAATGTTCATGCAATATTTTATTGATGCTAGTCATACTAATGTCCAAAGACGCCTCAATCTCACGGTATGTCACATGACGATCTTGCTTTATCAGTTCACGCACAGCATCGATCTTTTCTGGCACAACAACGGATTTTGGACGACCTGCACGGGATTCGTCCTGGATCGAACATCGACCACGATTAAATTCGTTATACCAATTTTTTACAGTGCTGTAGGATGGCGCTTTATCGCTGTATAAAGAATTAAGTTCATCGAAGCACTCTTGTCTTGACAATCCACGTCGAAAGTTATGAAAAATAATTGCACAAAAATTCTCACGATTCAATTCCATTTTTTGAAAGAGAAGAACTTTTCAATTTACTGTCAACAACACAAATAAAGCTATAATGGTAAATCGTCTGCTGAATTTACGTTTAAAAATATCAAACTTTCGATTAAAATCGTCTGCGGTCGCCTAGCAACACTTACTGTTGCCAAGGCCAGAAATATAAATAGCAACCCTCGTATATAAAACACAAAACATGACAGATAGGCAAGTAATTTTCATTGTTAAATTCTGATATAATCAAAGTTTTATTATGCTATCAGTAAATTTCAATGTGTCTTAATATCAAGTCGATAATTCTGTTCAGATCATGTGCTTCCAGTCATAACATGAATAATTTTTTTCCTTTAATGTTCTGTAAAGGGTAAATTATACACTAAAAACTGGACAGCATTACAGCACAATACTGAAAAACAAGATAACTAAATCCATTGCACACATCCCTCAAGTAATGTTGACTAACATATGGTCATGGGTGCAGAAAATTTCTAGAGTTCTACAACTTCTCTCAAACATATTTTAAGTTTCCTCGAAAATAACATAAGAATCTACTATATTTTGCAATTTGCAAAGCCATTTATTGTGTTATAAACAATCGTGTGATATGGGTATTAGATGCAGTTGCTAGTTTATTCAATAAGTATTATGAAGCTTGCTTGTCCAGCAGATTGTTATTTCAGTTTTTATTTTCTAAGTTTTTCATAAGTTTTTCCAGTCAGTCAAAATTTCTTCTGAACCTTGTTCTCATATTGGGATACATGCTATACTGTTGCATATAGTCTGAATTGAATTATTGGCTTGATATGCTCTGGGCAATAAAAGGGTCATATGCTGACATTCACTGATAGTGCAAGAGAAACTGGTTGATTATAGCTAGAGCTATCAACAAAGATTGTCTGTCTGCTATAGCATATAATTTATTTGTAACATTGTTTGATCTGGGAGAGACTTCTTGGACACCCTGTGTTATTATTATTATCCATAAATCTGTAATAATTCCATATTTTTCTTTTTTTTATATAGAAGATGATGATTCTAAGAATGAAATGGAATATTTCCTTGAATATCCTCAAACCTCTGCCAATAATGAGAATGCATTACCTACATCTAGTTACAAAAAACAATTTGACACTACAAGTAATGGGGACAGACTCAATCATGATCTTAGTGATAGGTTTAATAAAAGACAGCGTGTTGAGGAGTCTCACTTCATTAATGATTCTGAAGATTACTCTTCTTTTGTCTCTAACACTTATAATGAACCAGATGAAGATTACCATTTTGTTATGAGCATTTTGCCATCAATTCGCAGAATACGATTGGATCGGAAGACATCCTTTAAAATGAAAATTCTACAGTTGATCATGGAAGAAGAAAAGTGTATGCAGTCTTAATTATTTTAAAATGTTACTTTTATAAATAAAATGACTTCCTTATTAGGTTTAAAAATAAAACTTCTATTTTGTCAGGGAAAAAAAAAAAGGAAAATGCAGCTTAATATTTTTATTGTGCATCTTACTAAAACTATTATATGACTCTTTCTGTTATTTTTGCTTTTTAATTTAATGTTAAGTCTGTTAGTGTATTCGTTTATTATTCTTTAAATTTTTTTTTTTTTTTTTTTTTTTTTTTTTTTTTTTTTTTAATGTAGGGTAAAATTAGTGATTAAAAAAAAAAAAAATCTCTTTCAAAAATCAATATAATAAAATTGTTTTATTTTTTTTACATTATGAACAGTATAGTCCAAGAGTGGGGGAAATGTTTTATTTACTTGCCACTGGTGAGTAATTTTGACATTTCACATTTATTTGACTGCTTTGAGACCTATAGTTACAATGACTTTCGTCTCGATTGATTCAGATTACAGAAATTCACAGAAATAAGTGCACAATATTTTGTAGACATAGGACATCACAAACATCCATGCCCGCACCAGGATTCGAACCTGGCACAAGAAGATTCAGAAGGCAGCGCCCTACCGACCAAACCACCTGGCTGGCGGCAAGTAATTTTTTCAGAGGTTGTGAATAGATTTTAAGTCAGTCAGTTTTGTTGCCAATATTCAACTTAGTAAAACAATCAGAAAATGCCTCGAGCATGAGCATTATTTGAATAGGCAGCTACTTTATTTAGCTTTATTAGCTTTAGCTACTATTTAGCTTTAGCTACTTTATTTTATTGCAGCTACTTTACTTTTACTTTTATTATTACTTTTTAAGCTGTTATTATTCCATACATTGTATTTTCAGAAATCATGCCTTGGGAACTTGATTGGTTGTTTGTGTTTGTTGTACTAGTACTGCACAATGGGTAATTGGCTACGGTCTGGTACACATCCCTAAGGATAGTCTGGAGACATGCCATGACAATTTTGATCTTTCATGGACGGGACTTTGGAAACTTGAAAGAATTCCTTTAAAAGGAACATCCACCTTACACTTACGTAAATTTTATTTTAAATATTATCACATATATATCATGTATTACTGGCAGCTTTAAAAAAAAAAAAAAAACTAGCTGGTAAGAATTTTCTAAAAATTCCCCACCCCTGGATATGTCAGAACATTTTTAAGGGTGATTGTGTTCAAATGCTACCCCTGATTTCAGGGTTTTAATTTAATTCATGCATATTTTCATATTTCATACAAAGTTACTTTTTTTGTTTTCATTGGTTGTTTATTTGTCATCCAGGTGATATGTGAACAAATAGTGCATTTGTATTTTTATTGATTGACTGATACACGATACAAAAAGATTGAGGACTTATTATCTAAATAATTTAATTATCATTTGACATCCTTTCTTTTTCTTTGCTTTTCTCTCTTCTTCTTCTTTTTTTTTTTTTTAAATGATGATATTCTAATTTTCAGGGTTTTTACCTTTTGAGTCACAATCACCTCTGTACTTTTTAAAAATTTCCTGTTGAATGATCTATCTGTTTGCAAGAGTTAAACAAAATACAAATGATTTTGTTCTTGCTATTTAATTGTTTGGTGAATATTTCTAATGATTAATAACAGGAGATTTGGTGTTGGAATATTAAAACCCGAATAAACTACTATGTTAGAAAAGCCAAAAGAAAAATATTTGCGATGCATACAGCTGCTTCGGTAGCCTTAAGAGTATCGTCTTCAGTGCAAAAAGAAGTAATACGTCTTCAGCAAAAATTCTTTTTGCACTGAAGACGATACGCTTAAGGCTACCGAAGCAGCTGTATGCATCGCAAATATTTTTCTTTTGGCGTTTCTGACGTAGTAGTTTGTTAGGGTTTTAATATTTCTAATGTCTTGCATGGGCCTCTAAGGCAGTAGCACGTATTTTGAATCTGAAAAAGAAAAGCCACGTCCTTTCAAAACCGGTAGTGCTTTTTTTTTATTTTATGGTGTGTGAACAAGTTTTCCTTCAAGTTTGAATATTGATTGTACACTAGTTCTTTAATTTAGTATTGTGAAACTGTTTGTGTCATATAAAATTTTTATAAATTTTCATACTAATTTCTCCCTCCATTTTTTTTTTTTTTTTTTTTTTTTTAAGGCAACAATCCCAATAGCAGAAAGAGTGCCACACAGCAGCGAGTGCTGCTGATTATTGAAAGTTCTGCAGATTACGTTAATTTTACATCATTAAAAAGAAGCGCCAGGTTTAAAATTACAAATATAATTTACATTATGTTTCTAAATCCAGGGATGAAAGTGGTTATCGTTATCGGCACCACTATTTTTATTTAGAAAAGGTGAGCGTATTTTTACTCTAATATCCTTTGATTAAATAGGAAACAGACTTTTCTAAAAAATTTCTGGTGGAAGAGTTCCGCCGAAAGTCAGAAAACTTTCATCCCTGTAGATCACTGTACTTGTTGTATATTTTTAACTTATTTGCTTTGTAGATGTAAATTTTATTTTATAAACTGCTAATAATACTTGTGATACATTATGCTGTGCTTGTCATTCCTGGCTCACAGACAAATTTTGTTTTATTGCAGACAGATAATACAGAAAATTCTGCTATTGGGGCTACAATTTCCAGTTATTTCATTTCAAACTTAGCCAAAACTTATCCTTTGGAGAAATGCATTGTAAATTATGATTTTTGTAAATTGCAAATATAGCTTTATTTTTTTATTTACTATTTATTTATTTATTTATTTTCATGATCAGGTATGGTATGATATCTTTTGACAATGCTAATTTGATGATTTTTTTTTTAAAAACTTGATAGAAAAAAAAAACTTTAGTTCACTGCTAAATTTATAATTTAAATACGACAGAAAAATGTTCAAGAAACCTGTGTTTTATAGTAGCTCAGTTTTGATACGGTGAATATGATTTTTGTATACCGATGCATTTTTTAAAATGACATTATTTCATATACATTGAGCTTAATGAATAAATTTTTTTATTTTCAATTTTTGTGATGATGGCCATTAATTATGTCTTTCACTTCTATTTTGCATATAATGCACAAATTTGTTTTTATGTTTGCACTTTGTGCACTAAAATTGTTTAGCAGTGCTGCACATTTATTTATTTGTATTTGTCTTTTGGATTAAATGTGATTTTTTTTTTTTTTAATGTGTTAAATGTGTTAAAAATCAGACATAGAAAATAAATTGTTTGTGTTGATGCATTTACATTACATAGAAATGAAAATCCAGTCATTTTATTATGTGGTATACAATGATTTGTCTATAGTTTAATTTTTTATGTTGTTTATTTGTGTGTTTGAAAACATGTTATATACTGGATTTTAGTCATTTTACATTTTTTTGTAATTACTTTTTAGTGTGATATTTAGTTATTTATATGGAATTTACATAATGTAGCATTTGTACAACCAAAGAAATTCATTGTATAAAACAAGATCACTGTTGTACTGAAAGTGATCTTTTTAAAAAAACTACATTATTGTTCTTACTAATATTAATCCAACTTAAATTTTAGTTATTTTGTTGTATTTTTTATGTATTTTTATTGTAAAAATTTTATTATATGCATTGTATATGACTGATTTTTATAAAATGATGTCGAAATATATTGATATCCTTGAAACCATCAAAACATCATTCATATACATCAAATATTCACTTATACATTCAATGCATGATATTTTCACTCTTTGGATTTACACATAAATGGTTTTGTACATCTTTTTTTAAATGAATCATACATAATAGAATATTAAAAAAACTAAGGTTACTCAGATAGCATAGGGAGTTTGCATCAAACTTGATATTTCAAGCCTGCAAATTTAATGCAAGCCAAAATCAAGCATCCAAGTTTACACTTCTACAACAGCTTGCATTAAGCTTGATCATTCAAGCATAAATCAATATGTTTAAGCATTTGCTATGTTTACTATAACATGCATGGGCCTGTAAAACCGGTTTCTGAATAATAATCTATTTTTTTAATGCTTTGATAGAAAAAGTTATTCATTCTATGTTTAGAAAATTGGTTCTTCAGCTTTTTAAGCCTGTGCAAACTATGTGTGCAGCTTTCAGCTTTTGACTTAGAACGTCAAGAAATGTTTAAGCTTGTTATATTTGATTTGTCAAATGTGATTGCCCAATCTTCAATGTGGTTAAAAACCCTATGACTGAATATTTTTATGCTTTCTGCAGCAAGCCTTGTTCATGCAAACATTTTCACGGAATGTGCCTACTACTCGCAAAAATATTCTGCAGAGAGAGAAAGAGTGTTACTAAAAATTTTGCACATGCCTAACACCCCTTTTTTTCCCCCCATTTAAGAGTGAAAATCTTGCTTATGTTTAAATCTAAAATATTTTCAATTTCATTTATTATTAATCACAAATTAAATGGTTAAACCAGGGCCCGAAATTTCAACTCAGATTACACTCGCCAAAAAAAAGTTTTACTCGCCACAAAATAGGACTGCCTTTTTTTTTTTTTTTTTTTAAACACATTTTGGGTTTTTTATTTTTTCTAACTATTTGAAAGACTTTTACAAATATGCCTAAAATTATATATAGGAAAAGTGTGTCGTATATCATCATGTCTCATAATCATCTATAATTAAAAATCATTATAATGTATTTGAGATTTGAAAAAGATTAAAATATCTAATAACATAAATGCAAAGAGTCATTAAAGGGGTAAAAAAAAGTCTTTGTCAAACAATATCCTGTGAAAATCTTTTTATTATGAAGGATTAAGCTTCCTTATTTATCTGTTTATTTACTTAATTTTTTGTATCAGAAATGTCTTTTTCGTCCCTTTTATTTTTGTAATCAGACAGAATGCCAATGTGTATAACGTGCTTGTTGGCATTTGAAATAGCTATTTCGGAATCCCTTTTTCGATAAAATCGTTGCTTACAAATAATTACAAGCACAAATTTTTGGTGTTTAAGTAAAAAACTGGAAAATGTGAACTGTTTTTTGATCATTATTCAACAAAATAAACATAGACAGTATCTTTAAAAGGGCTCGGATTCATTTTCATGCGCCAATATCGCATAGGCAAACTTTCGCATTTCTCTTCTCTCGGATAGTGGGTGACGGGCAAAGAGGATCTCTGCTCGTCTATTTTCACTCTGCTTGCAGAAATCACAGTTGAAGAAAAAAAAACTGCCAAAAAGATTGAAACTTTTTTGCATGAACTAAGCATTTTTCCTTTACCAGGCTGGAACTATCTCGGGCAGCGCACACACTGACTCGACCCTCCGAGAATCTAAAAATGAGAAGTTAAATATGAGGTTATAAGATGGCAAGATTTTACCATATTTAAATCTATAAAAAGAATGTTTTCTGTCACCGTATCATGTAAGAATTCTATCTATAACTAGGTCAAATTTTTACTCGCCACAGTACAAATTCCACTCGCCAATGGCGAGCTGGCGAGCGGAAATTTTGCACCCTGGGTCTATTTGCTTTCTTAATGTTTACTCATAGTAGGGATACCAGTTGAAACTCATTTCCTTAATATAGTGAACTTTTGTTGAAACGGACACCCTCAACCCCCCCGTTTCATTAATGTACCTACATTTATATTGAATTTAATTCGGTTATTAAAAAAAATAATTTATTAAAATTATTATTTAAAAAAATTATTTTTTATGATAATGCAGACGATTTCCATATTAGAGAAGACACTAAATATAAAAAAAAAGTTGAATTTATTCTCAATATTACATTAAAAAAAAAATTTTTTTTTGTTAAAAATGAAAAAAAAATTGATAATTTTATTTTAAATTATCGCAGATTGATGGTTCAACCATTCATTTTAAAAGTATTGGCGAGTTCTTTTGAATGATACCCATCATGAAAATTTACTCCCCTCGAGGGGGGAGCGAGGCTCCTACACACACAAATTTGTTTTCCCAGTTCACTATCTCTATTCCAAAAAATATATATTCATTTCATTTGGTTTAGTGCAGTCTATAGATGTTAAACTCTACTTACCTGCAATTTCCCCCATAGACGTAATATATTTGAATATTTTTGAGTATCCCTGTACACAAACCATTGGCTTCATCTCAACGAAAAGCTTAGTGTAGCATCCCTATATGATACATATTTAGAATACCGAGTTTGGAATTTCTGCTACTATTTGTTCTTGAGATATGCTGATGACAGACAGACACACAGACCATTCGCTAAAAACATGATTTTCGTATTCAGGGGATCTCAGAACATGTAAATATAACAAAAACTCACGTTCGAAAGTTTGACCCTAAAACAATACTTTCTTGACCCTATGGGTAAGAGAAAGTAAAAAGGGTGATAGTACACAATAGTTAGTCTATCTTGAAAAAAGAAGTTATCTTGGTTTGTTTTATATGGTAAACGATCTTCTTTCAATGTCATTTTCAATTTTAGCCAATTGTTCAAAAATATTATCTGGAACATTTTCAGTCGATTGATAAAATGTCCTAATTGAGAAACCACAGTTCTCAGAAACTGAGGAAAGGATGTGTACTGCAGCGTTATAAGGACAATTGCTGCCGATAATGAAATCCTTTGCTATGTTTCCACAATAGAAGTAGAGACAGGTGCTAATTGTTGACCTCAACTGTCACTGTCAATCAATACTGTTTACCTCTCACAGTGTAACAGTTCTTAAAAAAAAAAAAAAAAAACCTTTGAAATGATTTTGGGAACCGACTCTTGTTCGAAGAAAGTAAGCTTTGAGGGGAAAAAAATGTCCATCTTAATGAATGAATTGTATGTATAAAGCGATGTTTATTACATGCAATTCTTATGGGCCTTAGCCGGGGATTCTGTTTTTGTACATAATAACGAGAAATCCATTTTAAACGGGGCCGTCTTAACAAGAGTTCACTGTATTTATAACCTGTCAGTGATTTCTAATCCCCTAAACTAATTATTTTAATTTGATTAAAGTGTCTTGTGCTAAAAGAATGAGCCTTGGCTATTTAAAATTGGTAGATTTTAACAAAAATTCCTGGTTTCTGTACTCTAGGAGTTGTGTTTGAAGGGATTAATAAATCTTTACATGATCAGATTTTTTACTTCTGAATGGTTTATTCATTGTTACAATGTCACTGCACAAGGAGAAATCAGTTTCACTATATTACTGTTAAGCTTTTACTGTTGCTATCACTTAATCACTTTCAAAAATACAAAACACATCCCAATAAAACTGCTTCATAAGGTAAAAAATGGGCACAGCATGACCACGAATGGGTTAAAAATATTCAACAAGAATGAAAAAATTAAATGAGAATCTAAGAGTTAAGGTAGGGAAATGTTCAACGTTGAAAAATCAAATGGGGAAAAGACAAACATTAAACACCAACAATAACAAAAATTTTAACAATGGGGGGGGGTATTTAGTGATTTTCAAATGAAAATCCTTATTTTATTTTATTTTTTTTAAACTAGGCATACACTTTGCCTAGACTCAAACTGGCAGATATCCAAATTCATTCAAATTTAAGTGGTTGGCAAATTTTAAGACCACTCAAAATTGTAGATTGAAAGAAATAAAACAAATAATTACGTTCCTTTTTTTCATATATATTTAAAATTTTTAAAGTCATATTTCTTTTTATGTATATAATTGTTTTTAGAATTTTTGAAAGTTGCCATCTTTATATGTATGTACTTATTTTTTATCTTTTTGAAAATTCTTTTTAAACCCATTCATATTATGAATTTTTCAGTATTATATGTCCATTTTATTTATTTATTTATTTATTTTATAAGTTATGTCGTGTTTGTTTATACATGTATGTGTCAATGTTTAAAAACTTTTACAAACCAAAACACTCATTTTTTTTTTTTTTTTTTTTAAGCTTGTTCTATAAATGCTTTAAAAGTTCAACTGTATCAGTTTATAGAATTTAATTATATCAGATATTCTGGACAATTTATCTTTTTTTTTTTTTTTTTTTTTTAAATGTATGCCATTTTTCTTTCTTAATTATAATAAAAATAAAATTCATAATTTATTAGGTTTTGTGTGCGAGATTAGTAAAACATGTTTTCTCAGCTAATTATTGAAACTTACATTTTGTTGAAAAATTTTATGTTGATGAAACAATATTTAAATTAACATTAAATTATGTTATCAACAACAAGCTTAAGATGAATAAAGTTTGTAAATCAAGTGATATAATAACAATTTTCAAAATATTAAATAATATTAAGTATTTTTATAGTTATACATTTGATATAACTTTGCACAATTTATTTTTACGTATATGTACGCAAAACATTGCATGGTTGTGACGTACGTAACTTGCCAAATATTTTTCTGTGATGCCTTTACATGTAACTGTGATTTTTATACAGTATATTTTTTTTTACATAAACAATAGCCACAATAAATATTTTTTGTACACATTTTGCTTGATTCATTATTTTCAAATACCTGCACAGTAAATTGCTTAGTGATATATAAAGCCTATAAATTTTCTTTTGTTATAAATCACATTTGCAATGATCATTCAGTTCAGCAAATACTTTTTCTAATTTAATTTATATTTATGTGTGCGTGTACGTGCACACATTTTCAAATGACTAATAATTTTTAGAAATTATTATATGGATTAGATATTAATACATAGATAAATGAGTTCAGGTTGCAATGCATAGATTTATGCAAACAAAGAATTTTCCATATTTAATATCCATAAATTAATTTTTTTTTTTTTTTTTTTTGTGGGGGGGGGGGGCAGAGTTTTTATAACTTTTCTTTTAATAGCTGTCATTCTATTTATTTACCTTGAAGAAAAAACGATACACTTTCGATTTCAAATGATGCATAGATAGGCTCTAATAATTTTAAAGCTATTTAATACTATTACATGATTATTTACAAGTGAAAATTAAATTTACATATTTACAGAATGGTTAAATAAATCAAAAAGAACAAACATATTTTCTAATGTAAAGGTTCTGTAAAGGAACATGAATTCTAAAATCTAGCATCCCTTTGATGCTATGAGGTCGAAGGTCAAACGTGATCTGCCGGTGCTTCCAGGAAATCTAAAATCAATCTCAAAGTAAAAAAGTAAGTCACTGGACGCGTAGCGCCATCTAGTGACCTTCATGCATCCAATTGTTTGCGGAGATATTTTCCACACACTCCCCGCCCAATTAGATGCATCAAAAAGCATCTAATTATTAGCAAAAATCAGTAAGTACTGATAATCAAAATCTATTTTCATCTAAATATAATAATGTCAAAAAATATTCTGGAAGCATCGACATCAAATTATTGTTTTCAAAACAATTCTATAATCAATAAGTACATATCAACTTGATATTCAATAATTCAATTCTAAGTGGTTTAGTAAAAATCAAAATACAGACACTAAATAATACTAATTAAAATTTCAATATTAACAAAATTGCATACTTATTCAAATTTCTTGCATATTTAAACACCTTATTGTAAAATAAACAATCATTAATTACAGATGTAAAGCAAATGCACTAAATTGTATAACGATATAAATGTAAACAAACAGATTATAATTAATTTTTAAATTTGAAAATTATCATTGTAAAAGGATCTTAAATGTAAAGAAAAAAAAAATGAAAAGGATATATAATAAAAAAATTGAGTTCCAAAAGAAAAGTCTTTTTTCCAGTTATAAAGTCTTAAACTATTTCTAAGGGATACAAATGTTGTATAGTTCTTTTTAAAATACCATTACCTGTTCTTACTTCATAGGATCGAATTTGGTTATCTCTTCCAATCATTACCTTTTCGATTCTGCCAATTTTCCACAATAGTTTATTTTTTGTATCCTCATCTATTAGAACTATATCTCCAGTTTTCAGCTCGGGTTGAGCGGTAGGATTTTTTACTGAATGGGCTGTTCTCAAGTCCATGAGATATTGATGCTTCCACTTTGACCACAGCTGTTTTAGTAGCAGTGACTGATACTTCTTTCGTCGCAAAGCAGTTAACCGAGTTGAAGCCTTTTCGATGATATCACTAAATTTACAGGGTAAGTAATTGGTCGTCCGATGGTTAAAAAATCCATTGGAGTCAAATGACTTGGTTCGTCATTTTCACTGTACACATATGTGATGGGACGTAAATTTAGAACGGCTTCAACTTCTACTAGCAAAGTTGACATCTCATCTTGATTTAATAAGGCTTTTCCAAGAATTTTTCTAATACAGTCTTTCACAGATCTTACAAGACGCTCATAGAAACCACCCCACCAGGATGCTCTTTCAACAATATTCTTCCAAATAATTCGTTCTTTAGAAAAAAATGTGAGGAGCGAATTATCGGCTAAGATCTTGTACAACTGTTCAATTTCTTGCTTTGCTCTCTTGAAGGTTTTAGCATTGTCGGAATAAATCACTTTACAATTGCCTCTTCGTCCAAGGAATCGTCTAAATGCTAACAAAAAGGAATCTGTAGTCATATCTTTTACGAGTTCTAAATGAAGGGCTCTTGTAATAGCACAAGTAAATAAAACTATGTAAGTTTTCTTGATATCAGTTCCTTCTTTTACATAAATAGGACCAGCAAAATCCAGTCCACAAATCGAAAAGGGTGGAGATTCAGATGAACGATCTCTTGGTAAAGGAGCACTTATTTGATTCGAATTCTTAGCAGTGTACTTGCGACATATCATGCAATTTTTGATAATTTTCTTTACTAGTTGTCTTCCTTTTATGATCCAGAATTGTTTCCTAATTTTTGATAAAGTACAAGCAGTTCCGCTATGCATTGTTCTCTCATGATCTCGATAAACAATCAGTTGTGTTAACCAAGACTCTTTAGGTAAAATTTTCGGATGTTTCTCTTCAAGGGTTAAGTCACTAAAATTCAATCTTCCTCCAAGCTTTAGGATTTTATCTTCATCTAAAAATGGAAGAAAGTTAACCAAGGGAGAATCTTTATTCAAGGGTTTGTTGTTTTCTAATGCTTCGATTTCTCCTTTAAAAAAGCGTCTTTGTTCATTTTTGACAAGAAAATTCTCTGCTTCTATTAACTCTTCTGTATTCAAAGGACCATGATTTCTTGTCGAATTTTTGAGAATGTTTACAAATCTTCTTACATAAGCAGTGATTCTAATTAATTTTTCTAGATTACTATACTTTTTAATATTTATGGGATTTTCTGGTTCTTGAACTATGCATTCACACTGAATTACATCTCTAAGATTCTTCTTATATTCTAACTCCTCAATCTCGACCTTTTGTTCATTATCAGGTCTAGGCCAAAATTCAGAAGGTAAGCTGAGTCAATCTGGTCCATGTAACCAAAACCTTTCGTTTATCAATTTTGAAATTGTTGAACCTCTTGAAACGATATCTGCAGGATTGTCTGCTCCAGGGCAATGATGCCAATTCGAAGAAGTCAGTTTTTGGATTTCTGCAACTCTATTCTTAACAAAGGGTTTAAATTTTTCAGGTAGCCCCTTAATCCAAAAATAAGTTATTTTTGAATCTGTCCAATAATAACAAGTTATATCAAGTTTTAAGGCTTTCAAAATATTACTGCTTAATCTAGCGGATAATAAAGCGCTCATTAGTTCAAGTTTAGGAAGTGTTAACTTCTTCAGAGGAGCTATCCTGTTTTTTGAGGAGATGAAAGTTGTTGATGTTTTCTCATCATATGTGACTAAGTGAAGATAAGCCACAGTGCCATAGGCTTTGATACTTGCATCACAAAAAACATGAAGTTCAAATTTTTTGAAATTACTTGCAGAGATTCCAGGAAAATAATAACGAGGAATGTGAAAATCATTTAGTTCTACAATTTCATTACACCATTTTGACCATAGCGACCCCATTTCCTCTGGTAACTGTTCATCCCAATCTATACCTGAGGACCACACTTGCTGCATTAAAAATTTTATTCTCAATGTAAAAGGTCCTAAAAATCCAATTGGATCAAAGATTCGACCAAGAACCTGCAATATGGATCTTTTTGTATTTATTCTTTTAGTTACAAATTCTAATAAACCTTTAGTGTGAAAATATAGTAGGTCTTGATCATTGTCCCAAGCTATACCTAATACCTTATAAGGCAATTTTTCTCCTACAAATGATTCAGGATTGGGACTTTCGTCCGAAATTATGCCATTAGCCTGCCACACGTTGTATAAAGCCTTAGAATTAGTTTTCCATTTATGGAGCGAAATACTGGCATCCTCAAAAATTTTTGTTGTTTCCAAAGAGACATTTAGAGCCTGGTCTACAGTTGGTCGACTACCTATTATATCATCAACATAGATATTTTCATTTAAGAAGTCTACTGTATCTGTATAAATTTTTGAATATTTTTTCAAATGATATTTTATAGTAGTTCACAATAGAAATGGACTACTACTTATGCCAAACAAAACTCGTGTAAATCTATAAACAGAGAGAGGTTGAGATTCATCAGAGGGATTTTCTGTAAATAAGAATCTCGTAACATCTCTATCTTTTTCATTTAGCATTATTTGCAGAAATGCCTGCTTCATGTCGGCAGTAAAAGCAACTGCATCAAATCGAAATCTTAATAAAATATCAAGGATATCAGGATAAAGATTTGGTCCTATGTGCAAACAACTATTTAGAGAGGGACAATTTTCCTCATGAGCTGAACCATCAAAAACAATTCGTAATTGGCTCGTAGGACGATCTTTCCTGATTACTTCACGATGCGGAAGATAAAAAGTGATATTGTTAGTGTCAGTATCAGGATTAGGGACTGCCTCAATGATATTTTCCTTTAAATAATTTTGTAATATATCCTGATATTCAAGAAACAAATTAGGATTTTTTAAGAATCTCTTTCTGAGTCGGGTAAATCTGTTTTCCGCATTCTTTTTGTTATCATTTAGTTGCTTAGTTTCAAATTTCCACGGTAAATTAACTTCATAACGTCGATTTTTGTAGATAATATTGCGCTCAAATTCTGTCAAAATCTCATTTTCCGTGGGATCAAGTTCTTTTTTCTCATCAATTAAACCAGAAGCCTCTAAATCGTAAAATTTCTTTATATAATCTGAAATCAAATTATCTTCTACGGTGACACTGAGTGTCAACAAAATGTCATTTTTTCCCTTACGGCTTTGGAGACACCACCCAAAAATACTTTCGACAGCTACGAGACTTCTGCTCAAATGTTTAATTTTTCCTGTTATGATATTATAATAATAGTCCGCTCCTATTAATAAAGAAATTGGATCTTTAGAATCTGTACTATCTTCAAGGATTAAATTTTGAAAGTTTTTATTTTCAATTAATTTTATGTCAGGTGGTGGAATATTGGAACCGGTAATTTCTGGTGTAACTAGAGCTTCTATTTGTATTTTAAAATTTGAATTGTGTCTGTTTTGCAATGTTAATGATACTATGTCATACGTTTTCTGAATAGCAGTTTTACTACCGAAGGTAAAAACCGAAAGTTTTTCTTGTCTAATAGTCTTTAATTTCAATTTCCTAGCAATGTTTTCTCTAATGAATGTTCGCATTGAGCCTGTGTCAAATAATAATCGTATTAAATGTTCATTCTTTCTATTTTTAATTGTAGCGCAAGCTGTTTGCAAGAGAATCCTACGAGTGTTTTCAGCGTGTGAAACTGCCGTCACTGTTTCTTCGATTTTATTTTTGTCTACATTCGATTCACTTTTATCATTATTTTGCTCTGGGCGAGGGGAGTTATACTTAAAACATATATTTTCAAACATATATTTCCCTTGCAAATTCTACAATTTAATTTTGTTAATCTACAATCACTTATACGGTGTTTTAAGCCTAAGCAGAGAAAACATCTGGCTTGTTTTCTCAATATTTCCCTTTTTTGTTCAATACTTAATGCGCTACAAAAAGATGAATTGTGAAATGAATCACAAAATATGCACTTATTTTTCGTTACATTAGTTGTGAAAGTAGATGTTGTCGCTAATTTTGGTTTCGAGGGAAAGTTTTTTCCATAATTTGTCGTTTTATAACTAATTTTCTCTTGAAAATGTACATCTGTTTTCCTTATGGAAGATTCATTAGTGTTATTTATTTCCCTAAACAAATATTCATTTCGCTCGCGACATTCAATTTCTTTTTTCAAAAATTCTAACAATTCCACAACAGTATTTTCTTTTTTAGTGTATGTTTGTTTGGTAAATTCTAATACAAAATCTTTTGGTATTAGTTTCATGAGAATCGGATATAATAAGCAACTATACGATTTAATGTCAACTCCTAAATTTTTTAATCCTCTAATATTGATTTCACACTCTGAGTACAATTTTCGAAGTGAATTTATGTCATGTGATTTTTTAACGGGTATCAAATTTAGCAATTTGTTGATATGCGCATCAATTATAAGTTCGTTTCTACCAAAGCGTTCCTGAACTATATCTACCGCAATGTCATAATTCTCAGACGTTAAATTTAACCCATTGATGGCTATAGCAGCTTCACCAATTAAATAAGATTTTAGATATGTAAATTTTTGTATTTTATTAATACTTTCGTTTTTATGTATAGCTGTTCTGAATTGTTCCCAAAATTCGTTGAAATTTAATATACTGCCATCAAATTTTTTAATCTCTAAAGTTGGTAATTTTAATGCGCAATGCGGCGTTTTTATATCTACATCATTTTTATTTGTCAGAACTGGGGTAGTTATTTGCGTTTTATGGAGAAATTTGTTTATTCTAACTTTCCATGTGATAATTTGTTCTTTATATTTCTCCCTTTCCTCAATTTCTTTTTCAATGTTTTCTGTTTTTGTTAAATCTAAAATACTTTCATCTAGTTTATTCAAAGTGTTCTCTTTGTCGGTTAGTTTAGCCAAAGTTTCCTCAATGATATCTAAAGATACCATTGAGGTATCATCCTGGTTTTTCTCTAACTCAGATTCGAGTGTTTTAATCAAATTTGAAACAGCGCGGCGAATCGGAGTTCTAGTAGCTTTAAGTGTATCAATATTCATGTTTAAATTCAAATTTCTATATCAATTTATACAATATCAAATCTAATTTTGAACACTATCTCTAAATCTAAACTGAAACCAAAGCAAAATAATAATTCATTCTATATTTTTATCAAATCGAAACCCTAACTAAAACGAAATAATAATTCAATTATAGTAAGTATTTATTTTTAACAAAATAAAACAGAAACAAAAATAAAATAATTCAAACCTATCCTTAACTAAATAGTACATTCTGATACTAATTTAGCGCTTAAATCTTATATAAATTAATCTGAAATTTTTATTTGTTTATTTATAACACGCTAAAAAATAAAAGGATCTCTTAAAACAAATATTTTAAGCAGCAAAAATATTTCAGAACAAATATTTGAATCGAAAGAAATAAAACTTACCCCTTTTCGAATGGTTAATCAAATCGAAAATTAAATTTATCAATGGAAACAAAAAATAGTTCATCTGTTCTAAAAATGCCATTATTCGAAAATGCCAGCAGCTCCACAAAATCAGAAAACTAAATTATTTTCCATTAAATCTATTGTAGCTCTCAAACAATAAATGTAAATTGAGAGCGTTCCAGGCCGATTGCACCATGAAGAAAAAACGTTACACTTTCGATTTCAAATGATGCATAGATAGGCTCTAATAATTTTAAAGCTATTTAATACTATTACATGATTATTTACAAGTGAAAATTAAATTTACATATTTACAGAATGGTTAAATAAATCAAAAAGAACAAACATATTTTCTAATGTAAAGGTTCCGTAAAGGAACAAGAATTCTAAAATCTAGCATCCCTTTGATGCTATGAGGTCGAAGGTCAAACGTGATCTGCCGGTGCTTCCAGGAAATCTAAAATCAATCTCAAAGTAAAAAAGTAAGTCACTGGACGCGTAGCGCCATCTAGTGACCTTCATGCAACCAATTGTTTGGGGAGATATTTTCCACAACCTAAATTAAACATATAACGTTCTGCAGAAGCTTTTCAGCTAGTGCCTCAGCCTTCATCAGTGCTTACATGATGCTGAAGTGTGGTGGCTATTTTATCTCTTGTTCAATTTCTTGGCTTGAGCAAGGCATCTTTGGTCAACGTTTCTATTGAAATCAATACTATTGCAGCTGCGCTTGTTGGCTAAAATTTCTATTGTTTCTTTGATTTCCATACATCTCAATAAATTGAGAAATAATGATGGCTAGAGCCTAGCTGCAAAGCTTCTCCAGAACTTCAATAGGTACTTATGTTATTTAAAAAAGGAAAATGGATAATTTCTACAATAGTATGTTTATTACTGCTTTCACTAAATATTTCATGAAGATAAATCATAATTTTTATGTAATCTTGTAAAATATCTATCATTTAGATTATATTTTTCTGTAATGTCAATGAAATTACGTAAATGGGAAAAAGTTTTACAAGCAGTTGTACTTTGCATAAAATAGAAGAAAGGAGAAATCATACGTTAAAATAACATATGCAGCTAGTTTTAAAATGCAAACAACTAAGCAAAGAGGAGCAGGGCCCAACTTAGACTAATTGGGGCCCGGGGCAAAAACTTCTTTTGGGGATCCCCTCTGCTTCACTACTTCAATAATGAAGAACCGAACTTTATGAAGAAATTTAAAATTTTCTCCTCATTATAGATATATAACAAGAAAATTGACTAGAACCTAAAATAGCTATAAAGTCCCCCCCCCCCACCTCCCATGGTCAGACGAAATATCATTCTGTTCATTTTATTTTTGATTGTTAACTTTGTCATCTAGCTGCGAAAAATTCATATCCTTGCTGACATTAGGGCGGAATTTAGCTAAATTTTCACAATTACGATGGTTCAATTGTGCAGGATTTTACACTGTACTGATATTTTGTTTTAAAAAAGTTCATTAAAGAAGGAAACTTAAAATAAACTTTCTATTCGGTTTAAGGGGGGGGGGGGCTCTGATGTGGGGGCCTGGGCAACTGCTCTGTATGCCGCTGCCTTAGTCTGGCTCTGAAGGGGAGATTCGATGGCTGAATACGGTCATTAATGCTTTCTAGCCATAAAATTACCCTTTTGGGGAAAATGAATGGGAGTGTTCTATTTTTTACAACAGTGTGCATGGCAAAAAGTTAAAAAAATTGTTTACAATTACTAATTTTTCTTGATTTTCTCAACATTTAAACAATCTTTTTTTGTTGTGTTGTAACTAAATCAAAAGATTGGTAAAACAAAATTTTGAAATCTAGGATAGAGGCTCCAGTGATTGGCATGCTCCAGTAATTGACATCTATCCTGAAATAATTAATAAATAAGAAAAATAATTTTACATATAAGAATTTTAACATTTTATGTCAAACACTGGAGCATAGGGTGCTAATAACTGGTAAAATGAATAACTAGCAGTGTCAAACACTGGAAGGGGGCCAATTACTGATAAAATGAAAAATTGGCAGTGTCAGTTACTGGAACATTGAGTGGGTGTCAAATAAAAATTCATAAAAAAAGGAAAGTCATCAAATGTATATATTTTAACATACATGTGGTTCTGAATGTCTTTCATGCCGTATGTACTAACTTAAGATTTCTAAAAATATTTTCTGATGACTAGAACATTAAAAACATCAGAGATTGCTCTAAAAGTGTCAATCACTGGTGCACTTACCCTATATTATTTTTTTCTAATGCATATGATAAAATGAAAGATCTTGAAATTGTAATCTATAAAATTACACTATTAACTTTTATCTGACAGATTTTTAAATAAAAATTTTTAAATACTGCTAATGTTTAAATATTAATAGAAGATGGTCTTACTGAAATTCATAACAAAACTTTTGTTTGAATTTTTAGACTTTTCTAATATATTTGTGTAAATGGAGAAGTTAGGTTCCTTATCATTTAAAATTATATTTTTAAACTTTTTTTTTTATTAGGAATAAAGTTATGTAAATTTTTCAGCACATGTTCTAAAGTTTACTTTCTGAATTTATTCTTGTCCAGTCTCTCGAAAGTTTGTCTAAAGCTTTTCAAAATATATTTCTCAGTGTTTTACTTATTAAAATACCTTACAAATATCCTTTTTAGGACTCAGCAAATTAATTTCGGGTTTACCCACACCCATCATCAGTGCTAAGTGCAATGAGACGTCATTCATAGCTGTAAACATCTTTTCTTTGGCGCTGTAGTTCTATTTCTTCACTTCTCTTCGTTTGTCGGGGCTGTTTATTTCTTGTAATAGCTGCTGCCATTTAGGTAGAATTGCGTAGTGCTCTCGGTCATTGACGGTTTGAAAATTAGATGTTATTTCGATGGCCTCCCTTTTTAATGCATAGTTATAACTGTTATATGGGGCTATTTTTTTAATATTAATCGAATTAATTTTAATTGGGTTACTGTTGTATGCTGAGTCTTAAAAAGGACATTTGTAAGGTATTTTAATAAGTAAAACATTAAGTATAGTCCTTTTTTAAAACGATTTAATTGATAAAGCCAATACCAGGCCTATAACTTCGGAATGAAGAAATTTGACGTGAACACAACAGTAACCCAATTAACATTAATTCGATTAATATTAAAAAAATAGCCCCATATAACAGTTATAACTATGCATTAAAAAGGGAGGCCATCGAAATAACATCTAATTTTCAAACCGTCAATGACCGAGAGCACTACGCAATTCCACCTGAATGGCAGCAGCTATTACAAGAAATAAACAGCCCCGACAAACGAAGAGAAGTGAAGAAATAGAACTACAGCGCCAAAGAAAAGATGTTTACAGCTATGAATGACGTCTCATTGCACTTAGCACATATGATGGGTGTGGGTACACCCGAAATTAATTTGCTGAGTCCTAAAAAGGATATTTTTAAGGTATTTTAATAAGTAAAACATTAAGTATAGTCCTTTTTTAAAACGATTTATATTTCTCAGATTAATTTGTGCAATACAATTCACCTGCTTTTCTAATTCATTAAAAAACTTATCTTTTTAGCACCATGCATTTATTTTTAAAGAACAAAATGTGCTCTTAATTTAAAAAACATATTTTAACTTTTCAATATATTTTAGTTTAGGCAGTTTTTTTTCCCCCAGAGCTAAGTAAAATACCTAATTTTAATATATATATATACATATATAATAATGATTTATTAAGCATAGTAGAAGCCATGCAACAGATACAAGATCAATGAAACCACAAAGACCAATAAGAATGAAAAATTTCTGTATGTAGGAGAAGCTCAGAAAGGTGAAAAAATTCATCAGGGGATGAAATACACATATTTAAAAAAACGAAATTTATTAATATACAGTAGAGAGTCAGAAATCCGCCGACCTAAAATCTGCACAGCTTGTCAGATATAAACAATAATAAGTTACATATCTGGAAATCAGAATTTTTGAAAAAAAAAAAAAAAAAAATCTTCAATGCAGATTCTGTACTTGCATTTTATGATTATGAAAGACTGCCAAAATAAATTTACTGATAGTAAAATTATTGATAGTATATTAAAACCATTTAAAAAAAAAAAAAAAAAAGATATCAATGAGGCATACAAACTAATTTTTTAAAATGCTATTTGATGAAGGCAAGGTTAATTTAAGGAAGAACTCACTTAAATTCTTAGAACAATAAATTTGTTTATAATTCAATTTAAAAAAAGGTAAACACATTTAAAACATTAAAAACCCATTAAAATCACCTTCTACAAGCGCTTTCAACTGCAGCCCACGCAGCCTTCATCAGGTAGGTACGCTCTTGTGAACTTCGCCGTCCGGAGGTTTTGTCAATTTTCTTCCTCCACTCTGCTCCAGCATATCGCGCCACCTTGCGTCGATTTCCATTTGGTCAATGTTGCATGAGTTACCGTTCGCAAAAGTTTCGACAGCCTCGCGTTTCGCGGCATAAAAATAATTATTATAATTAGCTAATTTACTATAATTTTTTAAGTCTATTTTCATGTTTTCTTCTTGATTTGTTTTGGCTAAAGCTGTTTTTATATAACCATACTTTATGTCATTTTCGGGCTCTTTCACCTGCGTTTTTATTTTTCGCTTTGTCATTCCGACATAACATCCGGTTTTATGGTCTTCTTTAATAAAATCTATTTTGTAAATACCTGCAGTCTCGGAAAAATGTATTTTATCTTTATCGTTTCTGATTCTTTGGAAAATATTTTTGTTAGGTTTTATTGGTACATTTATATTTAGTTTAGCGGCTTCGGTTTTAATTTTATTAGTTGTACCTTTATTATATGGAATTGGGGGGGGATATATTTTTGTTTTGGTTTTTGGGCATTATTTATATTATCAAGTTTCTTTAATCTATTTTTATATAGTTTGTTTACTAGATTCTTTTTATAACGTGCGTTTTGAGATATTTCACTGATTTTTTGGAGTTCTTGTTTCAGTAAATTTTCGTTGGAACATACGTTTATTGCACGGTTTATATTAAATATAATTTGTGTTAAAAAACGAAAACTGGTAACTATTTACTGTAGACAAAAAAAAAAAAAAAGATGCATGTTCCAAATACAGTTTAAAACAACACTACATGTGAACAAATTTAATATTGATAAATAATTTATTGTTTTTACGATATAAATTTTAATATTTACATATCCAATAATTTAATAGTTTAGTGAAATTGTGTTATTATTCACAAATCTGTTTTGTGGGAATAATATTTTGCTTTTATTATTCAAAGTGAAAATCTGCCAAATCCTAAAATCCACACAACCTCTGGTCCTGAGCTGTGCAGATTTTTGACTCTCTACTGCATTTGTTCTTTTTTATTGTTTAATAACATTTATTTAAATAATTTCATTATACAAGCTGTTTGACATTCTTCTGTGCTTTAATTTCTTGAATATTGATCTTTTAGCACTATTTAAGTACGTCATAAAAAATACATCGAATTTTATAAAAATTCCAATTCTAGAATTACAAAATTTAAATGTTTATATGGCTTTCATACAAAACATATCTATTCTTTAACCACATTTCTTGCGACCATGGAAGCCTCTGTGCAAGTGTGCATTGAACGAGTCCAGTGTTAAAATAGGGGTGACTGAGAGAAAACAAGCGATAAGGGAACACCGAATAACTGGATGTTTGCCAAATAACTATTTCTTGGGCAATTTTGCATCCCTCTAAACTTTTGGACTCGACCTCACTGCTAGTCGCAGGAAACGTGGTCGCACTATAACAACAAAACAAAGTACAAAACATTTCCTCACAATTTATTTTGAGAAATTAAAACCAATGGCAGTGTTTTTCAAACAATTATTTTATTTATACGATGCAGAATATTTCACATGCATTATATAATTGCTAACCATTGTTCAGTTTTTTTTTTTTTTTTTTTTTCATTTTCATCAGAAAATTGTTATTTAAAATATTGATGTAACCATTATACTTTCAATTGCAAAATGTTTTACTATGATATGCAACTCCTTTTAATGTTATGCATTTTATGAAGGATATATATATATATATAAAGAGAATAACTTTTTATAGCAACTTTCTAGAAAAAAAAATATATATATATATATATATATACACACACTAGAACTTGGATAATTCGAAGTTGAAGAGACCAGAGAAAAATTCGAAATATCCAAAAATTCGAATTACATGTACTGTTTTGTCAAAAATAAGAGATAAATTTAAAAATTGAATCTCTATGATCAAAGATTTATCGCATAAACTTTATATCTATGAATACTGCTACATCTCCCCCCCCCATTAAATCCATATTTTTTACGAGCTTCATTATTCAACGCTTTTTTTTTAAAGTCAGATATTTTTTATTGCTTCTTCAAGTACAACATTTGTGTCATTAGCATATGACTGCAACCTATCAATTAATACAAAAATAGAATCTTCTAGACTAGAATCTTAGACATGACTTTCAATTAAAAAAAACCTCGAAGTTCATGTATATGAACCATATCTTCTGATGCACTAGGTAGGGGCTACTCTTGTATTTCGTTATCCTTCTTTTGAAAGACTGTTTAAAAAAATAATGCACTTTAGCAGAGAAAAGTTCCGGGAACTAATTTTACTGTAATATTTTAAAGGTAATCGTATGAAAAATTCGAATTATCCATGATTTTTTAACATTATTTTAATTCAAAATTCAAGGGACTGAGTAAAAAATTCGAATTACCCAGAATTTTGAATTAAACAAGTTCGAATTATTCAAGTTTCACTATATATTTACAAATGAGTAAAATGAAGTCCTATCTTTGAAAAATCATTAACAAAATGTTTCATAATTTTAAAGCTAGTATTTAAAGATATATTGAAGATTCACAAATGAATTCTGCAGGTCACACTTGTCGGCCCAACTATTAGCAGTTTTCCACGTATGCTGAAACTTGCATGAGTACAGGCTAGGTCCCCTTAGAAAGACTTTGATAGACAGCATCCTATCCAGGCTGAAGTCCTATGTATATGCATTTGACCTTAACCCTTAAACCATTACAATTACTGTCTTGCTTTTGCCTCCAAGGGAGCAGCACGTGTTTGCACCTGATGAAGAAAGGCTACGTCCTTTCAAAACCGGTTGTGCTGGCTTAAAATTTATCGTGTGTGAAGAAGTTTTAATATCTTTCCATTACAAATGAGCCTTTTTGGTAAATTATTGCTGTTTTGGCACACACAAAAAAAAAAAAAAAAAAAAAATTCCATTAGTGTCTGAGTGACTGATTCTATAAAAAGTCAATAAAGTTCATAAATTAATTTTTGCTTATTTTTCTTATGTTTTTCCCGTCTTATTTTTTATCAATCGATATAGCTTTATGAATATTTACTAACTTTATTTTAGTTATTGTTATTTATTTAATTTCTTATTGTTACACAGGTCATGATCAAAAACATATTTTTAAAATTGTAGGAACAGAATGAGGGGTCTTGTATTAATGAATTTGAGCAAAATATTAATCAGGTATAGAACAAGTTTTATTTTAACCATAGAAAGGTTAAAATAAATAAATAAACAAACAGGCAGGACCGGCTGAACCATAGACCTTATATAGATAGACCACGCATCTCCCTCATTATCTGTCTGCGACATGAAATAGCTTCCCCAGCTAAATTATCACATGATGCGGACCTGGAGAGAGAGACAAGAATGAATATTATGTGATTTTTCCATAGGAAAGAAAGTAGTTTTGAGTTTTTTAATTTCTGTATTGTACACATACGTTTTATTTAAGCTTTTAGATTTACGCATCGTTCTAAAGCTAAAATGTTATAGATTAATTATAAAAAAATTTCTTTTGTGAGAAACCATTCTGAAGGGGAGAATTTTTTGTTTGAATTCTTACAAAAATAAGTGTTTTCTTATGGAAGAATCTCCCTCAACCCTCTGTCACGGGACATACGGCGCTGACCGCAAAGAATGAAGGTTTCAGATTACACCCTCATGTTTGAAGACATTCACTACAATGGGAAGTCCTGTTGGAGGCGTAGTCTATCTATACAAGGCTGAACTGGATCCGACGCTCCTTCGCGCCGATTCAAGGCTTTAACATTTCCCCCATTTTCACCAGACAAGTTTCGGATTTAACCTGCAACGTAAAAGCGCACCAAGCGGCAAAAGCTGAATTACAAACGTAAACCTAAGACGCGATCTTTTATCGGCGCTGCGCTGGATCATTAAAATTTCTGCTTTTTCTTCGTCTACAAAATGTTATTTGTTGAAATTTCTCATAAAAATATACTTTGACACATTTGAAATTTCTCATAAAAATATGTTTTGACCATCAACATATAATATATTGCAGCTTTTTTTATTTACGAATGTATATATACATGCGTGTGTGTGTGTGTATTGCTTACTAATATAAATAGTTATTTTAATATTTGACAATATTTTATTTAACAATAAATAGATAAATAAAAAATAGTACTGTTACAGCTTAAAGCTAAAGATTTAGTATATTTTGTCAATTTATTTTTATTTCATTTTCTAAAATAAACAATATTCTCAAGTCTCCTATTCAAAACGAAGTTCAAAGTAATTTCTCTTCTACTTTGAATTCATGCAGCTTATTTTGTCTAAATGGTTTCTAGTACAGAAATGTATTTAAATGGTTTCTATTAAATAAATAAATATATATATTCCTTCCTCTCTTATTATCTTAAATAAATGCAACTTTGTGTGCACTTCTAATTATAATGTAGTAGGTAGAAACTCTTATCTTTAACCCCCCCCCCTCCTTTTTTTAAACCCCCTTTCCATTGGTATAATTTGACTTTTGCCTTGCCCCTTAATCTTACATTTTATCTTTGAAGTAATATCAAGGCAAATTTCCTACGAAGTTAAGAACAAAAATTAAACATAAAAGTTAAGCATACTTCTGTTTCGGTAGTGTTAAGCATACCCTTATTAGTGCAGAAATATTACAGATACTTCCAAAACTGCAGAATGATTACTTTTCATGTTTTATTTGGCAATTTTTAACCACCAAATTATTTTACTGAAACTTTATGTTGATAAAAAAAAATTTAACATTGGAATTGTGTTTTTTTTTTTATTTATTTATTTATTTTTTTTTATTGTATTACTAAGGTCTGTATTTTATTGTATTAATATAAAAAACTCATAAACCTATCCCAAATATAATGCAAAATACATACCAATTCGGTATTTACGTATTAGCTCTCACTAGTTTGAAGTGAAATAGCTAACTCATCTTAAGAGCAGATAATATCTAACCTCACCAATAGCCCATGTTATTCTATGGGGAAATTTGTTTCCATAGTTATTCATTATCAAATATATATATTTAATTAAGTTTACACATTTAGAAAATTCATAATCATTAAATTAGCACTTATTTTTCAAAAATTGATTTTTTTATTTCAATTTACATCTAAAAATTGAGAAAAATGCACTTAGTAAAAATTTGCATTTTTGAACTAAAAATATAAATTTAAAATAAACTTTTTTTTATCTTTTTAATTGATACTAATTTAATAGTTACGAATTTTTTAAATATGAAAACGGAATTTAAAAAAATACATCAGGTAATGAGTAATTGTGGAAATAAATTTTCCCATAAAATAATATAGGCCTTCGGTGTCTGCAGGATACTATTATTTAAGGCTGCACATCAGTCAAATTGTCCCTTTCTTCCTTTTTTGGACTTTTTAAGGGCTTGCAGAAGATTTTTTTAAGGACTACGTAGAATCCTTATTTCCACACACATGTATATATACACACAGTAGCACAGGGTTTCGGACCCGCCCACAAACTCCCCCCCCCTCTTAAAAAAATGGCCTTTTTTGGGGGGGGAGGGGGGTTACACACTTTAAAAAAAAAAAAAAAAAAACCACTGAAGGTGTTTTTTTTTTTTTTTTTTTTTTAATCTAATAAAATTTTTCACTTTTTAAAAATAATTTATTATTTTTTTACATATATATTTTCTTACTTCCAGGGTTTAAACTGCCATTAGTTTTTTTTAGCATTTTGCTAAAAGGTATCATATTTTGCTAAAACATGTTGGTCAGAATTTCGCTAAAAAGCTAAAACTGGATAACTGTATAAAATATCTCCATATAATAACTCAGATTTTTTTTTTTTTTTTTTGTAAAAAAACTACGAAAAGACTGAAATTTTTGGGAATGATTATTTATATAGTAATTTGGATTTATTTTTAATTTTTAATGATTAAATTTAAATGAAAAAATATTTAAAAGTATGTCAGAATTCAGAATTTCATTCATAGAAGCATTCTTAGCACTAGTATTTCACGATTATCTACCACTACACTTCACTTGATTTTTCAATTGCTTTTTCATTTTACACACATGATATGAGTACCTCTTTTTCTATTGTTAAAATCAAAACATAGTTTCCCTGATTCATATTTTTAAAGTCACAAATATGGATGCTTGGTTAAAATCATCAATGAACAAAAAAAACAGAAAATAAAACTGAGGCTAACAAAGCTAAGTAAAGGAAATCAATGGTATCCAAAGAATTAACTTTCGAAAAAGCTAAAATACTGCTTGTCTATTTTCGCTAAAATGCTAAAGTAATTTTTTTGCCATGTTAAACCCTGCTTACTTCACATTTTTATACATAATTAGAGTTGTAAAATTCTCGAGAATAACCTCCTTGAAGAGAATCGAGAATATTCTTATAGAAGCTATAATAAACAGGCAATTTTGAAAAGTGTGCTCTGTATAAGTATTAATTTACGTGGAAATTTAGAATTTATAAAATTTTGCTTTTAATAAAATAATCGGATTGATTAAAGAAATAATTAAATTTATTTAGTTGTAGGTATTAAAATAAAATTAATTCTTTAAGGCTAAAACTAAAAGATAAAATCTTGAAATTACTAAACATGAAATGCTAAGTAACAAACCATTAATGAAATTTTTTTTTTAATTTCATTACCGATATTATTTTTTAAACGTGACATTAAAAAAAAAAAAAAAAAAGAAAAAGAAGAAGAAGAAAAAGAATATATTTCTAATTATTTATATTTTCGCTATAAAATGTTTTACACGTATCTGTATGAGATAAAAATGAATTTATCCAACAGCTATTTAAAGAGTAAACATACAACACTGTTTTCAAATAAAAAAGAAAAAGTGTGTTGGTAGAAAAAAATGGCAAATGGAAACATTTTTATCTCAAAACATTACATTGTTCTGTTTTTGCAAACTGAAAAAAAAAAAAAAAAAAATATATATATATATATATATATCTGTACTGATAAGTATAAAGGATTTAAGTCCATATTCTTGACTTTTCAGGAGACGAAAAATAAAATTTAACTAAAAACTAATCAGAAGAATCGATTAGGAAAAAGGGATTATGTTGATTTTTACCCTTTATACAGTTCAGTGATTGTCAACCTTCATTTAATAAAGGGAAAAAAATTGAATTAAATATTTTATACAAAGATTAATGCTAAATTTCTGTCTTGAATCTTTTTTTACCAATGGATTTTCTCAAAGACTAAATGACATGGATTTAAATCCTTTATACCAATCGATAGAGAATTTTTTCCTGGGTCTGACTATGTACTTAACTCAAAATCGACATTTTTGGACTTAACTCCTTTATACCTATCACTACAGATATATATATATATATGGGCTATAACCAAAATTTGTTGATTGAAAATTGTACTTTACACTTTCTGCTAATTAGCTCGATCGTTCATTTCCTGATTTTATTAGATACGACTGTTCCAAATGCAAAAATGTAAGTGGATGTCTAACCTGCACGATTGTATGATCTGGGTCTGAAAGGGTTATTTGATCTTTTATCAGAAAATGAGACTGACTGTTTGTTTTGATTTTAAATTTTATGTAATGAATAACCAATTACAAAATTAAATTAATTTTCATTTTTAAGCTATTTGTTATTTTGTTTTTCATGCATGTTGGGGTACTACATACACATTTTTCAATGACAAACTCAAATTTACTCTTTTATGACTTGTGTAATTTTTATGTAAATGACTTTTAATTCAGATTATTTCATTTGTACTTTTGCTTTAGAGAAGGTTTCAGTTATGTGTTTTATATGTGATTAGCAGGCTTTATTAAAAGTTATTATGTATGGGAGGGGGGAGGGGGAATCTAGAAATTGTAGAAGAAAAAATGTCTATATTAATTATCTTAAAAAATTATAAATTAAAGGGTCTAACGCTAAACACAGTAAAGTAAAATAAAATAAATATTAATGGATGTACATTTATTTTGTACAAGATATAAAGTGAAAATTGTATAATTAAAAATATTGCTCTCATCTTTGTTTTATGCAAAACTGAACAAAGCAGTCTTTAAAAGAAATATGTATGTGGTATTTGTTATAATATGGTAATTAATAGCAACCAATTTTCTTATCTATATACTAAATCCAAAAGCAAGATATACTGCTTTTAAATTATCAAATAAAAAAGAAGCTGCATTAGAATTTGTCCAGCCAGTTTAAAAAAAAAAAACCTTTGATTTTAAAATTTCATGCAAAAAGTTCTCCATTCAAGGACATTTTGAGAATTATTTTATTAAAATGTAACAGCTCTAGAATAAAGAAAATGATATTAAAAATTTTAATATCCAAGTATTGAAAAATGTTGAAATAATTCTAATCGCAAAAGGTTCTACATCCGATGAAGAGTGTTTTCTTGAAATAGAAAATTTAGTTTCAATAAAAGCTATAAAACTTCTAATTTTATTTAAAATATTAAATGCAAATTCTATTCAATATGCAAATTTCAAATGGATTGCAATATTCCATTACATAATCCAAAAGCATATTTTTTTCTTAAATTTCTTCCTATAACTCTTTTTTTATTGTATTCAAGTTTTTTTTAATTTTTACCTAATTCATTAAATTAAGAATTTTATTGTTATTAAGTTAATTTGTTATCATTAAATTATAGGAAAGGCATGTTAGGTTTAACATTCACAAAAAAAAAAAAAAAAAATTGTCAACTCACAGTCATCCTGTTATTACCATTTACATCGTTTTAATGTATACTCAATACTACAATTTTGGAATATTTTTAGAAGTTCTGAATATAAAAAAAATTAATCCTCTTTTATATAACAGTTCTTTAATTCATTGATGAGATCGACAATAGTGTAAAAAAAAAAAAAAAAAAAAACACTTTATGTAAAGGATAAATATTAAAGCAAAATATAAGAATTTAGGTGGGAAAAGCCTGTGTTACAGAAATAAATGATTTGATTGTTTTATTTTTAAACATAAAATTCCATGTCTGAAAGTACAAACTTTACATCTTGTATACATTATTACAGAAAGAAAATCACCACAACCTAAAAAAAAAAAAAAGCTGAAAAATCTCATCCCTGTTTATTATTAATAACTTAAATTATTTTTAGATGAAGCAATAATTAATGTTGGAATATTAATTACTTCTTAAAGTGGCAAATTTATTTACGAATAGGTATAATATGACTGGAAAACATATACTAATAAAACCTGGCTTAAAAAAAAAAAAAAAAACACCCTGGTTTTTGCCAACCATGAAATACTGTATAGAAAGAAATAATTCATTTTACATAAATATTAAGAATATGAAGGTAATTTAACTTTTAATTAATTATAATAAATTAGTATTACTATTATTTTGTAATAAGTTTTCTTTTAGTCTAAAACTGTTCTCTTTTTAAATAAACTTGAAATTCAAACCCAATTGTGTTATTCTACATTTAACATAAAAAAACCAATTAAACCTAAAAAAATACTCCACCCAGGTTGGGATTTAAAAAAAAAAAAAAAATTCTTAAAACCTTGCAGTGGCGTATCCAGGATTTTATTTCGAGAAGGGATGAGTTAAGTTCGATAATGTTTCATAGCATACAGAAATCATAAATATTACTCTTACTCTTCATTTTTTAAAACTTTCTACAAATTTCAAGAGGGGCTGTAGTCTATCACCCCCCCCCCACACACACACACACATACCTCTGGATACGCCACTGTATACACACATATATCTATATACAGTATGGTTTTGGAAAAAAGTTAAATAAAGTAGTTTAGAAAAAAGTTATTTAACAATATAGTAGTCTAACACAACATCAATTTTCGTACAAATATAATTTCGAAAAGGAGAATTTTGAAACAATCTTTTTAAATTCTTGAAAAAATAATAAATTATTCAATTACTTACGAGATGATCCTGGAATGTTTTTTAATCCAGCAAAGTTGAAAACACATTTTACATATGTTTCAAGTGTTAGAGAAAAAAAAAATAGATACACAATTGTTTTTTTTATACTAATTCTTCATTAAACAGTAAATCTCAATGTAATGATTTAAGCAAAATATATTACTATAATACCATTTTAATAAACTTTTAATTTAACTCTTTTCTAAAAAAGCAAATTTGATAATTGCTAAAAATGTTTTTACAGAATCCATTTTCAAAATATGACATACATGTCAATCTTTTAGCAAGCTGTTTAGATAATCTTTCAACTGCAGAATCATCATCTCCTTTATTATAATTTATTTTATTTTAAGATAGCGGCGATTTAAGCATTTAATTTGAGGTATCCACCTTCAAATTTTATACATTTTAAGTATTATTCAAAATTCCTTGATCTTTAAGAGTATTTACAGGTGGCATGTTTAGTTCAGAGTTATGAGAAAAATTCAACAATAGCTCTGCATCTTGTACTTTCTACTTTTACAATTGGGGTTTCTTCATGCTTACGTTTTGTTTTGCATATGCATTAGAATTAGGTTCCCTTAATTGCCGCTTTAAAATTCGTCTAAGTTTATCCTCAGAAGATAATTTATACAAAGGATATACTGGAAAAACAGAAGGCACAGACATAGGCTTCAGCCGTCGTCTTTTTTAATTCTGTATGCAAGCTTCATTTTTAAAATGTTCGCTACAAAACACGTGACGAATTGGATTTATCGATTGCATAATATTCTTTACGACAGATAATTTTTAACCAGGCTTTTAACCATCATTATCCGAAGAAAATTCATCAAACGATAGTCTTTATTTTTTCTGGAATTCGATTTGCAAAATAGAACATAGTAGTGCGGTGGTATCCCTTACCTAGAAAACAAAACTTTTCTTCATTTCACAAACTCTATGATTCAGCAGAACATTCTACTGCCTCGAACTCCCTGGCACTGCTAACTGTGTATTCACGGCAACCGACGCGGTTGCAGAACTGAAGTGAACTGACAAACTTGTTTTTACCTAGTTATTCATCCTCGATCTTGCTCACCGAGCATGCTGTTTGTTTTCTTCTCCCGACTTTACGCGGGATGTAACTAATATTTTTACTTTATTTTTATCTTGTTTAAATTAAAGGTTTTCGTTAGGAGATTGCCTTAGTTTACTTAACTCATGGTTGCACATGAATTCAGCAAAATATTTTAAGCAGGTAGCTTGGGTAGTATACAGGTTACCTGTAGTGGTGACCCTAAGTTTGGAATCGCAGCCAGGCAATCCTTTTCAATCTCTTTCCATCGGCAAAAATATTCAGTGATTCAGCATGAATTTAATCGACAATGATGTTTAAAAGCTCTTTCGTGCACTATTTCGTCATTTTTCAAGTGCTACGTTTTTATACACGTGTGTTTTCCCATGTGTAACGGATTATGTGCTTTGTGCTAAGTGGATTTACACCATCGGCATTCTCCGGAGGCAAGCATCAACGACGATTCCAGTTCATCTAAATAACAAGGTAGGACCTCATATTTTTGTTCAGTGTTAGTTATTTGAGCTTTAATAATCATGCCAGACGGTCAGGCCGAAGTTAACAAAATTGGGATAAAATTACCGCCATTTTGGGATAAACATCCCGTACTTTGGTTTGCAAGTATTGAAGCACAATTTGTTGTTTCGGGAATAACTCAAGACATTACTAAATACTATTGTGTAGTTTCCGCTCTAACTTCCGATATCTTGAGTTACGCCAGCGATATCGTATTAACACCGCCCCAAACTGACAAATATGAAACTCTAAAGTCGCGTTTAATAGCGGAATTTTCCGATTCTGATCAGAGGAGATTAAAAGCCGTTCTCTCTGAATTAACTTTAGGAGATGACAAACCTTCACATTTATTAAGGAAAATGAGAGAATTAGCAGGCAAAACAGTTGGGGAGGATTTTCTTAGGACACTCTGGCTACAGCGCCTACCTAATCAGGCTCAAGTTATCCTTTCAGTTTCCGAGGACAATTTGGACAAATTATCATTAATGGCCGATAAAATTCATGAAACGGCAAGCTCTAGCATCGATGAAGTACGATGTAAAAATAAAAATGATGCATTTTCCGAGGTAAGCGAATTGCGCATGCACATTGCTGAGCTTACTAAACAGGTCGAACGCCTTTCACGAGGTCGTGAACGTCAAAAGCGCGATTTTACCCCGCACAGGCCTCGTTCAAAAACGCCAAAGAAACATGATCTATGTTGGTATCACTTCAAATTTGGGGAACAAGCAAAACGATGTAAATCTCCTTGTCGTTTTAAAAAACCGGAAAACTAATTGGGAAATCGCATACCCTGGCGCAATGTGATTTCAAGCCTAATAACAAAAGCCGCCTTTTTATATCCGACCCTGTTTCAAAATTAACTTACTTAGTGGATAGCGGTAGTGATGTCTGTGTTTTACCTCATCGAGGAAAAAGTTTTAAACAAAACAATAACATTAATTTGTATTCCGCATCCGGTTCAGCCATCAATACCTATGGTGTTAAGGTGATTACTTTAAGTTTAAACTTAAGACGCAAATTTCAGTGGCCATTTGTTCTCGCTGACGTCAGTAAACCTATCATCGGTGCAGATTTTTTGCGACATTTTGGACTACTTATAGATCTTAAAAATGGACGTCTTAAAGATCCACTTACGAAACTGGCCAGCAATGGAAAAAAATCGATCGATAATACACCACAGATATCGTTAATCGCAAACAATTCGGTTTACCGGGATCTTTTAAATAAATACAGTGATGTAGTGCGTCCTTATCCCAAAGTAAAAGAGATAAAGCATAATACTGTACATCGAATTTTAACTCGCGGACAACCTGTTTTTGCTCGACCACGTAGGTTACACCCAGCAAAATTAGTGGCAGCTAAGCGTGAATTCGAGTACATGGTAGAACATGGTATTTGTAGGCCAAGCACTTCAAACTGGTCTAGTCCATTACATCTGGTACCTAAAGATTCCGCAACGGGAAAAGATTTTCGACCTACGGGCGATTATAGAGCCCTTAATCGTATAACAATACCAGATAGATACCCTTTGCCTCATTTACAAGACTTTTCAAATCAACTACATGGAAAAGTCATTTTTTCTAAAATAGATCTTGTGAGGGCTTATCACCAAATCCCAGTTCACCCGGAAGACATACCAAAAACTGCCATCACAACTCCATTTGGCTTATTCGAATTTGTATTCATGCCATTTGGATTATCCAATGCGGCCCAAACGTTCCAAAGATTCATTAACGAAGTTTTACAAGGTTTTGATTTTGTTTTTGTTTATCTAGACGATATCCTAATTGCGAGCAGCTCAGAGGAAGAGCATCGGAAACACATCGAATGTGTCTTGAAACGACTCTCAGACTATGGCATACGTATTAATTTAAAAAAATGCGTCTTAGGGGTTCCAGAGCTATCGTTTTTAGGTTATTTGGTAAATAAACACGGGATTAGACCGCAACCAGAACGCGTCGAACCAATATTGAAATATGAGTTACCAAAAACTGTAAAAGAACTCCAACGTTTTCTTGGGTTATTAAACTACTATCGTAGAAATGTCAAAAACGCCGCTCATATCCAGGCTCCTCTTAATGATATGCTAAAAGGCCAGAAAAATAAAAAGAATCAATTAATCGAATGGTCTGAAGTGCAAAAGTCTGCATTTGAATCTTGCAAAAAACAGCTAGTTGAGGCTACTATATTGGCACATCCTGACCCTGAAGCCCATTTAACGCTTTTCACAGACGCGAGTGACACAGCGGTGGGCGCCTCACTCAATCAGTTTAAAAAACTTAACAGTGATCATAATGTTGAACCCTTAGCGTTTTTCTCTTCAAAACTATCCCCGACCCAACAAAAATGGTCTACTTTCGACCGTGAACTTTATGCGATTTATGCTGCCATTCGACATTTCAAACATATGCTTGAAGGTCGGCAATTCACAATATTTACGGACCATCGTCCACTAACATATGCCTTTTTACAGAAATCGGATAAATGTTCACCCAGACAGCTACGCCACCTAGATTATATTGGCCAATTTAGTACAGACATTCAGTTTATTAAAGGTTCGAATAATATCCCGGCTGACACGTTATCGCGAATCGAGGCTTTAGAGGTTCCGAGCGCATTAGATTATTCAGCCGTGGCACATGCTCAAAGCACAGATGGCGAGTTACATGATCTTATGAACTCCGACACTGCTTTAAAATTTAAACCTATGGTAGTAGACAGAACTGAAGCTCCACTTTTTTGCGACATTTCAACGAGAAATATGCGGCCATACCTTCCATTAGAATTTCGGAAAGCTGCTTTCAATACTCTCCACAATCTCGCTCATCCAGGTATAAGAGCTACGGTGAAACTCCTAACATCCCGTTTTGTTTGGCCTTCAATTAGAAAAGACGTCACAACTTGGACACGGGCATGTATACCATGTCAGAGGTCAAAAATTTATCGCCATACTAACAGTCCGGTGCAAAATATTCACGTTCCAGACAAAAGGTTTGAGCACATCAACATTGATCTCGTAGGTCCTCTACCCCCTTCTCGCGGTTACACATATTGTCTAACAATGATCGATCGTTTCACGCGTTGGGTTGAAGCCTGTCCAATCTCTGATATTACAGCGGATACTGTGGCTAGAGTGTTTTATGAAAATTGGATTGCCCGTTTCGGCATTCCCAGAACCGTCACAACCGATCAGGGAAGACAATTCGAATCTCATTTATTTACTTCGTTACTGAAATTGTTAGGAATTAAGCACATTCACACAACTGCATACCACCCAATTTCTAACGGTTTAATTGAAAACTGGCATCGTACTATGAAAGCATCCTTAAAGGCTCACTTAACTGATCACTGGACTGAAGTCCTACCCACAGTATTGCTGGGAATGCGGTCTGCATTCCGTGAGACCATACAAGCCACTACAGCCGAGTTGGTCTATGGTACAGCCCTCAAACTACCAGGAGAATTTTTCACACCTTCGCCGAAGGACTTCAACGCAGCTGAATTTGTCCAATCTCTCAAAGAGACTATGCACAGATTATCTCCAGCTCCAACTAGCAACCACGACACCAAAAGTCGTACCTTTGTTTCTATGGATCTTAAACGGTGCAAACAAGTTTTCGTGCGCCACGATGCAGTTCAACCTCCGTTGAAACCTCCATACGATGGCCCCTTCACAATCCTCGAACGGACTGACAAAGTCTACAAGCTGCAGATTGGAGACAAACCAAAATTCGTTTCCATCGACCGCCTTAAACCAGCATTCATCATGCCCGAATCCCACTCAGATGATGCAACTGACAGCTGCACAAAAAGTTCCGACAGCAGCAAGCCTACAACTGAAACTACTATCGAACATTCGGAGGATGACGTGAAACATACTCGTTGTGGACGCAAAGTTCGTTTTCCTGCACGATTTAGATGACCAGGTAACGTTCCACTAGGAGGGGGGTACTGCGGTGGTATCCCTTACCTAGAAAACAAAACTTTTCTTCATTTCACAAACTCTATGATTCAGCAGAACATTCTACTGCCTCGAACTCCCTGGCACTGCTAACTGTGTATTCACGGCAACCGACGCGGTTGCAGAACTGAAGTGAACTGACAAACTTGTTTTTACCTAGTTATTCATCCTCGATCTTGCTCACCGAGCATGCTGTTTGTTTTCTTCTCCCGACTTTACGCGGGATGTAACTAATATTTTTACTTTATTTTTATCTTGTTTAAATTAAAGGTTTTCGTTAGGAGATTGCCTTAGTTTACTTAACTCATGGTTGCACATGAATTCAGCAAAATATTTTAAGCAGGTAGCTTGGGTAGTATACAGGTTACCTGTAGTAGTATGACATATTCACGAAGTTTATAATCTATCTCTTCATTGACTGAAATCAAGTTCTTGCCACAACTTAAGTTACTATTTAAAACAACATTTAATCAGAATCCTAATATAACATATATTCGATAATTTCACAATCTATAGAAAAGAAAACAAAATAAATACTCAAGATCGTCCTAACTAATAATTCCATGTAAATAAACCGCGTAAAGACCTACGTACGCAGCGCCATCTGGTGAGAAATCTTACGTAGATTTGTGTCTTTTGAATTCTTTTGTTATTTTCAGAATTGTTATAGCCTTGTATCCGCGCTGCGGTGGAGCGTCGGATCCAGTTCAGCCTTGATCTATATAAGGTCTATGGGCTGAACAAAGATGCATTTTAAAGCATATTGTACTTCACAATCAAAACACAAATGAATTTTGTATTTTGAAGTCTGCAAAAGAAAATAAGATTTTTGTTCAAAAATAAAAGTTTATAACTTTACTTATACTTCTTGAAATAGTGTACATTTTATATATTGCTTTACATAAATATAAACTTTTTTCAGAAATCTATTAAAAATTAAGCTTTCTTATCTTTAACTTTATGGTGAGTAATGGAAAATTTTGCTGTAATTATAGTTATTGGTATTTCACAATAAGCTATGTTTTTTATGTAGCATTGCATATTGTGGAATGTCCAATAGCTGAATTTTCTGTGTCTCTATCTGCAGAAAAACAATATTTATCTATGATCCAGAATTACTGGACCAATAGCCGTGTTTTTTGATAACTTGGGATCAGAATTTCATATGGAATGTGGACACTCTATGTGTCATTCTGAAAAATGACAATTCTCAAGACAAAATTCAGAAAAATGTTTATGAAAACATAGTAAGGTATTCTGATCTGATTTTGAATGAAATGAATACTTGTTCTATATCACATTCCGAATAAGGAAGTATACAACCCCAAGTCTAATATCACAAGAAGCATTAGTAATTCATAAAATATGTAAAATTTGCATATACAAGAAAAAATTAAATTATGAATATGCAATGTAATGTAAAGACTTAATTAAAATTATAATACTTGTATTTTTTAGCTCGGTATTTTTTTTCTGAGTTGTTAAAATTATCTGAAGAAAATTAAACCATCTGTAGTGCTCATTGCTGTGCTGCACTCTTTCTGCTAATCATGAAATAAGTTTGTGGTATGTAAACAACTGAAAGAACTGGGAAAAGTCGGGCTTCAAATCACTTAAACCTGAACAGGCTGTACCGAGATCTGTAGCTGGAAATTTTTCTTTTACTTTGTATTTAATTTATATTTTTGCAATTTAAGAATCGTCAATTAATCACAGTGGATAAATGTATAAAACTTTAAATACTTCGGTATATGTTACATTTACATAATACATATGAGGCATTTTAATAAATGACCCTTTAAAACTAAAACTTAATTTTGCTAATTTGAATTACTATTTGTATTAAAAGTCACTTTAAACATTTTTATAGTGACATACATAAGGGAAAAAAATTTTTTGCCTCTGTTTTTTGACGGATTTATATGTCTTTCATGTTCTGAATATGATTTGACCACTTTGAGAAAATGTCTGCTGTCTTCATGTAGTCATAGTTTGATGATGATGATCTCACAAATCAATGGGAAAAATTCAATATAAGTTTATATTTGATTGGGCCTTGACTTAAATTGGTGCTGATGAGCTTTAATTGCATATCACTCAACAAGTGGCACTATCATATAATTTTTAAAAGTTTTTAATATGGCAGCATAGAACAAAATTTTGTATAAATCATGTTGACCATATTAGAGTACCTTTTTGATAAAAAAGCTTTAAAAAATATTATAATTACCCAGTTACAAAGCTATTTCTTTTTTCTATGTGAATGAGGACCAAAAAGGTAATAATTCTTTTAAATAATTTTCTTGTTACGATTTTTCCTAACTTAGAGAAACGGTTTCAAAATTGGAACTATTTACAAATTTCGAGGACATATGGTCACCCTAGTATAAATGTACACATTAAGGATTATTTTAACCAATTATAATGAAATTAAATAGAATTATTAAATAGGTTAACTATGTTTTTTTTTTTTTTTTTTTTTTTGTACATAGGATAGGAGGAAATACCCCTCGCTAATTTCAAATGATTTCTAATTTTCCGTAAGAAAATTGTTCTTCAAAAGAGCTCGTGACTAACTTTAAAACGAATGTTTAAACTGTTGATCTGTCATAATTTGAGACAAAGTCATGATTTTTTGTTTTTTCATTAAAGACAAAGAAAACAAAAAAAGTAAATTTAAAGCTCAAAATTGAGTTTATTTGGTCATTTACTATGATACTTCTCTGAGATGAGGATCATCTGGATTCATCATGGAAAATAATTTTATTAAATGATAATTTTAATAAGAAGTTTGTAAAGGAAAATATAGAAGAAAGTTTTGTAATAGCCACAACATACTACTTTATTTCAGAAAATTATGGCGTGGAAGATACCAACTATGTGAAAAATACCAGAGCCGGGAATCGAACCCGGGCTTTCCGCTTTACGTGCGGATGCTCAAACCATCAAGCTAGCCTGGCTGATTACCAGCTAGGCATTTCTCTCCATAATTTTCTGAAATTAACTTTCAGGCTTGATGAATAAATTTCTAAATTAAATACTACTTTATTGTTATTATGATTATTACATAGACTATTTTAAAATGTATAGCATAAAAATTAACTGCATGTTATTTGAAAATTTTTTCCAATTGGAAATGTAATACTAATTTTAATTGCTTAAGAATTAATACTCTGTTTAAAGAAATTGAATTATCCTGTATAATTAATAGCATGTTGTTTTCATGCTTCATGATTAATTTCAAATGGGTGTCGTGCGAGCCATTCTTCATTACATTCACAGGTTTTAGAACTTGGTCTTTCTGGAAAGGGTGCTGTCGGATACACATTGTTATAATTAATGTACCAGTTTGAAGGGGACAAATTACTGAAAGTTATAGAGTTTTCTTCTGCCGGTTTTTTGGCTTCGTGGTTCTGCTTATAAAAATGCAAGAGACTGTTTCTGGTGGATGTCTATAAAAACAAAAAAAAAATGTTTTTGTTAGATTTTTGTATGCATTATATAAATATCAAATACAGAAACAAATAATATAAAGTTAGAATGTATGTATTAGGTGTGTGAATATGACACTGCCCTATTTTGGTAAATTAAAGCACATTTGCTCATTTAGAAAAGGAAGGAACTATTTATTGAAAATATGCTCCATCTGCAGCTAAAACTTTCTCCCATCTTGCAAGCAATTTCATGGATTGTTTCTTTGAAGAAATCCTGGTTTTTGAAGGCGATCCTATCATTAAGCTGATTTCCAAAGACGGATTTAAATTAGACTGCGCCCTAAGCCAATTTTGATATGGCGCAACCCCCACCAGGTTTTGAAATATTATATATAAATAATAATAATAGCAATGGCCACGGTAGCCTGGTCGGTAAGGGCAGCGAGTTCGTGATCGAAAGATTGTGGGTTCGGTACTCGAGCCGGCCGAAGACCATCGGGTACGCTAATGGCGACTGGTGCACGTTAAATTCCGTCATGGTCGCAAAGTCCTCCAAGTTCCCATAAAAAATTATACCTCTGGGGGTACCGGATCATGGGTTTAACTCGCTCTGATCCGGATAAAAATTCGAGTTTCTGTTGCTTGGCTGGTGCTGCCATCTTTCACCAACTTCTGGAGCTAAAGTCGTACTTCCTCCCTATGAGGCGTTCCTAAATAACGGAAGACGCACCCCTCATGCCTTAAAAATCCGGTTAGTTCCTCTACCGGGGCTCGGAATTTCAGAGTGGCACGTGACAATAACAATAATAATAGCAATAAATATAATACAACTTTGAAAACTTAATTGGTTTCGAATTTCAGTTGCTTTCTAGGACTGAATTTGTGTTCAAAATGAAATTGTTTTTAAGATTTTAATAGGCTTTAAAATTTTTTCACCCTCGACACGGGCCTAAGCATAATCCGTTACTTATCTCTGTACAACTGTAGCAGCATCCCGTAGTTATATACGTCCAGACGATTAACTGTACAAATATAATGTGACCAATATAATGTGACAAATATAGTTTGTAGTCATACATTTCAAATTGTATTGAAAAATCAGTAACATGTTAAATGGGGGTCTATAAAGTATTTTTATAATCGACAGAACACCTGGTAAATTTTTAATTTTTCTCATTTCTTTTAAATTGGTGCTCACTTTCAAATTTTCATCTTCCTTCAAATTTTAATCACAGTGCCGTTCAAATTTTAGTTACCTTTTAAAACTAAAGCGTCCCTAAAATATTGGTGCCCCTAGCTCCGCGCCTCACGAGCCTAAGCCTAAATCCGACATTGCCAATTTCCAATCTCTGTTCAGGAACTGAACCGCTGTACAGAAATAGACAACTACATCAATCGAAATGTAAACTGAAGGTTCTATGTGTGTTGAATACGGCAGGTGAGGTAAAACTTCCTTTAAGGTAATTTTTTATAACGTATGCAACATGTGACTTTGCATTGTCATGCTGAAAAATTAATTTTTTGTGTCTATTCACCCATTCTGGTAGCTTTTCTCCTGTATTACTTATCATCGGTAGATATCGCCATTGATAGTTTCACCTGATTCCAGCAATTTATAATATACACATTTTTGATCCCACTAAACTCACACAGTTCACTCTCTTAAAACAGGCTTGGTTTTCCAATGAATTTACCATGACAGTGCAAAGTTGCCAATTCAAGGATATTTTCAACCAGCTTCAAGCTTAGAAAAATCATAAATAACAGACCATATATATTACTGGCTTCAAAACTCCTTGACATCAAAGGTAAGCTAATAGTTACTTGCAAACTTACTTGTTTGCTTTAGCTTCATTGTCAATACCCGTTATAAATTCTCTTGCTATGTATAAGCACGATGGCACTTTAAAGTGAAAGTCAAGTTCATTTCATTTTAAATAGTTTATTTAATTAATTGTTGCATTTCTGTATATCACAATTAATTTTTTTTTAAATTCATGTATGAATTTTAACAAATTCGATAAGAACTACTTTCTTTTTCTGTTTTAAATGCTGTGCAAGCAGGGGGTGTGTGGGAGGGGATCTTGAAATTTTGAAAGTTATTAATCATATACATTTGTGTTGTTAAAGTATTTTTTTTTTTTTTTTTTTTATTACAGTATTTGTGCAATATCATTGATTCAAAACAGGATGATATGCAAACTTAAGTAATTTGAATTTGCTTATTTATTTATTTATTTATTTTTACTTTCATCTATATATATAAGAAGAAAGCTTTCGAAAGAAAATTTTTGAACACCAGTTTTCGATGGATTTAGACGTTTTGAGATGTCCTGAACACGATTTGACTGACTGTTTTTAGAAAATGTGTCTGTATGTGTGTGTGTGTGTATCAAAAATTTTGTGAATGCTGTATCTCACGAACCAATGAACAAAATTTAACCAAACTTGGTGTTTAGTTGAGACACTGACGTAAACTGTTGCCGATTACATTTCAGGATCAGGTGGCACTGTTATACTATTTTTTTTTCTAAATTTTTAACTTGTCAGTATAGGACAAAATTTCGTATAAAAGTACATAATGGGAGTTTTCTTAATGCATGATTGTAAAATTAATATGAATTAGTGATAATAGTAGTAGTAACTTTTCCCCCCCTAGTTTACTACTACTATTAACTAGGGGAAAAAAAAAAAGTGTGTGCATGAAGGAGCATCCATGGGGGGGGGGGGGATATATCCCTCGGAGTGTAGAATTTCAATATGGGTATCTTTCAAAAGAACACGTCAATACCTTTAAAACGAAGGGTTGAACCACAGATTTGTGATAGTTTAAAACAAAGTTATAGATTTTTTTCATTTTTAATGATTTTTTTCATGCTTTTGTTAATAAATATACAGGGTTGCCGCCACCCATATTTTTCACTATTATTTTTGTATAGAAATATTTACCTTTTCAATAGCATACACATATTGCAGAAGATTATTATCTATAAATAGTGGTGGTAAGAAGTACGAGCACCAGCAATTTTGATTATGCTTGAACTCTCATAAAATTGTAATGTGCTATGAAGATTCATTGTAGAACCCTTCTATTGAGAATAGTGTACATTTACGATTCTTTTAAAGTACCAATAAAATAATCTGATTTACGCAATGGTCAACAGTCAGTATGTCTTTGAATTGTACTTTAATAAACCAAAACTGGTACAAACAGAAAAAAATTCGTAGGGGATGCAACATCATTTCCCAACTAAACTCAGTCGCTAATTGTCCATCTGCGCAGCACTAGTGCGACGTAAAACCCAACCAACCCAACTAAGCTCTAATAATTTCTTACATGCTGCTAAAGATGTCATGGTGGAAACATTTTTTTTGCTGGCTTTTTTCTTTAACTGCTTCCTCGATTTTCATAAACTGTAGGTTGATCGTTTGGTTGCTTGGAAGCAGCTAAAAATATACATCTTTGTAATCCCACCAAATTGACCCAAATATTTTCCCACCTAATCCCACAAAATATTTTCCAAATGTAATGCAGTTTTCGTTATGGTTTGTGTTGGTTCCTTATGCTTGGACCACGATCTTTTTTGATTCATGTTATTGTAGACAAACCATTTTAATCCCCAATGATAATTCGTTTAAAAAAAGAGTCGATTGCATTATGTTTGAAATGTGTATCACAGATTTTTATTCAATGTGTTAAGTGAATTTCTTTTAATTCATGCGAAATCCAAATATTGAATTTCTTAATGAGCCTAAGATATCTTATGTGAATTTCAATTGTTCGTGTGATATATTTAACCTCTATGCAATTTCTCGCATAAAAAAATAATATTGACATAAGAATAGCAAAACAAACACTACGCTACCTATTTACTAATATTTTGTAATTGTTGACTTACTTTTACAGTTCGAAATGGAATGTCTATGAATCACAATTCACTTAAAGCAAAAAAGTTTTCATAAAACAGCATTTTTTCTTTCTACACGTGCAGATATACATTATTAAAAAAGAAAAAAAGCAAGTTTATTAGCAACTATGGTTCTAACCACCCCTCCTTCCCTCTTCTTTCTATATAGGATCCTTGCCTACTCCTCCAAAATGAGAATGGATTTCCCATGAAAAACAGCTTAGTTACATGTAGTTTCAGTTTTAGTAAAACATAGTTAAGCATAATACAGGCATGCGATGAAAAAAAAAAAAAAAAAAAAAAAATACAAGGGAATTGATAGCTGAACTTTATGTACTGTTTGGTGCTGATTTAAAAAAAATAATATTAAAAATTTCTATCACGTCACGTTTTCTTGAAAGATTCCAATTTACTTCGATTTTTAACGCATACATAATATTTGCTCGTCTTGTTTAATCGTTTATTTTATGAAGTTACTTTAATAAAAACAAATGAAATAGTTTGTTGGTGATTTTCTTCTAGACACTGCTCCATGATTTGATGTAAAAAGCTTAAACTTAGGGAAATTTCTGCTTTTCTTTCGATCAGAGGCGGCTCATGCGATCCTGAAACAATGGTTTTCATTCATCTAAACCTATAAAAAACTAGTTGGCATAGGTGTACTCTGCTCAGTTCCCCATCATATTTATGTTCTCATAAATTTCTAGTGCGAGACATATTATAATCATGTTAAAAAAAATGAATTTGACCAAAGCTTGATATAGTGACAGAACGAAATCCCCGCCTAATAGGCTATCCACCGTTCACTTCGATATATTTATCTTATTCTAATCTATAAATTTATTTTATCAGGGTCGATTCCGTTGTTTAGTTTTCATGCCACTATTTCCAATGCAATAATCCTCAAAATTCATATTTATATGAAAAATTTACAATTTCGCCATGTTGATAAAATCGTAAATTACGAATGATTTACGAAATTTTCCTATTAGAATATTTGTATTCAATCATGTTCAAACAAATATCATAAATGTAATTTTGAAGTTGTCTAATGTATTTATGATCCTCAAAATGGAAATTTATGCTCAATTTTGCCTTATTCTGACATGTTAAGTAAATCGTAAATTCTAAATAACTTACGAATTTTTTAAATTGGAAAAATCATAGTCTATGATATTCATGCCAGTAACCTAAATAATATTTCGAAAGTGGTTCGACATCTTTACGATGACAATATCCCTCAAGACTGACGTTTATGTGAAATTTGGCTCTATGCTGCCATGTTAAGAAATTTTCCAAAAACTTACGAAATTTTTATGTTGGAAAATTCATAGTCATTAATATTCATGCCAGTGTTCTAAATAATATTTCAAAAGTAGTCTGACATCTTTACGATGAAAATATCTCTCAAAATTGAAGTTTATGTGAAATTTTGCCCTATACTGCCATGTTAAGAAATTCGTAAATTTCCAATAACTTGCGAAATTTTCAAAGTAGCACATTTATAGTTACTAATGTTCATTCCGGCATCAAACCTGATATTTTAAAACTGGTCTGACATTTTTACAGTAAAAAGTTTCCATTTAATGCACGTTTAAGTGAATTTTTGTCCTATTCTCCCATGTTAAGAAAATCGTAAATTTCTCATAACTTACGAAGTTTTTTAATTCGAATGTTGCGAAAGAATAGGGTTCTTGCCAGTATCGAAAGTAATATTTTAAAACTGATCTGACTTCTCTGCGATCATTTGTTCGTGAGATATCGTGTAAACAGACTAACAAACTAACGGACTAACACACTAACGGACTGACACACTAACAGACACCCTACAGACAGACACCATACAAATTTTGTCATTTTCGGATTCGTCACACCTGAAAACGTATAAAAAAGTAAAAAAAACCCAGGTCGAAATTGTTCACGATTACCTAAGTTCCCCATACCTATAGTATGATGGGGAACTAAAAATGGAGATCATTTTCGAAATAAGCTCACCAATTAACATTAAAATTAACAAAAACTTCTCTTGTATTTTTCAAAAACTTCAGTTTCGAAGGCCTGTGTAATTATTAATGATTAAATAAAACGATTCATCAAATAATAACAATAAAATCTTACTCCTGCTGCTAGCCTAGCCATGTTTTCCTTGTAGATCATAAATAGCTTTTGTCTAACGTGGTTGTTCAGAATTATTTGTGTCAGAAACAGGAAAAAACCCTGTGTTTAAAAACAAAAATTAGAAAATTAATAACAAATAAAGCACTTTAACTTGAATTTAAGTATTTACTTTCTAATTTTACGTATATATATATTTAAAAATGTAAAACCAAATCTTTTAATTAAAAAGATATTTATAATTCTAATGACAACAGTAATACAATAAATAAATAAATGAGTGCACATTTTTAAAAATTTAGAATTTATCCCTATTTATAATAGATATAATTTGTATGAATAAAAGTATTTGAATATTTTCGAATTTAGATGTTTCGTCCAATATCTGAAGAAATGTTTGATTTTTCTCTTCTTTTCTTTTAATTCAGTGGTACGAAGAAAACATATTATAATCAGGGTTCTAACAAAAAGAAATTTGAATACCTCTATTTTTATGCAGTAATTTTTGAGTTGACTATTCGAGTTAATATTCGTTGATGAAAAAGCTAAGTGGAAAAGGGATCAGTAACAAAAGAAAATAAATACGATGCCTCGGATTAGAGGTCTATACGGGCCGGGCCGGGCTCAATATTTTTTGTGTGTACTCGGGCCGGGCCGGACCTGTAGGAAATTTTAAGCCCGACCCGGCCCGAATCTTTTTCTAAATTTCTCGTTAATCAACGAAAAGGGAAAATGATAAAATACTTTTTCAGTCATTTATTTTACATAATTTTACAGTCTGGTATGTCACATAAAATTTTATTTTGTTAAAAGGTGTGTGTAACTACAATTTAATTGTCTATCAGCTTGACTGTTCGCGATCTGATTTTCCACAAATATTTTAAACATGTTTCGAAATTAATATATTTTATTTAAAGTAATATTAGATGGTTTCTAATTCAAAATAATATGCATGTTACTACCAGTTTGCGCACATGTAACAAACAAAAGAAATTAGATACGTTACTGTATATAAGGCTTTGTTATCTATGTTCTGTAGTGTTTATGTGGTATGAAGGCTATAAAAATCCAAGGCTTCTTTTTCTTTTCTCCGGGGCACTGGATGAAAGTAGCATCAGTTTTAGCATGTGCAAAAGCATCTTTTCTATTGAATATGGTTGGATTAGCATTAAAGTTTGGTTTACCGGATCACATGAAAGATTTGGATACATTACGGTATATAACAAGAAGTTGTTGAAAGTGCATTTTTAATACTATTAACCATTTTAAATATTTTCCTACATTGTTTGAGGAATGCTAATATTTTCGATTTGACTTTCTGTCTGTGTGCCTTCTGTACGTCTGTAATAATGAAATACCGTTTATATATAAATATCTTGTGAACATTCAGCAGTTTTGTTAAAGAACATTCTATTGCTTAGCTACATAAAACCTCTGCAAAACACATACTAAAAATCTTTTTCGTAGAAAGGCATTTTTTTTTTTTTTTTTTTTTTTTTTTTTTTTTGTAATTTTACATATTTTTGAATCGGGTCTGCCCTTATTTTATCGCTTTTTGTCTGGGCCGGGCCGGGCCGTACACTAGTAAAAAAGAAACGGGCCGGCCGGGCCCGGGCCTGAACATTTCGGCCCGTGCAGACCTCTACCTCGGATTACCACGTATAAAATGCTTGAAACGCATTATAATTGTAACATGAATATGATGCTTCTATTAATTATATATTCATCGGTTATGAGAATCCAAATAGTATTAAGAAGGATATGAAATATAATAGCACCTATATTAATGTAGATATAGAGGCTTAATTAACAACATCGAAAATATTTTTGTATGTTATTTGTTTAAAACATGCATAGTTTTCCAACCAATACAATGCATTTTTAGAAAACTTACATATCACATTAGACACTACAATCAGCATATACAAATATTAAATATTTCATAAAATATGAGCATTTTCACTTGACCCCTTGAACTGAAATTTATTTTCAGTCAGCACTGCTCATGCAGACAATTTAATTTTCTTAGTTTTAATAGGTGGGATTCATATAGAAACTTACGGTTTTGTTCCTCAAATAATTTGTTATTATTAAAAATAATATTTGTTTCACACATTTATATGAATGTTTATTGTTATATATACATATAAGATAGGAGTGGGAATCGATTAAGAGTTTTAACAGGGTTAATCGTAGTTCATTAATCGATTAATCGGTCGATTAATCTGATTTTTAATCGGTTGTTATTTTTCTTTATGTAATTTTATTTCAAAGATGAATAAAACTCTCATATTGTGTATTTATTGTGCATTATTCATAAGTTTGACTGAGATTTTTTTTTTTTTTTCAAAAATTGTCTAATCAATTATATCTGTTTCATAGCTGAAATTTAAATCAATTTTCAGAGTAATAATTGTTTGACTTTAAGTGTTAATTTTATATAAATATTTTCACTTATTCAATTTTTTTTAAATAAATTAGTTTTTCAATTAATTTTGAAAGAAACATTAAATGAATTTACACATATTTTAGTTTTATATTTGGAGGCCTTGTCCATCTTGCTTGTCACTATTTTTAAATGAATTCTCAAAATTCCATATCATTATCATAAAAATCTCAAATTCTTATATTTTAGTACTTCTTTGTCACTTCGGACTAGAACACAGAATATTATTTTCTGTTTCTACTTCAATAGTTACTATCAGCAATTCTGAACAGACAATAAACGCCTGAAGATACTGTGAAACTCTGTTGACATTTCCACCAACAGAAGGATAGTGGTGAAAATCTCATGTTCTTTTTTTTTTTTTTTTCTTTTTAGCATTTCTATTTTTTGAAAGCTTCTTGTTTCTGAGAATACTATTACCCTAGCCAACACTTTCTGTAGAAGGCTACAGACAGGTGGTGTTGCTCCAGCAAGCACATGAGGCGGCATTTTGTTTAATAACTGTCCTCTCCCTTTTCTCTATTAGCAAAAGTGAAACAACTTCTTTTGAGACGTTTTATTTATTTATTTTATTTTATTTTATTTTATTTTGCTTTTTCATTATTTGATAGATGTTTCTTAGAATGTTTGTTAGCAAAATATGCTAAAAAATCTTTTGTAGGCAGAACAGCATTTTTACTTTAATTCGTAGTTTGAAAATTTTAATCAGATTTTGAAAATTTTTAATCGAATTAATCGATCCGATTAACTCGATTAAAAAAATTGATCGAGACTAAGAAGTGATCGATTAACCGAACCGATTAATCGATTAATCGGCACAGCCCTAATTATAAGAACATAATTAGTGTCGGGAAATTCATGGCGAGCTGGACTCGTCATTTCAGTTCAAGGGGTTAATAATGTTTAACTGTTCAGGCGTGAGTTTTAGCACACACAAATTTCTCTTGCAAAATTTATTAACCAAATATATAGAGTTACTCTTATGAAAAATCCAAGCAAATATCATGCAAATTCAGAAAAATATCGTTGATAGAATAAATTGAATTTCCAGTACTATCAAAAGGAATTTTATCCAATTTTATGTTTTGAATCAATCTACATTATATTATTATTGATTGATTTAAAATAAAAATTTGGATAAAACCCCTTATCTTTTTATTACACTTTGAGGGCGATTAAAATTCAACTCGTTGTGTCGATGATATCGTTCCAAAAAAACACGAATTTTTTTTTTTTTTTTTTATAAATAAAATTGAAAATTGTGTCAGAAAATAATGCAAAGGAAATTTTGTTAACATTTGCACAAGCAAAGATTATTATTTATTTAACCATTACTAACAATCATTACGAATAACTATTATTTAATAAAACTTCTTATATTTCATCAGGTATTTAATATCTTAATATTACGATTGCATTATTTCTTTTTCAACTACATGTCAAGTTTTGTAAAAATGACTGCGCATTGGTTTGAAAATCTCATGTTACTACAACAAAGGAACGAAAATGTTCGATGTTGCTCAATATACGTCCTTTCTCTTACAAATGAATATGCATAATTAAAAGAAGCATCATTATTACATGCTATAGATACAACAAATTTCAAGAATTGTTTTGTATAGGTTGATCCTTAGTACTGTTGGCCCCTCCAGTGGCCGAGCGGTTCCGCGCTCAAAGCTGTAGATGGGAAATTCTAGATTCGATCCCAAGTCGCACTCGTCAACCTAGCCGTACGGAGTTTTCCCGTGTTTTTTTTTTTTTTTTTTTTTTCGAAATTCGCGTAAAACAGACTAGGACCCCTTAGAACCACCCCCTACCCCGGAAGACACATCCCCTAGGACCCTTGTGTTGCCAATTAGACTTAACCCCAACATCTCATTATTATTATTTTTAAATTTTTACTGGTCCCTTTTTCGCTTTTAGGACGAAACCTTTGCCGAAATGTACATAATATAACATTTTCTGTTTGGTAACGACTTTCTGTTTGAAATATATTCTATAGAGGGCAGCACTAGAAAACTAATCCACGGACTTCATTTTTTTGAAAATTCAGCTGATGGCTGTTTCTATAGAAAACTGAATGTACTAGTATATTTAGATCTCTATGGCTGTTTATAACATGTCTTCTAATGGCAATAATCTGCCATAAGCGCTGAAAATAAATATAATTTGTATGCTCTTATAAATCTCAGCAACCATAAATGCGCTCGATAGATGGCAGCACTAAATATTTGTCCTGAATCTTCGGATTTTTCGTATAGCCAGCTAATTTTCTAATAAGTAAGAGAAATTATCTATTTTTCTTCGAAGAGATTTTTAACTTAAGCTTCATGCTTCATTTATTAGTTTATTCTGAAAGTTTGTTTCGTTTCACTTAGAGGGTAGCATTAAATAAAGCTGAACATTTAATACGTTAAAAATTTTTTGATGCTTTATAAAATTGTCTATACAATTCAAATAAATCTTATCAAAGGTGGATTTCAATTTAATTGATAAAATAAAATTCTGTGTGAAAAATGCATCTTAAAAAAGGTTGTGTAAAATTTTTTCACGAAACAAAGTTCCATTTCTTTTGAAAAAAAAAAAAAAAAAAAATGATTTTGCTGTTAAATAATTTTAGTTGGTCTAGCAGATGGTAAATTTGAAAATTTGGAAGATGTGGAAATTTTCACAGGGTTTGAATAGCTAGTATTATTACATATAAATTTAAGGCAATTTTTTTTCTGTTGGGCATTTACATGATATTTCACCAGAGGCGAGCTTATGCCATAAAAAACAGATTATTTCCCACGTAACACCGTGGGGGAAAATGATCATCAATCACTATCTTCATCTCCCCTTGGTACGGAGTAGGGTTACCTTTTTTGCATTTGAGTAATTTTGTTAAAGATGGTCCCTCAAAGAGGAGAGCCATGGGATTTTCTAGAACAGGGAAAGAAGATTGATAAAGAAGCTGATAATTTGCTGTTTTTTATTGAATACAGTGAATGAATTGGTAAATAATTGCACGGAAAAAAATCTTTTAAAATTACTTAAACTACGGAATTAAATATTACATATATCTCACTTTATTTGAGCAGTATTACGCAGAACAACTGTCTAGTAAAAGAAAAAAAAAATAATTTTACAATGTAGGTAAAAAAAAAAAAAATAATAATAATAATAATAATAATAATAAATCCCCCCGCCCCACACACACACACAAATATATATAATTTTTAATGACAATAATGAAAAGAATGAGAACGGAAACCAAACAGTTGAAAATAATTCACCACAGAAACCCACAGAAGCCGATTAGATAAGTAGTTAACTTAAATAAGTTAGTTTGGTGTTTTAAATTTATTTGAACAGTTATATATTAACTTAAATGTATTAAAAAGTTAATAAAATTATTTTTCTAATTTTAATATTTTTTTGGTTACAAAAAACGTAAACTTATAAAAGAAGGAATTTTAAAGGGAATTTAATATAAATATATTTTATTTATATAAAACCAATGTTTGTGCGTGTCGGTGTGTCTGTGGACAACGAAGCGTAAGGTTGGTACTCGTACAGTCAAGAGATTCAACAAGAATTCGCTTGAGGTGTCTTAGTGCATCTCGAAGCCCCATTTTTGAAATGTCCATTATTATTATTATTTTTATTTAATTAAAATAAGAAAATAATATTATAATAGTTTTAAAAGTTAGTCATTTAAATATTAGTTTACATTTAGCGCCAAAAACAATTTACCAATCTTTTCTTTTTAAACATGAAATATTTTTTTATATGAATAATGAAAGAAAACATAAAAAAAAAAATATTTCTGAGAATAGTATACTTAGCACGAAAGCTAATTGAGCATCAAGAGCTCATAGTAATCTTGGGTAATTAACCCGTTAACGCCCAAATTAATTTTGTAAAATATTATTAGCTGATTATTTCTCTTCTAAATTAATATACACAACTGACAGAAAAATATATTAACTTAAACAATTCTTCTGATAGTTTTAAATTTCAAGGCTATCCTCATTTATTGACGTTTAGTGTTCTAGCGAGAAAACTTCGAGATAGAAAAACTTTGAGATAACAGATTAATATCCTGTTATATGTTGACGAAGATTTCAAAAGTAAAGTATTATAATATATATTATTATTCAACTTGATTTAAGTTAGTATACCTGCGCAAAAAGCAAATGTATGTGCGACGAATGAAAAATCTTAAAATGACTATCCACATTATGAAATAATAATTAATAGTAGGCACATAAAACTTTCAGGGATCATTTAGAGTGACGCTATAAACTGTCACTAAAAAGCAGAAATCATTCCAAGAAACCACAAAAAATATACGTGTCATTTTATTAGCTGTCCTCAAATGAGGATACTGGGCGCTAATGCGTTAAAAAAAGAACAACCACACGACTCCTATTACACATTATACAAGTATTATGTGCACTTTTTGAAGAGAATTGCACTCAGAAGACATATAATTGACCTAATGAATGATGATTCGACTCCACTCTACTCGCTTTACTTATGAACCACTGCAAAGCTCTGCCCGCCTATTCGCTGCTTTGCTTTTTATTGAAAACCGATATTAACATGTTGAGCGCCATGTCAGTCATTCTAGATACTAGACATTTTGTCATATATCTTTAAGTACTGAAGGAATCATCTTGAAACTTTAGGAGTGTGCAGAACCTGTTATACTTCAAACATTTCAGTGAAAGTTTTACCCCTAAAGTAAAAGCAGTAAAAATTAAAAATTAAAACATTGAGCGCCCTGTCAGCCATCGGTGGCAGACAGTGTCAAATATGATATAAAGCCGCGTCAACCATCGGTGCGCATATAAAATAGGATATAAGACTAAAAATATAACATTTAATGATTGAAAAATTATTAAAATTTGCTTAATGTTCATTTATTACAGGAGGTATCATTATGGAATTTTAATGGATTTTAAGAATTTGCGTGGCGCTCAACGTGTTAATAGTCTATAACAAAAGATTAAAAAAAAAAAAAAAAAAAAAAAAAAAAAGTTACAGAAATTCCCATATTCAATGTTAAATTGAAATTCATAACAATTAGTACCCCATTTCTTAAAATGAAATATTATGCTAAAAATCAGTATAATTTCTTTTCCATAATAGAAAGAAATTTGTAATATCCAGACCATTTGCTCTACAGCTTTAATATACGACCACTTGGAAACTATTAATTTTTTGTCATTATTTGTCGATTTTTTTTTTTTTTTTTTTTTTTTTTTTTTTTTTTTGTTATACATAGTTACTTGTAAAAAAGAAAGAAAGAAAATTACTTTTTTTTTTTTTTTTTTTGTCTATACTTTTTATTATGGAATTTTTCAGTTAATTATAGCATTGTATAATACTCTCTATATATTTTTAAGATAAAGCGAGGTAATAATTTTACACACTCGAAAATATCTGGGGGAAAAAAGTAATAGTCTATTAATGTTTTATTGTGGACAAATCTCCTACAGCTTCAGTTTTAAATTCTTTCCTACATACTTTTTAAGGCGCCTGCCTACCTTTAAAATGCAATTTTCAGTCAAAACTAAGATTTTTTATTTTTGGTTTAGTATTAAAGCCTGACATTTAAACTTTCTAAATCAGTTTGAATTTTGTTTCTATCGTGCTTAGAATTTGAGTTACAGGCATCTAAATATTAGTCACTCGCAACTTTTTGAAACCAGAAGTGACCGGAAATGTTTGTTTTCATAAAAGTTTTACTCAGTATAAGCATCAAAATTTGTTACTGAATATAAAATGAATTTAAAAATAATAAGAAGAAATAAAAAACTTTGAAATAAATCAGGAAAGTTATTAAAATTATTTTTTATTTAATAGGTAAAATCTGGTTTTTAATTACGTTTTTTGCTTTTTCTCAGAATGAGATTTTTAACATTTTGCTTTTTCACAAAACATCATAACTCCAAAAGTTATTATATAAATCTTATGAAACTTTGACAAAATACGCTAGAGGAGTTGTTTTATGGACTGAACTACTACAATGAATCTAGCTTTTTTTTTTTTTTTTTTTTTTTTTTTTTGTCGATAGAAGTTATGAAACATTTTATAACTTCACTAATGATTGATTCACTAATGATTTTTTCAGCATGTAAAATGTTATATTCTCTAAAATATTAAATAATATGGTTATAGTTTTGAAAATAGCTCACTCCCATAAAGACTCTTTATATCACCATCTTAGAGATTTTAATGATATATTCTATAACTACCACTTAATTTTCATGAATATTACAATGAGTGTATTATATACCTTGGGGGGGGGGAAGGGGGACCAATGGAAATAAAATGTATTCTTCTTTAAACTACACTATCATCGATCTAAACAAAAACTTTGCATAATAACGTACAATTTGTGAAAAAAATCACAGTAAGGTTAGACATACTTAAGGATGGGGGGGGGGGGGTTAAAGACGAAGGGGGGGGGAGGACAGAGGAAAATAAAATATTTTTTATATCTCCATTTTACCGATTTTAAAGACATATTCTATAGCTATCACTTGCTTTTTATGAAGATCTCAAAATGAGTGCAATATATATTTGGGGGGGGGGGGCAAGGGGGACGCAGATAGAAGTAAAATATATTATTCTTTAAACAACCGCATTGTCGATTAAAAAAATGCTTTGTATCTATGCAACTTTCTGCTTATGAAAAATTGCAATTGCAGTGAGTGTACACATATCTGGACGATTTGCTAAGGAGGGGGGGGGGGGCAGAGTGAAGAAAATGTTTGTTTTTATATCACCATGCTACCTACTTATATGAAACTTTGTACGAATATCACTTTCATTTTATTAAAATTATAGTGAAAGTTAACTAAAGTTGATAAGGTGGGGGGGGGGGGGGGTTGGGGGACAGATGGAAAATAAAATAATCTTTTTAAACAACACTTATTATCGTTTGTTTTATTGTTTATTTATATTTTGTGTGTATCGATTACTATTAATGAATAATTATAGTGAGTTATGCAAAAAATCGATACATGATTTAAATCTGTAAAAAAGTTATTCAAAAATGAATTTTCTTCTTTTAATCTGTCTCTTTTGTCCTCCCCCGCCCTATGTAGAAATGGAACACTTCCACTCTCGTTGATGTTAAGCATCAATTTTACAAGGAGAAATTAGGTAAAATCGGTTAAATGGTGATATTAAAAAATATTTTATTTTCCTCTGTCTCCCCCCTCTCTTTAACCCTACCCCCACCCCCAAGTATGTCTGATACTTATTGTGATTTTTTTCACAAATTGTATGTTATTATACAAAGTTTTTGTTTAAATCTATAATAGGGTGTTTTAAAGTAAAATATATTTTATTTCCATCTACCCCCCCTCCCCTGCCCCCCTCCAGGTATATAATACACTCATTGTAATCTTCATAAAAATTAAGTGGTAATATATTATTAAAATTGCTAAAATGGTAATTTAAAAATTTAATATATTTTCCTCTGTCCCCCCCCCCCCCTCCTCCAAGTATGTTTGACACTTACTGTAATTTTTTCACAAATTGTACATGATTATACAAAGTTTCATTAAAATCGGTAAGAGGTTTGTTCTATTTTTTACTATAAAATTTTCCTTCGATCCTTTTATTTTTTAAAGTTCTATAATGAATTAATGACAGTTTATCATATTTTCTTAAACAGCATATTTTAGTTGCATTAACTGATGTATTATTTTTAAATTTATTTAAAAAATTGTAATATCTGTTCATATTTAAAGATAATAAATCAATAAACATTTTTTCCACATTTGAATTCAATATTCTAATTATTTAATTAATTAATTAGTTTATTTACTTAATTAACTTATTTACCTAACATTAAACTATATTAATTAAAAAACGAAGTGAAATTACTAAATTAATACATTAAAAACCTTTACTAACTTCGTTGTTTGCCGTTAAACTTTTCCATCGGGATCCCGATTCTCATCAGACTTTTTATAAACTTATAAAAGTTAATTCTGGAGAAAACAATATTTACAATTTTAAATGCGTTAGAAATTCTGCTCTTTTTCTACAAATAATTGCCATTTTATCTTGATTTTCTTTATGCAGATTGCAGAAATATTTGATTAGGGGTGTTTAGACGCTATCACACTTTTAAAAATTTGGCCCCATAGGCCATAATGATAAAGAATTTTTCTTTGTGACCCTGTAAAAAAATTGTAAGTGCTAAATTCACCTAAATCTATACAAATCGTGCAACTATGACCTATAACATGTGTACAAATTTTTTGCTCAGATTAATAAGACGTTTAGACGCTATCACACTTTTAAAAATTTGGCCCAATAGGCCTTAATGATAAAGAATTTTTCCTGGTGTCCCTGTAAAAAAACTATAAGTGCTAGATTCACCAAAATCAATAGGGTTCGTACTTTGGTGACTTGCAATATATGTACCAACTTTCAGCTTATTTGAACAAAGTGTTTAGACGCTAGCGTGTTCACTCACAGACACACATACATACACACGCACATATATACACACATACATACACACATATATATACACATACATATATCATCGTAAAAATAGTGAAAACGGACTCAGAGGACCTCGAAACGTATAGAAACATCAAAATCTGAATTTCGGATTTTTGAAAATGTTGTGTAATTTGATGCGATGTGAAGATAATAATAAAGACACTCGTTCTTTCACTCACAAAACAAAACTATATTAAACATAAACACAGATGTAAATAGGCGTGGAAAACATGAGGTGCGATAAATCATTTCGAATAAATAATAAACAATATAATGTGAAGTAACAATGCGGAATTAATGCGAAAGAATAATGTGAAAGATAGCATGCAAGCTATCGTGCGGATGAAAAAAGAATAAACTGTTCTTTTCGGTTTCTGTTCGAGTAGAGTTGAGATGTTCGTACCTGTTGAACAGAAAAAAGTAAAGTTGAGATGAAACAGTTAAATCGAAAGTGTCAATGAGTGCGGAGTTCGATATGTTAGGAATCGAATATGACTGTATGGTGGAAATCGAACATGACTCCCACCCTATCAGGGCGCTAGTCCTGATATAAAGGGAGAACAGCAATTTTGTTAACTGTTCTTTTAATAACACAATCTTTAGTTTTTATGGAGACCACTCTTACCAGTCCGTCGGTACCGGTGTGAACCTTTGTAATTCGACCTATTGGCCAGGATAAAGGTGAGCAGCTGTTGTCCATAATAATCACTATTTCTCCTTCCTTGATATTCGATGCAGGATGTTGCCACTTATTCCTTGATTGTAAGGAGCTGAGATACTCCTTTTTCCAAGCTCTAGAAATATCTCGTCTCAATTTTTGTACCATTTGCCATCGGTTCTTGAGATTCCTGCCACAAGACAATGGCTCGTCTGCAGGTGAAAGCATGACATCACCTGTAAGAAAATGTGATGGGGTGAGAACATTAATAGAGTCTGTATCAGAATCAGTACTTTTAAAGAGAGGACGTGAATTTAATAAGGATTCTATTTGGGTTAATAAAGTGCTCAGTTCCTCAAATGTCAACCGTGTATCACCGATTACTCGTTTAATGTGAAATTTACAGGATCGTACTGCAGCTTCCCAAATTCCTCCGAAATGAGGTGATGCGGGAGGAATAAAATGCCACTCTATTGCGGCTTGTGTTAAATAATGTGCTACGCATTCATTTCTTGGTAAAGACAATATTTGTTTTATTTCATCGAGTTTCCTTTTAGCACCAACAAAATTGGTTGCGTTATCACTGTAAATATGACTAGGTGAACCACGTCTAGCACTGAAACGTCGTAAGGCAGCTATAAATGCGTCAGTCGTCAAATCGCTGACAGCTTCGATGTGTACTGCTTTTGTAGCAAGGCAAATGAATACAGCTATGTATCCTTTTGTTGTTTTAGAGCCACGACCCTTGTTAAATTTTATATACATTGGACCAGCATAGTCCACACCACATACAAAGAAAGGTCGCTCGAGATTTACTCGATGTGGTGGTAAGTTTCCCATGAGCTGGGGTGTAGAAGTAGCTTTGAAACGGAAGCATTTCAAGCATTTATTAACAAGCTTATTGATTAATCTTTTTCCACCAATGATCCAATATGCCTGTTTTATAATGTGGGATAACAATGATGGTCCTGCATGCAAGTGTGCAATATGTTTCTCTTGTATAATAAGGTCGCTCAATTTGTGTTTAGACGGCAATATTACCGGATGCTTTTCGTTAAATGATAATTGGGCGTTTTGTAAGCGACCTCCCACCCGTAACAGACCGTTCTGGTCAATGAATGGATGTAGAGAGTGTAAAGGACTTTTTCTAGACAAAATGTTTTGATTCTTGATGCGTTTTAAGTCTTCGTGAAAGTATTTATTTTGTACCCATCGAATGATGTTCTCTTCGGCGTGTTTAGCTTCCCTACATGTAAGAGGGGAGTAAGAATCATCTGTTGAGACATGAACTTTACTTGCTGACTTGCAGTTATTTATGAATCTTAGGCAATATGCCAGAATGCGTTTGATTTTAAAAAATGAAGAAAATTTATTGAATAGTTGATCATAAAGATCATTAGATGTATCAATATGGTAAGATAAAATGGGATCAGTTTTCTTTTCAGCCGAAATTTGATACTCGATTTCCTTGGACTTAGGTGCGTCATTTGGCCAATGTGTGGGATCCAAAAGTAGCCAACTTGGGCCATTCCACCACAAGTTGCATTCAGGTAAACTTTTAGGATCTATGCCCCGAGAAGCGATATCAGCGGGGTTTTCTTTAGATGGAACGTGTCTCCAATGTTTTGTGGGAAGAACATCTAATATTTGTGACGTTCTATTTGCAACAAAAGTTTTCCACTTACGTGGATGTGCGGATAACCAAGAAAGAACAACTGTTGAATCTGTCCATGCGTAAATGTCAAAGTCATAATTTTCTAATATTTTTATGACTGAAGAAAATAACTTAGATAATAAATAAGCACCACAAAGTTCCAATTTGGGAACGGAAATTTGCTTGATAGGAGCTACTTTAGTCTTGGCAACTAAGAGTGAGACTTTTGATTTGTTATCATGAGTCTGTCGACAATAGATTGCAGCGGCATAAGCATGTGTTGACACATCACTGAAACCATGTAATTCAAATGTACTATCGGATGAAAGCGTGACGCATCTAGGAACAGAAAATTGGCTAATTTTATTGAATGAATTCTCATATTTAATGAGCTCCTCTTCAAATTGTTGCGGAATAGGAGAATCCCAGTCTCCTTTTGTTAACCATAGCTTTTGATAAAATATTTTTAACACTACTGTACAAGGTGAAATTAACCCTAAAGGGTCAAAAATGCGTGCGGATTCAGACAAAATGCGTCTTTTTGTTAGTGGTGGTTTGAGAGTAAGTGCGGTTTTGAAAATAAATGTATCTGCTAAAGAGTTCCAGTAAAGCCCTAGAATTTTAGAACTTTCATTGTTGTTTGGTATTATTTTAAAGTCTGTATCTGTGATGCAATTTTCTCGAAATTCCGCAAGGAATTCATTCGAATTGGAATTCCACTTTCTCAAATGAAACCCATGTTCTTCCAAAACATTAGCAGTTTCCTTAGCAATTGATATTGCGCTATTAACTGAGTTTGAACCAGATATCAAGTCATCCATATATATATCTTTCAACAAAGTACGCGAGACGTGTGTATTTTGATTATAATCTATAGCGATTTGCTTAATGCACCTAGTGGCCAAAAAGGATGCTGGAGCAAGGCCATATGTAACTGTCTTCAATTTATATTCCTTTATTTCCTCATTAGGGTTGTATCTCCAAAGGAGTTTTTGATAATTTTGATCGTCCTCAGAAATTAAAACCTGGCGGTACATTTTCTCCACGTCTGCAGAAAAAACTATCTCCGGTAATCGAAAATTAAGTAAGATCTCAAAAATGTCTCGTTGTAATTTAGGGCCAACACCTAAAACTGAATTTAATGATTTACCATCAGAAGTTTTGCAGGAACCATCAAAAACGACTCTTAATTTAGTGGTAGTGCTAGAATGTTTAATAACTGCGTGATGAGGTAGGAAATATTGTTCCCTTTGAGAAATATTTAGTGAATTCTGAGTAATTACCTCCATGTGTCCTAATTGTTCGTATTCATATAAAAAATCTTTATATTGTTGTTCGAATTCCGGATTTTCAGAAAATTTCTTCTCCATTGCATATAATCGGGAAAGTGCAGCGGGTCTTGTATGACATAATTCAGATTTACATTTATAAAATGGTAGTTTTACCACAAAACGGCCTTCTGGATTAATTGAATAATTTTCCTGAAAATGTGACTCCACAAACTGTTCCTCGGGTGAAAGTAACTTCTCGCTTGGATTAAAAACTTCTTCTAATTCCCAAAAACGTTTTAACTCACTATCAATATTAGTTTCGTAAATATGTAAATTTGAAATCGAATTAGATTTTGTCTGAGATTCAGGTAATTTTCCGGATACGAGAAAACCAAAAATTGAATTTTGAGCAATTAAACCATTCTCAGTACAAATTGTTTGACCAGGAAGTAAAATAGAAAAAAAAATAATCAGATCCCAAAATCATATCAATTTTACTTGGAATTTCAAATTTGGGATCGGCCAGTTGCATATTTTTTAAATGCGAAAAATGTTCCTTGTTTATTTTCTCTGTTGGCAATGGAGCTGTTAATTTATCTAATATAAAAACTCGCATGGATAACTTGACATCGGAATCGTGAATGGAAATTAAATTAATATCTGTATAACCTTTAGTTATTGCAATCTTTGAATTTGCTAACCCTTTGACGGGAAATCTTGCATTTTTTCTCTCATAACCTAAAATACTCATGCATGATTCAGTGATAAAAGAACTTTCAGAGCCTGAATCGCATAAAATTTTTAGCACATGTCTCTGACCCATTGAATCATAAATATAAGCGCTAGCTGTAGGAAGTAAAGCGAAAGATGTTTGTATAGAATGGTTATGAGTACTTGTTTGGAATTGAGATATGCCAGATGGCTCTGTACGATTCTCAGAGTTTTCAAAATTATTACCAGCAGATGAAGCCGAAGCTGTATAAGTTTTCAAATTATTATCGCATATACTAGAATGATGTTTTGCATTACAAAAATGACAGGTATAAGTGGAATTACATTGAGCGATAGAGTGTTTATTAGATAAACAGTTGCTGCATAATGAGTTCTTTCTAACAAATTGTTTTCTATCCTTAACAGGAAGTTCTTTAAATTTAAAGCATTTGAACAAGAAATGATTATTGTTTTTACATAAAATACATTTGTAATTAACGTTAGAATGAAACTTAGATAACTTAAATTGTTTATCCTTATTTTGTTTATACTCATTCTCTTTACTCTCATTTTCATTACATAATTCCATAGATGCACATTTATCATTAATAAATTGTAAAAAGATCTCTAAAGTTGGAAAATCAATTTTTGAGGAATATTGTGCCCATTCTTCACGTGATTTATGGTCAAGTTTTTGTAATAAAATATAAATTAACCATACATCTCTTTCAGTAGCTTTAGTGTCAATAGTTTTTAATCCCCTAATTACTTCATCCGAAGTATCTGCTATCTTACGTAAGTTATATGCAGTAGCATGACTTACAGTTGGTTGATCCATAAAGGTTTTAATAAGTGCAGAAATAATTTGTTTTTTCTTATCATACCTAGTAAGTAATTTTTCCCAGACTTCTAGATAACTATTCTCAGATATTGGAATGTGTTTAATAATAGAAGCCGGTTCGTCTTTTAATAAACCCTTTAGGTATTGAAATTTTTGTATATTACATAAATTAACATTTTCATGAACTGATGATATATACAAATCCTTAAAAGACATCCAATCTTTATAATTTCCAGAAAACGGACAAATATTTAATTTAGGCAACCGAAAATTACTAGATATAGCACTTGTATTAATGGGGGGATTTTGAAAATTTAAAATATTTGTTTGCATGTTTACAGATAAATTTTCAAGTTTTTGTTGAAGCTTGGCTTTGGTTTCATAATATTTCAATTCAAATTCTTCTATTTCTGAAATTTCATCAGGTAATTCAGAATCGGCTTTATCAAAATCAGAATAAATAATTTCAATCTTTTCAAGTTTATTTAAGAGATCATGTTTTTGAAAAATTTGATTTTCATTATTTATGAAATTCATAATTCTAGTAAGCGCAGATTTCGCTCTGCCTCGATAATGTTTTGCTATTTTTTCAGCATCTTCTAAAGCAACAGTTTCATTACTGTCATCGTCATTGTTCTTTTTGCTTGCCATTACTACGTAATGGAGTAATGCGAAAAACCAAAGTCAAACTTGTAAAATAGGAAAATAAGTACTTATCTGTTTTATTCCTTAATAGCTGCGCTTGGATATCCAAATTTGTAAGCTAGCGAAAATTCACACATGTTCACCAAAAATCTCGCCGGTGCCTCCAGAAAATGTTGTGTAATTTGATGCGATGTGAAGATAATAATAAAGACACTCGTTCTTTCACTCACAAAACAAAACTATATTAAACATAAACACAGATGTAAATAGGCGTGGAAAACATGAGGTGCGATAAATCATTTCGAATAAATAATAAACAATATAATGTGAAGTAACAATGCGGAATTAATGCGAAAGAATAATGTGAAAGATAGCATGCAAGCTATCGTGCGGATGAAAAAAGAATAAACTGTTCTTTTCGGTTTCTGTTCGAGTAGAGTTGAGATGTTCGTACCTGTTGAACAGAAAAAAGTAAAGTTGAGATGAAACAGTTAAATCGAAAGTGTCAATGAGTGCGGAGTTCGATATGTTAGGAATCGAATATGACTGTATGGTGGAAATCGAACAGACATGATTACAATACTTTCCTCACTATAGTGTTTGGAAAGTAAAAAGATGATGATATTTACTTATATTTATTAATTTTAATTTTATTTGTTTATTCATTCATTTCATTTTTTATTTATTTTGATGGATAGTGTAATTTCTTAGAACATTTTTTATACTTAAATTTTGAATTTTTATATTTTTTATTTCAATGCTTACTTTAAAAAAGTAATAAAGATTCAACCACCGGGCGATTCTAATATTTATGAATTTATTTATGAATTATTTAATTAATTAGTTTATTTGTTTAATTTTTATAAACTTGTAAAAGATAATTATGGAGAAAACAAAATTTACAATTTTAAAATTTCGGATTTTTGACATGATTACAATACTTTCCTCACTATAGTGTTTGGAAAGTAAAAAGATGATGATATTTACTTATATTTATTAATTTTAATTTTATTTGTTTATTCATTCATTTCATTTTTTATTTATTTTGATGGATAGTGTAATTTCTAAGAACATTTTTTATACTTAAATTTTGGATTTTTATATTTTTTATTTCAATGCTTACTTTAAAAAAGTAATAAAGATTCAACCACCGGGTGATTCTAATATTTATGAATTTATTTATGAATTATTTAATTAATTAGTTTATTTATTTAATTTTTATAAACTTGTAAAAGATAATTAAAGAGAATACAAAATTTACAATTTTAAATGCGTTAGAAATTCTGCTCTTTTTCTATCAATCTTATAAGGATTGTAAAAATATTACTCTTTCACTTTCACCCTCTAGTTAGTACAAATAATTCTCCGATAACAGTTATCTTGAACGAAAAAGGGAACATGCTCCAATTTAAACGAATAGTGCAGACTGCCATAGCTAGACTTTATCGCTCTTTTCCCTGACAGCTTTTAACAAAAGCAATCACAACCCTTGAGAGGGGTCGAAACACTTTAGGGTGGTGTCTGGGAATCTACCTTTTTCCTTACCTGCAGTCCATTGAGTGTGACAAACAGATAAGCTGCAGGAGCTGGATTGTTAGGAACTTTGAAAAATCCTACTGTCCACGTCAAGCCCAGAAGACAAGTTAGTGATATCATCCCCTTTAATTTTACCCTGAAATGAACAAAATCATGTTTTAATTATATCGCTTCAAAATGTAACAATTCTTTACTGATAAAAAGAAAAATTTTTGAGATAAACAATTAGTTTTCAACAATTTTGGGTTCAAAGCTTTGTGTGAAAGTTTTAGGTTTATACCTTTGGGTACTTTTGAGGAAGGGTTTTGTCGAGTTCTAAAAGGGAATATTCCTGATAAATTTTAATCTTTTTTATTTTAAAAGAGACTACCATGATCCCTATAAGGAAATGGATCGTACGACGACAAGTGCGGGGATGAAACTATACTTTAAGCTGAGTTATAATACAAACTTTATTTGAGTTTCGGAGGACGATGGCAACAAAATGGGTAAAACTGGGTCTAATGTTCAACGAGAACAGATGTAGTGACGACTTTTTAGTCGAAACAGGCCAGAAATATATTATAGTGTTAAAATCTCTCATGGTTTGAAATAGATCGTTCCAGAATTTTCAAGAGAGACAGAGCAATCTACAGGAAAGTAATAAGTTGTGATGTGAACTATAATAGATCAGTTGCACCTGAATCCCAGACCGTTGCCAATAGGCCATTGCGTAGCTCTAGTGCGACTTTAAACCCCTCTCAATATATGAACCTGAATCATTCCAATACATATTTGTTGTGATAAATTAATACAGAGCCTCAGTAATAATAATAATAATAATGTATATATATATATATATAAGACTTAATACTTTCCGTCTTTTTTTCTTTTTAACAAAAATCTGAATAAATATGCAACATACAAGGCACTTCTTTTCTGCTCATGAATGGGCTTATTCTTGAAATTCATTTTGTCGATTCTGAAAGCAGCATTTATGGTCATTGCGAAGATTATCAAGTTCACCTGCAAAAATAAACAAAAAATGTAATCTAAATAGGAGATGACAGGAGAGAAAAAGAGACAACTCTTAAAAACTGAGTGATGTTTGCATGAACCGAAAAAGATCCAGTGAATTTCGTCTCTCAAACTAAAATAATTGCATATTTTTATAAGAGTATATCAATGTAAAGAATAAAAAAGCTCATAACTACTCTAAGTAAAAGTAACATACGATAAACAAGTGTAAAGATAGCTTCATGAAACCCCCTGAACTTTAATCTAAATATATATATTTCAATCTGTAATGTATAGTTGGAAGAACTCTAGCTCGCAAATTATAAAATATGAACGCAGAATTGTCCTTGAATTGAAATAAATATTTTTCTTTAAAATCTCTAATTTTAACCGAATTCAGCGATTTTTGACAGTGAACACTCATAATCACTAATTTTAGTCAATTTCTAATTTTTGTCAAAATTGGTTTACGATTAATATATATATATATTTCAATCTGTAATGTATAGTTGGAAGAACACTAGCTCGCAAATTGTAACATATGAACGCAGAATTGTCCTTGAATTGAAATAAATATTTTTCTTTAAAATCTCTAATTTTAACCGAATTCAGCGATTTTTGACAGTGAACACTCATAATCACTAATTTTAGTCAATTTCTAATTTTTGTCAAAATTGGTTTACGATTAATATATATATATATATATTAAAAGAATAAATTAGTAAATAAATAAATAAAAATATGAAAAATATGATTTATCATTTAACATGAATTTGGAAGTTGGAAGATAGATAGCTCTCAACTGTTTAATTTTCAATGAAGAATGGGCCTGAACACACACACATACAAAAAAAGCTATAAATTTTCCAATTTTTAACCGATTTTAGAAATTTTTGGACTGGGGAATCACTATAATCTATAGCTAAGTTTTAACTTTTGTCAAAATTGGCTTAAAATTTGTGATTTTATGCTCTAATTCAAATTAACCACATGATTTGTAATCTTACATGATTTAAAAGTTGAAAGGTTGCCATCTCGCAGATTTTATCAAACAGGATTTGGAAATTCGAATGCCAGCTTGCAAATTTTTAAATTATTAATTCAAAATGATTTGAAAACACATATCAATTAATTAATTAAAAATAAAATAAAATAAAAAATGTCAAATATTTTTTCATCAATGTTAAAAAAAAAAAAGTGCACTGCAATTAGTTTATTTATTTATTTGAAAGCTACATACAGTGCTACAGATATACAGGCAAAGGCGTCAAATTTATAAGACCATTCTTTAAAAAAAGAAAGCAAGAAACTTTATATATATACAGTGCGTGGCAAAATTATAAGACACCTACAGTTTTTAAATGTTTATAATGCGCTAGTAACGAAATCTGTTAAAATATAAATTTATACCTTTAATGAAGTATTTTGAATATTAAACATTGGAAGTTTAAATAAATTTGCAAAATTTAAAAAAGAAAATTGAAATATTTGGTGTTGCAAAATTATAGAACATTTTTAATATTTATGTTAATATTAATAAATAATTATTTTATAGTTTTCTTGTATTTTTTAGAAAAGGCCAAGAGGTAAAAGGCTTACAGAAAAAGAAATTGGTAAAACTAAAGCGTTATGCAAGAGAAATGTTTCAATAAAGAGCATATCTGAAGAACTTAAAAGATCTCGCAGCGCAATTCAAAATTATCTAAAAGACCCAAACGCTTATTAAAAAAAAAAAAAAAAAAAAAAAAAGAAAAAACATTCTTCAGGACGTAAAAGAAAGCTTTCCAAACGAGACGAAAGAGCAATTGCTCGAAAAGCATTGGATTTCACGAAAACTCTCGCGCAAATGGAAAGCGAATTGAAATTAGGTGTTCGCAAAACCAGAATTTGGAGAGAAATTCATTTATCATACGTGGACGAATGAATAAAGCACCTCGGTTGCTACAACGTCAAAAAGATAATCGACTGGAATTCGCCCACCAAAACATGGACTGTGTCCAGAAATTGGTAAGTCAAATTTCTCAAAAAAAAAAAAAAAAAAAAAAAACTTTCCAATGACACTTTTTTTTTTTTTTTTTTTTTTAAATTCTAAACTTAGGTTCTTGTTCTATAGGTCATTTCTTCAGTTGAAAAAAAATATAATCTAGACAGTCCCGACGGGTTTAACCCGTTAGCGCCTAGTGTCCTCATTTGAGGACAGCTAATAAAATGGTACGTATATTTTTTGTGGTTTCTTGGAATGATTTCTGCTTTTTAGTGACAGTTTATCACGTCACTCTAAATGATCCCTGAAAGTTTTATGTGCCTACTATTAATTATTATTTCATAATTTGGATAGCCATTTTATGGTTTTTCATTCGTCGCACATATATTTGCTTTTTGCGCAGGCATACTAACTTAAATCAAGTTGAATAATAATATATATTATAATACTTTACTTTCGAGATCTTTGTCAACATATAATAGGTTGGTTGGTTGGTTGGAGGATTAAGGCCGATTGACTCCTTATGTGTCCTAGGCCTATAGGGGGAATGCCCTCCGTGGGGGTCTTTCTAAGGGGTCCTAGCCCGTATTTACGCGAGTTTCGGAGGAAACCACGGAAAACTCCGAACGGCTAGGCCGATGAGCGCGACCTGGGTTCGAACCCGGCACCTCCCATCTACCAGCTTTGAGCGCAGAACCGCTCGGCCGCTGGTGGGCCCAACATATAATAGGAAATTTATCTTGTTATCTCGAAGTTTTCTCGCTAGAACACTAAACGTCAATAAATGAGGATAGGCTTTAAATTTAAAACTATCAGAAGAATTGTTTAAGTTAATATATTTTACTATCAGTTGTCTATATTAATTTAGAAGTTAAATAATCAGCTAATAATATTTTGAAACATCAATTCGGGCGTTAACGGGTTAATGGATATTGGCGAGCCTTGCGAAAAGAAAGACTTTTTTTCGAAGCTAAATTTCGGTGGTAGTAATGTCATAGTTTGGGCTGCTTTTTCCTCTCCAGGAATGCTTGATATCCGGTTTATATCCAATAGAATGAATAGTTTTGAGTACATAACAGTACTCAAAAATGCTCTGTTACCATTTCTTTGAAAATTTCGTCGAAAGAAATTAATTTTCCAACAGGATAATGCTTCTTGCCACAAGAGTGAGGAAACAAAAATATTTTTCCATCAAGGAAAGATAGCAACTCTTGATTGACCATCTTGCTGTCCTGATCTAAATCCAGTACAGAATCTATGGGGAATGATATTTCAAGACATTTATGCAGGAAACAAACAATACGATAGAGTAGATGAGTTGAAAATGCTATTACTGCATTTTGGAACTCTGTTGCTGCTTAATGTCTTGTTAAACTTAAAGGAAAGTATGAAAAATCGTCTTTATCAAGGGATAAATCGTTCTGGGGGTCGTACTGATTATTAAATTTATTTATGTGAATATGTTTCATGCTGTTTGTTTTATATTATTTGATATGTCCTATAAATTTACAACAAGCCAAAAAGGAATTTTGTTTGATAATAAATATGCATTTTTCTAAAACTTAGTGAAACCATGTTTTTTTGCATATATATTTTTAAGACACATATTCATTACGAAACATATTTTCCAAAACATTTCCAAAACCTTAGAAACAGTGTATTTTCAGTCATGTCCTATAATTTTGCAACGCACTGTATATCTGTACTGATAAGTATAAAGGATTTAAGTCCATATTCTTGATTTTTCAGGAGACGAAAAATAAAGTTAAACTAACTAAAAACAAATCAGAAGAATCGATTAGGGAAAAGGGATTATGTTTATTTATACTCTTTATACCATTCAGTGATTGTCAACCTTCATTTAAAAACAGGAAAAAACTGAATTAAATATTTTATACCATACATGAATGGTAAATTTCTGACTTGAACCTTTTTTTACCAATCGATTTTCTCAAAAACTAAATGACGCAGACTTAAATCTTTTATACCAATCGATTGAGAATTTTTTTCTGACTATGTACTTAACTCAAAATCGACATTTTTGGACTTAAATCCTTTATACTTATCAGTACAGATATATTCAATTATTTTATTTATTGCTGTTATTTTCAAATAGCTACAGTTTTATCTACAATAGTTTTCATTTGAAATTTTGTTTTTTATTGGAGTCCATAATCCCTCTGTTAATTTTTTTTTTTCTTTTAAATTTTTTTTTTTTTTTTTTTTTTTTTACGTTTCTGTGTGTTAAAGATTTCAAATGAATTCTATTGAATACTATATATATATATATATATGTATATATATATATATATATATAATAATGATTTATTAAGCGTAGTAAAAGCCAAGCAACAGATATAAGATCACTAAAACCACAAAGACCAATAAGAATTTTTTTTTTTTTTTTTTTTTAATGTAAGAGAAGCTCAGAAAGGTGAAAAAAAAAATTACCAGGGGATGGAACACACATATTTAAAGAAACCAAATTTATTAATTAACAGCCTGCAAAACAAACGAAACAATAAACTAACTCAACAAAATCTTAACAGGAAAACTTAATCCGAAACGAAATTTAGGAAAAAATAATTTTAAAAACGTAAGGAAGGAGGCACGGGCAACCCCACTTGCCCGTGGGGTTAAACTAGTTTCACGACGGCAACACTCCCCCAGCCTGCCAAGATCAGAATAGGAGTCATATGGATTAAAAAAAGCAAAATTTCATAGCAGATAAAGAATAATGAGACTATGAAGCAACAATGAAAGTTATTGATTACTATGTGTTTAATAGTATGATTAGAATTTTAAGAATAATTGACAACTCAACAATGATGAAACTGAAAATTTAAAGGAAAAAGAAAGATTGCATATTAATACAAAATAAATGCAACAAGCCTTCTGTTTTTTTTTTTTTTTTTTTTTTAATTTAATTTCACTATATATATATACATATATGTAAAAGAAAAAATAGAATTATAGCTTCTCACTGTTATGACGAGAGCAATAGGTCCGATGACACTCCAGATAATATCTTTTTCAGAAGATGGCCAGCAACTAGAAAATGAATAGTTTTCAAGCAATAGTACTCTGAATATTTTCACGACTTAGATAGCAACGATTCATATATATATATATATATACACTGGTGTTCAGAATTAAATGAACAACCTGTTTTCTAGTTTTCTTCTTTTGCACATATAACTTTTAAACAAATAAATATATGAACATAAAATTTGGATGGCATGTTCGTTATCGTATCATTAACCGAATTTTATATAAATTTAGCATATGTAATAATTTTTAAGCTAATAAATATTCATTTTTTTCTCAAAACTAAGCTTTCGAAAAAATGAAAAATTTCAGCAATTTTAGACAACAAAACTTAATGGAAAAGGGTCATAAGGATGCATTACAATTACAGATAGGTGAAGATGCACATGCATCCATGTCTTAGTTAAAACCAGATCTTTTTACCTATATTCACTTTTCTGTTACTTCTTTTTTTCGCATGTGAATAGATTTTTTTAAAAACATACATATAAACATGAAAATTGGATAAGATGTTCCTAATAAAACTATTTATCGACATTTTTATTATTCTGGTAATGCTCATAGTTTACAAATTATTAATTATATATTTTTTAAAGGCTATTATAAAAGTAAAAGAAAATTAATACAGAAAGAAAAATTGAGATTTAGAGTAAAATTTCAAGGCATGTGCGTCTTTATCTATCTGTAATGCCTCCTTAACACCACTTTTCATTAAGTTTTCTTTTCTAAAATTATTGAAAATTTTCTTTTTTTCCAAAGCATACTTTTGAAGCAAGGAAAAAAAAAAAAAAAAAAAAAAAAACAGAATAATTATTAAGTTTAAAAATTATTACTCCTGCTAAAATTATATAAAATTCAAGTAATGGTATGATAATGGGCATGCCATCTAAATTTTATATTCATATGTTTATTTGTTTAAAAATTATGCGCAAAAATAGAAAACGAGAAAACAGGTTGTTGCTTTAATTTTGAACACCAGTGTATATATATATATATATATATATATATATATTACCAGCATGTATAAATATATTTTAACATAAAGTTAAATATAACGTTTCTATAGATAAAGAATTTTTGAAACAAATATAATTTATCTAACTTTTATTAATAAATTAATAAATTTTCTTGTTTAAGTATGTATAATTTATATTTGCTGCATAAAGATTTTGTAATTATTTATTTTGTTGCCAAGACTTTAAGACAAAACTAAAAATTGTCTGACTACTAATGCCTCAAATAAAATATGAAAACAAGAACGAAAAATCATGCAGTTCGCATAGTTTATTAACACTTTCCAACTGTACGTACTCGTTGCATCCTTTAACCTTCAATGCACTTTGTTTACGTACGTCATCATATCACGGAGAGACAGAATGACAAAAAGACAACCAGATACACTAATTGAATTCATAATCACTGTTAAACATTGTTAGAATGTGTTTAAAAATGCTTAACACAAACGGAAATGTAATTACAGCAATTTCCAATTTTAATCCTCAATGTGTCTGAATATTTTAGTGTATAGCCTTGTAAAGCTGAAAGTTAAACATATCATATTATACAAAAAACATTTATTTTAGCATATTAATAATAAATATCAATTTCATTATGATTTATGCATTAGGAAAAGTTATTTAAATATGATTTATAAAAATGCCTCTCATAAAATACAATTCATAAGCATTCTTTTGGGTATCTCTATACACAAACCGGTTGTGTTCTTCATACAATTATTCATTCAAATCATAATCACTCTTAAACTTTGCTAGGAAGTAATAAAAACGCTCAATGAAAAAAATTGCAGAAATTTACAGTTATAGCCTTACAGTTATAAACCTTTATCTTATCGGATACTATTTCGAATAATTTAGAAAAAACAATGAATAAAAAAACCCATAATTTATCATTTTCATAAACTAGTAAATAACAGAGGGGAACTTGATAAAAATTTCTCTCATTTATTTATTTATTTTTTTTTTTTTAATTATGAGGTATCAGCGTCTAACTGTAAATTAGGCTGAATATATTTGTGTAGCTCTGTAAATCTTAATACTAATAATACTTCATTATATAGAAAACTTTTTTCTTTTGTGCATACGAACAATAAATGTCAATTCTATTCAGATTAGTGCAAAATAAAGGCACTAAAATCTAGCTTATACAAATATACTTCTCATAGAACGTAATGTTTTGGAATTATTTTGCGTGTCCCTGTATACAAACCAGTAGTGATATTTTTTCCCTTACAAATAGGAAACATCCCGTTGTGAACTTGAATAACATATATCAATTTAAAGAAATTCCACGGATATTTACAGAAATTAGAGCGGGGATAGACAGACAGAGGAACTAAAGTCATAATATGTTCCAACCTTGTTGGAAAGTATTAAAAAATGGAGGGGGCATGCCTATCTTACTTAACGTGTGATGGAACAATCACGCTTGCTGAGTGCAAATTTTTTCTATTGCTGTAAAATAAATTTTAGGTATGAACCCATAGTAGTATTAGCTCACATGCTCATGGCATAATTATATCAGCCTGACCAATTTAAATTATTACTTTTTCGTGATTTTTTCTGAGAATCAATAACATGACACTGCTCATTTCCACCTGATACTTCTCTAGATTGTAAAATTTCTTTGGCATTGCCATTAATTACGTATCATTGCTTAAAACATCTCGACTCAAGATATACGATTACAATTAGTGATTAGAATTGTTTATTTTCACATGCTTAACCCTTTCAGTCGCAGTGTTCCCGCTGATGGAACACCTAATTTTAATTCTCAAGTGCACAAACTCATCCCGGAAATTTTTTAGTAAAAATTTACATTCATAAACATAGCAGAAAAAGCCCTTTTTTTAAAAGTAAAAATGTAAAATTTCTTCTATTTTAATTGTGTTCGTAAATTCCGGTGGCAGTGTAATTTAAATGATCCGAATTACCTTGCACCGCAAAGGGTTAAAATACTCCGGAATAAATTGAAATGTTGGGATCTATGCAACTTTTACGAGCTTTTGTTGTCGATAATGTTTACTTATAAAGTGATTTATTTATTAAATTAAATATTATTTGAATTTAATAAGGTATACTTACAGATTTTTTAAACCGAAAATTTCTCTAAAAGGAATAATGCTAATTTTTTTATTTTTTAAATATTTATGATCAGCTATGTGTCTAAAAGCCATTTTAAAAATTAGTTTAGTAATTTTTAAAATAAATTAAGTAGTGAACGTTAAAGGGTTAAGAGAATTTGAAAATGATTACTTACTATTTCTCTCTCACCATTTCATCCGGTCTAATTGAAGACGATAGGACTACAATTACAAACGGAATGCCTGAAAGAATAATCACATTTCTTACTTTAGATCGTCAACTTGAAATATCTACAGACATTTTAACAATGGTACAGAGAATGCATGTCCGTTAAAGTTGGATACGTTTAGTTATAAACCTTTATCTTATCGGATACTATTTCGAATAATTTAGAAAAAACAATGAATAAAAAAAAAAACATAATTTATCATTTTCATAAACTAGTAAATAACAGAGGGGAACTTGATAAAAATTTCTCTCATTTATTTATTTATTTATTATTTTTTTTAATTATAAGGTATCAGCGTCTAACTGTAAACTAGTCCTTTATCTAATTTTCTTAAATTTATCGATAAAGATTATACCTCTTTACTTTCTCTTACTCATACATGTATTGTCGGAGTCTGAGACGTTAGACTGGTAGACGGAAGGTGCTGGGTTTAATCCTAAGTTACGCTCGTCGCCTAGCCACTCGGAATTTTCCATGGTTTTCTCCGGAATTCACGTGAATATAGTTTACGGTCCCTTGAAAAGCCGCCCTCCACCCACGAAAGAAATTCCACACAGGTTAGGTCCTTAAATGAGACAGTTGATCATAATCCCTACACCCCCTTATTCATATATAGAACAGAGAGTATTGTTTTTAGGTTAATTTTCAAGAATAAGTACTAACAACACATATTTGTAGTATAGGCAAAAAGAAAGCATGTTTCACATGGAATATAGAATGAAAAGTGTGTTATATTCCTTTTGTTAATAGGGACTCACAAATATTATATGTAAAACTCGAAATACAGTGAAACCTCTCAAGTTGGACACCCCTATAAGTTGGACGCTTTTTCTCGGAACGGAATGTATCCATTAACATTATGTCTAACCCCTATAAGTTGGACACCTCTCTAAGTTGGACACTTTTTCTTGGAACCGTAGGTGTCCAACTTAGAGAGGTTTTACTGTATATGTAAAAGTACATATTTCTAATTGCATTATCAGTTTTCTTGCTAGGACAACTTTAAGGTGCCTGCCTACCTTTAAAATGCAATTTTCGGTCAAAACTCCGATTTTCTATTTTTAGTTTAGTATTAAAGCTTGGCATTTTAGCTTTCTAAATCAGTTTGAATTTTGTTTCTATCTTGCTTAGAACTTAAGTTACAGGCATTTTAATATTAGTCACTCACCAGTTTTTGAAACAGGAAGTGACCATAAATGTTTGTTTACATAAATGTTTTACTCAATATAAGCATAAAAATTTGTAACTGCATATAAAATGAACTTAAAAAAAAAAAAAAAAAAAAAAAAAATAGCTTTGAAATAAATCAGGAACTTAATAAAATTATTTTTTATTCAATAGGTAAAATCTGGTTTATAATTACGTTTTTTGCTTTTTCTCAAAATGAGATTTTTAACATTTTGCTTTATCGCAAAACATCATAACTCCAAAAGTTATCATTGAAACCTTATGAAACTTTGACAAAATACTCTAGAGGAGTTGTTTTAGGGATTGAACTACGACAATGAATTTAGCTAAATTATTGTTATTATTATTATTATTATTATTATTATTATTGTCGATAGAAGTTATGAACTGTCATGTATATTCATGATTTTTTCAGCATATAAAACGTTATCTTCTCTAAAATATTAAATAACATGGTTATAGTTTTGTAAATAGTTCACTCCCTTAAAGACCTTTCAATAATCGAAATAAAATTTACAGAATAAAAATATCTTTATTTAAATTTGATTTATGATGTTTCAAAAAAATGTTTTTTTTCTTTTTGAAAATTTTATGTATATTTTGAGCTTAAATATCAAAACATTTTAAAATTTGCATATTTTTTCATGTTATTCATTGTTTTTAACGCACATAAATAGGCAATTTTTCAATTATTAAAAAAAAAATCACCTCCGACAGTAGGCAGGCACCTTAAGAGATGCATTTACAACTTACAATCAATGTAGAGGCTATCTAAAATTAATTTGAATGAGTTTCAAAGAGTGGTTGGTGTGTGTGAAAATTATCTGAAAAAATTGAAATAAATTTTCAAACTTAATAATCGCCTTAAATACTTTATGAATGTATAATAATAACATTCAAGTTTCAAAGAACTGAAGGTTGAAAAACAGGGTGTTGGATTTTGATCATTTGTTTCTTGTGAATTCTACAATTATGTTTCATTACAGGGTAAGTCAAAATGAATATAGCGATTAGAAAGGGCTATAACTATTTAATGGAAAAGAATTTATCGATAAGATTAACACAGAATGTAGACGGAATACCAAAATATTGTATACATACGTCATAAATGTTCCATGTGACTTCCCTTGGTCACACGGACAACATTTAGACGTACAATTTTTAATAAAATCACACAATAAACTGTGGAAGGAAATCATATTTATTGAAATTTAATTTTTCCGACTGAGTGAAAATAATGCCTGGACCGGGACTCGAACCACGGATCTTTGACTTACAAGGTCAAAGCTCTACCAACTGAGCTATCCAGGCCGACATCCCGGTCAGCATTACTCACTCAGACAACCTTACAGGCTGAAACAATCTGGTCTATCATTTAGATAGCTCAACAGAAATAAGCCGCAGGAAATGGAAAACACCATTAAACAATGGGAGAAAGAAATACAATTTTTAATAAAATCACACAATAAACTGTGGAAGGAAATCATATTTATTGAAATTTAATTTTTCCGACTGAGTGAAAATAATGCCTGGACCGGGACTCGAACCACGGATCTTTGACTTACAAGGTCAAAGCTCTACCAACTGAGCTATCCAGGCCGACATCCCGGTCAGCATTACTCACTCAGACAACCTTACAGGCTGAAACAATCTGGTCTATCATTTAGATAGCTCAACAGAAATAAGCCGCAGGAAATGGAAAACACCATTAAACAATGGGAGAAAGAAATACAATTTTTAATAAAATCACACAATAAACTGTGGAAGGAAATCATATTTATTGAAATTTAATTTTTCCGACTGAGTGAAAATAATGCCTGGACCGGGACTCGAACCACGGCCTGGATAGCTCAGTTGGTAGAGCTTTGACCTTGTAAGTCAAAGATCCGTGGTTCGAGTCCCGGTCCAGGCATTATTTTCACTCAGTCGGAAAAATTAAATTTCAATAAATATGATTTCCTTCCACAGTTTATTGTGTGATTTTATTAAAAATTGTATTTCTTTCTCCCATTGTTTAATGGTGTTTTCCATTTCCTGCGGCTTATTTCTGTTGAGCTATCTAAATGATAGACCAGATTGTTTCAGCCTGTAAGGTTGTCTGAGTGAGTAATGCTGACCGGGATGTCGGCCTGGATAGCTCAGTTGGTAGAGCTTTGACCTTGTAAGTCAAAGATCCGTGGTTCGAGTCCCGGTCCAGGCATTATTTTCACTCAGTCGGAAAAATTAAATTTCAATAAATATGATTTCCTTCCACAGTTTATTGTGTGATTTTATTAAAAATTGTATTTCTTTCTCCCATTGTTTAATGGTGTTTTCCATTTCCTGCGGCTTATTTCTGTTGAGCTATCTAAATGATAGACCAGATTGTTTCAGCCTGTAAGGTTGTCTGAGTGAGTAATGCTGACCGGGATGTCGGCCTGGATAGCTCAGTTGGTAGAGCTTTGACCTTGTAAGTCAAAGATCCGTGGTTCGAGTCCCGGTCCAGGCATTATTTTCACTCAGTCGGAAAAATTAAATTTCAATAAATATGATTTCCTTCCACAGTTTATTGTGTGATTTTATTAAAAATTGTATTTCTTTCTCCCATTGTTTAATGGTGTTTTCCATTTCCTGCGGCTTATTTCTGTTGAGCTATCTAAATGATAGACCAGATTGTTTCAGCCTGTAAGGTTGTCTGAGTGAGTAATGCTGACCGGGATGTCGGCCTGGATAGCTCAGTTGGTAGAGCTTTGACCTTGTAAGTCAAAGATCCGTGGTTCGAGTCCCGGTCCAGGCATTATTTTCACTCAGTCGGAAAAATTAAATTTCAATAAATATGATTTCCTTCCACAGTTTATTGTGTGATTTTATTAAAAATTGTATTTCTTTCTCCCATTGTTTAATGGTGTTTTCCATTTCCTGCGGCTTATTTCTGTTGAGCTATCTAAATGATAGACCAGATTGTTTCAGCCTGTAAGGTTGTCTGAGTGAGTAATGCTGACCGGGATGTCGGCCTGGATAGCTCAGTTGGTAGAGCTTTGACCTTGTAAGTCAAAGATCCGTGGTTCGAGTCCCGGTCCAGGCATTATTTTCACTCAGTCGGAAAAAATTAAATTTCAATAAATATGATTTCCTTCCACAGTTTATTGTGTGATTTTATTAAAAATTGTATTTCTTTCTCCCATTGTTTAATGGTGTTTTCCATTTCCTGCGGCTTATTTCTGTTGAGCTATCTAAATGATAGACCAGATTGTTTCAGCCTGTAAGGTTGTCTGAGTGAGTAATGCTGACCGGGATGTCGGCCTGGATAGCTCAGTTGGTAGAGCTTTGACCTTGTAAGTCAAAGATCCGTGGTTCGAGTCCCGGTCCAGGCATTATTTTCACTCAGTCGGAAAAATTAAATTTCAATAAATAACATTTAGACGGTTGTCCATTTCACGCCATACATTCTGAATTATGTCTGCAGTCATCGACGCAAGCGCATTACAAATGCGTACTTTGAGACCCTGCAATATTTATCTATGGATTTATATGAAAGACATGGTGTATGTGCTTCCCATGCCGAAAACAATCGAAGAAGTCAAAGTACGCATTTGTAATGCGCTTGCGTCGATGACTGAACCAATGCAATTATTAAAAAAATTCAGAATGAATCCGGTAAAATGGACTACCACCTAAATATTGTCCGTGTGACAAAGGGAAGTTACATAGAACATCTATGGCGTATGTATACAAAATTTTGAAGTTCCATCTACATTCTGTGTTAATCTTATCGATAAATTCTTTTTCATTAAATAGTTATAGGCGTTTGTAATCGCTATATTCATTTTGACTTACCCTGTAGTATATCTACAGGTGTTGGACAAAATAATGTGAACACTTTCGCTTTTTGTACGTTTTGTCGAATATCTTGGAAAATACTTAACGCGTTGTTCTTGAATTTTGAGAATAAGGAAAACATGTCTCTCCTCATGTTTTTCAGCAAAGATTTTGACACAAAAGCTCTTATTGGACGAACAACAAATCCAATAAAATAATAAAAAATATTTGTGATATTTCTACATATGAAAAAGCGTTGATTGATCTGCAAATTTTAGATAGGGTTATAAATGTTATATTTTATACGTGTGTAGAGTTCTGCTTGAATATTTAAAGTTGAATTTAAATATTCAAGGTTGAATTAATATTTTGTTGAAAATTAATATTTTTCAAGCATAGTTCTGTTTCAAATTATCTAAAGACTACAATTTTTTGGTATCTATGTGTGCTATGTGTACCCAGTATGCATTATAAAGGGATTTATTTGCGAAGTGTCCCATTCCGCCTTTGAGGTTGGGGGTAAAGAGCACTTTTCTAATTGGAACTCTTCTAATCTGTCCCAGAAAAATGATCTTTCAGTGTATTGATTGGTTATGTGTATTTAAACACGTTAAACACGTTTCCGACAGTAATTCCATTTAATATTATCTCAGGAAAGAAAATTTTTGTTATGAGGATGTGCTATGTTTATCGAGCACGCATTATAAATCGATTTTATGAAATAACCCCCTTTCACCCCTTTGGGGGGGGCAAAAAGCACATTTCCAATAGTAACTCTGCTCTAAATTATCTCAGGAATGTTATTTTTAATATATGTGTTGGTTATGTGAACCGAACACATTAAAAGGAAATTTTGTAAATTCCCTCCTCTTTGGCCGGGGGGGGGGGGGGCGACAAAAATACTGAGGGTTTTGATCGATTTCAATCAATTTTTTTTTTTTTTTTTTTAATATATATATATATATTTTTTTAAGGAGATTTTTATATTAATAAGTTATACGTACTTTTGAGAATGAATTTAAATATACTGATCAGCGAAACGGGCAACTCCTGCTAGTTATCTACAAATTTCAAAACATGCTAAAAATATGTATGAAAACTAGCGAAAAGACAAACAGACAGGTAAATAGACAGGCGAGCCAAAGTCATGGAAACTTTTTCACTTTTTTAGAAGTGTAACTAAAAATGAAGAAGAAATTAATATATATTATAACGTTTTTTTGGTAATGAAAATCGAAGGTTTCGCGTAAATTTTCAACATTACACACACACACACACACACACACACAAAAAAAAAAAAAAGTTTTGCTGAATAACATAAATTTTGTTACATCAGTAAATATTTTGTTGCCAGAAATGAAAGGGGCACATTGTTCGCTCATTGTCTGTTTAGAGAGAACTATTACACAACTCATCAGACTATCCAGTGCCAGTGACTCTTCTTCGAAATCTATGCTTTTGGTCAATCAAAGCAAGTTGGTTTTGTTAACTGTACGTCTGTACTGAATTATTGTTAAAATGAAATTAGTATGTTGAGGCTACCACAAGACATTCTTCTATATTTTTCTATACAAATTCACTAAGCGCAAATAATGTATTAAAACTATTATTTATTAAAATTATCTAACATAATGAATGCAAATGATTTTCATCTTAGAGAAAACTAACACTAAATATCCAAAGAAAGACAGTTTTATTGTTTGTAAATAACATGTTAAAAAGTGCATTTTTATAACGGTTATCTCATATATCAAGTTTCGTATTGTTGTATGCCATAGAAATTGAGATATAGCCTTCCCGTTTTCGAGGAAATTTTCAGTGTAGCAGCACCACCTATTGGCCGATAAGCATCCAAATTGAATCAGCATAATGTCTCATAATGGCCTTCTCGAATATCAAGTTTTGTTTGATGATACGCAATAGAATTTAAGATTCAGTCTTTCCTTAAATTGCGGAAATCGCTGTGCAGCAGCGCCATCTCTTAATCGGTAGACACCAAAAGTTTATGGGCGCTAATTTATGTCAAGGTGCATCTACATGTAAATTTATATGCAATTCTGTGCAGTAGCTCCTTAGCTATAGCCTTCCCATAAACTGCGGAAATCGCTGTGTAGCAGCGCCACCTGTTGGCCGATAAGCATTCAATTGAATTAGCATAAGGTCTCATAATGGCCTTTTTACATATCAAGTTTTGTTTGACTGTATGCAATATAACTGAGATATAGCCTCCCTTTAAATTGCGGAAATCGTTGTATAGCAGCGCCACCTGTCGAGCAGTCGACACCAAAAGTTGACAGGTACTAATTTAGGTCAGGGTGCATCTACAAGTAAATTTATATGTAATTCTGAACAGTAGTTCCGGAGAAAAAAACCCCAAAATTTTTGTCACACGCACACAGACAGACATTTTCTAAAAATGGTCAAATCGTGTTCTAGACCTCTCAAAACATGTAAATCCGTCGAAAACCGGAAGTTGAAAATTTTTACGAATCCAATACTTTCTTCCATTACAGAAGAAAATATAGAAGAAAGTAAAAATTAATGCTACAAAATCAGTCAATAAAATAAATTTGGTTTTTCCAACAAAACACTATTTTTTTTTGTGTGTGTGTGAGCAAAAGATCTACTTGATTTCGAAGTTTTTACAGTTTCAGTTGTGCAAAAATAGTTTATTCGAATAATGGTTACCGTAAGCAATGGCGAACACAACTGGCAGCCGCACTCTGGTTTTTTCGAAAACCAAAATGACCATTTTGTAGAGAAGAACACCTTCTAGAAGCATCCACAGGAAAGAAGACAGAACGCAATACTGGAGCAAAGCAGATATCATCAAGCACTTCTGAAAGAGAAAATTAGAAAGACAAATTGCTGTAAACTTAACCCTTTAAGGCGCACTGTCGTTGTGAGGTTGAGACGTTAGAACGTCACCACAGTTGTTTCAATTAAGCTGGATCCAGCAAGATAGGAAGTGGGGACGGTTAAAATCACTCCGTCGCCAGTGGCTCGGTGACGGTTGAGGTCGGAGTAGTTTTGCGTCGGCAGGGTGCTGCATTAAAAGACTTAGATTTTGAATATTAGTTAAATTAGAAGTGATTTTTAAAAGTACGGATTGAAATGTAGTGAAAGGAGGGTGTAGAAAGAAGTATAAAATAGAGATGGTTTTAGTAGATGTGTGGATGTTGGAGGATCGATAGTGTACGTTGGAGGATCTTATAGCGAATGGTGTTGATTCTTATTTTGGAGAATATCGGAAGTTGAGTAGTGGAGATTTAGTGGCGTGAAGTTAAGTAGCGTTGAGTGTTGGCGAGTGTATTAGTTTTCGGAAGTTCAAGCTGGGATAGAAGGGAATCCTCTATCCCATAGTGAAGCCGTATTAGTGAAGTACGAGTGCAATCGTCTCTACACCTTTCGACTATCTGCTGGGGTGAGATATTTAAAGTTATCTACTTAATTTGTTGATTCATATATTTTGATTAAGTAAAACGCTGGCTGAGCTATATACACCGTGACCAATAAGTTCTCATACAACTTTTGAAGCACTTTAAAAATTTGCACATATGTGTTATTGTAGTCTCAATTATTTTGCAGGCAATTTAGTGTAAGGTATAAGGCAAAATTATAATTAGTACAACTGTAAATGTTGTACTAATTATAATTTTTCTAAGCCTAGGTAGAATGAAGAAATTGAGAGAAATTGTGATAAATAAATTAATCAAAGGAAAGCGGCCGCGTGAAATTTTTTAGAGACTTGAAAGCCCTGGGGCTGAAGAGAGATTTCAGTTACAGAACTATCAGAAGGTATAATGAGACGTCCTCTGTCGATGACAGAAAAAGATCTGGCAGACCGAGGTCCGTCCGGACAAAAGAGGCTCTGTAAAGGGTCAGGGAAAATATACGACGAAACGGACAAAGATCTGCTAGAAAACTAGCATGAGAGCTCAAAATATCGAAGGGATCAATGTTAAACATCCTAAAAATAGACCTTGGATGCAAGGCTTATAGAAAACGTAAAATTCACGGAGTTTCAGAGTCTGCTAAGATGAAAAGGAAGCAAAGGGTGGAAGCAATTCTTGCTTGGCACGCTGGGGATGAATTTGTCTTTTCAGACGAGAAACTATTCATTTTACGGCAAATTCTCAATCCCCAAAATTACAGAGTGTGGTCAGTGTCTATTGATAACATCCCTGAGAGCCAGCATTACGTTCCGCGTTTTCAAAATACTTCGTCTCTGACGGTTTGAGCCGCTATTTTCAAAAGAGGAAAACTTTAGTTAGTCTTCATTGATAAGGGAGTAAAAATTAATGCCCAATATTATAAAACTGAGTGTTTGGAAAACGTTTTACTCCCAAATGTCCAGAGTATGTATGGGGCGAAATATTTTTGATTCCAACCAGATGGTGCCCAATCTCATACCGCATGTTTGGTTCAGGAGTGGTGCAGTCAAAATTTAGCTGACTTTTTGCCAAAGAATGAATGACCCCCAACTCCCCCGATCTGAACCCGCTTGATTATTTTGTGTGGTCATATATGCTCTCCCAACTGAATAACTATAAAATCACCGATTTGAGCAAATTCAGAAATGTAATTCAAAAGATATAGTAGGAAATGTCAATGGAAGCCGTGCGTGCCGCATGTGATGGATTTGAAAAGATACTTAAGCTTTTTAATAAATTAAAAGGCGGAATTATTCCAAAACATTTATTGTAAAGATACTCAATGATTGCTACTTTAATTTGATTCAAAAAGTTTTTGTGTAATTTATTTTGTGTTATTGTAATAAAAATTTGAAAGTGTATGAGAACTTATTGGTCACAGTGTAAATTTACCAGGCCGCCCTCCCATTAATCTGGTCAAATAAACTTTAGTTATTGTCATTTAAAGTCTCGTGTTCTCTTAGTAATCTAAGTATCTAAGTTAAGATGGAGTTTGCAGGAACGCAAACTCTACAGTGGCGCCCAAACCAATTCGACACCCCCCCGCTCGGGTTTATTTTACTGGCTCAAACAATGTACTTAAATTTTTTGAAGATCTTGAGCAGTATTTTGATGTATGTAAAATTGACGAGGCTGATAAATTTAATTTATTAAAATACTCCTTAAAAGGAGATGCTAAAATCTGGTATGACACCATTGCCTCTAGAACTCTAGGCCAAAATCCTACGTATGAGGATCTGAAGCTCAAAATTAAAAATTCATTTTCTTCTATTGTGGATAAAACCAAACTCCGTCAAGAACTTTATACGACAAAGATGTCGTTTTACGACAAACCTACTACATTTCTATTACGTAAATTCGACATTATAAAGCAGCTGGAATTGGTTTTATCTTTTGCCGCTGCAATGGAAATCATAACCCCGCTTTTGACTATTCCTATTCAAGATTACCTTGATCTGAAACCTGTCACCTCTTACGACAGTCTGTTTCAAACCTTAGCCAAATATCAAGAACGACATCCTCCAAGGGCGGAAAACACATTTAATCGCCAACGGGGTAATGGAAATATGCAAAATTCTAGGCGTGAAAATTTCACCCCCCCTCAAAATTTAAATCGCTATCAACAAGAACGTCAACCGCCGCAGCCAAGGCGTAATAACTTTCAAAATTCTCGGAACGATCGTTCTAATCAAAATCAGTCTCAAAACTTTTCTCGAGCTGATAGAAATAACAGAAATTTTCGTAACACTCGTAATAACCAGAGTCGTCAGTTAAACGAGTAAGTGGCTCTTGTGAGGAGGGTCAACAGCCACTGAATAACTCAACCACCTCCATATGTTTAGACACTATTTGTATCAGTCCAGTGGACCTTCCTAATTTAAATGCAATAATTCATGATACTTTCATACCTACTTATTGGGACACTGGCGCTGAACGCTCCTTTCTAGCGTATGAAACTTATAACAAGTATTTTGACTTTAAACCTTTAAAGCGGACAAATTTAAATATTACAACGGCTCAAGGCAAGTCCTGTGTTAATAGAGGCGAAGTCAGCCTGAATGTTAAAATTCATAATTTAAGTGTTAATTGGCCTTTTTACGTCATCGACAATCTTCAGCATCCCTGCATTATAGGGTTAGATTTTATGAAAGCAAATAATGTTGAAATTAATTTTGCCAGTAAATCTTTACATATTGATGATTCTAAGTCAAATTCTAAACCTGTCGAGCCGACAGAGTTAATTGTTAATTTAGAGGAAAGTGCCCTCACTCATATTGAAAAAATTGATTTTGTTAATTTTCTTAAGCAGTTTAAACAGTTATTTTCTAATACACCTGGCTTAACCCATGTTGTTTGCCATGAAATTGACACTGGAACTAATAAACCAGTCTTTAGTAAGCCTTATCGTTATGATCAAGCCAAACAAGATATTATAAATTGGCATATTGATAAAATGTTACAAAATGATATTATTATGCCTGTAACCTCTCCTTATGCATCTCCTGTTGTTTTATGTCGTAAGAAAAATGGTAAACCCATTACTGACCCGGAGGCATGGAGATTTGCAATCGATTATCGTAGGCTCAATTCTATCACACAATATCCTCAGTATCCCTTGCCTATAATTGATGATTTGTTAGCACATATAACAACGACAAATTTTATGTCTACTCTCGATCTGACATCGGGTTATTTTCAAATTGCAATGAAACCCGCTGATATATCAAAAACAGCGTTTATAACTAAAAATGGCACGTTTGGTTTTAAACGAATGCCTTTCGGATGTTCAGGGGCTGTAGCGACATTCCAAAAAGCCATGGAAACTATTCTTAAACCTGTTTTGAATAAATTTGTACATGTTTATCTCGATGATATAATAATCACGTCCTCATCTTACAATGAGCATTTAGATCATTTAAAAACTGTTTTTACTCTACTGCAAAATGCAGGATTAACTTTAAATTCTTCAAAGTGCCATTTTGCACGGCAGGAAATTAAGTACCTAGGCGTCAAAATAACGCCTGCTGGTATTTCTGTAGATAATGAAAAAGTTCAGCCAGTTTTAAACATGCCCCCTCCTACAACTTCCAAACAAGTTTCGAGATTTCTAGGCATGTGTGCTTGGTATGGGAAATTTATACCTAATTTTGCTCACATATGCGAGCCCCTCTTTAAACTCAAAAGGAAAAGAGTTAAATTTCACTGGTCAAATGAAGCACAAGAAGCATTTGATAACTTAAAAACTATACTTAGCGCTCCTCCTGTACTAGCTCATCCTAATTATAATATTAAATTTCAAGTAGCTACTGATGCTTCTTCGTACGGCATTGGTGCCGTTCTGAGCCAAGAAGGCCGCCCAATAGCATATGCATCCCGTACGCTTAACACTGCAGAAAGATATTATCCAGTAACTGAACGTGAATGTTTAGCAGTGCTTTGGGGACTGCAAAAATTTCGTTTATACTTTACGCAACTTCCAGTAACAGTTGTTACGGATCATGCGGCATTAACTCGGTTAACAACTGGAAAGAACCTCTCCCCTCGCATGATTCGATGGACTCTAAAATTAGCTAACTTTAATATAGACATCACACACCGACCTGGTTCGGACAATATCGTAGCTGACGTTCTATCACGTACTACTCAAACTCAAGAAAATAAGATTGAATCTAATCTTACAAATCAATCCCTTGCTTTAAATGAAAAGAATGATCAGTTAAATTCTACTGTTAAAGGCTCACATATTCATCATTCGCATTTCAAGGCTGAACCGGTTCAATCCGAAATATTAGTAGACGTGACTGAAACTTGTGTAAAGGAAATTGAAAGTGAACAAATTAACCCATGTGCTTCTACAAATCTAGTCACTACTTTAAACAATAAATTCGTATCTGATCAGGAAAAAGTAGCTTTAGCGCTTATGCCAGCATCTGTGTTAAATTCGAGAGATCAATTAATCCAAGAACAAAAAAATGATCCCGAATTTGGATTAATTTATAAGTATTTAGACGATCCTGAGTCAGTTTCATTAATTGAATCAGCCATTGCCTTAAACTGGTCCCAATCATTTTCTTTAATCGATGGCTTGCTTTTTTATTCAAAATTATTATCATCTTATGGCGAATTACGAGTTGTAATTCCCCAATCTCTTCGTCAAGCCATCCTATTTGAGTTTCATGACTCTCCAATTTCGGGGCACTTTGGCATTAGGAAAACTTATAAAAAACTCAAAGATGCCTGTTACTTTCCTAAAATGAGGAAGTTTGTTAATGAATATGTTTCGAGTTGTCGCTTGTGCCAGCAATATAATTATAAAAATGTAAAGCCGGCCGGTAAATTAATTCCTATTAAAGTTGATTTTCCAAATCAAATTCTTGGACTTGACTTAATCGGTCCTTACCCCCTCTCTAAACCAAATAGATTTCGTTATGTGTTAGTTATGGTGGATTATTTTAGTAAATGGGTTGAATTTGTGCCTTTACGTAAAGCTTCGGCACAAGCAGTGGCCACTGCCTTCTTTAATAATTATATTTCTCGTTACGGCGCCCCCCTTCAAATTGTAACGGACCATGGTCCTCAATTTATAAGTAATGTTTTTAAGGCACTTTGCGATACACTCGAAATTAAACATGTCTTCACGGTTCCATATCGGCCGCAAGCTAATCAGGCCGAACGTGTTAATAGAACTCTAATAAACATGATTGCGACGTTCATTGGTCAAAATCATGAAAATTGGGATCAGTTTCTCTATCATTTTGGCTATGCGATTCGTACAGCGGTAAGTGATGCCACAGGAAAAACTCCCGCTGAATTGTTTTTGGGCAGAAAGATTCTGACCCCCTTTCAAAAACTGGTATTAGTACAGCAAAACGCATCTCAATTTATTACGCAAAATATTGAAGAATTGCTTCCAGAAGTTCAGAGACATTTGAGAAAAGCTCAAGAGCAGCAAGCTCTATATTATAACCTAAAACGTAGAATTTTAGAAGTAAAAGTCGGAGATAAAATACTCCTAGAATCACATTTTTGTAAGCTCTAAAAAAGATTCTAAAGTAGCTAAATTTGGGCCAAAATTCATTGGACCTTTCTCTGTTTTAAAAGTCGAAAATAATAATCTGACAATCGATTTTAACGGCACCCCCACGACCATTAATGTGGATCAGGTCCGAATATTTAAAGAGCGCACTCTAGCATATACTGAAACTCTTGATAGTGATAGCGTGCCGGGTTCAAACCCACCTGACGAACAGTCCGTCCTTACGCCTAACCTCACTCCCCAGCCTAGTGCTCCTGATTCTTGTACAGCTGATGAACTACCTACTCCTACAACACCCGAACAATCTGTTCAGGGCACTTCCGCTGACCAATCTAGTGTTAGCAGACCCGTCGCACAAAAACGAGCTCGTAGTGGGTCATCGAACCATTCTAATGTGAAATTTCCTAGGCAAACTGGTCGCAAACGCGACTATTCTTTTACTAATGGCTCTTTTATACCGCAGAGTAAAAAGAAACATGGTTGGAACAAGGGTTTCAAACGCCCTCAAGCCCCCTCCTCAAAGTCCTCTGGAACACATCGCCCACAGAAGGTACTAGCAGTTCCAGATTCAGTGCACACAGACTCGTTCCGACCTAAGAAAAAGGCAAGGGTTCGAAAAAGACCTCCACCCTCTTCATCAGCTAGCGGACGGCACTTGGAAAAATTCCTAGCAGCTCCTGACTCAATCGGCAAAGCCGAGTTCTCTTCACACCACCGATTTAATACTCGGCGTCAAGCCAGACTTCGACAACAGGCTCAGCCATATGAATCACCTGCCGAACAAGCCTTTGTTCAAGCCTTTTGGGATAGCCCTAGACCCCGGTCCGAAAGCCTGCAACCCTGTGGCCTAGCTGACGAGCACATCCACCAAGACCTCTGACCTTGCTGAAGTTACAGCTGCAAATTCACATCAGGTGATACCGTTCTCTATTTTTTTTTCTATTACAAGTGCATTTCTGTCAGAGCTGTACAAAATGTTCGACGTACCTTGAAGCCTTTTTGGGACTTTATATTTTAAGAACTCTTACGAAAGTTATGGACTTTCCCAAACTAAAAATACAAAATTTAACTTAGCCATGAACTTTCAAATCAAAATTAATGTTCTGCTTCAATGTCAACATTTTTGTTCTCTCTTAAATATCTATTTTATGTATGTATTAAGTCTTTTACCTTGTAGCCATCTCCTGCAGAAAGCTGGTAATATAAACTGTTTTTTTGGCCCCTTTGTAAATTTCCCCCCCCCTTTTTCTCTTGTATTTTTATAAATGATGTATTTATAAACTGCATGTTTGTAATTGTAAAATTTTTTGAATATTTGTCTAAAAGTTTATCTGTATGTACTTTTAGAGGGGGTAGAATGTTTTTTTTAGCTATAAGCATAAAAGTCGTGTTTAACTATATAACATTAAAAAGACTAACTACTCAGTTTTTTCCGCTTATGCTTTAGCTAAGGAGGGAGAAATATTTCAGTATGTAACCTATATATTATGTTAATAGAGACGAACATGTCTCAGTTTCTTCTAGAGATAAATTGTCACTTTTTTTACTATGCATACTGTAAAAGTTTTTCCCATTGCAGACACTCTGATGGACTATTCTCTTAAGCTGATGTTAAAACCCTTTTTATCTAAAGTGAAAGATCTTAATTTGATGTCAAAGTTCCTTTTCCTGCATATGGACAGCCTGTGGATTCTGACGTCTGCTCTAGGGAGAAAAAAGTTCAGACTATTCCTGGTTTACTCAGCTACCTTGCAGACGTAGAGCTCCAGATACCAGTCAGCCAGTCAAATAAAGACTTTATCATTTTTTTCTCTTTTTATTTTAAAGACACCTACTCTTGTGTTATAACAAACTCTAAATGTCGCATTTTGTCACAAGCGACTTACATTGTAAAGCCAAGATCAAGTTGAATTTAATATATTGCCTTCCTGGCCTAACAGGGAGACGTTTGTTAATCCTAATGTAAGCCTGGTTTTAGCTCAGTCAGTCCCGGAGTTCTCGGGATAAACGTACGCCTTTTATTTCAAATTTTAAATTCATTTTTTTTGCGTTTTTAAGTTTTTCTCACCCAGTTAAAATTTAAGTGACGGCTGCACTCACACTTCAGAGATTTGAGATAGTTAGAGAGGGAATGAAGCTATTTAAATTTAATCGATCAAACCCGTTGGGGATTTTCCCGACTAAATTTTTTTCTAGGAGGGGGACTGTGAGGTTGAGACGTTAGAACGTCACCACAGTTGTTTCAATTAAGCTGGATCCAGCAAGATAGGAAGTGGGGACGGTTAAAATCACTCCGTCGCCAGTGGCTCGGTGACGGTTGAGGTCGGAGTAGTTTTGCGTCGGCAGGGTGCTGCATTAAAAGACTTAGATTTTGAATATTAGTTAAATTAGAAGTGATTTTTAAAAGTACGGATTGAAATGTAGTGAAAGGAGGGTGTAGAAAGAAGTATAAAATAGAGATGGTTTTAGTAGATGTGTGGATGTTGGAGGATCGATAGTGTACGTTGGAGGATCTTATAGCGAATGGTGTTGATTCTTATTTTGGAGAATATCGGAAGTTGAGTAGTGGAGATTTAGTGGCGTGAAGTTAAGTAGCGTTGAGTGTTGGCGAGTGTATTAGTTTTCGGAAGTTCAAGCTGGGATAGAAGGGAATCCTCTATCCCATAGTGAAACCGTATTAGTGAAGTACGAGTGCAATCGTCTCTACACCTTTCGACTATCTGCTGGGGTGAGATATTTAAAGTTATCTACTTAATTTGTTGATTCATATATTTTGATTAAGTAAAACGCTGGCTGAGCTATATAAATTTACCAGGCCGCCCTCCCATTAATCTGGTCAAATAAACTTTAGTTATTGTCATTTAAAGTCTCGTGTTCTCTTAGTAATCTAAGTATCTAAGTTAAGATGGAGTTTGCAGGAACGCAAACTCTACATCGTCACCGCGAGGACACAATTACTTAAGTCGAAACAGAAAAATCTCATACTGGAATTTTTTTTTTTTTTTTTTTTAGCAAAATTTTACTTTTATAACATCACAGAAAAAATCATTTATTTCTTTTATTTTAATTTTGTTCGTAAATTCTGGTGGCAGTCTAATTTAAATAAGTTTACTTTCCTTGCACCTCAAAGGGTTAACGTTCGCAATAAATTTTCTTTTAAAAATTGCTAAGCTGAATTTAGAAATGGTTATTAGACACATATAGCTCATTATAAATAAATAAATCCGAGAAACAGTTGGTTTGAAGCATCTATATGTTGACATCATTAAAATAATAATGAATTTCATTAATGAATAACTTTATAAGTAAGCACTATTAATTGAAAAAAAAAAAAAACTTGCAACAGTTGTTTCAAGTAAAAATAATTGCACAGTCCTTCATCAAGTGAAAGTATTCGGCGAAAAATTTCTGAGTAGTGTTGCTATCTACCGAAAAAAGAAGGAACAACAGTTTAAAAAAAGATTAAGACACGCAAAAAATATTGAAAAAAAAATGATGCATAAAAATAAATGTTAATTTTTTTTTCTATGCGAAACCAATGAATTTTAAAGGGTTAAAAAGCAAATAGGGGTAGAACAAGATATAACGGAGTCTGAAGTAATTAATAGATAGGAGATAGCGTAATGTTGCCTCGAAGATCTGCATGTGTATTGCTCTCTAGTGGTAACCGATCAAAATAAGCCAACGTCTGTTGAGTATTTTGTAAATTGATGTTGAACTACAGCAACCATGCCAAATAATAGTTATTTTAAATTGTAGATATCTCATAAGAGTCAATGAATGCATATGTTACTTCTGAGCAACCATGCCAAATAAAGAATTAAATATAATGCATACAAGGTGGCTCTAAATAAACTTTTGCTATTAATAACATGCGGTAGGGCGAGTGGATTGCCACCATATTTGATACATGGACCAAACACGATATAAAAGATATCTTTAGTTCAAAGTACGTCCACCAGATAGCGCTTGGCAGAGAAAAATGCGAAACTGAACAAACGGGATGGAATGACACCCATGGGATCAAAACTAATAAATAAACGTTCAAATTGTGCATTCCGTATAAGTCAATTTCTTTCTGTTTTGCCTGCAAAGGGTTATGCTCTCTGGTGGACATATTTCTGGTGGACGCATTTCATGAATCATTCATACACCGAAATTGTTGACAATCCGCTCGCCTGCTGTAGTTGCAAAATACTCTTTATACCGGTTAATTCAATTCTAACCACCCTGTACATACGTATAATTGAGATAGTGGGATATATTTGTGCATGAAGTATGTATTTAAAAGTCATATTAATAATTAAAAAAAAAAAAAAAAAAAGGTGGAAGCCTTATATTTTGTGAAACATGAAAAGTCGGTGACAGCATGAAAATGCCAGAAATTTCTCTATATGTAAAACCTAGAACCAAATTGCTTTTATGTACGTGTCTCTATACTTTTTCTTGACATATGTAATTATTTATCTGATTTATCTCTCTATATATACAGGTTGTTCCGAAATTTGCTCGACAGATTCAGAGGAGTTGATAGGCATCAAGAGGATGAAAACTTACCGTAAAACATGGCGTCTGAAAACCCTTTGAGAGTGTGAAAATTGGAAAAAAAGCCAAGGAGATGGATTGGACGCGCAGGACACGTTCATACAGAAAAAAAAAAAAAAAAGTTGTCAGTTGACAATACAGAATTGACTAACCCAAACAGCTGACTAGGAAATTTCAGTTAAAAAGTGTACTAGCTGAATTAGTCTCCGAAAAAATATCCCAGACTAGGAAGATATAGATATAGAAGATATAGGTTAATATCAGATATAGCCGTCTTAACTGATAATATTAACCTTCTTAGTCTGGGGTTTTGCTTTAGAGACTAGTTCAGCTAGTGCACTTTTTAAATCAAGTTTTCCAGTCAGTTGTTTAGGTTAATCAATTCTGTATTGTTAACTGACAACTTTTTTCTCTGTGTGTTGTATGGCCTCCGCGGTCGTCAGATCACAACCTGCATGACTTTTTCCTTTGGGGTCACCTTAAATCACTCCTTTATGTGACGCATGTGAAAGTGGACACACCGGAGGATCTCATCGCGCGGATTTTCATTGCTGTGGCAGTGGCAGACATCAAAAGCATATCTGGCATCTTTCAGCGCATTCGGGAATCGTTTTTATGTCGTTGTAGACTGCAATGATATTAGAAGGCACCATTTTCAACAAGTCTTGTAATAATTAGTCAAATAAATCGTTTTCTAGTTAGTATTGTGATTTTTGTTGCTCCAATCTGACGTCGAAACTTGCATTCGTTTTTCGCGATTTTCACCTTCTCAACGTGGTTTGCGACCGCATGTTTTATGGTAAGTTTTCATTCTACCATTCTACCACCTCTCTCAATTTGTCGGTTGAATTTTAGAACATCTTGTATTTATGCCTCAGCGCAAACACTTTATTTCTTTGTGCATTTCGCTTCTGAGATATCGGGTATGCATTTTTTTTTTTTACTTTCCGAACACTATAGTGAGGAAAGTATTGTAATCATGTCAAATATCCGAATTCGAGATTTTGATGTTTCTATACGTTTCGAGGTCAGACGAGTCCGTTTTCACTATTTTTACGATGATGTATGTATGTGTGTGTGTATGTATGTGTGTATGTATGTGTGTATGTATGTGTGTATGTATGTGTGTATGTCTGTGAGTGAACACGCTAGCGTCTAAACGCTTTGTTCGAATAAGCTGAAAGTTGGTATGTATATTGTAAGTCACCATAGTAAGAACCCTATAGATTTTGGTGAATCTAGCACTTATAGTTTTTTTACAGGGACACAAAGAAAAATTCTTTATCATTATGGCCAAGGGACCAAAATCTTAAAAGTGCGATAGCATCTAAACGCCTTATTCAATTGAGCAAAAACTTTATACACATATTATAGGTCACAGAGACTCAATCTGTATACATTTTGGAGAATCTAGCACTTATAGTTTTTTTACAGGGACACAAAGAAAAATTCTTTGCCAAATTTTTAAAAGTGTGATAGCGTCTAAACGCCTTATTAATCTCAGCGAAGAATTTGTACACATGTTATAGGTCACATTTGAACCAACTGTATAGATTTTGGTGAATCTAGCACTTACAGTTTTTTACAGGGACACAAAGAAAAATTCTTTATCTTTATGGCCTATGAGACCAGCGATAGCATCTAAACGCCTTATTCAATTGAGCTGAAAATTTGTATGAATATTATAAATCACTGTTGCACTAACTATAAGCATTTTGGTGAATCTAGCATTTATAGATTTTTACAGGAACACAACGAAAAATTCTTTATCCTTATGATCTAAGGGCTCAAAGTTCAGTAGCGTTAAATAAAACCCCGTGTGATATATGGAGAAAAATACTCAAACACTCTGTTAAGGTTTTCTCTTTTTTGTTTGTTTAGCAACTCCTCTTTCTTTATTTTATCTGCAAAACTGTTAGTTACTCAATGTTCGGAAAGTCGAGTGGAGTCACTCCAGATTTTTTTTTTTTTTCTGTGTGTGTGTGTGTGAATGTCTTCTCTTTTTTCTCTTCACCTTCCTCCTTCGTTTTGAAAAATCAGTTTTATACATTTACATTGGCAACCTATGGTGACTCAAAATTTTAGAATAGTTTTTGTGAGTTTGATATAACTTCTTAGCATTGACTTGGAATATGAGTTAGGTCTGGAATATTTTTAAATGATTTTTCTCTTTTAATTTGATTGACTGTATTGATATGTAAAGAGGATTATAAAGATATTTGATTAAAAAGAAATATATGCACTGATATTTCTTTAAAAGAAAAAAATCTCATATCATCAATCATTATGGCTCAACTTAAACTGTTAATATGATTTTTACTATAATCTCAAGTACGCAAGAAACATTATAAAACTGACTAATAAGTTTTAATTTGGCACAATCTCTGTACAGTTAAGAACTTCCATGGTCCAGTAAATTTTTTTTATTTGCTATCTTCTACCAACCATTTTGCCTTCCCGATTGATCTAAATAAAATATTGATAATTTAAAAACAAAATTTTATCATTTTAACTTATAAGATTTTCTTAAATAAATAATTTCTAAGAATTTTTTTTTTCAAATCAACAAAATAACGTAATAACATGTACATGTTAAAAGAGAGAAAAAAAAAAAAAAAAAAAAAACAAATTTTATAAAAAAAAAATAATTTTAAATTATTCTGGCTTCTTTATTGCTAAAGCGAAAGCATTTCAATATTTTTAGAAAAAGAAGTTAACGTAACAACAAAATGTATGGTGATTATTTCTTAAAATTATTTAGAAAATTTAGTTCGACTTTATTCAAAAATATTTACGTCCAGTTCGAATTTAATTTGAAAATTTTCAACATAACAAAATTATTCAAGTATGAAAGTATTCTGCCTCTTTGATTCAAATTATTTTATTTTCCTTACTGATGTTAAAAAAGAAATAGGATTCTGATCCTAAAAAGCAATTACAAAACGGAATTGTTAAAAGTATATCTTTTGTTTATTTTTAAGTTTTGAAACTTTTATTTTCCAATAGTAACTAGAGCAGAAATTGGCTCAGACCCCAATATGCATTCGAGCCAGCTAAATTAATTATACCGCTAGAAAATAAATAAATAGAAATAAATAAACAAATATGCAGTATAGCGAATATGTAAATTGTAAGAATTCGGTGCATATTAACAGGGCCAGATTAAGGCATGGGCACATGGGGCACGAGCCCAGGGCACCCAAATTTTGGGGGCACCAAATCTACAAATGATGTTTCAAAAATTTTCACTGTTTTTATGTTAAACTATAGAAAAAGTAAACATTAAATCATGATTTTTTTTTTAATTAACATTATTCGAAAATTGCTAAGGTAAATTAGATATAGCAATAGGCTACAATATCGACATAGGTTCAAGCACTTTGAGCCTATTTTGCATTTTTCTTCCTTAATACTTCCAAAGTGCGAATTTAACTGTAGAAAAGCTCACATGTAGATTGGCTGTGTTTTGTCATAAAAAATGTGGTAAATGACAATTTGCCAGTGGAATGTTTTCTGACATTACTCCTAGCTCATAGTCATAGTGTAAAACATTTGTTTAAAATAATTACTTGTTATATTTTAGTGTGGATTTGGATTTAATAAATTGTCGTGGTGAGAGCTAGTGAGAGCTACGGCTGTGACCTAAGAGCTTATTCTTTGCCGTAGGATAAAAAATAAGCATAAACACACTTTTTTTTATTCTTTCAGTATACTAGCACCGAAAAATTAATTAAAAATGCTTATACATATACATTTATTTATTTTTAAGACAGTGTGTTTTTCAGAGTAGTAATTTAATTTTGGAAATGTACCCATGTTCTTGTCTATTTTAGAAAACTCACAAAATATAGCACTTAAAATCCATTTATTTTGGTTTCGATGTCATTGTGTGTATGAAAGCATCCTAATTCTATGTTGCTGTATATTTTAAATATTATAAATAAATCTGATATTTTGTTGTACTCCAAAAAAAGATTCTCTCAATTTTATTCTTAAAATTTATGTTAAAAGAAATATATTTTTATGAGTGATGCGCAATAATTTAATTTTAAGAATAACATTCAAAATGTAGATTACATATAAAAGTCGTATAAGACATAATACGCTTAAAAATTATTTAACTGTACATGCTTGTGTGTGTGTGTGTGTGTGTGTGTGTGTGTGTGGTGGGGGGGAGGGGGAGGGGCCACAATATAAAACTTGTGCTCAGGGCCTCGAAAAGTGATAGTCGGGCCCTGCATATTAATACACGTTTTGGTTTTCAAATAAAAATTTAACGAAATTTTTAGAAACATTTTGATATTTTAAAGAAATTTATTTGAACTGATAACGAAATTTCGAGCGCCAAAAAATCAAGATATCTTCTACCGATGCGACGATTAGTTGGACAGCGTATTAATCCGGTTAGTTAGGCCTTTTGAAATGAATTTTGAAATTATTTTTTAGAATAGAACTTAAAAATTTTTTCATGATTTTTTTTTATCCGGCTGATATAATAATAATAAAAAAAAAAAAAAAAAGGGGGGGGGGAGGAGAGGATGGGGATGTTCCATTAATTATTAAAATAGAAGTCAGGTTAAATACATTCTGTAACACGATTAAAAAAAATAAAAAATAAATAAAATAAAACTTTGGAAAATTTCCAAAAATAAATGAAGTTTATATTTATTGTATGACTTCCATATCTTCCACAGTTTACGTCGAAATACTGCTCAATCGAAGAAAATCAATATTTGTTAAATGTCTTACGAAAAGATTAAATTTAAACTTCATAAATTGAAATAAACGGTAAAAAATAATTTTGTCAGAAGTGGGATTCGAACCCACGCCCACAGAAGTGGACTGCGACCTGAACGCAGCGCCTTAGACCGCTCGGCCATCCTGACATGTTCCGTTAAGGGAGATATTTTCTTGTAATTTGTGATGCTACAAAATTAGACTAGTTCACTCTGAATTTAATTCATATTTCGCATTCGTTTGTCATAAAAATTTTAGGATGAGATATAATTCAAGAGTGTAAGCGATTGTATGTATTACTATTTAGTTATAGTTTGCTATTTTATTCACAAATATTTTATAGATTTCTGATAGATGTTTATTTTAGTTATTTGCACAGTTCTTATTTGTTAGCTCTTTTAGAAATTTATTTAGATCTATCACTAATTATTTTATAGTTATATTTTGAGTTTCATAAGAGTATTCAATAATCCGAATATTATTACAATTATTTTTCATAGTAGTTGTTCTGTTGCAGGAAAGTAATTTTTTATGAAATGTTAAACAAGTATAAATATTTTTCCACTGAAGTTTTATCATTTTCACGATTTAATTTATTTTATTGTACACATTTTTACAAATTAATGCAACCTAGGTAAAAAAAAAAAATCTCTTTGGGATATTTATGGGATATCTTAAAAATATGATGATAATGACTTTCAATGATACAAATTGCAATTAATTCTTAATAATGGATTTGTTTTTAATTAATTTTAAATATTCCAATCAATTTCATGTGATAGCATAATTTATATACTTGTTTAAGGAAATAGGGTAGTCTAGAATAAATTAATACAACCGATAATGTGTCGATAAGGATGAGTACCTAAATATCAATAACTTTGCAAGCATATTCGGGTAAGGTACATAATAACAATAACACATTATTTCTGAGACTAATAAAAGTTAACAAATAGTAATAAGGAAGTGACATATAATTTATAATGGAAAAATGATACTGTCAGAAGTGGGATTCGAACCCACGCCCACAGAAGTGGACTGCGACCTGAACGCAGCGCCTTGGACCGCTCGGCCATCCTGACTTGAGAGAAAAGATGAAACAAATTTTGGAAAATTTAAAGTGACATCATTAATTACTTGAAAAATTTAAATTAATTTAGAAAAAAGCCTTTTGGAGTTTTTGAAGGGCTTTTTAACTCTTTTTATTTTGAAATACGGCTAAAAAGACACTGAAACTTGTGAAATTTCAATTCAATCAATGATTTATGTTCTAACCAAGGCGCCATCTATTGGTTATACAAAATAATAAACCAAGCATTTTAGAATAAAACAAACCGCATTTTAATTGATTTTGATTAATGAGTTTCCAATATTATTATTACAATGAAATCGTTTATTATTTTCAATTAAAATAAAGCATAAAAATAGCTCTTGACTCCGCTAATCTGACTGAGGAAGATCTGTAATCCGGACGCTGAAAACCAAAAACAGTTTTTAAATATATTTAGTTCAAAATAAAAATAGTTTATTAAAATGTTTCTAAAAAGCTTGATATTTTATTTTTTAGTTTATATTTGATCATATTTCTTTTAAACATTAAATAATTAACGGGATAGGAGACTTTATTACATCGACTGATGAACTGATTTTTTGGTTTAATAAAATTTAGATGCTGCTGCCCTCTATTATTAATTATTAAAACTAAAAGAAAACTGTCTGATAATACTGAATGAATACCAAAATCTGAATGAGATTTAATAACAATTTCGGTAAAGTCTCATTTTTTATTCCTACATAAAAAAGCTAGTTTGTTCCAATACTGCTGTGCTTAGATATACTGTAATACAATTGTTATTTAGTCTAGAATCAGAAAAAAATATTCAAATAAAATTCATACGTATTTCAAGTCAATTTGCTCCAAGCCCGTTTGCACTAAAATATTCATGCACAATAAACAAACAGCTAGATTGCAGGTGAAAACATTGCGTCTATTTCGCAGTGATCTAAAATAAAATAAAATGTTTAAATCAATTTAACAAAAACGAAAGTTAAAAATGTACAAGATTTCAATTTTTCTCCGACAAACTAATAAAATCTGAACTAATCAATTATTACTTTTATAATTTTTGAGATAATTACTTTTTGTTCAATTTAATGGAGAGAAGTACTAATTATTTGCAGAAGTTATTGATTTCTAACTATACAAATGTTTATATACTTTTAATTCTGTATTTAGGTGTATCAACTTTTAATAAAGAGTGCGCTTACTATTCTAGCGAAATTATTAGTTCTGATTAGTTACTATCAGTTCTATATTTTAATAAAAATAAAAGCAATTTCCATGAAAAAGAATTTATTAAATCTAAAAAAAAAAAAAAAAAAAAAAAAAAAGGACACTGGGTTTAATTATTATTATTATTTTCACAATAGAATAATTCAAATTTAAATTAAAATTCTTAATAGTGTAATTAAAATAATTGGATAACCAGAAGAAAAAGCTTGGTGTCCAAAATCAATGTATATACAGAGAGAAACTGTATTATATAAAAGTAATATTTTGGAGTCTAAAGATATTTGGGATTAGCATACTAATCATTAATGAAAACAAATTTTATGTTTTTGGAAATAATATTTAAAGTTACATGTTATGGAAGACTGATTCAGAATTATTTAACCAAAAGCGTCTCACCTGTGGTTGTTGTCGCTTGTAGGTTCTTAAAGTCCATTAATGGCCGAGAAAATCTGCTCTCGAGGCTGCCAGACAGGAAGTATCAGGTCATGCTTATCAAACTAGCCTTCCAGAGTTTTCAAAAAATTTTTTTTTTCGAAACGAGCTTAAATATGGGCTAGAAAGCTCCTTAAACATGGGCTAGCTTAAATATGGGCTAGAAAGCTCCTCCCTCCGCCACGGCGGACGCACTATCCAAACTCGTGTTGTCAGTTGTCCTTAATCTTAACACCAACACCCAAAACCATACCATAAACAATGGCTCTTGAAGCTGGTAGGGCACCAACAGTGACCTTGGGGATCTGCTCTCAAAGCTAAGAGACGAGAAGTGCCGGGTTCGAACCTAGGTCTCATTTGAAGACCTAAGCGTTCAGTGCGAGTGCGCATTTAGTGTTTGAATGTAAAGCAGGTTGACAACGATTAGGTCCTGAGCCTGGGTGGGATACCCTTCGTGAGGGGTCTTTCTAAGTAATCTTAACCCACATTTACTCGAGCTTTGGTGAAAATTATGGTAAACTACTACAAACTAGGCTGAGGAGTACAATCTGGGATTGATACTGGTACTTTCTGTCCATCAGCTTCGGTACAACCAGTCGGAATTTTCCGTGGTTTTCTCTTAAACTCTAGTGAATATTAAGCTAGGATCCTTTCAAAAGATACCTACAGAGAGGATACCACTTAGACCTAGGACCCACGTGCAACCAATTAGACTTAAACTATATACTACCGCAAACTTGAAGCTGGTAGGCGAAAAATACCGGGCACGAACCTAGGTCTCGCTCCTCGTCTAGCCGTCAGGGCCCGATTAAGCTTTGAAGCTAGGGGAAGCTCAGCATCATTTCGGGGCCCCCTTTCATTTCGGAAAATCTTGTTTTCCTGTTACATTTTATAATATAAAAATGCTATAGACCAAAAAAATAGTGTGTGTTTATTATTATTATTTTTTTTTTTATACATCTGGGTGGTTTCTACACAAAAATTTAAAATCATACAGCTTTTTAATTAAGAACATTCAGATTTTTGAGATTAAATAATAGATTTTTCCCGAAATAGTGAGTGTTTTGTCCTGTTTTAGGTAACCTTTCACAGACAAAATTCAATCTCAGTGTGAAAATATCAAACAAAAAATTAAAGACCATGTTTTTAATCCTTATGGGGCCCCCTCTTAAATTTTAGAGGGGAAGCTTGTGCTTCCTGAGCCTTTTGGATTGTCAGGCCCTGCTAGCCGTTCAGAACTTTATTAATGTTTTCCTCCGAAAGTTGAGTAAATTATCTAGTACTCCCTAGAAGGATCTCCACGGAGGGATTTACACCCAGGTCTGGGACTCTTGTGTAATCAATTGCTCTTAAAAATGAATAAGATTAGAAATTGTCTGAAGTTATATGCCGGCAATTAAAAAAGTAGAAAATTATTATTGTTATTATTATTTGTGGAATCACAGGCAGAATGAAATATTTGAATAGTTGAACGATTTGTTTGTATAATACAAAGACTTACTTTATTGTGATGTAGACGACAATTGTTAGAACAAGGCAGACGGAAGAGATGGCAGAAAATATCAACGAAATCAAACTCAAATTCTTATCATCTGATTCTGTAAACTGAAAAAAAAAAAAAAAAAAAAAAAAAAAAAAAGAAAAAGAATAAAATAAAATTAGAAATTGATTTATAATTATTATAACATAACCCAGACAATTACTGCTCAGAAAATATGTACAATTGTTATATACTTTATATTATAACATTATATTTGACTGCATCTTGACATAAATTGGTGCTAATCAAATTTTAAGGCAAATCGCTCAACAGGCAGCGTTTTCGTCCTACTTTATCATAATTTTTAATATAGCAGCAAGGGAGAAAATTTAGTGTAAATGTGCACAATAATCATTATTTTAAAATAATCTTTGCTATTTTTTTTATTCATTTTAATAATATTTTTTTAAATATAAAACTAATAGTGAAATGGGATAAAATATTTATGTATACAGGAGCATCGCTTTCCCTTCCTGGGGTGTGATTTTTAATATGAGAATTTTTCAAAAGAACTCATCAATGCCTTTAAAACGAATGATTGAACCATACATCTGTGATAATATTTAGGGGAAGGTAGCCTAAAATGATCCTAGAGGGCAAAACGATCCACATATGATTTCTTCGAAAAAGGTAGCGCTATCTACCGGGTAACACATAAACTAGTTTTACCAAGTCAAGAAGAAGCAGTGGCGGTATTCTAACGATAATAATATTTCGCGTCTGAATAGAAATCTTTGAAAAAGTCGATTTTATAAAATCTATTGTAAGTTAAGCATTAATTTTCCTCTTTATTTAGATATACAGTCTTTCATGCACAGAAATATGACTTAGTTTACTTAATAAAATGTGTTTTTAGAAATATATTACACTTGTTAATTTTTACTTCCATTACCCGACAGGGTAGGTAACAGAAGTATTGTATTCGGTCCAAAAATTCGATATAAAGTTTTAGCCTTACTTACATGTTTTAAAGTCTCCTGAGTCCAAAAAAGTGGTTTTTGGCAATTGGCCAGTGTATGTATGTGTGTGTGTGTGTGGGGGGGGGGGGAGGGATCTTCTGCTAAACAAATAACGATAGAACTACAAAATTCCAGAATCGCAGCAAGCCTGGAGTACAGATGATTTTTTCAAATTTTGGTGAAAATTGAAAAACCAAAACTAGTACATGAGAAACCGGAAGTGGGGCGGTAAGAAAAAGCTCTAACGATTCTCTTCAGATTTGCTATATAAACACTCTATTAGATGACCTGTCTTGTGAATTAGTTGGTGCGCTTCTTTAAAAACAGCGGTACTTTTTTTTTTCTTTTCAGACTCACGATATTGTTATGTATGTAACCATGACTATAACTGTATACAGGGACCGATTTACTCAGCTGGAGGCCCAGGGCACTCATGTTCAATGGGCCCCTTTTACTCGTACTTTAATATTACAACAAACAAAACAAACTGCATATTTTTGATTCATGTGTCTAAAAATTAGCTCCACTTTTCATTTTATTGGTAAGACTTAATTAGATCCGATGCTTGTCTATCATATCAACGTACATCGCTCTCGCGTATCTGCACTGCGGTGCATGCCTCAGATTTAGTTAGCCTTAGTAAGACTTTGGAATGCAGTTGTATTTGCGTTTAGCAAAAATATTGCAATTTTTTCAATGAACTGACAGTTTCCTTGAAAGATTATACCGCTGATTTATATAACAGCACATTAATACCTCCATCTATCGACGAAAAAACAAAAAGCAATGATCATTATAGCAAAATTTGGAAATTTTTCATTTAAACTATTTTTTAAATGTATGATTGGATTTCTTGGAGGCCCCCCTCAGTGAGAGGGCCCAGGGCACATGCCCCGAATGCCCTGCCTTAAATGAGGCACTGACTGTATACCTATATGTAACTGTAATTATGACTGTGTCAAGTATGCTTTAAACTGTAACTTTACTTTTAGATAATAAGATGTAACCACTGAGCTGAAGAACAACTGAAGGAAATGCTAGACCGGTTTTTCCGTGCCGTTTTTGGAAGGTTTGTCTTCCGAGCGTTGCACGGCAGAAAGCATTTGATATCTTTATATTTCAAAGTAAAATTGTGTAAAGGTTGTCTGTTTGAACAAAAATGTGCTAAACATGATATTACAATTTTAAATTTTAATTCTTGAAAGAGTATAATAGTAATAGACTACCCGACAAATGCTGTTTGCCGTGCAAGGTTTGACTCTGTACGGCAAATGATTGCAGAAAAACTGGCACGCACGAACACTGTGTAAAGGTATTGAAAGCATTTGCTCCAGTTGTTTTTCAGCTCAGCGGATGTAACCGCCACTGCGTGGCAATAGTCAGATTACAACTTCTCTTCAATAAAGACGTAACATATACCACGGCAATAGGTTTAGACTCACAAGATCCTAATAAAGTCATTAAAAAAGAATGTCATTGAATACCAACGGTTAGGAGTTAATACCTAAATTATGTAACAAATCTGTGTATGGTGTTTTCGATCTAAAAGATGGATTTTATCAAATTAAATTAGACGAAACTTCTAGTAAATTATGTCAATTTAGTACTCCCTTTGATTATTTTAAACTTAACCGCCTTCCGTTTGGATTAAATATTGCACCGGAGTTGTTTCAAAAAGCTAATGAAAAAAATTTGGTAATGTACCTGGTGTGATTATTTACATTGGTGATATGTTAATTTGGGTAAATTCTGAAAAGGAGCATGATGAAATTGTTCAAAAAATATTAGAAAGAGCAAGAAAAGTAAATGCAAAATTTAATCCCAAAAAGATACAATATCACGTTAATGAAGTTAAATATTTGGGTCATGTATTTAATAAAAGTGGAATTAAACCAGACCCTGAACAGGTAAAAGCTGTAATGAATTTACAGGTACTTAGTAATAAAAAAGAGTTAAAAAAAACTTTAGGATTAATTAATTATATAAGGAAATTTATTACTAATATGTCAGAGAAAACAGCTCCTTTGAAGGGAATTACTCAAAACATCTATAGTATTTGATTGGTTGCCACGTTGCCAGTACATACAAAAGGTCTTAATGAACTATCAGAAAAAATAAGTAAAGCCCCTGTACTTGATGTGTTTGATTATAATAAACAAACTGTATTACAATATGGCAGTTCAAAAAGTGGACTTGGGTGTTGTTTGTTACAAGAGGGACAACCAATTAGTTATGCCTCATATGCTTTGTCTGAGGCCGAGCAAAACTATGCTCAAATCGAAAAAGAGTACTTAAGCATAGTATTTGCTACTAAAAAGTTTCACAATTATATTTATGGTAGAAAAATAATTGCTCATATGGATCATAAGCCTTTGGTTTCAATTCATAATAAAAGTGTGGTAAATGTTTTATCTAGTAGATTACAAAGAATTAAATTAAAGTTACTTAAATATGATCTTGATGTCATTTATGTACCAGGTAAGCAAATGTATGTAGCGGATTTATTATCTAGGTTTAATATTAACGAATATGATAATAATGAGTTTTTAAAAGAAATTGTTCACTGTGTAAAAGCTACTAGGCGTGTGCATGTAACTAAGAAAAAATTAAAGGAATTTAAAGAATATACTTCAAGAGATCCAGTATTGAGTAAATTAGTAACTTTTTGTGAAAATGAATGGCCTAACAGTAAAAAAAAAAAAAAAAAAAAAATGTTCCAGACAATGTAAGATTTTATTATAAATTAAGACAAGATCTTTTTGAGGAAGATGGAATAGTCTTTTTAAATGGTGGAATAGTTGTTCCTGTTGATCATAGAAAAGAAATGCTTAGTAAAATTCATGAAGTACATTTCGGAATTGAAAAAAAGTAAATCTAGAACTAGAGTAATTTTTTATTGGCCTAATATGGGAAATGATATTGCAAATCTAATTTTTAAATGCTCTGTCTGTGAAAAATACAGACCAAAAAACTGTAAAGAATCACTCATTTCTCATGACATTTTGTCATTACCATTTGAAAAAATAGAGTGTGACATTTGTGAATTTGCTAAAAATAATTAACTTAGTCTTAATAGATTATTTAACTAAGTGGTTAGAAATTGTTCCCTTAAATAATAAACATCAGATGGAATAATTGGGAAATTAAAAGTAATATTTAGTTCACATGGAATTCTCAAAATTCTAGTCGTAGATAACATGCCCTTTAATTCGTATCAATTAAAAAAATTTTCATCGTAAATAAACAAAACTTAAGTAAATTCTATTATGACACAACGTCTAAACCTTATCGGATATTCCAAATAATCAAAGTGTTTTGATTCGTTCTGGAAATCAGTGGAAAAGAGGCATAGTCATCAAAAAGGATAAAAAACCTAGAAGCTATTGGGTAAGAAATGAGAAAAATAACATTTTAAGAAGAAAAAGAATTGATTTAAAACCTTCTTACAATGAGACAATTTTTGAACAGAATTTCGAAATGACTGGTTCTACTAAGAAAGATTCTGTAAATAATAATTTGAATGGTAATGGTTCTAACAATGATAATTCAAAAAAGAAATTTGACTGTAAACCATACATTACCAAATATGGTCGTATTATTAAGCCCCCAACAGGTATGGGGTAGTAACTAAACAATTTTTCTTGTGTACTAGTTTAAATAATTGTTCTTGTGTGCTAGTTTGTTGCAACAAAATAATTGTTTTTGTGTGTTAGGTTGTTTATATTGCTCTTCGTTCTTTCTTGCATATTGTAAATATTTTAATAAAATTTTTGTGTGTCATTCTTTGTAAAAGGGGAGATGTTATATACAGTCGGTAACAAAAGTGTCCGAACACTAGCAAAAATTCCTATATAAAAAAAGTACACTTAATACTGTTTTGTTAAATAAATCCTTGTCGAATCCCGTTCTTAGCCAGTCTAAGAACAGGATTCGACAAGGATTTATTTAGAAAAACTGTATTAAGCGTACTTTTTTTATATAGGAGTTTTTGCTAGTGTTCGGACACTTTTATTACCGACTGTATGTAACCATGATTATAACTGTATATCTATATGTAACTGTAATTAAAACTGTGTCAAGTATGCTCTTAACTGTAACTTTGCTTTAAGATAATAAGATGTAACCGCCACTGTGTGGCAACAGTCAGACTGCAACTGCTCTTCAATAAAGAAGTAACACATAACAATATTAACTTCCTTTTAGATATCCTTTTGTACGTAATTGTTGTTTTAGGGTCAACTATTAAATATGACAAGTTTCGGTAAAAGTCGGTATCTCAAAAACGGCTCTGACGATTTCCTTGAAAATTGTTATAGAAACCTATTTCTGATATCCTTTCTCTTGCTTAGTTATTATAGGAAAATTAATAATCGTCCTAATTAGGTAGGTCAGTTTTAGATCTCGGAAATTGGTGTTTCAAAAAGTAGCCATACCATTTTTTCCCTTATTTTTTAAGTCGCTATATAAATTCCATTTTATATGTCTTTATATCAGCTTTCTCTTATCGGAAAATTTTTAGGTGTCTACTTTGTTAGGTCAATTTTATGTCTTTTGATCACACCCAAATCAATCCAATTCTGATCATGTAGGGGGTAATGGAAGTCGTGTGGCTGTTTCACACCAGATTTTTTTTTATGTTTCTCTTCGTCATCTAGTAACATGACCTGAAATGGACGTCTATGTTGCTGGGTAAAATTTTGTGGATTGTTGTGAATCTATTATGTGAATCGGATTTGGTAAAAGGCATTATTTAATTTATTTCTGATTTTATTGTGGTCTATTATCATATCTTTTGTTTTTGGATCATAATTTTCAAACATTCTATTTTACTGTTTTCTTTTTTCTTTTTTTTTTTTTTTTTTTTTTTTTCAAAGTTATTTGCAACACACTATTTAAAAAATTTTTTTTTCATAAATTATGTATGCTATTTGGTTTTTAAACTTATTTTATTTCATTATGCACTGACATAATTTCTTTTATATACTTTATTTTGCCGACAAAAAACAATTTACTATTATTTTTATATGAAGGATCATTTTCCTTTTTGGCGAGGGTAAAATGATCCCTTGGAGCTTTTTTCAAAAATCTCACTCAATTTAAGTTTAAATTATTATTAAAGCATGTTTATAATGCAAAATATAGTATAAAACACACTAGCAAAGGACCATAGTTTTATTTAAACAGTTATGCTATTTTACTCAGGTTTTTCCCCTAAACAAGATCCTTTTAGGTTACCTTCCCTTAACAAAGTTATCGAATTTTTAAATGCGTTTCTTATGATGTCGTGTATAGGGCATAAAATTGACTTTCTTCCGATATTTAGAGTATACTTTACTAATCGTCCGCACTTATTATGGAAAAAAAAATTATAAATAATAATTTGAATAAATAATTTGCACTGCTTAAATTTGTATAGAAAAATATAGATGATGTCCACAACATACTAATTTTTTAATAGATTATTACACTAATATCCATTCATATTTGTAATAAGATTGAAGTAATTATTAGTATAATCAAATAAATCATTGATCACATAGAATCATACTAGACTGAAAGTTTTCGATGTACAGTCGGTAAAAAATGTCTCAGAACACTAGCAAATATTCCTACATAAAAAAAGTACACTTAATCCAGTTTTGTTCAATAAATCCTTGTCGAATCCTGTTTTTACACTGACTAAGAACAGGATTCGACAAGGATTTATTTAACAAAACTGTATTAAGTGTACTTTTTTTATATAGGAATTTTTACTAGTGTTCAGAGACTTTTGTTACCGACTGTAGCTCGAATTTGTATTCCTTACTTTAGTTTCTGAGAATTCCATAAGAATTGCAAAATTAGTTAAGTGGTTGCATCGACATTCTGTATAAGTTTCTTCGGTATTTACTGTTTCACAACCTTTGGTGTCCCACAAACCGTAACGAGCTTCCCTGTAAGAGAAAAGGAGAATAATAATAATAAAAAATCTGATGTGGGCACCACATGACTTCCTTATACACTTTTAGAAATATACATAATGTTAAAAACATTGTCACTGGACCCGAAACAGTTGGCTAAAAATATTTAAAAAAAAAAATGCATGCTTACGTAAAAAAAAAAAAAAAAAAAAAAAAAAAAATTGTGCTGCTTTGAGGGGACTCATGTCAAAGTTGTGCCTTGGGGGGGACTCATGTCAAAGTTGTACCTTGGGTGGGGACTCATGTTAAAGTTGGCCTTGGGGGGACTCATGTCAAAGTTGTACCTTGGGGGGGGGACTCATGTCAAAATTGTGCCTTGGGGGGGGACTCATGTCAAAGTTGTGCCTTGGGGAGGGGACTCATGTCAACGTGTTCTGAACTTTTCTGAAAGTTGAAAATGTCTAGCTATTCGAGAAGTCAGTTAAATTGCAAGATTTGTCCAAACCGTTTTTGAGCTATTACCGTTTTTTGATACATTTTGCCCATTATGAACCTAATTTTCCTAAATATCTCCAAAACGGAAAATCATATAAAGTCCAAAAAGGGAGGTGACACACAGACACACATACATACAGACGTCACGAAAAATCATGTAAAGTCGCTTATATCTCTAAAACAAGAGTTCGTGTTAAGATGAAACTTGCAGGTGTGCAACTAGACATCATGACTGTCACACGTATAAATTGGCAACATTCAGCGATCATTCGTTTTCGAGCAATGTGAAATACAAAATCCATTTCGCAAATCGGGATTACTATACTTCCTTATATTTTGTATAAGGAAGTAAAAATGCATGCATACGTAAAAAAAAATAAAAAATAAAATTGTGCCTTGAGAGGACTCATGTCAAAGTTGTGCCTTGTGGGGGACTCATGTCAAAGTTCTGCCTTGGGGGGGACTCATGTCAAAGTTGTACCTTGGGGGGGACTAATGTCAAAGTTCTGCCTTGGGGGGGACTCATGTCAAAGTTGTACCTTGGGGGGACTCATGTCAAAGTTGTACCTTAGAGGGGAGTTTTGTCAAAGTCGTGCCTTGGGGAGGGGACTCATCTCAAAGTTGTGCCTTGGGGGGGACTCATGTCAAAGTTGTGCCTTGGGGGGGAGACTCATGGCAACGTGTTCTGAACTTTTCTGAAAGTTTCAAATGTCTAGCTAGTTGAGAAGTCAGTTAAATTGCAAGATTTGTCCAAAACGTTTTTGAGCTATTACCGTTTTTTGATACATTTTGCCCATTATGAACCTAATTTTCCTAAATATCTCCAAAACGGAAAATCATATAAAGTCCAAAAAGGGAGGTGCACAACTAGATGTTATAACAAACTTATGTACCAATTCGCAACTTTCTTCGTCCAACCGTTTTTGAGTTATGCGACATACACCCACACACACACACACACAGACACACATACATACAGACGTCACGAAAAATCGTGTAAAGTCGCTTATATCTCTAAAACGAGAGCTCGTGTTAAGACGAAACTTGCAGGTGTGCAACTAGACATCATGACTGTTACACGTATAAATTGGCAACATTCAGCGATCATTCGTTTTCGAGCAATGTGAAATACAAAATCCATTTCGCAAATCGGGATTACTATACTTCCTTATACTTTGTATAAGGAAGTAAAAATGCATGCATACGTAAAAAAAAAAAAATGTGCATTGGGGTGGACTCATGTCAAAGTTGTGCCTTGTGGGGGACTCATGTCAAAGTTGTACCTTGGGTGGGGACTCATGTCAAAGTTGGCCTTGGGGGGACTCATGTAAAAGTTGGGCCTTGGGGGGACTCATGTCAACGTGTTCTGAACTTTTCTGAAAGTTTCAAATGTCTAGCTATTCGAGAAGTCAGTTAAATTGCAAGATTTGTCCAAACCGTTTTTGAGCTATTACCGTTTTTTGATACATTTTGCCCATTATGAACCTAATTTTCCTAAATATCTCCAAAACGGAAAATCATATAAAGTCCAAAAAGGGAGGTGACACACAGACACACATACATACAGATGTCACGAAAAATCATGTAAAGTCGCTTTTATCTCTAAAACAAGAGCTCGTGTTAAGATGAAACTTACAGGTGTGCAACTAGACATCATGACTGTCACACGTATAAATTGGCAACATTCAGCGATCATTCGTTTTCGAGCAATGTGAAATACAAAATCCATTTCGCAAATCGGGATTACTATACTTCCTTATACTTTGTTTAAGGAAGTAAAAATGCATGCATACGTAAAAAAAAAAATAAAAAATAAAATTGTGCCTTGAGGGGACTCATGTCAAAGTTGTGCCTTGGGGGGGACTCATGTCAAAGTTCTGCCTTGGGGGGACTCATGTCAAAGTTGTACCTTGGGGGGGACTGATGTCAAAGTTCTGCCTTGGGGGGGACTCATGTCAAAGTTGTACCTTGGGGGGACTCATGTCAAAGTTGTACCTTGGAGGGGAGTTTTGTCAAAGTCGTGCCTTGGGGAGGGGACTCATGTCAAAGTTGTGCCTTGGGGGGGGGACTCATGTCAAAGTTGTGCCTTGGGGGGGGGACTCATGTCAACGTGTTCTGAACTTTTCTGAAAGTTTCAAATGTCTAGCTAGTTGAGAAGTCAGTTAAATTGCAAGATTTGTCCAAACCGTTTTTGAGCTATTACCGTTTTTTGATACATTTTGCTCATTATGAACCTAATTTTCCTAAATATCTCCAAAACGGAAAATCATATAAAGTCCAAAAAGGGAGGTGCACAACTAGATGTTATAACAAACCTATGTACCAATTCGCAACTTTCTACGTCCAACCGTTTTTGAGTTATGCGACATACACCCACACACACATACACACAGAGACACACATACATACAGACGTCACGAAAAATCGTGTAAAGTCGCTTATATCTCTAAAATGAGAGCTCGTGTTAAGACGAAACTTGCAGGTGTGCAACTAGACATCATGACTGTCACATGTATAAATTGGCAACATTCAGCGATCATTCGTTTTCGAGCAATGTGAAATACAAAATCCATTTCGCAAATCGGGATTACTATACTTCCTTATACTTTGTATAAGGAAGTAAAAATGAGAGAAATGATAGCATGCGTATTACATATTCTTGTGAAAATAAATAAAAAGCCGTAATGGTGCTAATGGTAAAGGAGACATGAATGCGAGCCATTTTCGGCCAAACGTCTTGAAATTGTTCTCCCCTTTAATAGCTATTAAGAACAAAACTTGCTTATTGATTTTGCTTTCCCACTGTAATTTAGAGTTGGTTGGTTGGGTTTAGCGTCGAACTAGTACTGCGCAATGGGTAATTGCTGACGGTCTGGGACGAACCCCTAACGTGGTCCGGAGACATGCCATCACAATTCTGATCCTACACGGATGGGATGGTTCTCCCGCTTTGGTGACACCCAGAGGTATAATTTCTGTAATTTAGGGAAGAGTACAGTCGGTAACAAAAGTGTTTGAACACTAGCAAAAATTCCTATATAAAATAAGTAGAGTTAATACTGTTTTGTTAAATAAATCCTTGTTGAATCCTGTTCTTAGTCAGTCTAAGAACAGAATTCGACAAGGATTTATTTAGCAAAACTGTAGTAAGCGTACTTTTTTTATATAGGAATTTTTGCTAGCGTTCGGACACTTTTGTTACCGACTGTATAAATAAGCGACAGCCCACGTGGCGCCTACTATCGTCAACTTTTTAACTAAGTACTTTTCTTGTACCACTATTCATCCTTTTTTAGTAAATAGGGTGTTAACAATTTTGTTGTCATTTGGATTATCCAGTCAAGCTACAGATAACTCTAGAGATGTTTATTTTATAGCTAACCGGTATATTTATTTATTTTTAAAGAAAATTAAGTGTACAATATATGATAAACTACAACCAAAGCATGCTTTTTTTTTCACTGTCTGACTTTTTGTAACGCGAGATCTGACAATACTAACTTTTACATTAAGCAAAGAGACTGAATATACCAGTATTCTTTACTTACTTATTAGAGTTCCAGTTCAAATACACACATCTAGCAGTGGCATTAGAAGCTTTTGGGGGATGGTTAAGCCGAATTAGAATTTCCTCTCCTTTAGAAAATGAATAGGTGTCATCAGAATCTGCAACGCTGACTCCCATAATGTTTGACGTAATGTCATAATTGTCACCGCTGGTTTTGGAGAGTCAAAAAAATGTATTAGATATCAAGCACAAAACAACTGGATGCTTTTTTATCAATTTTTTTACAAAACGAAAACGAAGTTACACATCGATTATAAAGTATTACCCCAAACATTACTAAATAATAACTATGGAATAGTTATTATTTAGTAATGTTTGGGTACTCTAATTTTCCAGTACTCTAATTGGTCAATTGGAAATATTTATATTATTTTTATGTAACCAGCATTAATAAATATCTGTAGATTACTATTCGTAGTCACAATATGCGATCAGACGCAGATTTAAATTTCATATTTGAAACTTACATTTAATTTAAAAATTGCTTTATTTGTCAGATGATTTGTTGCTTTAATATTTGTTTTCATTTAAGTACGTAAGTGGCATTTTAAGCTTTTTTCTTTCCCCAGCAATTACAGAGATGTCTTTTTGTAATTATATTAGTTAATGAATTTCCATATTTTATGAAGTATATCAGATCAGAATTCGTAAACTGAAATACGCTTTTAAAATTTAGAAGTTAGGCAAATTTTTAACAGTCAATTTTTAAATTTTTTTGCTTATTATAATATTTGTGTTCTCTGATATTTCAATAAACTACAATCTTGCATTGCATCATAAATTCTGCTATGAGGAGGGAAAAAAAAAAGAAAAGACTCTTTTAAAATAGCTATTAAAAAAGAAATATACTCAGTTACAAAATATATGCGACAAGAAGGAACTAAGCCACAACAACGAAACTCAACATATTTGGTAGTCTTCGAGTAGATGAATAGGAGGGTCGAATCATCAAAATGAAACACCGTTTAATTTACATGCAATAATGCAAAGGATGTGATCATTAATTAGTGATAAAATATCTTTTGTAAATGATATAAGCATATTTTCGAAGAATCAAGAAATGGAATTAAATATCCTATATTAGGACTATGGTACAGTCGGCTGCAAAATTATTCAAGCACTAGCCAATAATTCCTATATTTAAAAAGTACACTTAAGACTGTTTTGCTAAGTAAATCCTTCTCGAATCATGTTCTTAGACTGATTAAGAACATGACTCGAGAAGGATTTATTTAACAAAGCTGTATTAAGTGTACTTTTTTTTGGCAAGGATTATTGCTAGTGCTCGAATAATTTTGCAGCCGACTGTAGATTCTGCCACAACTGCTGCATTTGCTTAATGAGCTCGAAGGTATCCAATGCGTCTTGATTCTCCTGCACGAAATTCTAAAAAATTTCGCCTGACAAAAGATATGGAGACATAGTAAGCCTTTTCATTAGATATTAACACATCGAAGACATTATTACAGCAACTGATAAGCGGATTACCGAGTGATATTTTGCTCGAAAACAGAATTTAGCCGGGTCGATACCATAGGCAGAACTACCAATCCCAAACAGCGTTGCCAGATCTGGCAGTTTTTTAATTCAATAATCACCAATAATTTTTAATTATAACGTTTGCTTAATTACTTCGAAGATCAATCGTCTATTATGTATATCAAGCATCACTTTTTAAAATTATTGGTGATAATTGAATAAAATATCAGCCAGATCTGGCAACACTGATCCCAAATTGTTATTTTCGAACCTACAAGCAATGAGAGCACCTCGCAATACGATTAAAAGTGATCTATTATTCTAAGGGATTCCTTCCAATTCTGTGAGATCAAGCGTGGCTGTATGCCTCTTTGTAATGAAAGTTAGATTTCACGCTGACTCCTCTTCTCCTCCACCTGTACAGTAGATATCGGCATCGAATTAAAAGCTTCTTGATATTCAGTTTGACCGTGTGATGCATCATTTAAGATTTCAGTGAAGATGATGTTTCAGTTAGTCGCAGCAATGATCGTCGATCCCTTTCGTCGATGATCGTAGTAAGGATCGTCGAGCCCAGTCTCTGCTAATTGTTTCCAAATGATATCCATCCACTGTATCTCTATGAATTGGTAAATTATATCGAATTTTTGATTGAATTACTGTTGACGTGGGTGTATCTGCTCTGTTGATTGCAGTATCTTCTGGCACACTGCTAGCCCGGGGACGCCGGGAGCCATAAGCCGTACGGCCTGTTGGGCCTTTTCTGAAACACTGGTTCTAACAACGGGCGATTATTATGCCCTTTGTCAGCGACTACTTTGTCCTCAGTTCGATTAAACTAACCTAATACTTCTGTTCGACTAAAATTTGCCTCTCTGAGGCCTATGATACGACTTCACTGAAAATCGAAGAACTGTTCGTCATGCCGTTGAGTATGTTTGTCGTCATCTTTCGTGCCAATGTTATGCATCTGACCTGTGAATTCGAATGTGGATGTTCATATCCGATCACAATGGCTCTTTTTTTGTATTTTACATTTATGACAATTCATACGCGTGTTGCATGCCCCCATGCATTTTTCGTTAACTTTGAATGTTTGGCCATTCTCATAATTCGTCGAAACACTTGCTTGCCAAGTTTCATAGTTGTGAATCAGTTTGTTTTGGTCCATATATATATATATATATATATATATTATAACGGAGTATATATCAAAAATATCAAATGTCTATTTAGATTCTGAGTTAAAGTTGAAAAATATTGCCTAAAAATTGTAAAGTATACTTGTTTCTTATTCTGTAATGTGTCAGACAAAAGTTGTGATTAGGCAAACGTAACAATTGGTAAACATTGAATAAAGAAATCCGCCAGCTCTGGCAAAACTGGTTACAGTCGCATATTCTTTTGAAGAAATATTTTTTCGAAGAATTTTACAATATTTAAAAGTTTTTCCGCTACTTGAAAATCATTTTAAAAGAACAAACTGAATTTCGATTAAAAATACTCTCCCCTGATGATAGCACTAATGATTTTTTTACACTGCGACCTATTGAATAGTCTCTTAAAATATTTACAATATCCGAATACTTTCAACTTAGAACTTTTCTTTTTCATAAAGTGAGTTAAAACTAAAAAATTCAAAAACCGATGTCTGGGAGGTAAATTCAATCAAAATTGTACAAATTTAAATGAAAACTTACTCTGGCAACAAGAATTTTTGGATATTCCTATAGGTTACAGCAACGGCTGCAGAAACATTTGAATTGCATGTTTTCATTTGTTTGGGCTGTATATCCTTTGGCAGAATCGCAAAATCCTGTTTGTTATCATCGTCGTCATCTAAAGGAAAATCTATTTCATTCATTTCGTTGAGTAGTATAACTTGCATGGCTAAAGGATAAGAAAAAATCGATACATGTATGAAATTATTATTGCTGTTTGATATTTAATATTAGAAGGGAACGAAAATGAAAAGCAAGCACTAAATAATTAAAAAATCTTTGATGTTTTGGTATCGTATTAATAAAACAACAGAACTTTTTTTTCTTCTTCTCGTATATATTGCTCGCTCTAATTCTAGAACAATTCGGGCCTACTATTTTTCCTTGCGAATTTTTATGTTTTAAAAAGCAGAATGAAGGATGGGTCATAGTTCGGGAAAATTATTTTTTGTTGGGAATCCAAATTTATTTTGTTGATTTATTTTGCAGATGTACTTTGTCAATTCAATACTAATTTTGTTCATTCCACAAAATCAATTTGCCTCAGTTGACCATATATATATATATATATATATATGTATAGTTTAACCCTTTCAGGGGCGGTGTTATATATTTTATAGCACCTGCCAGCTGCAAAAATTCATCCTGGAAATTTTTTAGCTAAAACTTACGTTTATAACATAGCAGAAAATGCCGTTTTTTTTAACCTAAAAATTTAAGAATTCTTTTTGCTTAATTTAGTTCATGAATTCTGGTGGCAGTATAATTTAAATTATCCGAACTGTTTTGTGCCGCAAAGGGTTAAAGAAGAGTCACTTTCAACAGATAGTCCAGTAAGCTACGTCACAGACAGATCTGGAAGTCTCCGCCTTTTTTTTAGGACAATTTCAGGGATGAGAAATTTCCGCCTTTTTGCTTCCGTGTTTTTTATATATTTAATCAAGACACATTACTATAAAATACTTTAACGATTTCTATGTACAAATAATAGTATATATATATATATATATAAAGACGAAAATTTCTTATCTCTGAAAGAGTCCTAAAAAAAAGGGCGGAAACTTCGAGTTCTGGTCATCGATCTCTCTGACTGTAAACAGCCAATGAGCCTATGATGTGCTCCTTTTATTTCTGGTAATAAAATTTTTGTTGAAGCTATATCAACAAAAAAATTTGGCTGATTAAAAAAAAAGTAAAAGTCGTTCAAACAAAATATTTTTTGTGTTTAGGTTTACAAAATCAGAAATTCTTTCACCGAATCATTCGCCACTATTTGTCCGTCATGTCCGTCATTGCTAAACCTAAGACTACTATATAAGACTATTGTAATTTCTGTGCGACAGTTGCATCATCAAACTTATGTGACCTCGCACCCAATGAAGTTTAGGAAAAAAAACGTAATTGTAATCAGTAACTGTCTTTTTATATCTACCGAAAGGTTCGCAGAGTTGTCGTCTGCTTGATTATTCTTTTTAAAACGTTCTAAAATAAAATTGTAATTTTTGTGTAGTGTATATATTCTGTTTATGTCTTTAATAAACCTTATCTTGTGTTAAAATGGTTACAGAGTCTTCATTTGAGTCTTCATCATTTTTATTCGACGCCTCGAATTAAATTGTTTTATGTAAAAGCAAAGAATAATTAGTCTTATCTTATGACTAGTGCTCTTCTGAGCTAGTCAGCAACACAAAATTGGCGGCCCAAATCATCCCGAGATTATCTTTTCAAGAAATATGTGTGCATTTCGAAAGTACACAGAATGGTATTTTAGTGCTTTCCAAGTTTCTTGTTCGCGAAATGCGTTGTGTTGTACATTTATGGAGGGAGTGATGTTCTATTCATAGTAGAACTATAGTCTTAATTCATAGCCTCCTTAACTAGATGCTTGTCGCGTAGTTCGAAAACTAGGCAACAGTTGAAGCGGTAGACAGCGCCACGTGGTACAGATTGCGCGACTTTTTTATTCAACAGCCACCAAAAAATTTTAAAAGTGGGATATAATGTACAGTCGGGGAAAAAAAAAACCGCAGCACTTGATGTAACTCCGTTGCTAATCAATGCACAAAAATGTAATAAGTATCATTCTACGGGGAATTGAGAGTAGATTCAGAAAATGAACGGAAATTTTGAATTGGGTGTCGTCTACATATTAAAACGGGCACCAACTTCGATTTTTTTAATGGTAATGCCCCATTTTTATTTTATATTTGAATTCCTGGGATCGCAACAATGCGAAAAAGTATATTGGTTTGGTTGTATATTTTACTTATTTTTTTTACAGAGTTATAAGCGTTCAAAGTTTGAAGGTGCTAATGTTAAATTCATATTTCAAACTTTTATTAATATCTTCACAAAAAATAACTTGATCGATATAATTTTTTTTTACGAGATACAGTGAAGAAACCCAAACATAATCCATCATTACTTTTGATTCTGAAAAATATTAATAAATTCATATTCATAAAAATTATGAATTATGACCTATATTAATTTTTACATAAAATGAATCCTTATGCTGAAAAATATGGGTGTGCAAATTTGCAGCTCAGTCCAGTTATTAGTTTTGGCGATATAAATAAATCTTTCTTTTGGAGTGGTTTAGGGGGCCGTCTCTTAAAAAATTTTGAATGAGATAACGAAGCAAATCTTAAAAAATAACGGAAAAAATTGAACAAAATATTTTTATTTTTTATTCGCGGGTCAAATTATATAACAACAACATCAAATGCAAAGAAATGAAACAAAAATGTTGATTTTTAGACATTAGTGTTAGTATCAAGAATGCCTGTTTTCTAAAGCCTCGCCTTTTATCGTTCTTCAAAACAAAACAATACAGAAACGAAAAGTGAATGCGACTTTGAGTATTCATGTTAAACCCCTTATTTTACGTTGACAAAAATATACACAAGTGGTATTTACTTCATTGATTACTGGTGATAAATTTTTGAATCCTTTAAACGAACACTAGAAGAAAAAAATTAACTGAATAGGCGGGGTTTGCTGTTTGAAATACTCTCAAAATAAAATATTTCAGAACAAATTTTCTGTACCACAATTATATTAAAGATGGATATACATTATAATTATATTCTTTCTAATTAATATATTTCTATCCATAGTATATTTTATTGCAAAAATATGAACACTGGGTACATACTTAAGAAATAAGTAACACACAAATTACGAAAGAAACGCCCACTGGCATAGTTACAGATTTTCAAATGATGTGAATCTACGTCAGCAGTCGCGAAAGTGTTAATTAAGAAATTATATTTTCATAGAAATTATAAAACAAATCTTACAGTTCCAAAGAGTTCAACTGGCCCAAAACTGGTAAGTGCTATTAAAATTGTTTAATATTTACTTTATGAAACCTAACAATAATTTATCCGAAAAGATTTAGTTTATGCGTTGTTGTATATATATATAGCTATATTATTTCAGTTTGTATATTATGTTACACGTACGAAAGAAAATTTAAGCTTTATTGGTGATCAGTATATCCATGATAGATACTTTTTAATTGAAAAATATTGCACTTTTATAAAGAGTATTGTCTGACCAATCGTAAGTTAAATATACCTAAAATTATCTAAAAAAGTACTGAGGTATATACATATCCAAAAAACGGAATTCATGATAATTAAGGTACTGCAAAGGTGTTAATATTTCTATTTCTTTTTATAACTCTTTTTTTCTTGAAATATATCCGGTGTGAAACAGTATAATTTTGTTTAATTCTTGTAGGATCTTAATTTTATTTTTCTACATTTAGAGATAACCCCCTAACACATTTTTGATCATAACTCTATGAATACTAAAGATAAAGTATACAAACAGTATACTTTTCCGCACTGCCAGACTCTCAGAAAATCGAATATGAAGTCAAAATTGGGTGTTGCTATTGAAAAAAATCAAAGTTGGCGCTTATTTTAATATGTACAGTCGGTAACAAAAGTGTCCGAACACTAGCAAAAATTCCCATGTAAAAAAGTACACTTCATACGGTTTTGTTAAATAAACCCTTATCGAATCATATTCATACACTGAGTAAGAACAGGATTCGACAAGGATTTATTTAACAAAACCGTATGAAGTGTACTTTTATTACATATGAATTTTTGCAAGCGTTCGGACACTTTTGTTACCGACTGTAGATGACCCCTAATTCAAAATTCGACGACATTTTGAGAAAGTGCATTTAATTTCCTGTTGAATGGTGTCTATTAAATTTTTCTGCGTCAATTAATAACGAAATACCATCAAGTGCTGCGTTTTTTTTTTCCCCGACTGTACATAAAAGGCGAATAGAATCGAAGAAACGTCGATTTTATATATCATGTATCACTTCTTTAAATTATTGGTGACATTTGAATAAAAAAGTCCCATAATCTGTACTAGGTGGCGCTGTCTACCGCTTCAACTGTTGCCTAGTTTCCGAGCTACGCGACAGGCATCTGGTTAAGGAGGCTATGTTTTATTCATCTAAGATAGTGCTTTCCAAGTTTTATGCAATTATTTTTTGAAGAAACTGGTTCATACAAGATGTTCCATGAAGTTGGGAAAATGTGTTTTTCACACAGGAAAATGCTTTTCATTCGGAAAAGTGTTATCTGCATTCATTTATATGATAAATTAAAGTAAAAGCGAATGCTATAGGAAAAATACTTCACAACTTCTTACCTAAGTTTTGTTGCTGAAGTCTAGCTTCTGTTTCTGAACATCCCATGAGCCAAGCTGTTTCCTCAGTTTCCTTTATTATATCCATTGATATTGTCGTTTTTTGTTTCTGTATGGAAATCAAACATTAAACAATTACATAAAATAAAACAATAAATAATTTTGTTTCATTGGATAATCTTCAAGTAGATGTCGGAAATCAATCTTATTGCCAAATATAAATAAATAGGGAAAGTTGTAAAGAAAATAACTTGTAAGGAAAAGTCTTCGAACGTATAAAAGTCATTTCAAATCTTCCTTCTCTCATTATTTTATTCAATCCTCCAAATCAAGGATAAAAAATTATTTTCTTTATTATAATATACTAGTGTGGCTGTGATGTTGGTTTTAGCATTTATTACTAAGAAAGTATTATATTTAAATAGCAGTTCAGTTTGTTAAAACAATTTCGATGCAATATTTTTATTGGCAATAGTAATAAATTTTGAAATAAAATAATGGAAATTATTTAACGTGTGTCATAAAACGTAAAATATTGAGCTGCATTACATAAAAGTTTAGGATATAACCATAGGTTTGTGAATTGATTTTCTTTCTGCTTTATTCAAGGTTTCTTTTCCGACTAATTTTATTTTGGTAATTTTTGGTGTAAGCAGTAAATGGAGTCCAAAGTAATGCATTTTTTTTTTTTTTTTTTTTTTTTTGTTTTGGGGGGGGGGGGGGGGGGCAATTTTAAGACCAAATATTTCTTTGTGCCAAAAGTCAACCACATATTTTACTCTTTTTGGGTGTTTTTCATTAATGTGTATTTACTGAAATATATAACTTTGTGGTTCACTTTTGACGCAAGAAGGTTTTGAGGGTCAAAATTTTAGAAAAAATACTTTTTTTTTATTAACCTCTTTTCGCACCCCTGACTGGCTCAACGGGACGCGCTCAATTTGGGTCTTAATTTTCCACTAATAATCATCCACAAAAGTCTAACCCTACTTCTTCTCAAAAAGCTGCCCTCTTAGAATTAAACTCTGCGTCCAATTTAATTGTTACCAAGGCACCCAAAGGGGGACAAACAGTTCTGCTTAATATATCGGATTATATTTTCCATGTTGAGTCCATGCTTAATTCAGGTCCCTATTCGAAACTTAAGAAAGATCCATCTATCTTCTTGATCAAGTTAAATACTTCGTTAAAAATTTAGTTATTCTTAATGATCGTATTAAACGCATAAAGATTCCTTCCATTGCTAACTGTGCTTGTTTCTATGCTCTTCCGAAAGTTCATAAGCCCACTCTCTGCTTCCGGCCTATTGTGTCTAATATTGGTACGGCTCGTTTTCTTTCTCGTCTGGTTTTTTTTTCTCGTCTAATATTGGTACGGCTCGGTCTTGCTCGTTTTCTTTCAAAATCTCTTTCTCATTTAACTAGTACTAACCTTTATACAGAAAAAACTCGTTTGACTTTGAGGACAAATTTAAATGCATCGCTCATCTCCCTCTAACTATACTATGATTTCTTTAGATGTTAAATCACTGTTTACTAATGTTCCTATTCAAGGTGCTCTAGTTTGTTTAGAGAGAAGATTACGGAAATTACATTATTCTTCTGTTGAAATTGAGGAGCTTCTGAATTTAGTTCATTTATGTATCAGGCAAACTGTCTTCATCTTTAACGGTACTTTTTATTCCCAAAATGAAGGTATGAAAATGGGCAGTCCTTTCTCTCCTTTGCTTTGCGACATTTATATGCACTATTTTGAAGAAAAACTCTTCGGTGCATAGAAATGTCTTCATTGGTTTAGGTACAGTCGGTAACAAAAGTGTTCGAACACTAGCAAAAATTCCTATGTAAAAAAAGCACACTTCATACGGTTTTGTTAAATAAATCCTTGTCGAATCCTGTTCTTAGCCAGTGCAAGGACATGATTCGATAAGGATTTATTTAACTTTGAAGTGTACTTTTTTTACATAGGAATTTTTGCTAGTGTTCGGACACTTTTGTTACCGGCTGTATGTTGATGACACTTTCGTTCTTGTCCCCTCTGATGTCGATTTTTCCAGTTTACTTTCTTTGGTCAATTCGATTGACACATGCATTCAATTCACTTTTGAGATTGAAAATGATTGCTCTGTCTTTTCTTGACATTTTTGTGTCTGAAGACAAGGATTGGTTCTCAACCACTGTCTTTAGAAAACTATTCTCTGTCTCTCTTCCGCCGCATTCTCTAACCACGCCCCTCAACAGAAAATGTCTGCTTTTCTATACTTATATTTTTCGGGCCTTACACATTTGTTCTGATCCGTCTAGTCTTTCGGAAGAAATTAATTATTTAAAATCACTTGTTCATTTTCGTGGCTGTAATCTCTCTGTTATCGACAAAGCTATATATAAATTCAAGTATCCTATACATTCTGCTCCCAAATTGAACGATTCATCCCAGTTGTTTTACCTTTTTATTCATCACTTTCTTTTAAAATTTCTAAAATTCTTTTACCATTTGATTTTAAAGTCATTTACAAACCCGTCAACAAAATAAAATTATCTCCTCTTAAAGATCCCATTCATACAGAAAACCGATCTGGCATTTATTTAATTCCGTGTTCGTCATGCAATTTTGGTTATATTGGTCAAACTAGGAGGCGTTTGAAATACAGAATAAATGAGCACCGTTGGAATGTTCGTAATGAAGAGATTTCCAAGTCTTCTACTGCTTCCCACTGCTGGGCTCATGGTCATAGTTTTGGTTTTTCTAAAACTAATGTAATTTCCTCTTCTGTCTCCTCTTTTCATTTGCATCTCCATGAAGTTTTTTAAATACTTAAAAATTCGAAAAATATTGTTAATGGTATTTCTTCCACTCCGTTCTTGTCTGATGTTTGGAAATTACTCACATAACTCCGATTTTCGTTTAATTTTGATACTTTTAAGATTTTTAGATCTTATTATATTTTTTTAATCTTACTTATTTACTTATTTTAATCTCTATTTGATAATTCTGCTCACATCAGTATTTGTATTTACATTCATCTTTATATACTTTTGTTCTTCACTTAGAACAGTTTTGTGCGTTGCCGCTTTGATTGCAGCACACATGCCTATTTTGTTCGCCTGACGAAGGGTCCCGTGTTCTTTCGACCTGAAACAATTGTTGCAAATTTATTGCATTTTATGCTATTTATTCAAAGTTTTGTACTTATTACTATTGAATATTGATTATATTGATTATATTTTTGTTGGTGTTATTCGGTAATTAGTGCTGTCATATAAAAGGATATAGGAGAAAATTATTGGATTCGTAAATATTTTTGACTTTCGATTTTCGATGAATTTACACGTTTTGAGGTGTACCAAACACGATTCACTAATTTTTAGAAAATGACTATTTGTCTGTGTGTGTATGACGTGTTTGGGAAATTTTGTAGTATCTCATGAACCAATGGGCAGAATTTAAGCACGATTGATAAACTGGTTAGGCATTGTTTTGAACTGATTATTTGTTGGAATATATCACCCAATAGGTGGTGTTGCTAGGTTGTGATTCACCTCATTTAAGTCAAGGCTCTATCTCAGCTTCTGTAGTGTATAAACGCACCAAACATGATATATGATATGGACATTAAGTAAAACTATGCTGTTTTAATTTGGGTGCATTCTACCGACAAGTGACGCTGCTGTGTTGTTATTTAATTCCGTTTTCGAGAAGACAATTACTTTGCTTTGCAAAAAAGTAATCGAGTTTCGACCAGTGGGTAATACTAGTTCAAAAATAAAACATTGCTGTGATATATTTGTTGGCCTCTGTGTATTATGTATTATGTAAAATTATGCATCACTGCGTAGAGCAGCATTAACCACTCGAACAAACGATCTGGAACACAGGCTTAATAACGTAATTGTCAACTTTTACAGCATTTTGAATATCAGCATTTTAATGCAGTTTTTGTTTCTGTCTTATCTAACTGAAAATATAAATCTTTGAAAAAAAAAATATATTTACAAAAATAATGGTATTTGAAATGCGTAAGAGTTGGCAATTATTACAATAAAATCAATATAAAAGAGATGCACTCTGAGCTAAACTGCGCAGCTGTAGAATAAACAGCAGAAAATCTCCGCATATCCTTACATTTTTGACAATATCTTGGAGGCAACTTACAGAAAGGAATGAAAGGTGGCAAGAGATGAATGTATTTGGAATATAAATTTCATGATTTGCCCCTGATAAATTAACAAAATGAGATATATTTGAAACATAAAAGGCACAGAATGTCTCTTATCGTGTGTGTATGCTTTATTATGTTTTTATTTAAGATGCATCTACTTCTATAACTAACTAGAGAATTTTATAAAATTTTAAGATATAAAACTAAAAATTGAAAATTTACTAAAACACTATAAGTCATAATTAGAAATATACGTCTAAAATAAGTCCAGATGCTTTTACAGGTAACGAAGATTTTTTATTTCTTAATTCATGTATAACACATTATTTTGCACTTCGTTGAGTTACTGCATCTTGGCAAGGAAAGGGGAACAAAATTAAGCAGGATTTTTGAAGTTAAAATGAACTGCTCAGAACTCGAACTGCACTGTAAGTTATTTGGTGCCAAAACTGTGCAAATTATACTCCCCGAAATTAAAGAGTTATGAGAGACAGAATGAACAAAATTTCAGTTCTCGGAAAACAACAACAACAAAAAAAGGAAGATGATAAGGGGTTTTATCAATATTTATTCATCAATCAGCGAACACTGTATTGGCATTGAGCATTGATTGAATCAAAATAAAACCCGTTATAGTTTAGCTTTTAGTTTGAGAGAACTGAAATTCTGTTCATTCTATCCCTCATAACTCTTTAAATTTACACAATATTTTTTTTTTTTTGGGGGGGGGGGGTTTCTTATAAGATGCTCAATATATTTGGCTATTAAATTATGCAAATGAAATTTTTTAAAAGCTTGCGCATGCGTAGATAAAAATTATTTAGTAAAAAGACTCATATTTCGTAAGATATTGAACAGTTTTGCATTCTGATTGCAGTATGCTGTGTCTAATAAAGTATGCAAAATTTTCTGAAAATGTCTTCGCTGTGGGTCTAATACTCTACGTATTACAGTTAAAAAAGTAGAATTTTTTTTTTTAAATGTTGTAAAAAAAACCGTTATATCTCCATGCATACATGTGATAGCCTCTTATAAATTTATACAGATAACAAGAAAAGTCCTCTTAATCACATACAGCCAAAGAGCTTTTCAAGCATTACGTTTTACAGCGTGATCCAAAGCATTTTGATGTTTCTTTAATTTTTTACTGGTACCCTTTTCCTTTTCAGGACACAACTTTTGTTGAAATAAATATATGAGGTATAACGTGTTCTTTACACTACCAGAGTTTTAAGATGATTCCAAAAGAACTGTTCTAGCTATTTGACAAAATGTAGTGTACAAACCCTTTTGAAAACCATAACAGCAATACAAACGTATGGTACAATAGTTACTGTCAAAATAAAATAAAATCAGACACAGGGTAGAAAAAAAAACTGCATTAAAGTTAAAAATTTACATTTGAAACTCAATTTATGCATATTTACGAGGGGTTTTCAAAAAGTAAGGTAACAAGCCCATTCAGAGTAAACGTTTATTCAGGAAATAAAAATATATATGCAACATAGGAAGGCACAGACATATATTACTTGTATACATAATCACCGTACTTATCGAGTCATTTGTTCCATCGGTGCACCAAACCATCGACACTGGCATCGAAGAAATCAGCGTCAAGGTTGTGTAACTACTTCAAGACGACTTGCTGAACCTCAGCATCGGTTCTGAAATGCTGACCTTCCAAAAGTTTTTTATAGGTCCGAAGAGATAAGAATCACTTGGTGCGAGTTCAGGACTGTAAGGAGGGTGGTGGCCGTATGCGCTTGGACGTTGTCGTGCAACAACAAGACGCCTGTTGTGAGCAGTCGTTTACGGCGAATTGCCTCTCGCAATAGACCCAGCGCGGCATAATAACTGCCATCATTTACGGTTGCTCCATGAGTGAGGAAATCAACCAGCCGCACTCCTTGGTTGCCCAAAATCCTGTAGCCATAACTTTCTTTGCAGATGCCGTTGGTTTAAATTTCTTACGACGGGGTGATGAGGGATGTTTCCAAGACATTGAGGCTTGCTTCGACGTGGGTGTCATGTAATTGCAGCCATGTTTCATCACCTGTAAAGGTACGGTGTAGGAATGTAACTCCCTCCCGCTGAAAACACATTACGTGCTCGAGAGACAACCCCATTCGCGTGGCTTTCTGCTCATCTGCGAGTTGTCTCGGTACCCAACGAGCACATGTCTTTCGATAGCCCAATTGTTCATGCACACTATTGTGTGCACTGCTAATGGAGATATTGAGTTCTTGTGCGATTTTATTTAGAGTAATGCGACGAACACCTAGCATCAAAGTTTCAACACGGTAAACATCATCTGAGGTGGACGTGCTTGGTCACCCTGCTCTTACTGAATCTCGCACATCTGTTCTGCCTTTGTTAAATTCCGTGCACCAAAATCACGCCATGTTTTGTGACATAACACTTGTACCGTACACTTCTACCAATTGCCGATGAATTTCAGCTGGGGGATTTTTCTTTAAATGGAAAACTCTTATCACACTTCTTATTTCAATCGATGACCATGTTAATGTGGGTAAGCGGCCATCTTATAACTCAGATTTAGTCATGTTACTAGACAACCAGCTCCGTCTACAGGCACTGTTTGATTCTTGTGATCGTCTTTTTTATCTTCAGAGGGATTTTTATTCATACGGATAATATGTACATGCGTCAGAGCCTTTGTTACCTTACTTTTTGAAAACCCTACGTGATTTATTGCAATTGAATACTTTAAAGTATAATTACATAAAGTATTCTTTATCTCACAGTTTCACCAAATTTTGAGAAATTCTGTATCTAAGCTTTGATGGTGTATAAATGTACCAAATTTGGTATATGAGATGGATATTATGTAAAACTATGCTGATTGAATTTGTATGTTTATACGCTGAATGGTGGTGGCATTATGCAGCAATTTATTCCCGTTTCGGGGAGGCATAAATCTCATCGTTTCTGATATGTAAATGCACCAGACTTTATATTTGAGATATGTGAGATAGATATTATGTAAAACTAGGCTGATTGAATTTGGGTGCATATCGGCCAACAGATGGCGCATCTAAGAGCAATTTAATTTTTTTTAGGGGAATGTTATTTCTACGCTTCTATGTTATATTAGTCTATGCTAACTTGGTACATAAGATATATATTATGAAAAATTACTCTGATTTAATTTGGGTGCGTATCGGCCGATAGATTGCGCTAATATCCCTGTCACCGATTTTGCCGATAGCTATATCTCATCCTCTACTGATAAAAATTGCACAAAATTTCCTATATTGAATTTTAATTATGGGAAGCTAAGTTTATTTTGTGCAAGTTTCGGTAAGCGGTTTATTATATATAATGGAATATGAGAAAGTTTTGTGATGGCCCCAGCATACTTGTTTGTATTAGTAATTAAATGTAAACTGACCTTTTCCATATTGTCCCAAATTTCCACATGTGGTCCGATGAGTTTATCAATGGCTACCAGAGCAGAAGAAACCGCCTCTTCCAACTTCTCTGCATTGCCTTCAGATCCACTTGCACCATATCCACTTTTGGTCACCATGTTCTTTCTCATTCCGCGAATGTTTTTCATAAGATTATTCATGTTTTCTTCCAGATTGTCGGTACCGCAGACTATAGCTCTCTCGGCCCAGTAAGATCCTAAAAAAGCCCTTTCGGACTTTAAAAAAATATGAATTTCTGATTTTTTTAATTGTACTTTTTTATGATAAAACACACACAGACGCACACACACACAAAGAAAAGTCTTTGAAATATTTTTAGGTTATTTTATTTGAATCGATTTATTGTAATAACTTACAAAGCAAGTCTCAAATGCATACTCAAAAGAAAAAAAAAATACAGGAGACTCTTCTTATAAATTATATATATATATATATATATATATATATATATAAATCTCTTGAAGATCGATATATCGTTCGTAGAAAAATAATGAAAATACCTTTTGCTTTGCTAATTGTTTCTTATTCGCGAAACTATGAAATTTTAAACAAAACAGTTTTTTGATAAATTATCTTTAAATAAAAACTTTTACAATACTCTTCATACTAAAGTAATTTAAGCGACAATTTTGTTATTCATAGCTATATAAGTATTTAAGTTGAAACTTAACGATTGTATTATACAATTTTCAGTTTAATGCGGAATGCTTAACTAAAGTTTTATTTGTGCTTTGTGTTATAGCTTAAAATGAAACAGATATAGAAATTTATATACAGGGTGATTATAATTAAATTTACGATTTCAAAACGCTATAATTTTAAAACTACCCTTCAGAGCGATTTGATATTTTACCAGAGTAATCAGGAAGGGGGAGGGCGCAGGAGCAAAAATGAAGAAATCCAGATTGAACGTTGGAAATTAGTAGTATTAAGTTTATAAGCCCGAGAAAACAATTGCGAATATTTTTGAAAGTGTAAAATAATTAGCTGCCTCATGTAGTAGGGGTCCGGACTGATTATTCCACCGATGAAAGAAGATTTTTTTTGTATTTTATATTTATGTTTTCCCTTACAATAATATAGTGATTTATTAAGAGTGTCGAACATAAATGCGCGTGTGCAGCGCACAACGGTCTGCGCTGCCGAAGACAGTGGGAACCCAGTGCAACATTTTTCCCGATCAGAATTTTTTTCTCTTTTGTTTCACATGATAAAAATTAATGCAATTTTGAGAATTCATTAATTGTAGTGATTCATTTAAAAATAGTGACCAGCGAAGCGGTCGTAGCCTGCTAGTTAATTATAAATTTACCATATTGCCTGCTAGTTCCTTATAAAATTAAAACTATAAAGCATTTATTTTATGATTTTCTTACCGGGGCTGGTTTTGAACAATCCAGTTTTTTGCAATCAATTTTGGGTCGGCCTTCAAATTTGTTCGATTTTTCACTGCACTGCCACTCTGCTGTCCCTAAAATAAAATAAAATATTAGAAATTATATTATTATTTTGTAATAATTAATTGAAAAAATCCATGTTCAGAGTTTTTTAGCTTTGTATTCATATTAAAAGTGACATCTATAATAAATAAGTACACGGTTTTTATAATTGAGATTCTGCTTTATAAAGGACCTCCTGTAGTAAAATCGGTGGAAGGATTGCTACCAAAATTGTCATTTGCATGATTCAGAAAATGCGCTCAAGTTGTTATTATTATTATTGTTGTTGTAGGTCAATAAAGGTCCGAAAGATTTTGCTTTTCATGGAAAAATGGCAAATTTCAGAAATAGAATGACCCACAATTTATTGAAATCTAATCAATAATCAAATGTTAAAAGTGTTTATGCTTGAGTCATTTTGTTATAATTTTTGGATTTTTTCACGGAAAGCACCATCTTATAGACATTTTTGAACCTTTATTTATATTTATTTATTTTTAGTTCCCCATCATACTACAGGTATGGAGAACTTAAATAATCGTGAAAACTTTCGACATCAGTTTTGTGAGTTTTTACACGTTTTGAGATGTGAGGAATCCAAAAATCATGAAGTCCGCAAGGTATTTTGATAGTCCGCAAGGTCTGTTAGTAGGTTAATGTGCTAGTGCGTTATCGTATTAGTTTGTTGTCTGTTTACACGATACCCCAAGAAGAAATGGTCGGAGGGAGCTCGGAAAAGTTTTAAAATATCCCTTCTGACACTGTCAAGAACTCTGCTGATTTGCAATATTCTAATTTAAAAATTTCGTAAGTCATTCGAAATTTACGATTTTCTTTAGTTGGGAAAATGGGGCAAAATTTCTCTTAAATGTGCACTAAAAGAATATTTTCACAAAATATATCTGACAAGCTTTAACATATCAGTGCTTGCATGAATATAATTAGCTATGAAAATTCAACTTTGAAGCTTTAAAAAAAAGAAGAACCATGTTTTAAATTGCAAAAAACTTAAATGCAACAAACAAATCGGCAACAATTGCATTGCCGCGTTGATTGCGTCACTTGTTCCAAGTTTTTTCTTTTTACTTTCTCTTACCCATAAGACACAGATAGTATAATTTTAGAGTCAAATCTTCGAAGGTGAGTTTTTGTTATATTTACATGTTCTGAGGTCCCCTGAATACGGAAATCATGTTTTTAGCGAATGGTTGTGTGTTTGTCTGTCCGTGTGTCTGTTATCAGCATATCTCAAGAACAAATAGTAGCTGAAATTCCAAACTCGGTATTCTACGTAAATGTGTAACATATAGGGATGCTACACTAAGCTTTTCGTTGAGATGAAACAAATATTTCGTGTACAGGGACACTCAAAAGTATTCAAATACATTACGTCTATGGGGGAAATTGCAGGTAAGTAGAGTTTAACATCTATAGACTGAACAGGGGAGCAGCCCACGCTCACCGCTCGAAGAGCGGTGTTGAGCGCTTCCAGAACCGAGGTTCACGTGGGCTGTCCCGAGAAGAACCCCTACAGACCTGCCTGACGTTTATTTAAAAAGCAAGAGGGTTTTACATAGGCATCGCCAGGCATGAAGCCTTACCGCGACAAGGGGCGATGGAAAACAACATAGAAAGAGTACATGGTCATCGCTTGGCTGAAAGCCACCTCGCGACATTGGGCGATGATAATTTTAGATGGATTGTGCCAGGCCCTTTAGGCCTCTCGCGACAGACGGCACTAGATGAGTTTTCACATCTCTTGATGTGTACTAGAGAGTTCAAGTTTGACTAGAATAGTCCAGATGATACAATTGGATGACAACATGGGTGACAGTATTGCAGAACAACTGTGCAGAAAACTGATTTTGCAGGGTAATTTGGGTAACAGAGGAGAGAATGAGAGGGTTAGGATTGTTGATAATTTAAACTATAGAGTTTATTTAGTTTTTAAGAGAGGTTTTAGTAAGAGGCTTCCTTGCAAACAGATTTTTGTTTTGGTGAAGGGTATTTTGAAAAAGGGTGGGAGGATAAGTAACTTCATTTGGGAAGAAGATTAGCTGCCAGTGGAATAGTTATTAATCAGTCAAATTGGTTATGTCCATTAAGAGAGAGTAAATATTGTTTAGTTTTTTAATTAACAGTTTTCTGGTTAAGATATTTTCAAGCCAATTATTTGGTCTTGGAGAGGGATTTCTGAAATGGAACTGTTGAGTTAGGGGGCAAGAGAAATAATAATGTTCGGGAGTTCCCTCCTCACCGCAGGGACACAGGGGAGAGCGTCGGCGATGAAACTTGAAAAGGTAAGATTGAAAGGGGCCATGGCCTGTTAAGAAAGCCGTTATGGGAGGAGTTAGAGTCCATGAATTTGTTGAAACCTGTGGGATTAGGGAGAAGGTATATCTACCCTTCTCGGAATTTCGCCACAGGTCTTGCCATTTTAAAATGAAGATTTGTTTCAGTTTTGATTTTACGTAGGAGGGAGGGGCAGGAGGAGATGGTTCTTTTACTGAGAATTCTGTGGCTTCTTTGGCCAGGGAATCAGCAAGTTCATTACCGACTACTCCCCTGTGGGCAGAAACGTGTGCCAGGGTACAGTTAAGGTTAGGGTTCATTAGAATTTCTTTTATTTCCAGGACTTGTGGGTGTCTGTTCCGATGGCGAGCAATGGCGAGCAGGCTCGAAAGACTATCACTATAAACACTTAGTTGTTGTTGTTGATTATGATTTACGACCGCCCAGTCAAGGGCTTTTTTAATTGCGTAGAGTTCTGCTTGGAATACTGAGTTGTAGTCCTCGAGCCTACCCGCCCACCGATAGGCTTCGCTGTCGCCTTCAAGAACACAGAAAGCTGAGGCAACTCCAGCCTCGGTCTTAGAGCCATCCGTGTAGATCGCCACCGGGACAGAAGGTGAGAAGCTATTTTTTGAACAGTTTGTTATTAGAGGAGCTACATCCAAACCTGGGTGAATTGCCCAACTGCAGGTCAGGGGCTGGATGGGAGTTTGGGGAAAGACTATGTTAGTGAGCTCTTGGTCGTTTAGTTGTAGGATTTTAGTTTTAGTATAGGTTTGGGCGACCTGCAAGTGGGCATGGGGAATCCCAGTGATAACGGTGAGGGCATCAGTGGAGATGGTTTTATACCCTCTTGCAATTTGCAGGAGGAAAGGGCGTTGACTGGAGTCAAGCGAAGCTCTGGTGTCAGATCTTAAGTGACCTCCCCAGATGCCTGCCCCATAAGTTATTATTTTTTCAATTATTGTTTGATACCATATTTTAAGGAGAGAGGTGGAGATACCCCACCTCTTTCCTACCATCTTAGTTGAGTTGTGGTAATGACTTAGTGTTTTGAGTTTAAGGTCCTTTACATGGGGCAGCCAGTTGAGGTGTCGGTCGAAGGTTATTCCCAGAAGCTTCATGTGATCAACATGCTGGACACTGATACCATCAATCCGCATCTTGGGATTTCTCTTTTTTAGGGATCTGGGGAAAGCCAAAGTTAGGGCCTTGGTTTTAGATGGTGAGAGTTTGAGGTCAAACTCTTTAAGGAGCCTGCTAAATAAGGAGAGTGCTTCCTGGGCCTGGTCCTCCAGATCCTTCCTGATACGGCCCGTGAGAATCAGGGTGAAGTCGTCCGCATAAGCGAATGTCGTAAAGCCCTCAGAGTTCATGCGCTTTAGCACGCCGTCAGCTATGAGATTCCAGAGAATCGGGCCGAGGCACGAGCCCTGGGGGCAGCCTTTAGTTTGGGGAAATTCTGTGTTTCCCTCGCCCCAGTTAATGATGATTTTCCTTTTTGAAAGGTAGGAGCGAATGACTCCAGCCAGGTTCCCCGGGCAGTTGAGTTCCTGTAGTGCTTTGTGAATATGGGGCCACTCTACATTATCAAAAGCACCCTTAATGTCCAAAGAGATGATGGTGGTGTATCTAGAGGCATTACAGCTTACGGCGCAGGAATCTTTAATGGCTTGTAAGGCATGTTCGCATGATCTGCCCTCTCTGAACCCAAATTGGTTTGGATGGAGAAGTTGATTTGTTTCTAGGTGATAGTTAAGCCGGGTTACGATTAATTTCTCGAGCAGTTTTCCTAGGGTAGGAAGGAGGCAGATCGGTCTATAAGATGTGGGCTCAGAGGGGAGTTTCCCTTGCTTCAAGAAATACACCACCTCACCTCTCCGGAGAATTTCTGGGAAATAATTTAGTCTGAGGCATTGATTGGTCCATAGTAGGAATATTTGTGGGATAGTGCTATGAATGTTTCGTAAGATTTTAAAATCAATGTTATCTGGACCTGGTGCTTTATTAATGTTGAAGCTGTAAAGAGTGGATTTAATCTCGGACTCCGTGAAGGGAACATCCGAGGGAGCCGAGAAGGAAGGTTCTTGAAATAGTGGGTATTGTGTTTTGGGGAATAGAGTGCTAGTTAGGAATTCCAGGTTGTTGCGCTTGGAGGAAAGAGCTGGAGGTCTTTCTAGTTTCAACTCTGTGGGGGTGAAAAACTTACTACTATAGAATTTTTGAGCGGTGCCGAATATTTGTGTTTGAGTGGAGCAAAATTTTTTCCATGCGTTGTGTTTAGTGGAATTGATTTGTTTTTTGAAGTTGGCCGAATGCTGTTTGATTTTTAGTTTATGTTGTGGTATAAGTGTGGGGTCTAGGTATTTTAACTGTCTTTTCATTGCTGTCAATTTGTTACGCATGGTGCGGAGCTGGGGAGTCCAGAAGGTATAGGTGAAGCGACGTCCCGACTTTTTCAGCCTGAAAGCCGAAGTGGCAGCAGATTGAATAGCGGCTATGAAATTTAATGTGAAGTTTTCTAGTTGGTTAGTGTCCTTTATTGAGCTTAAGTTTTCCAATAGGGGGTGAGCGAAGTTTAACATTAATTTATTGAATTTATTAAAGTTTCCGCGTTTGGTTGCGAAACGTTTTGATTGGGTTATGGAGGGTTTAGAGTTAAGGGAGAAGGTGATATAGTTGTGATCGGAGTTATTAAAGATGTCCAGGACTGTCCAGTCATTCACCCTGGCATAGGTCTTGGGGTTACACAATGTGAAGTCCGGCCAGCCCTGGGCATCGCGCTTTTGGAAGGTTGGTGCTGAATTCTCTATGTTAGCCATGCAGATGTTGTTGGACGCGATGAATTCAATGAGGCTGCGACCTCTGATGTCCTCAGTGGGTGAGCACCATAGGGGGGAGTTAGCATTGAGGTCGCAGCCGCAGACAAAAAGTTTACGTTGAGAGATTAAGTGCTGCCACTCCAAAAGACAAGCCTCAAAGTCCGCAGACGGGGCGGCGTAGGCACTTCCAAGGGTCAGTTCACCCTCCCTCGTGGTTAGTGTAATGAAAACACAATGTTCCCCAGTTAAAAGGTGTGTGAAGTTTAGGTTGCTATTTGTGATTATGATGTGTGCTGTATTCTTTTTTGAGCTGAAACTAACCCAGGAAGAGGGGAAGCCATACAGACCACTCCCAACGGTGCAGTAGGCATCCTGCAACAACCCGATATCTATGGAGTTTTTCTCCATGAAATCCCGGGCCGTCAAGTTAGCCGCCGTGCACCCGTTGAGGTTGATCTGCATGAATTTTAAACTGTTGAAATTGTCTGTGGATGACGAATTAGGAGAGGATGTAGACTCTTGGGAAGGAGAGGAGAGAACTTTGGGTTTTTTCTTTCTTGATTTTGCCATTTAAGAGAGAGAAAAGAGCGGGAAAAAAAAAAAAAAAAAAAAGGGGGGGGGCAAAGAGGGAAATGAAATGATTTACCCTTGTACTCCTTGAGCTTCTTGAGTTTGACCGAAAGGACCCGATGGCATAAGGTACCGCTGGTTGCCTTCATAGTAACAGTTTGGTGCTAGGTTGGAGCTTCCTTCTCTGAAGAAGTTAGAGGATTGTCCTTGTTGGGAGGCATTCTGGTGTGGCATGAAGAGTGAGAAGGGGTTGAAGAGCCAGGGGAAGGGACTTGGAGGAGCTTGGAGACTTGTTGACTGCCTGCTACGTTGCGGTCTGGAGTTTGAGTAGAAGTTAGATTGTCTAGTTGCGCTTGCATTTGCTGACTGTTGCATGCGGGGTGGTGGTTGGGTGTTTTTGGAGTCTGTAACATTGAACTTTTTATCCAGTGCTTCTCTGCACCTCCTATATTCCTCCTCGTGAACCGGGCAGGAAGGAGAGTATGCAGGATGGTTCGAGTTGAGGGGGCGAATGCCCTTGTTTGCGTTCTTTAGATTTACTCTGGCACAGTTTATACAGCTGGGCTGTTCCTGGCAGTTGTTGTTACGATGCTTTTGAGCACAGTGTGAGCAGTAAAGTTCCTGATTACAGTGTGATGGGGTGTGCTCAAAACTTTGGCAAGTTGAACAGCGGGAAACCTGTGTATGTGGCTTTATCATGCACCGCATTAGGCCTAGTGGTAGAAATTTGAGTTTTATTATGGCTTCAGCGATGGGGAGTGGTGCTTGGAAGATGCAGTTGTTAAGTCCCTGCACTTTTGAAGGAGACTGTCTGATGAGCTTTAGTGCGGAATTAGTGGATTGTGTAATGTAGCCCAGATCTTGTAGCTCTGATTTGATTGCATCTTCGGACAGCTCCTCTGGGACTCCCAGGACGATGAACCTTAGTTGTGGGCTTGGCTTCGTCTTGAAGGTGAGATTTTCTGTGAGGGCTTGGTTGCTTGAATAATCCTGGATCAGGGTTTGCGCTTCTTCCTTGGTATTGCAGATGATATCCAAGGAGCGTCTGTAGGTGTTGTATTTTATTATTTTAGCTGCCGTTGCAACTCTTGTGTTTCGCATGAGCTTTAAGATTTCAAATCCGCTTAGTGTAGAGTCCTTGGATGTGATGTATATGGTGCTTTGTGTTTTGTTGTAAACGTTGAGGGCTTTGGAATTGTTGCTGAACGACGTTAATTGGGGAGGGCGGCTGGTTGGAGTGGTGTGATGGTGTACTGAATGGTGAGCTTCTTCCAGAGATGGGAAGGCGGGGTCTGAGGCTGCGATGGGCTGTTCGTTGAGTGCAGGCTGTGCTGGGAGGACGTTTTCATTAACTGGTTGTTGCTGTGTGGAAGAGGTTGAGGGAGAGTCGTTGGCTTGTGGGTGAATGTGTTTTGTGATTTTTCTAAGTATCTTGTCTTGCTGGGCTGAGATGTGGTCGAGTTTCTCATGGACTTGTTGTTGGTGGTTCTTTAGGATGTCCTGTAAGTTTAGCGTGTGTTGAGGTTCGGAATCTGGATCTTGGGGATTAGTTGATGTGCTGTTTTCTGCTTGCGATTGAATGCTGGTGGTTGGTGCTTCTTCTGTAGATGGTGGTTCCATGTTCGTGTAGGTTTTGAGTCTGGCCATCTTGTGGATCGATCTTATTCGCAAGAAGGCTCTGTTGAGTAAGGCCAGAGGTGCTCTACTACCCTTGGCTCGGACTGTGGCTATAATTTCCATTGCTGCCTTTGTGACAGCGACTATGGATTTGTATTCTTTAAAGTCTTTGCGCGGGTTAAATGAGTCCTTTGATGGGGTGCTGTTGGTTTTCAGGAATTGTTGAGGAGTCATCTGTGAGATCTTCGATTTTTTCTTGCGATTCTTACGGGTTTGTGACCTTGTCGAACACCCTGATTTGAAGGAGTGTGTAGAGTTGTCAGATGAGGTCGAGGAGTCGGAGGCATCATCCTGATCCTCATTGTTATCAAGCACTGCATCAAGTTCTTCTTCTGAATCCGTCATCTTTCAATCTTACGGAGCAGAATGGCAGGTTTGAAGATAGCCTTGAAAAAGGCTTTTTGAGTTTTAGATTCTGTTATCCTAGGAATGAAGTGGGTGGAAAAGATTCTGATTTGAACAATTGAAGTGAATTAACGGAGGAGGCTCGCCGAAGCCCTCGTACCATACCATATTTGTGGGAGAGATTTAAAAAAAAAAAAAAGGGGCAAGCAAAAACCAGGAGCCTAGACTCCCGAGAATAAATAAGAGAAAATGTTTTTAGATTTGAGAAAGTTTAGATTTGTTACCATCCGACTAGAGCTTTAAAGGAAAAGAAAAAAAAAAAAAAAAAAAAATCAGAGGGGGGAGACCCAAGTGGTTAAGGAACAAACCCGACACAACACTACAAGTAACAAAACAACGAAAAAAAAAAAAAAAAGGGGGGGGGGAGGGGGGAGTGGTGGCGAACACCAACAGCTACTAGGACAGTAAACTTAACATATATAGACTGCACTAAACCAAATGAAACGAATATATATTTTTTGTAATAGAGATAGTCAACTGGGAAAATTTTTTTTTGTGTATGTAGAAGCCTCGCCTCCACCCTGGGCCCCCACGAGGGGAATAAATTTTCATGATGGGTATCTTTCAAAAGAGCTCGCCAATACCTTTCAAACGAATGGATGAACCATCGATCTGCTATAATTTAAAATAAAGTTATCGATTTTTTCATAAAAAAAAAAAAAAAAAAAAAAGATTTTTTTTTTTTTCTTTTTTTTAATATTGAGAATAAATTCAACTTTTTTTGGATATTTAATGTTATACTACTTCTCTAATATGGAAATCGTCTGTATTAACATGGTATAATTTTAAGTAAACTTTTAATTTTAATAATAGAATTAAATTCTATATAAATGTAGGTGCATTAATGAAACGGGGGGGGGGGTTGAAGGGGACGGTAGCCCCCTCACACAGAACTAATTATCATATAAAACACTTCCGGAGCCTAATTTGAATTGTTTAACATAGGTTTACATGTCAGAACTTGTTATCTTAACTCTTAATCTTCAACCTGTATTTATAGTATTAAATTTCAGGGCAAGAGAAAGTCGTGTGAGTGACACACCAGATTATTTATTTTCTGTTACCATAAGGTAGAGAGAGTATTGTTTTTAGGTCAAACTTTTGAAAGTGAGTTTTTGTTATATTTACACGCTTTTGAGGTCCCCTGAATCCGAAAAATCATGTTTTTAGCGGTTGGTCTCTCTCTCTCTGTGTGTGTGTGTGTGTGTGTGTGTGTCTGTCTGTCATTAGCATATCTTAGTAACAAATTATAGCAGAAAGTTCAAACTTGGTTTTCTAAATATGTATCATATAGGGATGCTACACTAAGTTTTTCATTGAGATCAAGCAAATGGTTCGTGTACAGGGACACCCAAGAGAATTCAAATACATTGCGTCTATGGGGGAAATTGCAGGTAAGTAGAATTTAAGGGCCCTCTTTACTCCCCGCCGCCGGAAGCCGAACTAATGTTATTCTATGGGAAATTTTTCTTTAGAAATAACTTATTAACTAATAAATATTTTAAAATTCTGTTTTCACATTCTGAAAATTCCCATCTGTTAAATTGACGGACCTTTTTTTAAAAAATATTTTTTTAATTTTTTAAATTTTATTTTGAAGCTGCAAAATACGAATTTTCAATATGTGAAATTTTTCATTTTGCAATTTCAAAATAAAATATTAATACTTAAAAAGAAAAAAAAAAAAATATATATATATATATTAAAAAGGTCCGTCAATTTAACAGTTGGGAATTTTCTGCATGTGAAAACAGAATTTAAAAATATGTATTAGTTAATAAGTTATTTGTAAAGAAAATTTCCCCATAGAATAACATTGGCTCGGGCTTCCGGTGACGATAAGTGAAGAATCTATAGACTGCACTAAACCAAATAAAACGAATATGTATTTTTTATATGCATAAAAACATGTCTCATGTAGAATATGGTAGGGAAATCATTGACTGTTCGTTTACAGGGCTAAACAAAATAACTAGATTATACTACGACAATACTTGAAAATTTATGGAAGTGTATTTCAGGTTGATCTGTGTGTTATTAATATGGGATTATATTTATGTTAACCATGTGATGTGTACATAACTTTCGGAAGATATACAGGACTGCCAATATTTAAGCCATAACATTCTTTTTTGTTTGTTAACGGAAGTGCTTTACTATAATATACTATATCATGTAATATTTTACCATGTCCAGGAAAGCTGCTTAGGAATTGAAATTAATTTCTCAAAGCCATATGGTAAATATTGTATTTTTTTTTAAAGTTAAATATTCATTACTTGGTTTTTTGTATATTTGCACGTTTTGAGGCTTCCTGAATAGCGAAGTCAAGTTTTACAGTTTGATCTTTGACTGCGTCTGTTAGAGTAAATAAAAAACAAATAATTTCAGGCAATCCAAATGATGTATTTTGAAGTTAAGGCGTTTGTTACTAGAAAAGTTTGTTTAAGATTGATAAGTTTCAAGGAATGATGTGATGAAATGTAGATACAATAATGAAACGGGAGGTAGAGGGGGGCGTAGCCACCCTCACATAGAATTATTTGTCAACTAAAGCTGTTCCTTAGCCTAATATTAATTGTTTTAACATAGGTTTACATAACGGTACTCGCTATTTTAACCCTTAATATCCAATCTGTAGTTTTAGTGTTAAATTTCAGGGTAAGAGAAAGTTGCGTGAGTGGCACACCAGATTATTTCTTTTCTTTTCTGCAATTTATGGTGTTTACACCCAAAGTTTTTATAGATTATTATTTAAGTGACTTCTGCTATTTTAAAATATACACTCCTTCTCATAATTATAAGGACACCCGTTTTTCTATATTAACTAAATACTGAACACTATTATTTAAACAAATATATTTTTAATTAATTTGAATTTCGATAATAGACTATATTTAAAAAGTTTTATCGTTTTTCTATCTTAAAAAACTTTAAATATGGTAAAAAGATGATTTTTCAGGTGTTCACAATTATAAGGACAGCTCGAATTTTAATAATTTTTTTCAGTTATTCTTTAAATTAATATTTTATGGGATCTCTTTTTAGGGCTAAACAGTCAGACATTCTCTCTGGTATATATATATACATTTTTTTTTTAATATTCAGTTTCAATACCATTTCGTATAGCATATATGATATTCTTAATACATTTAAACTATTTAAAATTGCTTTCCTCTTGCATGCACTTTTCTAATATCACAATTTAAGGTTTTTTCCACTTTTCGGCCATGGGAAAGGCAATAATACAGAAGTTTCTTTCTTCAAACTATTTCCTATTGCTCTAAAAGTAGAGCAAAAATGTAAGTCTTGTTGAAAAAAATATTATTACCCCCAAAATCTAACAAAAATATGATAATTCCACGTTTAAAATTTACGGATATTCTCTTGATGTTCATAATAATAGAAAAAATTACTAAATTAATTCTGCCTTCAGTAGAAGCAGCTCCCCAGAGCCCCATAGATCCACCTTTAAAATGCCTGATTCATATCTGCCTTTAAAAAATCTGCTCTGTCTTTCGCTATCTTCAGATCGCGCCAGTAACTGTTAAAACCATTTGGTTAATCAAGAATAAAATGTTTTTTATCCGAAAATGCAACATTTTACCATTTAATGTTGTCTTTATTCAACTTTAACACAGACGTTCTTTCCCCCATTAAATGCTGATTGATTATTACAGATTTTTTATTCATTTTAACATATTATTAATTATTTTAAACATGCATAAATGTGGACCCTAGCCTTTCGTTAAAAATTACGAGCAAATTCAGCAGCAGTGATTATGAATAGAACAGTAAGAGGAATTATGAGTCTTCGATCTCTGTAAAACAACTTTGATTTTGCATCAGATCTCTCTCCTATCAAACCAGCAGTTCAACTTTTGATCACATTTCCTTCAGCAATTTTAGATCTTCGAAATTCATTAGAAATTTGGCGGATTGAAATTATCGTTCCACTTAAAAAACACATTTATCATACTTCACTACTTGAACGTTCTTTTTTTCGAGGAATTATCAGTAATGTCCATCCAAGAAAAATTGAAGACTTATATATGAATTAATCTAGCCCAGTAGTTAACAAATTCGCATGTCAACTGTAATTTATCCGCTAGTAAGTTAAATAAAACGAAACAATCTGGAATGTCCCTATAATTATGAACATCTGAAAACGTGGAGAAAAACACATTTTGCATTATTTTTTATTAACCGGCTTCAAAAAAGAAGGAAGGTTCTCAATTCAAACCGTATGCTTTTTTTTATGTTTGTTAGCTCATAACTTCTGAACGGATGCTCCGATTTTGATAATTTTTGTTTTGTTGAAAAGGTCTTGGTCTGAAAAAGGTCCCATTGTAATATCTTTACGATCTAAAGAAAATACAGGGTGCCCAAAAAATTCAGTCCCAACTCTTTTAACTGCTAAATGGCTGCAGCTATAGTGATAAAAATGGTATGTAAGTATAGCAAAGTGGCCAAGCAGCACAAGGTTTAACCGCTTGCAGCGCCACCTGGGGAAAAATAGCGGAGTTAGTTTTCCTATCTCGAAAACGGTTCTAAAGAAAAAAGTGAATTACAAAGTTGAAAAGTATCGTCAATTTAGTACAAAAAGATAATTTAGACATTCATGCTAGCTTTCCTATCTCGAAAACGTTTCAAGGGGGGCGGTAGGCCCCCTCTCACAGAACTAATTATCATATAAAACTCTTCCTAAGCCTAATTTGAATTGTTTAACATAGGTTTACATAACAGTACTCGTTATCTTACCTCTTAATTTCCAGGTAAGAGAAAGCAGTGTGAGTGACACACCAGATTACTTGTTTTTGTTTGTTTAATCATAACTTCTGAACGGATGATCCGATTTTGATACTTTCTGTTTTATTGTAAAGGTCTTGGTCTCAATTAGGTCCCATTGTAAAATCGTTACAATCAAAAGAAAATACAGGGTGCCCAAAATTCGGTCCCGACTCTAACTGCTGAACAGCTGCAGCTATAGTCATAAAAGTGGTATATAGGTATAGTAAAGTGGACATGTGCTACGCGATTCAACCGCCTGCAGCGCCAGCTGGTGGTAAACAGTGGATTTAGCGTTCCTATCTCGGAAAAGGTTCAAGACAGGGGAAAAAGTGAATTATAAAATTGCAGAGCATCATCGATTTAGTACGAAAAGATAGTTCAGATATTAATGCTAAAACAGAACACTTAAAACGTGCATTTTTTTGTTCACAATTTCCTATTTTGCGCACACTTGAACGGCATTGTATATGTTGTTGCGTAGCGGATGACACTTATGCTATGTAAAATTCAAAGTATGGTTAATGTAAGCGGTCACATCGATTAACGCATAAACGTTTTAAACCGACTTAAGAGGTTCTCAATACAAACCATGCAGAAAAAATACATCCCATTTAGAGACACCTCTAAAAAAAAGACACGTGTACTGTTTCCAATTTAATAAATAAAACACTTTGAGACACGTATAAGAGTTTTAAAAACATATATTTAATTAAAAAAATCACATATTTCTAATCTTTTCGCCCTGAAAAGCAGGGCGAAAAGCTTAGAAACAAACATGTAGTTTTCCTGATGATGCCCTGCTTTTCAGGGCGAAAAGCTTAGAAATATGTGATTTTTTTTAATTAAATATGATTTAAAACTTTTATACGTGTCTCAAAGTGTTTTATTTATTAAATTGAATATAAACCACGCCTCTCATTGTTGTTGTTGTTGAAATTTGTTAGCTTTTAACTTCGTAAGAGATGATTTAATTTTAATACTTTTTTTGTTGTATTGATACTCACAAATGTCTGTTCTCGCTCTAACTGCTGAACGCATGCAGCTACACTGGTAAAGGCAGTATGTAAGCATCGATGTTGAAACTTCTGTCTTTCAGCTGCAATGCATATTTTGCTCTTTGTTTGAACTTTACGCTGCGCAATTTCCAGCGCAGCGGGTGACACGTATTCACTGTAATGTTCAATATATATGCCTAACAGAATTTTTGGTTACGAATACAGCGTATCCGTTCTTTACATTTCTAAAGACTTTTTAACTTAACGTATGCTCATTCAACAGATAGTTTTTTGCTCATAAACGATAAAGGCAAGAAAAGTGACACAACTTAAAAATGCAGAATTTGAGAAAAATCAACTTAAAAATAACTTGACTAGAATAAAACGGGCACAACTGTCTTTCGAGTGAATATCTTTCTAGGTGGAGATGTAACTTTATTGTTCACATTGGGTGCATTTCATGTATTTTTCAGTGACATAAACCATTTTTTGAGTTATGTCACTTTTCTTGGAAGTTGTGATTTCTGAAGCGTCGAACGTCTTTTGATATTCTGCTATATGAATAAGTTTTCACTGAAAAGAGAAAAATAAAATCTTTTTGTAAAAAAAATAGAACCGACTCCAAAGATGAACTACTATTCAAACAACTAAAAAAAAAAAAAAAAAAAAAAAAAAAAAAAAAAAAAAAATGGGTATGAATGAAACTGTAAATTGCGCCTAAAAGTATAAAATAATTTCCTTCGCCAAATAACCTATAACACTACAATTAATCATAACTTTTGAAGTCGGCGCAAAATTAAATAAAAATTGATAACTTTATTCAATACAAAATCAAATCCTATTCAATATACACATCTCACATTGTCACCTGCAAAACGCAGCCGAAAACTACTTTGATTCAAGAAAACAAATAAGATTTCGTAAGCAGCAAAAGTTGGCGAAGATGCTGGTATCTGACGTCCTTGGTGAAAGAAAAATCGCAAAATTATCTGGCAAACATATTTAATTTCTTTGGGATATCATGATTAGTCTGATAAGGTATATTAAGAGAGTAATCAAGAATATGAAACAATACATCGTGCAATATATATTTTGAAAATATACATCTTGCGTGTATGTTTTGATCGCCAATTCCAAAAGCCACCAAGAATGATAGTTATCAAAGTTATACCAAATTTGCAAAGAGAACTCTAATTTCATAGAAACATAAATACCGCATTGTAAAGAATGTTCACTCTTCTATGTAGATGCTATTAATGGACCAATTGTATACAGTGATAAAATAATAAAGGAAACGTGAAAATGGATCATTCGAGACAACAGTATTTGTTGCTACCGATCTAAAAACAAACCTTTAAAAACTAATTAAATTTAATTTAATTTTGCGCCGACTTCAAAAGTTATGATTAATTGTAGTGTTATACAGGTTATTTGGCGAAGGAAATTATTTTATACTTTTAGGCGCAATTTACAGTTTCATTCATACCCCCTTTTTTTTTTTTTTTTTTTTTTTAGTTGTTTGAATAGTAGTTCATCTTTGGAGTCGGTTCTATTTTTTTTACAAAAAGATTTTATTAATTTTGTTTCATATTAAAAAAATTATAACAGTTTTGGCTTTTAGAATACTAGATATATTAAGTGCACTTAGTATAATCTTGTTCACAATTATTTTTACATTAGTTATTTCAAAATATAAAGTGTCCTTATAAATATGAGAAGGAGTGTATTCATGGCTTAAACGTATGTTAAGTTGGAAAGTCATTAGCGCTGACAAAGTGCTGTTTTTATTGTGGTAGTGTGAGGAATAGTTTCTTTTTAAATTACTTTCTACGTGTTATATATATTTTGATTTTGAATGAATAGATCATTCTAAAATTACAAAAATTTAAACTGTGTATAGATTATTTATTTTTTTAAGATTTTAAGAAGTTCAGATATATTTTAATGTTTGCAACCTCCAAAAGGAATCTGACCAATCACTTGACACGGTGACAGACTGAAATGTCTCACCTATTAGGCTACCTATAGTTTAGTTATACATTTATGTTATCCTGATTTTTTAATTACTTTATTGGGGTTAGTTTAAAATTTTAGTTTTCATGAAATCGGCATACTATTTCCAATTCAATGATTCCCAAAATGCAGGCTTTTATGAAAACTATTGATCAATTTTGCTTTGTTAAGATAATCTTAAAATTTGAATAACTTACGAAACTTTCAAATTAGAATATTCGTAGCCAGTTATGTTCAAGCCGGTAACAAAAGTCTCCGAACACCAAAAATTCCTATATAAAAAAATCTGATGTGGGCACCACATGACTTCCTTATACACTTTTAGAAATATACATAATGTTAAAAAACATTGACATTGGACCCGAAACAGTTGGCTAAAAATATTTTTAAAAAATGAATTATCACCGTGTTCTGAGTTTTCTGAAAGTTAGCTAAAAACCGATTGCAAGATTTGTACTGGTAACGCTGACGAAGGCAGCAGGGACCCGAAAAAATTGGCTAAAAGTATTAAAAAAAGGAATTTTACCATGTTCTGAACTATTCTGAAAGTTTCAAATGTCTACCTAGTCGGGAAGTTAGTTAAATAATTTTTTTGTTGAACCATATAAACGCTGCCGAAGGCAGCAGGGACCTGAAACAGTTGGCTAAAAGTATTAAAAAGATGCATATTCACCGTGTTCTGAACTATTCTGAATGTTTCAAATGTCTAGCTAGTTGGGAAGTTAGTTAAATAAATTTTCTGTTGAACCATGTAAACGCTGCCGAAGGCAGCAGTGACCCGAAACAATTGGCCAAAAATATTTTAAAAATGCATTGTCACCGTATTTTGAGCTTTTCCGGAAGTTTTAAATGTCTAGCTAGTCGGGAAGTTAGTTACAAATCGATTCCAAGATTTGAACTGGCAACGCTGCCGAAGGCAGCAGGGACCCTATACAGTTGGCTAAAAGTATTTAAAAAATGCATTTTCACCGTGTTCTGATCTAATCTGAAAGTTTCAAATGTCTAGCTAGTCGGGAAGTTAGTTAAATAAATTTTCTGTTGAATCGCATAAACGCTGCTGAAGGCAGCAGGTATCGGAAACAGTTGGCTAAAAATATTTAAAAAATGCATTGTCAACGTGTTCTGAGCTTTTCTGAAAGTTTCAAATGTCTATCTAATCGGAAAGTCAGTTAAATTGCAAGATTTGTCTAAACTGTTTTTGAGTTATTACCGTTTTTTGATACATTATGGCCAAATTTTTGTCATTATGAACCTAATTTTCCTAAATATCTCCAAAACGGAAAATCATAGAAAGTCCAAAAAGGGAGGTGCACAACTAGATGTTATAACAAACCTATGTACCAATTCGCAACTTTCTACGTCCAACCGTTTTTGAGTTATGCGACATACCCACCCACACACACACACACACACATACAGACGTCACGAAAAATCGTGTAAAATCCCTTATATCTCTAAAACGAGAGCTCGTGTTAAGATGACACTTGCAGGTGTGCAACTAGACATCATGAAAGTCACACGTATAAATTAGCAACATTCAGCGATCATTCGTTTTCGAGCAATGGGAAATACAAAATCCATTTCGCAAATCGGGATTACTATACTTCCTTATACTTTGTATAAGGAAGTAAAAAGTACACTTAATACAGTTTTGTTAAATAAATCCTTGTCGAATCCTGTTCTTAGTCAGTCTAAAAACAGGATTCGACAAGTATTTATTTAACAAAACTGTATTAAGTGTACTTTTTTTACATAGGAATTTTTGCTAGTGATCGGAGACTTTTGTTACCGACTGAATTATAAATAATACTTTAAAAATGGTCTGATAAATTTATGATGAAAATATTCTTCAAGATGGACATTTATGCGAAATTTTGCCTTGTTTTGCCATGTTAAAAAAATCGTAAATTTTCGTTAACTTGCGAGTTTTTTTAAATTAGAAATTTCATAGTCAATGATGTTCATACCAGTAACCCGAATGATATTTAAAAAAATTTTTTTGACAACTTTGCGAGGAAAATGTTCTTCAAAAGGAATGTTTATGAGACAATTTGTTCCATTTTGCCATGTTCAAAAAATCGTAAATTTCAAATAACTTACGAAATTCTCAAAATTGAATATTCATAGTTAATTATGTTCATGCAAGCATTCCAACCGACATTTTAAAGCTGGTTTGACATTTTTACAGTAAAAATATTCCTTTTAATTCACGTTCAAGCGAAATTTAGCGTCATTTTCTCATATTAAAAAAATCGTAAATTTCGAATAACTTACGAAGGTTTTGAATTAGAATGTTGCAAATCAATAGGGTTCTTGCCAGTATTATAAGTGATATTTTCAAACTGGTCCGTCTTCTCTGCAAAAATTTGTTCTTGAGATATTGGGTACACAGACTAACAGACTAGTATGTTAGAGTAAAACACACTAACCTACTGATACACCGACACCCTACCGATTTTGTGATTTTCGGATTTCTCACTACCTGATTTCCCCATACCTATAGTACGATGGGGAATTAAAAAGAATGCGTATATATCATACAGTTGGCAGCAAAAGTATCCGAGCACTAACCAATAATTCCGATATAAAAAATGTACGCCTAATACTGTTTCGTTAAATAAATCCTTGTCGAATCATGTCCTTAGACTGACACTAAGAACATGACTCGACAAGGATTTATTTAACAAAGCAGTATTAAGTGTACTTTTTTTAGAAAGAGATTATTGCTAGTAATAGGATACTTTTGCTGCCGACTGTAGAAATTTTAAAACGAATCCTTATTTTATGTTAAGGTATTTACACTAGAAATTGTGTGCTTGTAAAGCTTTAGACACTAAAATTCAGAAGTAAAAGTTCAAAAAGAAATATCTAAAAAGTATTTACCATACGTTCCTCTGGGACAATGGCCAAATGCCTTTCTACCAAGTTCTGTTCTAGGCCATTGAATTTCATGGGCGTAAGTAGGTTTGCATTCTTTTCTTTTCGACGGTTTAATTACTTTCTCCTTATTAAAAGTTGTAGTTTCATTGTTTATAGTTATGTCGGTTTTATTTTCCTTTAAATCTTCACTATCCGGTGTTGTTTTATTCGTGAAATCTACTTGAGTAGTTTCACTTATCACAACTGTACTAGTTACAGTTGTAGATTTTGTCCCGATACTAACCTTAGTGTTTTCATTTTCAGGTGTGCTTTGCGAAATAGAAGGCTCTTTATGAAAATTTGGTGCACTTTCTGTTGTTGTCGTTAAGTCGTAATCTTCCGTTTCTGTGCTCGTTTGCATTGTTTCATTTATTGTTGGTAAATTTTCAGAAGTCATGTTGTCAGAAATTTCATTTTCCGCTGTTACACTGCTTGAATTCAAATATTCTGTTGGACTACTGATGTTAGAATCTGAAGAACTCTGTGTACTTTGGGTTATTGCTTCTGTAACTGGATTCGTTAAATTTACAATTAAAACCTTTTCAGGAGTTGTTTCTGACTCATCAATCGTTTCTGATACATTTGATGATGAACTGTAAATACAGTAGACAAAAAAATATTAGTATGATATAAATATTAATATATTTAAATAAATATTTATTTTGTTTATAAAAAAAAAAAAAAAAAAAAAAACTTTTAAAGCTAATAATAATAATAAAAAGATTCATAATGCAGAGTTAATTATTATTTTAATTTCCTAGTTTATTTTTGTAACTAAATTAAAAATTTTCATATGAGAGAGATTATCCCATAAACAATTTTTTCAAAGGAATATTTTTCCTCGAAATTAATAATAAAAATAAATAAATAAATAATAATAATAAAAACTTTAGAATTATTTACAAACTATGACTTTTCAGTAAAATATAAAGTAAAACCTGTGATAATGCAAAAATAAAATATTAGAAAATGAATGCTGGTATACATACCCACATTTTATTAACCCTTTAAAGATCACATTATTCTTAAGAAAACTGTCATAAAAATGCTTATTTTTTACACGGTTATTCTTTAACTTTATCATTCTGTCTGGTCAGATTTTTCGTTCGTTTTTTGTTCGTCTGTCTGGTCAGATTTTTCAATAAAATTTTTATTCACTTATACCAAATCACTTTTGCTCAAAGTTTGCACAAGAGTTTATTCTGAATGACAATAAAATATGAAATCAGTTTTAGGGTTTATTTCACCAGGAGCAGGTTCCAGGAGAAAAATCGATCTGCTTGTGTCAAATCTTGTGATTCATTTTTAACGCACTTCTGCCGAACCAATTTTAGAATAATTTTAGACAGACCTGCATCATAAATGATAAAATGATATGCAAGTATTTGCAGGAGAATTTATAACACAAGGGACAGGATCCAAGACAAATAACACTGCTCTGCAAAAAGAAAAAAAAAAAAATCTTTTTCGAGTTCTGATACCATTTTTGCTGATTCTTATGTAAAATGACCTCCTGAATCCGAATATGACTCCCATTTTGTCCAGTCACCCACCGTTTTCTAGAAACACCACCCCCTCCCTCATTTTTTCACCCTGTTCGATAATTTTGTGACTATGAATTTGATTTGAAGAATGAAAAAGAATTAATTTAACACCTAAAAACAAAAAAATATAAAGTTTAAAAAATAACATTAATAACGGATAAAAAAATAAAAATAAAATATGTTATACATAATTTCAGTGGCAAATCTCCCCAAAATTTATCCCTTGTCACAAATGTCCATGTTTCACAATTTTCCAATTCTGTAGCTCCTCAGAAGATATTTAACTGTTAACCCCCCCCCCCCCCTTCCTAAAAATCAGATTTAAAGCCATAAAATCACCGAAAAATGATAAAAACCGGAGGCCGTTCCTAAAAAACAGTGAGTGATAGGGCAAAATGTGCGTCATACTCGGATTCAGGTGGTTCTCTTACATAATAATATGCTGAAATGGTGTCAGAAGCAATTTTCATGCCGAGCAGTGTAATCTGTCTGATTGTCCCAAATCTTGCGACACATTTTTAATGCACTTCTGCAAAATCAATTTTACTCAAATTTTAAACATGAGTTCATTGTGAACGACATTACAACCTGCAATATTTTTCAGAGATCTATCTCATCAGGGGCAGGTTCCAGGGGCAAAAATCTGCGATCAAATCTTACGGTTTATTTTTAATATCTAATTTTCAACTGATTTCGCAGCGAGTTCGTGATCGAAAGATTGCGGGTTCGGTCCTCGAGCCGGCCGAAGACCGTTGTGTACGCTAATGGCGACTGGTGCACGTTAAATTCCGTCGTGGCCGCAAAGTCCTTCAAGTTCCCATAAAAAATTATATACCACTGGGGGTACCGGAACATGGGTTTAACTCGCTCTGATCCTGTTGTCTGGCTGGTGCTGCCATCTTTCACCATCTTCTGGAGCTAGAAGTCGTACTTCCTCCCTATGAGGCACTCCTAATAACGGAAGACGCACCCCTCATGCCTTAAAATAAATCCGGATAGTTCCACTACCGGGGCTCGGAATTTCCGAGTGGCATACGACAACAACAACAACAACTGATTTTACACAAATTTTAGACATGGGTCGATAGCAATGTAAAAAGTTTGTAGCAATGAAATGGGACATAAATTTTGTTTAACATTTTTGTTACATCATTTTTGAAAAATTCAACCAAGAAATATCACGGGCTCGAGAAATAGAAAAAAATTTTTACCTTGGGATTTTGATGGGAGCAAGAATTAGATTAAACAAGATAAACATGTAAAGACATATAAAGCAAAGTTTATATAGCGAGTTAAAAAATAAGAAAAAAAATGATAGAGTTATTTTTTGAAACATCAGTTTCCGAGATCTAAAACTGATCTACTTAAGCAGGATGACTTAACAGGGAAGAGGTGCCACTTACCGGTGTAGGAGCAGTGTCGAGCGATTCCAGCTATGTTAGGCCCCTCTTCCGGAATTTATTTAAACTCTTAAAAAAAAAAAAAAAAAAAAAAAAAAAAAATACACAGGCCAATAGAGACAGGAAGCAGGATGACTGTTAATTTTCCTTTAATAACTACGTAATACATGATAAAGGATATCTAAAATGAATTTATGTACAATTTTCAAGAAAATCGTTAGAGCCGTTTTTGAGATACCAACTTTTACCAAAACTTTGTGTACTCAATTATTGAACGGAAAACAATAATTACATACAAAAGGATATTCAAAAGGGAGTTAATAGGGCGAGACTGAAAAAAATCCGTACGGCTGTTTTTAAAGGAACATACTTGAGAGACCTGAAATTGAGCAATTTATACAGGACGCCTATCAATTTTTCTGAACTAACCAACTATATCATTCGAAAGAACATCTAATAGAGTGCTTATATAGCAACTTCGAAGAAAATCGTTAGAGTCGTTTTTGAGATATGGAATTACAGTCCATCTTCCGGTTTCCAATGTCCCTCTTCTGGCTTTCCAATTTTCACCAAAAATTGGAAAATTCATCTGTACACCAGACTGGTCTCAATTCTGAAGTTTCGTCGTTCTATCTTTATTAGTTTCGGAGATATGATAGACATAAGATTCCTCACATACATACACACATATACACACACATACACACACACACACACACACATACACACACACACACACTGATCAATTGCCAAAAACTACTTTTTTGGACCCAATTAGCCTTAAAACGTGTAAATCAGGTGAAAACTCAACATCGAATTTTTGGACCGAATACAATACTTCCATTACCCACGGTAGTCGGATAATTTAAGTATTGTTATTATTATTATTTTTGGCATAATTATGTTTATAATTACAAAATCAACTGTTCTTAATTTCATATATTTATATGTCATGTAAAAGCTGTTAAGCTTTCATTAATTTTTGGCTAGCCTTTATAGAATTGGGCGCGTATGGTTACAGATCGACAAAAAATTCGCTGGGACATTTTTGCAAAAAAATTTTAAAACAAAGACTACATAATTTTTTTAAAGGCCGTAATAGAGAGATAAAACATTTCTTAAATCTGTTAAAATTTGCAAGTTTCAAAAGTAATAATTTTTTGGTTTATTGAAAATAAAGTTATGGTCATTTATTTTTGACAATTTCTCCGGTAAGTAGTACTTGACCTAACAGCACACTTATCCAAAATACTTCCTTCGGATACCTCTGGGATGTCCTTTCATCCTCAAGATACTCTGCGGAGAAGATGGGCGGTTAGGGTGACTCCTTAAGGGGACTCTCTACCTATCGTCTTCGAAAGCCGAAGCCGATGTTATTCTATGGAAAATTTTGCCCCATTATAATTCATTAACTAAAGTATATTTTTCAATTCCGTTTTCACTTTCCGAAAGTTCACAACTATTAAACAATTTATCGCTTTCTAAAAATTGATTTTTTTTAAGGTTTCATTTTTAAGCTCAAAAATGAAAAGTTTCACATTGTGAAAATTCACATTTTACAACCTTAAAATAAAATATTAAAAAATTTAAAAAATAATTTTTAGAAAGCGATAAATTGTTTAATAGTTGTGAAGTTTCTGAATGTGAAAACGGAATTTAAAAATATATATTAGTTAATAAGTTATAATGGGGCGAAATTCTCCATAAATTAACATTGGCTCTGGCTTTTGGGGACGATAAGTGGAGCGGCCTCTTAAGTTATTTTACAAAATTTTCTTTTAAAAGCAACTTTGAAATTTATACCATTAGTCTAACATCATTATTTTATTACGGAGTGCTTTTTAACGTCATAAGTGTCAGAAATTCCAAGCAAGCAACCGCATTTTATACATATTGTTCTTAGTGTTATTGTACGCAAAGTGTTTTTTCATACTAAATTGAGGATGCTCTACAATGCGTAGAGTTGGCAGCAAAATTATTGAAGCGCTAGCAATAATTTCTATTTGAAAGATAAAGACCTAATACTATTTTTTAAAGTAAATATTTGTCGAGTCATGATCTTAGTCGTATGGTGTTTATAAAAAAGTAAGTTGATTATAAAAATTAGCGATCAAACTAATGTATACAGTCGGTAACAAAAGTATTCGAACGCTACCAAAAATTCCTATATAAAAAAAGTAGAATTAATACAGTTTTGTTAAATAAATTCTTGTCGAATCATGTTCTTAGACTGACTAAGAACATGATTCGACAAGGATTTATTTGACAAAACAGTATTAACTCTACTTTTTGTATATAGGAATTTTTGCTAGTGTTCGGATATTTTTGTTACCGACTGTATATATAAAATATATGTGTGTTGAAAACCTTTTCAAACATTGCAGCAAATGTAACCAAGTATAACCATGAAGAACTAGAAAAAAAAAAAAAAAAAAAAAAAAAAAGAATAAAGACGACTAAAAAAATGAGCAATCTGATATTGAAACATACACCATCATTACGTTTTCAAGGGTATAGAATGAATGTTGCATGTAAATTCTGTGAAATTTTTGTAGTGCTGTATGCAGTTTGCTAAAAAATTATAGAACTCTATGCCCAATAACACCCATGAAACTATTGAATAATTTAAAATTTAAGAGAAAGATGAAAAACCAAGTGAGAAACACACATTTATATCGACAATCACCTATAACTGTATAAACAAATGTATTCCTTAGATTAATTAATCAAACTAACACTATTACTCTCTCAACAACTGCAAAAAATGCCGAAAATAGCTTAAACACACCACCAAAGCTATGAAGCTGAATGCAGTCGAATTTACATTTAATTAGAATTGTATTTATCTACTGAGCTAATAAGTAAATAAAATTTAGAATTGTTTCTGATAATTTTAATAAACCTTAAATTTAAATTTAAAATTATTCGATTACATTTTAATTTATAACTTATATTAATGTGAGATACGTAAATGTACAATTCAAATGTAACTTGCAAAAAAAAAGAGGTATTTTTTTCTATTGATGCAAAATAACAGGACAGGGAGAAATGATAGCGCCCTCTGTTAGAGTGAAATGAAAAAAGAAAAAAAAAAAAAAAAAAAGGGTAAAATCCCAAATTTATTTATTTATTTATTCATTTATTTATCTATACTAATATTATAAATGCGAAAGTTTGGATGAATGTCTTTTACTCAATCGCGCCATATGGGCTAAACGGATCTGGATGAAATTTGGTGCAGAAATAGAGAATAGTCTGGAATAGAACATAGGCTACTATTTATACCAGAAATTTGATTAGATTTTTTTAAAATTAATTAAAATATGAAAATAATAAACTGGTGATTGACTTAATATACCCAAACCGAGCTTTTGAGTGATTTCAATATATATATATATATATATATTCATAAAGCTATATAGAAAACAGTTTCCTTTAAATATAGTGACCAGCGAAGCGGGCAAAGCCTGCTAGTTTTTTTATATATGGAAAATGTGGATGTGTGCTTCAATAATTTTGCTGCCGACTTAATTGACATTTAGTAGAATCTCATATCATTATCGAGAAAGGATGCTAATTCTACTATTTTCTGCCAGATGGAGTTGTAACTATTTCAACCTGTAACTTGTTCTGCAAACTTTTAGAATGTATTTAGGTATAATTGAGAAATGTTGATTTTCTCACTTATACCTGTTAAATTCCGGAGAGTTTGTCGTTCGAGAATTGTCCACTATGTATAGTTTCTTAGTGCAAATGTAGTCATGTTTGTTATTTCTATCTGAAGGCCGTATGGTGAAGTTTTCGGGGGTAAACCTTACAGACATCCGAAATCTTTGCAATTCCTGTATGTCATTTACTGACTTTGTATACTCCAATAACATTTTATATGCTTCGCATAATTTGTTGTACCATGGTGAAACAATTTCTGCAAAATCGCAAGGAGAATACGGTGTCCAAAATGTGCGGGCTGGTTTTTCCGGGCCTAGAAAACAAGAAAATAAATTAGATTGCTGTCTCTTCTTAGCTAAAGAGTTGCGTAATAAAAATATTAGAATTTTAGAGGAATTCTTTAAATTGTTTAATTAATTTGAAAGATAAATTATTGAAAAAAGTAATAATATCAAATCCTTAAGAACCATATTCAATTTAGTGAAAGCATGTTCAGTACCGCATTTGCATTAAATTTCATCAAAATTAAATTATGAAATTATTTTCAGTTGCATAAAAATTATTTTCAGTTGCATAAAAATTATTTAACTACACCTAATGTTAGTAGGAAGTCAAGGTTTATTAATAGAATGAAAAGTAGGGAAATAAGGTTCGAAGTGAACTAATACAGCACGAGTAAAATTCGTATGTTTTTTCAAATTGTTCTTACATTACAATAAAGCATATAAATATAAAAATAAATAAATAAAATACTCTATATATATTCTAACAGGTGTAGAATCAGTCATAACTGTAAGGTCCGTAAAAATAAAGTCACATTTCACTAAAAAAAAAAAAAAAAAAAAAAAAAAATCCTGTAAGTTTAGAGAAGTTTTTTTTTATTTGTTGCAGAAAAATACTCTTTTTTTTTTTTTACTGTTTTTAACCTTCAGCGAATGAAAACATTTCTAAAGTATATACCGCACAGTGAATTTCACTATTTATTTGATTAAGAGAGAGACGAGATGTGGATATTAAAAATAGTATATTTATTAATATTAAAACCAAGACTAGAATTAGATTTTGTCATATGATTTGAGGTTTAACACTTGCCAGATATTGCATATCATTTATTATTTATTATTTTTTCTATTCCCTTTAAATCTCTATTTCTTAGAAGTTGTTACTTAAAGCAGAGAAACGGTGGGGAATGTAGAGTAGTCGGGTAAAATGGATACCGTTATATTTTACCTCTACGGTGCTGCAACCTATCGGAAGCACGTCAAACATTTTTTACTTGGTTTCAAATATGAACGATAATTTCTTTTGTGCCCCTGAGAAGAGCAGGTCTTGTGTCACACAAATTCTTTGGTTTATCAAGATTCAGACTTTTTTGAAGGTAAGTATTAGAGGTAAGTATTATGAATTCTGTAATCTAGTTACAAAATAGTAAAATGAGTGAAAACCTAGTGTCATTTGCGGTAGGTGAGTTAATTAGTAAACTTATTTCTACCAATAGGTGGTTGAGGTTGATTTATTCTTCAAAATGGCGATTTGGAATACCAACTATTCCATATTATTTAAGATAAAACTTGAATATTTATAATTTTTTCAACACTTTATTTTCTATAATAATTTCAAAATAAAATGTTTATATAGCAGTTATTCAGTATATATATATATTAAATACTGAATATTTTCTGTAAAAATACTACCCTGTTCCATGCCATCTTTTCAGGAGATAAGCATTTCTTATTACTTGATAATCGCTCTAAAAATTTTAAATATGAACTCTATCTTTTTTTTTTTTTTTTTTTTGGTAACATAAAACCACACCAAAACTCATTAACAGCACTTGGAAGTTTGCAATAGTCGAATTCATAATAGTCCAAAGTACTTCAGTTTATTACCGTGAGTTCTAATAGAAAAGGTATTCCATATTTCTTTACTTTCCTCTAAAAGAAGAATGCAAGTGACTTTACAATCCTTGGAAAATAAATGAAATCATATTTGAAAAAATTCTCAAAGTATAATTTCTGCAATATCTTTTTAAATTTATATATAAAAATTTAATCAGTAAAAGTTTGTGTTGAAAATTTCATGTCGATCTATTTTAGATCTTGTCCTAACTTTTGCTTTAAATTCATATCAGCTTCAGCACTTCGGGTTTTTAGTTTTCTGAATTTTATGTTAATTACAAGCTTTTTGTTGTGTAATTTTTAAAATAGTCAGAATTGTTTGTGATATAGTCACTCATAAAAGTATTGGAACACTTGACATACATAACTGTAATGCTATTTATAAAAATACACTGAGAAAAAATTCTGTAACTGACATCTAGAATATAAATTGTGGCTCTAGTAAAAATGGTTCCATGTCATCCTTATAAGTTCTAGTCCACTCTGATAGCGAGTTCTAGAAAACCCTATTAGAATTCTAGTGCGTTTGCCTGTATTATCGAGGTCAAAATTATTTAAAAATCTCTGCAAATAAATGCGAATACAAAAGGCGAGTTTTAGCAACTATAACTTTGGTTTATGACCCAGTTCTAGAAAATCAAGCGAAAATTTCTCGCAGTACAAAGGATTCATAATATTAATAATATTCAGAGTACTGTTTCACCATCTAGAAATCTATAGACTAGACATTCTTGATCTTTTCGTCTATTCAACTTATTGGCGTGCTTTATACGCATAGCTCGGAAATCTATATTTCTATCTTAGGGATTTAGAATGTGACCACTTATTCGTTTTAGATGAAGGTGGTATATATTTTTTCTCAGTGTATTTATCACATTTAAACAAAAACAAATCGAGTGAAGAAATATTTTAACATTTGGTGTACAATATACAAGGGAACTCTTATTAGTATTTTAGAATTTTCATTCAATCTAGACTTTCAAATATAATTCAAAGGCAAACAAGAGTCAAAAAAGTATTGGGACACTTTTGAAATGAGAAATTTAACCAATCTATAGCGCATCAATAGAAAGGAAATTAACTACAATTTTTTTTTTTTTTTTTTAACTAGAATTTTATACGTTAAAGTTTCAATGGATAAGATTACTCATAGCGAAAATGGCGAGAAACAAAGATATATTGAATGATGTGCGAAATCTGGTAATAAGTCATTGGAAAAATGGAAAATCAGTTCGCGGTATAGGATAAATCTTGAAATTGAGTAAGTCTACTGTTTTTAACATTATTGACAGGTTCAAGAAAACAAGTAGTGTTGAAGCAAAGTACAGGCAAAGATCAGGGCGTCAAAGGACATTTAATGAACGTGAAGAAAGGTGGATTATGAGACAAGTTCACACTAATTCAAAACTAGTGTAGTGCGAAGCAGCCAAAATAATTTTGGGAAAATGTAATTTTTGTTGAAGAAAGCAAATATAACATTTTCGAATCGGATGGCAAGCAAAAGTTTGGCGGAAACCAAATACATCAATGCGTGCCAAAAATTTACGGGCTACTGTCGAATATGGAGGTGGCAACCAATTAGTTTGGGGTTCCCTCTGGTGTCGGGAACTTACATTTTATTGATGGTACAATGAATAAATATGTCTATCTTGACATTATCAAGCAAAATTAAAAGTACTAGGGGGCTCTGCCCCCTGCTCGTTCCGCTCACCAACCCCCGAAGAAGGCTTTCCCTCACCCCGACTTGCTTTGCTCATTAACCCCTGCTGGATTTTGCCCGACTATTCGCAACTTTGCCTTTCATTGAATTGGAATATTAATAATACATAACACAAGAGAAAAGTTGAACAATATTATAGAAATCCACCATATATGGTATCACATTGAAATACACAATATTTAATATTATATCGTTTAAAATATGTGAAGAATCTGTCTTAACGTTCGACAGTTTAATAACAATTTGCCATTATTTTGAGAGAAAACATATGTTAGACAGCTAGACACACAAAATAAACAACGATAGCACTAACTGTTTAGAACAGAGAGAAATTCTTATCTAAACGATTTAGCTAGAATAATAAATGAAATACTTAACTAGAATACTTTGGTATACGATGCACTTGTTAAATTTTTGTTACTGTTAGACGATGATTTTTTCGGGTATTATTGCTTGATTAAAGAAATTATGAACTTATTTTTTCTAATGCCTATATTTTTTACTATTGAATTTTTTTTAGTTAATTTAGGGCAATATGTAACACTCTGCATTTATTTATAATGTACCACAAGGTTTAAAATGGTGCTTACAACAGTAAACATGCAACTTTTTAAAGTGCATTTTTCCTAGAATATGATTTAGTCTGATCTATTGAAATTAAATATCTTATGTGATTATTGCAATTATTTTAAGCATTTCATTAGTAGTAGTACGACAGGACAATTTCTTTCAGATAGCGATTTTGCATTGTCGCCATGAATGTGCCAAGATGCCCGTCAATATCTGATTTTACCATTTCTTAAACTATATTAAATACTAAGTTAAATCGGGGGAAAAAAATCACACTTCTCTAAACCTACCGATAAGCGAAAAATTCATCCTTGATTATATTGTATAAACGAATTGCCGATTTGGAGTATTCAACATAGACCATCACCATTCATAAATTGGATGGCTTTTGAATGTTTGTTGACAATACTTTCTGACTAAATATTCATGATGGCTCCTGAATACTTGTTGGCGATATATTCTGAATAATTATTATTGTTGGCGATATCTACTGGTATATATTGAACATGACATCTTAATAGTTGTTGGCGATATCTCCTGAACTTGTGTTAAGGATTGGCTTCTAAATATATGTTGGCTACAACTTCTGGATGTGTACTGATTACCCCTTGATTTTTTTACATATATATTATATAATATTGAATTTAGAAAATAAAAAATGCGTGTCGAGAATGAAATATAATGATATTGGATAATATAATTTAATTTATAGAGACATCAAAGGTACAGGAAAAACTACTTTAGCCATTTTCTTTCTAATAGTACGGATAATATTTTACCTGGAGATATTTTGTATGTTTAGATCAAATAAAAATGTTCTTCTTTTTTTTTTTCTCTCTTGAATTAAGTTACAAAAATATTTAAAATAAAATTGAAAAAAAAAAAAAAAAAATGTGCTAAAGCAATGGAACAGTTTAACCTCTTGGCAAAATTTTAAATTTGGCACCGAAGTAGCTTAGACTTTTCTCGAAAAAATCTTGACATGCATAACTCAGATAGATAATTTAAGTCATCGTCAAAATAAATGAAAAATTTTAAATCTGGCAGTGAGGTCCTGTATTAGGCGTAACTAAAATATTTTAGCAATACAGTTACTTCATTCCATTACATGGAAAAATAGACAAAAAAAAAAAAAAAAAAGTCCTGTTGTATTAAATTAAATTCTGTTTTCTGCAAAGTTTTACATCAATGCTTAAAAAAAATAAAATAGGTTGTGAATTTTATTATTATTATTATTATTATTGCACTATTTTATAATTTTTCTCGGTACTTACTTATTAACGCCACCGCAGCAGAAGTTGCGCTAATGCGCCAATAAAGAGTAATCTTGTTGTTCGCACACAAGACACATAGGGGGACAGCGAGACATCTTTTGGAATCTTATTTATCAGAGTGAACATCTATAGTATCTCCCCACAACTGAATTTGGCGATTTATATTTGGCGATTATGACTAAATCATAAATCTAAAAATCATAAATGATAAAATCATAAGCTAAATCGTAAATCATAAGCTAAATCATATAATCATAAATCTGAAATAAGTAGCATGCAGGCTGCCATATTATATCTCAAAGAGTCCAGAACGACATCGTTATCGTTCAAAACGGCGCCAAAGAAAAATCGCCAAATTCAGTTGTGGGGAGATACTCTAGTTGTACCTAGCTGCGGTGGCGTTAATACGTAAGTACCTTTTTCTCTGTATTTAAGGCATGGTTAGAGTTAAAATGGCTATTGTGGTTGCGTAAATGAATTCCTTGGCGAAAAACATACGAGTTTCTTCATTTCTGAATTTTAAAAATAGCTAAATTGGTCATAGTAAAGATCCATCATTTTAAATATATTTTGAGTGAAAAAACTAAATCTTTATATAAAGTAATCTATGTTGTTGTCTCGTAAATTTCATTAAAAAAAATTCTGGGCTTAACTTCTAAATTTATACCAATCGTTGTTTAACATAATTATTATATTCATTACTAAATATTTTTCGTCTAACGTTAAAATAAAAATTAATAATATAAACTAAACTAATAGTATAAACTTAACTAATAATATAAAATAAAATAAAAATATAAACCAATTTTCATTTCATTTTTATTAAATTTTTACTTAATGTTTTAAAATATCGGTTATTTTCATGTTTTGCTCTTCTAAATAATTTTTTTCTTCTCTCGAGCATCTCAAAGATGCTAATAGGGCAGTTCCTTGTTTGTAAACAAACATCTCAACTTTTATGAGTGGTTGGCAAAAAGACTTGGGATCTCTTGATTACTTGATTACTACCAACGGAAAATCAATGGTGGGCGGGGCACGGGAAAGTCGAGCGCGCTTTTTTGCCAACCACCAGACGTCACGAGGAAATGCTCTATATTTCAATTTTCTTATTTACACCATTGATCACATTTTAATTTTCCTGAGGAAAGTGACGTTAGAGACACAGAAAAAAACGTCATAAGAGAAACTTTTCCCTCCGGTGGCAAATAGAGTACCTTCATAAACCTGACGTTTTTCTTAATAACTCCGTTAATTAAAATGATAGAAATTTCTAAGCAGCTGAAATGCATTCCTTGAAGCAGTCGGAATACACTGATACCTCTCATGATGCAGAGCACTTTGCCCTCCGCGAGAAGATGCTGTCGCAGACAGAAAAAATTGACGCCAGCGACAGTTAATTTTTTTTTAATATATAGAGAAAGTGCGAGCAAGCTGAGAATCTCAAGCCATTTTAAATTGTACCAAGATAATGACTCGAAAAATACTGCTGATATTCTCAAGATATGGGCTTTCTACCACTGTTCTAGTGTGATTAAGACTCCTGAACAAAGTTCAGATCTTAATCCCACTGAACATGTGTGGGATTATTTGCAGCAAAAATTACATGAACACCAAATTTCTAACAAGCAGGATTTAAGAAAACATTTGGTCGAAGAGTCGACCAAACTCGATGGATCGTTTTGCAAAAAATTGATCCAATCCGTGCCAAATAAACCACGAGAAGTCATAAAAAGCAAGTGCGGTCCAACAAAATATTAACTTTTAAGTTTGCGTTGTTTTTCTTAATTTATTGGGCAGTGTCACAATATTTTTTGAGCAAGTTTTTTACTTGATTTATTTTATTTCCAACTAGCAAACCTGTGTGAAATATTCGTACTTTTTTTCTTTCCTTATTTACCTTTAAAATTTGAAACTCATAAATGCTATACCAATTTCACCACCTAATTAAAATTTTAATTTATCAGAAGCCAAATTATTACTAAAACCAAATTAATATTGTACAATAGTGAAACCAAAATCATTCAAAGAAAGGTCTCCAAATAAAATTAATGGTTCACGACCCAATTTTCATACTTCCACAGGCAGTACAGCTTTAATATAGGACTCCCATGACGCCTTTTAAATTTTTGTCGCCATGTTGGCGATGACTTTTTATTAATTTTGGTATATTTTTTTGTAAAATAAATAAATAAATAAATAAGATAAATAAATAAATAAATAAATAAATAAATAAATTCCTATTTTGATTATATTTTTTATGATTGTGTTTTTTAGTCAATTTATGACACAAAAGTTCATATTCTGTATATATCTTTAAAGTATTGCTAGGCTTAAAATGACGCATGCAAAGATTCTGAAGAAGCAGCTGTTAAGAATATATTTTCCCGCAAAATAATCTCACCAGATATATGTAGTCATTTTTTCTTATCAGTTTATTGAGCTGAGTCCGCGTGCTTAAATGTTGTCCATGTATAAATATTAGTTTTTATCCTCGCATATTTTGTTAATTACACCACTATCGTATCGTTTCGACAAAAAATAATTGAAAACGGTCCACGTTAGAGAAATATTATATAGATTAACATTTGCTTCTTATTTTTGGTTTCATTTGTATATTTAAGTCAAATATTATAATAAAAATCTGTCCCAATACTTTTTTGATAGACTGTATAAAAGTAATCTGTATTTATGTCGTCATTAAAAATTGTATAGGTTTAATTCTATGTAGAGATATAAATATTAATATGCAGTTCGTTTTTCAAAGTTCTGGTTTTATTTCTAATACTATGAGATTTTATTTTTTAAAATTACTCCTTTAAGTGAGTTTGAAATTGATTGCTTCATGACTTACGAATGTCTTAACTTTGAATTTGATTTGAATGATAGAACTTTTTTTTTTTTTTTTTTAAATGTATGTGTAGGTTTAAATTATCCAAAACTGTTTCTAATCAATAAGGGAATCAGTATTTGTGTAGGCGAAGCCTATCTTGTAAGCCTAGTAGCCGAAACAATGTTGTTGAACTAAGTGCTGCACATTATCTCATTCCTGGCAAATGAACCTAATGCTTAAAATAAAGTAAAAATCTTAGTTTAAAAACTTTAAGTGATTTACTTTAAATTTTCATTTTATGCTATCTCTTTCATAACATTGATCTGCATGAAAATCGGCCCTAACACCATTCCTGCAAATTCTTATATAAAATGACCTCCTGAATCCGAATATGACGCATATTTGGCCCCATCATCTACCCTTTTTATGGGACGACCCCCCATTTTTACCACTGTTCGGTAATTTTATGGCTATGAATTTGATTTGGAGGGGGGGGATTATTTTAACTGTTAAATATCGTCAAAGGGGCTACAGAGGTGAAAAATTCTAAAACATGAACATTTGTAGGAAGGGTAATTTAGGGGGTGGTTTGCCACTGAAATTATAAATTATATTTATTATTCATTGAAATTATGAATTACATTTATTAATTTATTATTATTATTATTATTATTATTCATTATTCATTATACATTATATCTTTTGTTTTTAAGTGTTAAAGTAATTCTTTCCCACACTTCAAATCAAATTCTTGGCCATACAATTAACAAACAAGGATAAAAATTGGGGGAGGGGGTGGCGTCCCGAGGAAACAATGGGTGATTGGGCAAAATGGGGGTGGGGGTCATATTCGAACTCAGGAAGTCATTTTGCATAAGAATCAGCAGGGATAAGGAAAAAAAAATGCAGCGCTGTGTAATAAACGCAGACATTGTATTTTATAGAATCTATTGCGATTTTGTTTCGCGATATATTACACTTTATCGACTTATCTATTAGCTATGTTAGTATTAACCCTTTAAGCGTTAAGCTCGCCTTTTTCTGTCATGCATAGTCAAAATAAAAGGCTAGTGTGGCTAAATTTTGAAATATATGCTGCTTTTTTCGAGAAAATCTGATTAATAAATATGTGTACTATATAATATTAAATTCTCATATTTGTACTGTGCATAATATTAATTTTATGAATCATTAAACAGATATACCGAAAAACGGATAACGCTGAAAGGGTAAAAAAAAATAATAATTTGGTAGTTTGGCTCAAAAGATGTTACTTTCAACTTGAGACAATATCTGAAGAGGCTAAGGTGGCTTGTAGGTGACTGAAAAAGACGTACTAGTGTATTTTAACGCTCATAAAGGAAAATTTATTCAATTTCAAAGTATCTGGGGACTCGAACCCTTTGGCAACGCTCTTGTTTAGGGTTTATTGGGATAATCAAATATATTCATCTTTGCATAAATCTGAAGTTTTTCATACTGCCTGAAGAAGAAAAGATTTGTAAAATTCATTTATTTATAATACATATGCTTAAAAGTATTTGCAATTCAATAAGTGACCTATAGCCCTATGGAAGCGATTCTTTAAGGGCCCTCTTCACTCACCGCCGCCGGCAGCCGAAACTAATGTTGTTCTATGGGAAATTTTTCTTTACAAATAACTTATTAACTAATACATATTTTTAAATTCTGTTTTCACATTCTGAAAATTCCCAGCTGCTAAATTGACGGACCTTTTTTAAAAAATTATTTTTTTACTTTTTTATATTTTATTTTGAAGCTGCAAAATACAAATTTTGAATATGTGAATTTCTTTCATTTTACAATTTCAAAAAAAAAAAAAATATTAAAAATTAAAAAAAAAAAAAAAAAATTTTTAGAAAAGGTCCGTCAATTTAACAGTTGGGAATTTTCTGAATGTGAAAACAGATAATATAAGAGATTAGTTGATAAGTTATTTGTAAAGAAAATTTCCCCATAGAATAACATTGGCTCGGGCTTCTGGCGACGGTAAGTGAAGAGGGCCGTTAATTGGCAAATGGGGACTGGTTATTCGTTCATTTCACGTATGATTCCAAAACACATTTTTGAATAATTGAATTATATATATTCCCAATAGATTAAATGAGTTTAAATTACTGTACCGCACAATTCAAGAAAACACTATAAAAAATCCAACTATAAATTTTTTGCTAAATTATTGTTTACTGTTGAAGTGAACCTTCTTCTATACATTTTCATTCCTATTTTGAACAACAGTTGTAACAAAACCAAGACAACTGTTTTGCGCAATCTCTCCTAATAGAGTAAGAGTGATTGCGATTATTATAACTACAATTAAATTGTTAATAGTAATAATTGCATTTAAATGACATTGTTGTAAAATTCATTTTTGTATTGGGAGTGGACATTTCAACTCATTAATTAAAAATTCAGAAAAATAAAATAAATTTATAAAAAGAACTACAAAAATGTATTTAAAGAAAAAATATTAAAGAAACAGAAAAAAAAGAAGAAAAAAAAAGAACAAGACCAGATATAGATAAATAATTGTAAAATAACATTAAGTTATTAGATAACACGTTTAACTTAAAAATTAGTACATTTCCTTTTTACCTTCAATGTTTCCTAGTTTGCTGACCGAATCTCTTGTTTTCCATAATTCTTGCACTTCCTGTTGATGGTGCTAATCGTATAACCTGCCACAAGTTAGCATGTTCGAGGCGAATTGCACACCATGTAGGCAATGCATTTCCGAGCCTAAAAACAGGTGGCACACCGTGTGTGCAATGATACACGGCGAGTTCCATCCACTTTTAAGCCCCGAATCAACCCGCAGATTAATATTAAATAAAGCTTTATTTTCCTTCAAAATCTTCCGGAAAAAAAAAAAAAAACGAAACACAAAACCTAAATTCCTCTTGGTGTAAGATCTTCTCTTTTTAATTTTAAAATCCTTTATGTTTATATATTTTATTTTATTGAAATTTAGACGATTAATGTCCTTAAAAAAAATTGAGTAGGCTGATATTTTTTGCTTACATATAATTTTATCGCTTCTATTTAAGCCGCCGACAGCTGCACAAAACTTGAGCATAATACTTGAAAATACTGCAAAACTAAACAGATATAAAATAACATTTATATACTTTGCAATAAATTTCTTATAGGCTAACTTTCGCATTCGAAAAATCAATCCCACTCCACTAGAAGTGCGGCTAGAGATAATATCCATTTTCAGATTCTAGGATTCGCGCCGTCTCGAATGGGTTAAACTAGTCCAGTCGTTTGTCGAAGTTATTTCCTGGTACAGTTCCAAACACTCAACAAACTCATTCTCATTGTCTTGCTATTACTAGTACGCTGCGAAATGTCCATTAGTATAGAATTTTCTAAAAATCAATGCTCAATCTCTTTTAAATAGCAAAAGAGCAAACTCTCCCATTTTGGTAGGAGATATTACGGAGTCTTTCATTAAATAATTATTAACTTTTAGAAAAAATTGACGTGTTTGTACCGTTAGTCTAGGTTAGTAGCTTAAAAAATTGTTTAATTAAAAAAATAAAAAATAAAAAGTGTACTATTACCATTCTATTGAAACTCCTAGGAAGGGCTTTGAAAATTCAAGCATTAATTATGAAAACGAAACAAAACAACCACCTTTTATCCTAGACTCTTGAAACAATCAACATGCACATTCAAGTACACACTTCACTGTTTGCGTTGTACAACAATCTGATATCGCAACTCGGCCACTCTACTTTTTCCCACCGATCCCTTATGTTGCGCAATCTCTCCTAACCGCGCGATCTCCCCTAGTTTTATTTTATAACATATTCTGTAACAACTCTGTATAACTACCCGGTGATCAAGCAGGTTACTGGACTTCTAGTTCTTTATTCTTCAAAGGAATATGAGCCGAGAATAAATGATGCAGACAACACACACCACACCTTTTCTTTTGCTGAATGACACGGAGCTATAAGATTGAGCGTGGATCTTCTAGTTTGAAAATTTGGCAGCTGTGAATATTCACTAAACTGTCCAAATGAAAGTGTACTCTGTAGAAAATATTCTCACGAATCTAAAAATCATATGGAAGCGACTCTTGGACAAGTTGAAGCTTGTGCGAATAAGGCCGGAAGATATTCCACATGATCTTCTGGATAGTTGAAGAGGGCATATATAATGCTTTTGCCACATAAACACTGGTACTAGCCTCTATGCTGGAAGCTTTATCTTTTTATTTTCTCTTACCCATAAGGTAGAGAAAGTATTGTTTTTGGGTCAAATTTTTAGGAGTTTTCGCTATATTTACACGTTTTGAGGTCCCCTGAATAAAAAATGTTTTTAGCGGTTGGTCTGTGTGTGTGTCTGTATGTCTGTGTGTCTGTCTATGTGTCTGTGTGTTATCAGCATATCTGAAGAACAAATGGTAGCAGAAAGTCCAAACTTGGTATTCTAAATGCGTATGATATAAGGATGTTACACTAAATTTTTCGTTGAGATCAAGCTAATGATTCGTGTACAGGGACACCCAAGAGAATTCAAGTACATTACGTCTATGTTGGAAATTGCATGTAAGTAGAGTTTAACATCTATAGACTGCACTAAACCAAATAAAACGAATATATATTTTTTATATGCATAAAAACATGTCTCATGTTGAATATGGCAGGGAAATCATTGACTGTTCGTTTACAGGGCTACACAAAAGAACTAGATAAAAGTGCGACAATAGTTGCAAATTGATGGAAGTGTATTTCAGGCTAGGTCGTGTATTATTACTAAAGGATTATATTTAGGTGCACCATGTGGTCTGTACATAATCTTCAAAAGATATACAGGGCTGCAAATATTTAAGCAATAACATTCTTTTTTGTTGTTATAGTAGATGTGCTTTACTATAATATTTTACCATTTTCAGGAAAACTGTTCAGGAATTAAAATGAATTCCTTTTGGAGATATGGTAAATAATGTATGTTTTTAAGCTAAATATTCATCTTTTTTTTTTCATATTTACACGTTTTGAGGCTTCCTGATTACCGAAGTCAAGTTTTTTAACGTTTGATCTCTGTCTGTGTCTCTTAGAGTAACTTAAAAACGAAAAATTTTAGGCGATCCAAATGGTGTATTTTGAAGTTAATATAAGTTTGTTGCTGAAAAAGTTTGATCAAGATTGATAAGTTTCAAGGAATGTTGCGTGTTAAAGTTGTTTGAATAATTTTAAGTGAACTTTTAATTTTAATAACAGATTTGAATTCTATATAAATATAGGTAAAATAATGAAACGTGGGGTTGAGGGGGGGCGGTAGCCTCCCTCACACACAGAACTAATTATCATATAAAACTCTTCCGAAGCCTGATTTGAATTGTTTTAACATAGGTTTACATAACAGAACTCGTTATCTTACCCCTTAATCTCCAATCGGTATTTATAATATTAAATTTCAGGGTAAGAAAAAGTCGTGTGAGTTGCACACCAGATTATTTTATCTGAAGCGCAAACTTTTCTATTAATTCACCAGAAAAAGGTTTTCTTATTTTTCCATAGTAATCCTGTTTCTTCATATTTGGTTACCATGAATCGTATATTTTGAACAGTCATTGGACCGTTTCACATCTTCAAACTTCCATAGAGCAATCACTGCGGAACTATCGTCTTTATAAAAAATTTTACTAATAAACTTGATCTGTTAAACGTAATAACATTCTTATTAGCAATAACGAACACAATGAAAACAAAATCTCCTTGAAAATTTCTAGTACATAAAGCTGTTGAAGAACACCGACCAAAATTTATCTGCATTTTTGTTTTCAATGTTTTATTCAAAATATTAGTTATCGGACAAGATTTTGATCGAGTGCAAATATCGAACAAAAACTTATTTTAAACTCTGTGCTTCACAGTTGCTCGTACAATGGAAGTCATTTCGTAAAGGACTTGAGTGCCTGCATCGAAAGGCATTTCGACGCGTGAATGTTCTGTTTTTCTTATATTAACTATGAAAAAGATTTTTTTTTCTTTCTTTTTTTCTGTACGTTTCAGTGAAGAATAGCAAACTCGATGTGAACTGCTATCGAAGGTGTAAACAACAATGTTTTTAGTTGCTCTAATTAAAGTTTGTAATTAACTTAAAAAATTGTGTAATTTAATAACTACGAGTTATTGTGTTAGAGTTACCTATGGTTAAAAAGGTGGAAAATGAAAGTAAAGAACCAGACGAAAGTGTGTAGTTCATTAAAAAAACATCCTGTGGTGGTAAAACTTTAAACTAAATTTTTAATTACTCAAATTATTTCGCATCTCTTCAGTATGTCCGACACAAAATTTCATAACTTTCTCAGCAATACTTTTATCTGAAGACACTTTTAAAATAGGGTGTTTTAATTATAAATACTCTTTATATTTATATACACATTATTTCTTAATACTAATTGTTCCAGTTTCTCTGGGCACAGTAAATAAGGAAAATTACATAAGTTCTTTAAATTCTGTCAACTGATCTAAAATATTGCAAATGTCTGAACTTATCTATATAAAGAAAGATAAGTGTCTGTCTATGGTCTGAAGCTCAGGATACTGATCTCAGGTATCAAGGACCCTCTTAGGATACATCTCATCGAGATTTTTGTTAAATTTGATTTATTATTATTATTTTCTATTTTATACGTAGATGTTTTCTTCCATATAAAAAAATATTCTTTCACTATCTATGTGTGCTCTTGCACTCAGGCTACTGATTATAGAGCTTCAAAATTTGGCAGAGGAGTAGCTTGTCTCTGTAGGGATGCACCTCATCGAGATTTATTTTTCGATTTTCAAGTTTGCATTTTTTCGATTTATTTATTTGTCCAATTTTATCTATTCATTTTTCTTTCTTTTAGAAGTCTGTTCGTTTTTTTTTTCTCTCTTCGATGTTACAGTATAATAAAAAAGGTAGTTAAAGAACACATGTGGGTTCATCCTTTTATTCCCACAATATAATATATATTTCTTATTCATAAACCAAGCCAAAGGAGGCTGGTTTAATTTAATTGAAACTGTTATTTAATATATTTCAAATTATATATTTAAACAGCATCAGTCAACTCTAGATGATAGTTCCTGAAACGCAAACTGATTAATTTCATATGGATTACTTCTATTCTTCTGATTTGAAATAGCAGAGGATACTCATAAACAAGGTGAGTGCATTTTACTTAACTTATAAACCTAGTTTCAATTAAATATTTGATATATGATTTAAATAATTCTTTTGTCAACATTAACAATCCGTATCCCATAGCAGCGACTATATTATATTATATATTTCTTTAATTAATTCCTATGAAAAGGAATTATTATTTTAAAAATATTTTTTATTTGTCGGAATCAAATGGTATTAGAATAGAAAAGATTAAAGTAATTAAATTTTTAATTTACTTAAAACTTATAACAAGTTTATGTACAATTATTATAAGTAATAGTAATATTACTATAAATTTATTTTATTACATTGCAAGATCTTATAAAACGTGTGACTAGGTGTCGCTGAGATGTAGCCATTTGTAAAATCACAGTTTTTAAATATTCAAATTGAATTCCTTGGTAAGTTGTGGCCGTGCAGTGGTAACCTGAAGCGAGGTTCAGAGCGATTTCAATTGATTTTTTTTTAATTTTTATGCATAAAGTGACATAAAAACATAGTTATTAAAATTTTTCGAAAATTCATTTAAATATAATGACCAGCGAAGCGAACAAAGTTTGCTAGTTAAAAATATGTCAGTTTTATAAGTTTTTCCAATTCTATATTTATCTTTTCTCATTTGCAGTGTAGATCATTCACACAAAAGAACTAGATAGGAAAATTCAAATGGTTGTTGAAACATAGCTTTATATATTTTTAATCAACTTTGTTTTTTTAAACAAATTTCGAGCAAATCTTAAAATGATTTTAAAAACATGTTTATCATATTGAAAATATCTTAGTACTTTAAAGCATGAGCAGAAACTTGCCTAATTGAGACTATTGTCAGAGTCTTAGCTATGAAATTATTAATCGTATTACCGTATAATTATGTAAAAGATCTTTCAGTTTTAGAAAAATACTTTGATCCTTTGGAATTTTGCTATTGTAGTTTTTTAACACTTTGTAGACAAGAGATTAATTTTGGCTCATTTTAAAGTCTGCATACTCTGCCTACAGACACAACTTTTAAATTTTGTCTGATGTAATTTTTTCTAAATAACAGTTTATTTATGTTTTACTCAATGGGCTCTTCCCACCTGACGTCAGCAGTCACATGATAGAGGAAAAACAAATAGCAGACGAAGTCTTGTTTATCTATAGCGATTGCTGAAATAACGTATTTTCTATTCTTATTTTTGATCCATCGTATTTAATCTGTGTTATTTTTTCATAGGTCATCATTATTAATCTATTTTATATCATTATTCATCATCTTTTGTTTACTGTATACATTTACAGTCATCATTTAGTTTATATTTGTTATTGATGTTCATGAAGAACATCTTAAATACTCTGATTTTTGGTACTTAAATCAGTGACAGTGCAATATTGTACTGCGTAAATCCATTTAGACCAGTAACTAAGTTAATTAACTTGTTGTAACACCTTTATGCAATTAAATTAATGAAAACATTTTAAATTTTCAAATTATACACAAGAACAAGCTATTATTTATTACTAGATCAGTTAATGTAACAGTTACACTAGAACATACAAAAATCGATTCTTACAGTTGAAAATAAATAAATGCATAAAGTGTTTTTAAAAAATTATTAAATTTACAAATACAACTATTCTACTGTTTACAAATGCACAATATTACTTTTATTTTATTTTATATTAAATATTAACATTTTTGTTCTTAAGAACAATATTTAATTGAATTCGATTCTCAGAATTCGATTATTCGTTTTCCTCTATCACATGATTGAGCAGACGAAACTGAGAAGAGTCCATTATTTTATACATATAAACACATCAGTTAGAAACAGTCTTATTATTATACATTATCTTTTGTGAAATAAGTATTATTTTATAATATACCTTTGTTAAACAATGTAACAGTAAAAAAGGAAGGCCATAAGGAGAGCTTATTAGTAAAAAAAACAAACAAACAACAACAACAAAAAAAAAAAAAAAAAAAAAAAAACATAGTTTAGAAAGGATTAGCAGTAATAATATGTAACATTCCAAATTTATTTGGAATTCTTTCATTAAAATAACACAGAAATTTTCCTGGAAAAATGTAAGAGTAAAATGATGTACCACCCAGAATATTGTGTTGATTCAAATGCTTGATAATTTCTCTGATTTCTTCATGGCTTGAAGGTTTGTAAAGTTTAAATTCTTCTTCTCCAGAACGATTTTCACAAGATTTTACAGACCTGTTAAAGTCTTTGGGATGGTCGTTATATTCGTAAAGGATCCCTGCGTACTCAAAACATGTCCTGTTGTGGTCTGAAAAAACAAAAACAAAAAGTGAAGAAATAATTCTCTGCATCTATATAAATAAATCAGATTTTGTCGGCGGAATACATCGGGCGGGCCACTCCTCTTTTTGATTGGTCTAGATTTAACTACTTTGGTGATGAAAGTCGGCCGTTTTTCTAGTAAAAACTGATGAATTTTTTTTTAAAAAAGATACTGCATAGATGTTATACTTTTTTAAAAGAGCTTTATAAACAGTTCATTTTTTGTGAGAACACTATATACATCAAGTTATTATTTAAAGATATTACGTTGGAAAGTTTCACAACGCGATATCATTCGATTGCTTTTATCTTAAAATAAGAGTCTAATATTAAACAAAGAACAGCCTAATATCAAAGAATAATGAATAACGTTTTAAAAGTATAAGTTTTGAAGTTTTAAGAGCTGAAATTTTTAAATTACAGCGCACTTATTTCCCATACATAATCCATTAAATTTATAAACAATTGTTGATTCATTCTTGAGAATCATTCGCATAAGACCATAGAGCATTGTTGAAAAACTAGTGCAAAACGGAAGAAATATTTTATTTAATTGAATTTGTAATATGTTATTTTGACTTTTTGGTCTTAAGAAGAATTTTTAAATATGTTACAAAGCCCAAAATGTGATATAAAAAATAAATAGTGATTCAATTCTTTTCAAAATTCATTTAAATTTAGTGACCAGCGAAGCGGTCGTATCCTACTAGTATATAAATAATTTGATGTGGCATTCACACACACTACTTCATATAGTTGCCAAATCTTTTGATTTTCTTGGAAGTTTTAGTAAAAAAACTACCATTAATTTTAATGGAATATTTTAGTAACAATTTTCTAATAATTTAGTATCATTAATGGACTCTTCCCAGTTTCGTCTGCTCAATCACATGATAGAGGAAAACGAATAATCGAATTCTGAGAATAGAATTCAATTAAATATTGTTCTTAAGAACAAAAATGTTAATATTTAATATAAAATAAAATAAAAGTAATATTGTGCATTTGTAAACAGTAAAATAGTTGTATCTGTAAATTTAATAATTTTTTAAAAACACTATGTGTTTATTTATTTTCAACTGTAAGGATCGATTTTTGTATGTTCTAGTGTAACTGTTACATTAACTGATCTAACAATAAATAATAGCTTGTTCCTGTGGAATGTTTATGGATTATAATTTGAAATTTTAAAATGTTTTAATTTAATTGCATAAAGGTGTTACAACAAGTTAATTAACTTAGTTACTGGTCTAAATGGATTTACGCAGTACGATATTGCACTGTCACTGATTTAAGTACCAATAATCAGAGTATTTAACATGTTCTTCATGAACATCAATAACAAATATAAACTAAATGGTGATTGTAAATGTATACGGCAAACAAAAGATGATGAATAATGTCATAAAATGGATTAAAAATGATGATGTATAAAAAAAAATAACACAGATTAAATACTATTGATCAAAAATAAGAATAGAAAATATGTTATTTCAGCAATCGCTCTAGATAAACAAGACTTCGTCTGCTGTTTGCTTTTCCTCTATCATGTGACCTCTGACGTCAGGTGGGAAGAGCAAATTGTATTGGAAAATACTTATTAGAATTTATTGATATTTATTCTTGGGGAAAATAAAAATAGCACCTAAAGGTTGGCATTTATGTTACTTTCTCTGAACCTAGATTTCTATAAAAATAGATTCTTAAAGTTTAACGTGTAAAATAAAAGTTACTATACTTGAATATTTTCAAAAGGAGTTTAAAATTGTTCTTGAAAGTTTATTAAGCATACAATAATAGAAATGTTACATTCCTCTAAACCCCATTTCAAAATACTGTAGTTACATTCATAAAAAAAAAAGTTGTTATTAAAATTAGATAGGCACACAGACCAGTGCAAAAATAAACTGCAAAAAGGCTGAATTTCGTATTCAGGGTTCCTCAAAGCGTGCAATTCTAGGAAACACCCAGCTTCAAAAAAATTATCTAAAAGCTACGTCCTTTACCGTAGAAAGATTTTAACCTAATTAATCCTAATATAGAAATAATCAGGATTTTCTACTAGTCTATAATTTTCTGAGGGGAAAAAAAAATCGTGAATTTTAAGTCGAGATTATCCATCACAGTAGGAAATGAATATGACTCATGGGAAGTGAAGCTTTTAACAATTCGTTTTGCCACGAACATTGCCGAGTGCGACAGCACTTGAGAAACTGCACTTTGTTAGAGAGCTTAGGACGACAGATGATGTGCAATATGACATACGGGTAGTTATTGATAAAGATAATTTTGTGGCAAAAATAACTCCATATTTGAAAAATTTCGCTAAAACATGCAAAGAAATAAAAAAAAAAGAGTTGAGAAAAAACAGGAGCCAACGAGACCAAAGAAAGAAGTCTACACCTTTAAAAAGACAGCAAAGGCTTAATTTTGCTTCTAGAGATAAGGTCTGGAGTCTGGATAAACATCATGTGTGTAAAGCCTCAACTCACAAAAATGCAAAGTTTAAACTTAAGCGTGAAGGATACTTGTTATATATAAACACATACTTGTTATATATAAACACATAATTGATATATGAACACATACTTGTTATCATTCACATTAAAATCTGTTAGCAACTTCGTATTAGATAATGAAACCTGCAGCATGAAAATTTCTATCATTATCACTTCTTCGTAATTCTCCTCAACCATTGCATGAAAGGAATAATCATTATTAAATTTAAAGCAAATTATTATGTAGATCTATTACATCTAAAATCATCATACAGATGCTTTTAGAAGTGTAACTCATAACTTTCCACAACATTGGCACAATTAATGTAAATTTGGTTATATTGTTGACAGCTAAAATTATACAAATAGTTTAAATATCCACTTAATCTGGAAATAAAATTAAATTTGTGATCAAATATTAACATAGTGTATGGACAAAATAGTCGAATTTTAATCTTAATTAAACTATGAATTTTGAAACAGATATTTATTAAAATTCACTGAGAAGTTTAGCAAACATTCAATGTGGCATATTTAATATTTTTAAGTTTACTTAAAAAAAAAAAAAAAAAAAAAAAAAAAAGAAATTGTTTGATTTAGTTATACAATGTTAGAAATATAGATTAAATGCATTCTAAATATAAAATTATACTTTATCTTTTCAAGCTAGTATTCAAAAGTAAAATTTATTAAAGCATTTTAATTATTTAAAATTAAATAACTGCTAATTTGGATAAATAAAGGATTATTTGATTTTTAGATAAATGAAAAAGAGACTATAAGGAATACTTCTTCTAATTTATGTATACACTGCATATAATGCTTTGAAATTTTTTCAATAGATTAAATGAAATTGGTATGATGGGTAGATGGTGAAAGAGAAGTTTAAGCAATCTAAAGATATGTCATATATACGAGCGTCATTTTTTAAGTAAGAACCGTTTTGCAATGGAGTAAGATAAACTTTATATATGAACGTAAATTGTATTGCAAACTAAAATATGAACATTTTTTCACTTTTCAACATGGTCACCATTAACATTTAAACGTTTGTTAAGTCGTGGCACCAGCTTTTGGATCCCATCATCAAAGAACTCTGCCGCCTGACCGTTAAACCAGTTAGTAACAGTTTCTTTCAACTTGTCATCATTTTCCAAGCGCTTTCCACCAAGAAATTCCTTAAATTTTGGAAACAGATGAAAGTCTGATGGTGCTAAGTCAGGGCTGTATGCTGAATGATCCAGTACATACCAATGAAAGTTTTCCAGTTGCGTCTTTGTTTCTGCCGCAACGTGAGGTCGATCATTGTCGGGAAGCAAAACGCCGCCGCTAGGGAGCAGTCGTCGCCGACGATTTTGAATAGCGCGTCTAAGCTTTACTAACGTTTCACAGTACCTCTCAGCATTTATTGTCATTCCTCTTGACAAAAAGTCTAACAGAAGAATGCCTGCCGGTCCCAAAAAACCGTGGCCATAATTTTTCATGTTGACGTTTCTCGTTTGAATTTTCGTGGTCGTGTCGGAGAGTTTGAATGATGCCACTCACTGGATTGGCGTTTACTCTCTGGAGTATAGTACGCAATCTACGTTTCATCACCGGTCACAATGTGACTCAAAAACTCGTCACTATCCTTGTGAAAGCACTCCAAAAAGGACAAAAAATTTGCCATTCGCTTTGTTTTGTGTTCTTCTGTCAACATTTTCCGCACCCATCTCGCACACATTTTTTTGCAGTGAAGTTTCTCGATAACAATGTGATAAACTACTGATCTTGAAACTTGTGGAAATTTCTGATGAAGCTCATCAATAGTGAAGTGCCTGTTTCGGCGAATTTCCTCATCAATTTTTTGTGTCAAGTCTTCATTCATGACAGTAGGCCGTCCAGATCGTTCTTCATCATGAAAATTTGTGCTTCCTTCATTAAAAAGCCTACACCATTTACGCACATTTCCATCATTCATTACACCTTCACCATAAACTTCAACAAGCTGCCGGTGAATTTCAGCAGGACGAACTTTTTTTGCTTTTAAAAACCGAATAACTGAGCGAACTTCACAGTCGGCGGGATTACTGATTGACATAGCGACAAACAAAGCAGTTTAACCATACAACCAACACCGGCAGAGACGTGAAGCGTAATGGCGGCGTAGTGAGAGACTGGAAAAGTGTGGCCGACCTTAAACTGACGTCACTTGACAGGATGCGCGGACACGATGCGCAATCGGTTCTTACTTTAAAAATGACCTACGTATATATATATATATATATATATATATATATATTACAAATAAGGCATCTGAGTTAATTTTAAACTTATTTTGAAGTAAATAAATATTATTTGGTGTCTATTAGAAAAATAAATATAATACTTAAGAGGCATAAAAATTTAAATTTTTTATGCCTTTCAAGAAACGTATTGATTAAAAGTGTCTCTGCAATTCTAAAAATTTAGCTATTGCAAGCTATTTGCAAGAAATTTATTTGCAATACTAACAAAAAGAATCGTTCTTGTGCTTTGTGCAACGAAAAAAACAGGAAATAGTAAGTAAACAAAAACATAAACAAACTGGAAAGTAACCGGAGTGTTCAGAGTAAGTTCAGAGTAACCGGTAAAACCAAATTTTCCGGTGATGTTAATTTTCTTTTAATGGTAAAACCAAAAAGCTATTTTCGAACGCGGCCTATATTTATTTTTGAAAAATTATACATATCACGTGTGATGTGAATTTTTATGGGGTGGGCATCATTATTGGGTAATTGTAATAAATGCATTCTGAGTGCTTTTATTTAGAACTTGTCATTATTATATACACAGCTCGACATTGAAAATGCAACACCAAGAAGGAATGATAATAACGGAATGAAATTTGTTGGACACATGCATTATAGTAGGAAGAACAATTGATTAAAATTTCAGGAAATTTGTAGTAATATGTACTGAGAAAACAGTACATAAAGCAGCGACCTCTGTAAATAATAACAGCACATCAAACAGCGGTTGGATGTCATGTACGGGTAGAGCACTTCATGAAGCTTCAACACGATGCCACAATTCATCGATCGAAGTTACTGGTGAGTGGTGGGGGGCCAGTCGCTTTTCAATGATTAAACAGTCATTTTCATTGGTGCGCGATCAGGAGAACGCGCGGTCCAGAGCAACAGTCGAACACATTCTGTATCAAAGAAGGTCCGGACAATGCAAACAACTTGCGGTCGTGCATTATCTTGCTTATATTTTGCGCTACGGAGGCCTCGAATACAGCTGGCCTTACATAATCAGAAATTTAACGGCCGCTGTTCAGAGTGACAAGAATACGAACATGAAGTAATCGAGACGTGTATCCAATGGGAATCCATAACATCATTGCGAATGATGGACAGTATGATGATGTCGAATCCTAGCTGGCAATGTGCATTATTCATAATGCCGTTAAATACGGATAAGGCAATCTTGATACTGTAAACAGGATTGTGATTTGTCTGAAAAGTGACTTCACGCCATTCCTGCGTCCAGGTTCATCGTTGATCACATATTAATGGCGCCATATCAGTAATGCAGTTTTGAGGGCAATCAGAATTTTGGTAGCCGCATACTGAGTCACCACCTGGATTGATGGAATATTGTACCATTGGATACACGTCTCGGTCACCTCTTGTTTTAATTCCCGCCACTCTGAATACCAGCCATTACATTTCTGACGAGTTAAGGCCTATAGCTCTGCCCTATGTTCAAGGCCTCCGAAGCGCAACATTTAAGCAGGAAAGTGCACGACCGCAAATTTTCCATATTGTCTGGACCTTCATTGATGCCGAATGTGTTCGACTGTTGCTCTGGCCAGCGCGTTCTCCTGATCTCGCATCAATGAAAATGACTGTTTAATCGTTGAAAAGCAACTGGCCCCCACCACTCACCAGTAACTTCGATCGATGAATTGTGGCATCGTGTTAAAACTTCATGAAGTGTTCTACCCGTACATGTCATCCAATCGCTGTTCGATTCAATGCCTAGGCAGATATGTGCTGTTATTGCTCACAGAGGTCGCTGCTTTATGTACTGTTTTCTCAGTACATATTAAACCAAATTTCCTGAAATTTTAATCAATTGTTCTTCCTACTATAATGTATGTGTCCAACAAATTTTATTCCGTTATTATCATTCCTTCTTGGTATTGCATTTTCGATGTCGAGCAGTGTACGTACAAAGGTAAATTTTTAGTCAAGTGATATCTTATGTATTGTGCTAATTTACACATAGAATTTAGATATTGATTGGACCTTTGATTCACCACATTTATCGAATCTATTTTCATATAAAAACCAGAATCATAAAAAGCCTTTTGAAAACCGAAAACACGATGTTTTCTAGATATCTTTTTAATTTTTTAGTGGTAGAAGGAAAAAAATACAGACTGTTTACTTACCGGACTTTTTCTCAGGACAACTAATTTCAGTAACATTTGAATCCGTACTATAATCGTTTTGAACAGCATCATCGATGGTACTGGTATAGTGTGATTTAGGGAAACTGGTCGAGAGAAAAAAAAAATAGTTATTCACTTAATTAGATTGAGATCCACAAAATATGTGTTAATGTGCAGAAAAATTATTAATATTAACAAAAAGTAAAATTTACTTTCAGTTAAGCAATTTATTTTTAATTGAGCAACAGTTAACGGAATTTTTAAGTCTATAAACTAAGTTTCACTAATTTTTAAGTTAAAAAACAGTGATACTTATTAACATAGTTTCATTGTTAAGTACAATAGCGTCCAAATATTACAGTCACACCATAACCCAAACAGGGATCATGGTCAAAAATTTCTGCAGTTGTTAGAGAAGCGAGTCAGAAAAAATTGTTAAAATTTTCGTCTCTTTCTCTCTCTCATTTTTAAAATACTGAACATAAGGAGAAGGAGACATACATTCTTTGTTCTTTATTTAAATGGAAATAATGTGGTAAAAACAGATCAGAGGTTTATATATTTTGTAACTATGACAACCATAGAAAGGAAAAGGAAAACTGGTGATGTATGATTGACCTTAACTGCCTTTGTTGAGGAAAAAGTGCAGACCCATGCTAACGGATATAACCCACGATGTAGTTCTAGTTCCCTCACACCATCCAATTAAAAATCAACCTGACAGTCATTTGAAGATTTTAAGTGCTGACAACGACAACGTGCTTCCTGATATGACATTAAATGACACCAAACGACACATAGCTACTAACTCTAAAGTTAAAAATCATTTTAAAGTAAGATAACTTAATAAGAAATCTTCACTTTGCAATAACAATATCTATTTTTCTTAAAATAGGTATCACAGCGATAATTGAAGTTTTTATAATTTTTGTGTGGGCCGTGATTAACGAATCTTTAAAATTGTGTTTTGTATGAAAAAAACGTGAAAAGTTTGGAAAATTAATTTTTTTGTCATTAAAAAAAAAAAAAAAAAGAATGAGGTAGATAAAATTTTGGAAAGGGTGTTGAAATATTTCTTTTTTTCAGTTACTCTCTCTCGTGTTGAAAAGCCTTTTATAAATGATTTTCTGTATATTTGTTCATTTGTGTGTGCTTGGAAAAAAGGATTAAAATGCTTGGTGTGTGGGTGTTAATTCAGTGTACGCTATATATGCACTTTGATAGGATTTTGCAAAACATTCAACTTTACCCGCGCGGAAGAGGGAGTGAAAATTAGGCAAGGCACTGCCGAAGGTATTGGGGCTCAAGACTTAAGTGTGGCGAGCGAGAAAACCGCTAACTTAGATTTTGACTTTTTTTTTTAAAGATTTTTTCATTATTAATGACATGGTATTTTGAGAATTCCTTTCAATACAATGACCAGCGAAACGGGCAAAGCCTGCTAGTTTACTTAACATAATAATTGAAAAAAAAATTCTATATAAAAGAGAGAGGGTGAGTGATTTAACTAGAATTGAAATTGGCTCAGTTTAAAAAATGCAGAAAATTTAAAGGCTATTTAATTAGAATTACTTAGTAAATTAAATTCTGTTAGACTATGATATAATTATCTTTAATATTTACTAAAATAAAAGGTAAATAAATAAATGATGCAAATGTCGTTTTTAGAAAAAAAAAAAAAAAAAAAAAAAAAAAATTAGTCTTGTATGCAACTGAATCAACTTGATGTAGAATATGAACTTCGTATGAAAATATACCAAATAATTCCGTTAAGTTTGACATCACCAAATTACTGGCTAAGGCTATGTTATATACGATTGTAAAGGTATTGAAAGAAGTCAAAGCATTCAATAAAAATACAGTTTTAAAAATTGCAACTCGATTACTTCAAGCGAAATTTCAAACCTAGCTGTGCATTGGAAATATCCATAGAACATGATGTAATGTCATAAATTAACTAAAATATACACTAGTAAAAAATATAGAAAAAATAGGAACTAGATTTTTTTAAACAAGACTTCATACCAAAAAATTCATCGCCAGATAGTCACAAAAATAAAACATCTGGAGTGACTCCTTTCGACTTTCCGAACATTGAGTAATTAACGGTTTTGTAGATAAAGTAAAGTAAGAGGAGTTGTTAAATAAACAAAAGAGAAAATTATAATAGGATGTTTGGGTATTATTCCTTATATAGTACACGATGTTTAATTTAACGCTATTTTACAAAACACATAGATCATAACGATAAAGAATAATTCATTGTGTCCCTGTAAAAACGTACAAATGCTAGATTCACCAAAATGCTTATAAATAGCCAGGACCCAGCTAGACGAAATAATTACACCTGGCTCGATACAAAATCTTTAATAACAATTCACTATACTACATACAAATAAACGAGTACTTATTTAAATATATACATCGCGTGCAGTAAACAGAACAGTTGAATGTAGGTGACATAAGACGACTATAACTCCATACAAGACACTGCCTATGGCCCATGGCCACCGGCAATTAATAGGAAAACAGCTACATCTTTTAGCAAGAACCGATTAACTTCTGACTGACTTCTGAAAATAAAATGTTTGCACTTCACTTTATGGATTGGCAAAATATCATTAGATATTTTGCCAAGAATGGCAACAGTGCCGTCTATATTATTTTAAAAGATAGGGAAGATGACTCAATATCGATAGGCTATTTAATATATTCGTAAGAGTTTGAATTTAGCGCGTTACACTTATAGTTAGTGCAACGGTGACTTATAATAAAAACAAAAGCTATTTTATTCACGAGACAAAAGTTAAAATACATTTAAAAACAAAATATACATATAAAAATAATTAAAATCTAGACGTTTCGAAACCCGTCCGGGTTTCCTCATCAGTATCAGTTACAACATAATATGCAAACATTACATGAATACCCAAGGAATTTAAACAAGTACTGAATATTGAGGAGCTAGTGCGCATGCTTCATTGATAGTGTGGAGATGCCTGTCAGTGTGCCAGCTCTCAAGGAAAATACGTGACTTATAATTTTCAAAACCAGTATTCATGTAATGTTTGCATATTATGTTGTAACTAATACTGATGAGGAAACCCGGACGGGTTTCGAAACGTCTAGATTTTAATTATTTTTATATGTATATTTTGTTTTTAAATGTATTTTAACTTTTGTCTCATGAATAAAATAGTTTTTGTTTTTAATATATATAATGGAGACGGTTTGATGTTTGTGTACGTTAGTGACTTATAATATTTATATAAATTTTCAGCTGCATCGGATAAGGCATTTAGACGCTATCGCACTTTAAAGTTTGAGCCCATATGCCACAATTATAAAGAAATTTGCATTTTGTCCCTGTAAAAAGAACCATAAGTGCTAGGTTCTCTAAAGTTCATAAAGTTCGTGTGACGGTGACGTATAACATGCATATAAATTTTCAGTTAATTTGAATAAGGAGTTTAGTCGCTGTCGTATTTTAAATAATTTAAGCCTGTAGGTTTTAATGACGAACAATTTTTAATTGTGTCATTGTAAAACTCGGTTAAGTGCTAGAGTCACCAAAACCCATACAGTTTGTGTGATGGTGACCTATAACTCGTATATAAATTTTCCACTCAAACGGATAAGGTATTTAGATGCTATCGCACTTTAAATAATTTCACCACATAGGCCATAATGTTACAGAATTATTTGCTGTGTCCCTGCAAAAAAAAAAAAAAAAAAAAAAAAGAAAAAACCAGGAGTGTTAGATTCATCAAAATCTATATAGTTTGTGAAACTGTGACCTATAATATGTGTATAATTTTTTTCGTTCAATTGAATAAGGCGTTATCGCACTTTTTAAAATTTGGTCCCATAGGCCATAATGATAAAGAATTTTTCTTTGTGTCCCTGTAAAGAAACCATAAGTGCTAGATTTACCAAACTCTATGCAGTTCATGCAACTATTACCTATAATATGTGTGTAAATTATTTTCTCTGTTTAATAAGGCATTTTGACGCTATCGCACTTTTTAAAATTTGGTCCCATAGGCCATAATGATAAAGAACTTTTCTTTGTATCCGTGTAAAAAAACTATGAGTGCCAGATTCTCCAAAATCTATACAGATTGACTAACAGTGACCTATAATATGCGTATAAATTTTTTGCTCAATTGAATAAGGCGTTTAGATGCTATCGCACTTTAAGATTTTGGTCCCATAGACCATAATGATAAAGAATTATTCTTTTGTGTCCCTGTAAAAAAACTATAAGTGCCAGATTCACCAAATTCAATAGGGTTTATGCTATGGTGACTTGCAACATGCGTACCAACTTACAGCTCATTCGAACAAAGCGTTTAGACGCTAGCGTGTTCACACACACACATACATACTCACATATACATACTCACACACACATACACACACACACACACATCATCATCATCGTAAAAATAATGAATACGGACTCATGGGACCTCAAAACGTATAGAAACACCAAAATCTTGGATTCGGATTTTTGACATGATTACAATACGTTCCTTACATATGTATGTTCGGAAAGTAAAAAATTGAGATGGGGGCAATATACACTAAGCGACAAAAAAAAAGTCGCACTGCAGAAAATTTGACATATCTTTTAAGTTCTTAATAATTTAAAAACTAATTACTGCAGCAAATAAAATTGTTATGTTTGTATAATATGGAAGTCATAACATGATACCTATGTACATTTTCGATTTAATAATTCATTTTACTACAATATACGAAATATTTAATAAAAATCTACAAAAAATTTTCTTTTTGAACGTAATATATTAAACATATACTTCGTATTCTATTAGGATTTATTATATGAAATAAACAATTACTATTTTAATGTATGAAGTAAAACTATTTATTTGTTAGATCTAAACAATTTTTAAATAAAAATATGTATTTTGGATTCGATAATTCCACCTTTATATGGAATTACTGCTTTCATACGCAGTGGCATATTATGCATATTATTTTACAGTTTTTTAACATGAAACTCAGAAATTTCAATGTGCGAAATATCATAAATATCTTTTTTCTAGTTCTTGTAGGCCTAATCCACACCCTATTTTATAGCCTAAACCTTTTCGAGCGGATTGAGATTAGGACAATTTTCAGGTCTAATAAAGAAGAAAGCCTGTGATATTCTTTGTGGGATTTAATTTTAAGTAAAAAAAGTTATGAAACTTACAAAATTTTAGATGCTCATGAGAATGGATAGGTAATTTTAACAAATTGAATCAAATAAACGAACCACAGGTGCCATGTAAGAAGTTTGATTATCATCTTGAAATGATGATAATCGAAGAGTCTGAAATACCTCCAAAGTAGACGGTCAGGTATCAATTTTTTAATGGCCAAGTTTTATTTCGGGTTAATTGAACATGAAAATTTGCCAGACTCACTGTAAAATTATGCATTTTCGTATGGTAATGTACGGGGAATATGCCATTGTTTAAAAAGTGTGATATTCATTAAGTCAGTCAGATTTTCGTGATCAGATCTGCTTGTTTCCATCAGTTCGAAATAAGTTAAACTTGACTCTTCAGGAAGAACCACTTCAGACCAACAATTAACCCAATCATTTTTTAATTTTTTAACCGTCTAAAGGCTTGGTTTTCTAATTCTTTTCGTCAAGAATGGATTTTTTTCTGATTTTCTGGCAATTAAACCTGCTTTGTTTAATTGTTATTGCACTTTAGTTAGATAAATTATGTTACTAAACACTTTTCTGAATCCCTTCTATGTTATAAATGTAATACAAGCTGATTTTTTAAGCACTGGCTTTTTAACTTGCGGTCATCTCGACTGGATGAGTAACGTGGCCGCCTAACGACAAATGTGCAGTTTAAACAGCCAAAAAATATTATATCTTGCTAAAAACCAGATCACTAATATTTTGTTAACATTTAATCATTTTAACATCCCACGTATTAAAATATTTTTTTTATTTTCGCTCTAAAATTAATGTTTTTTGTGGTATCGTTAATTGCCTTATTCTTGCCTTTTTTGAAAAACTTTCTAAAATACAATTTTCCGAACAATTTCATCTTGTTTTTAATTTTTGGCTCAATCCAAAATTGCATGTGGAACACAACGTAATAAAATCTGTTAAAAAATTTACTTTTGAAACTATAAAATTAGCGATTACAGAAAGAAAAATGGAAAATATCCAAGTGCGGCTTTTTTTTTGTCGCTTAGTGTACATGCTATATCGCTAAACGGCCTAGATATTACAAATTTCTCTCTATTCTAGAAAAAGTTACTGCCACCGTGCTCATTTTATACGTTTAGCATATGCTTTCGCCTATATCGGTGGCAAATTTCTATGAGGATGTCGAATGTTAAGACAGATTATTGACAGATTATTTCATTTTAAATAGACGATATAGCGTTAAATATTGTGTATTTCAATGTGATATTAAATATGCAGATTTCTATCATATTGTTCTGCTTTTGTCTTGTGTTATACACTATTAACATCCGTAATCAGTGAAAAGCAAGGCTGCAATAAGGTGGGTAGATCCGCGCCAGGGTTGGCTAGCAAGCTCTCTGGTTTTATATCTGTAAATACATACATATGTATATATAGATAATAATGAATACATATATTTAAGATAAGAATTGAAAACTATGTTGAAGAATGGCAATAATAATACAAATTAAACTGAAATAACGATAAGAAGGAGCAGAGGCCATCACGGCTTAAGACGGGTGGAGCAGGTCAAACAAGTTTTATGGGAGCCCAACCTTCCTTCAAACTACCGTAAAACCATATGATAAGGAAGAAAAACTAAAAGTGAAGATTATTTTATTTTATTTATTCATTTTTTATTATTATTATTAGGAGAAAAAAAATATTTTAGAATTATTGAGATTTATAAGCCAAATTTATATGAACGAGATCAATCACATATATTATGATTTAAAGTAATTTTTGATATTTATAAATAAATTTTATTTACACTAAACAATCATACATATTATATTTCAAAATAATCATCACTCTGTACAGCCATGGGCGTGTTGACGCTGAAGAAGGTCTAGTAAGGCCGTAGTACAGCTATACTGAATGATAGAAGATCCTAATCATTACGCAGCAAAGCTCAAACAAAGCTTAGCAGCGACACTCTATATATACAGCTAATTTAACATAAAAGGAATTTGGAAACACCGACATTTAATATCTCGGTAAATAGGAGATATTTTGATCTGATGTTTTCAGAATAATCTTTTATCTTCTGCCTGATGTTATCCTGAAAGTTTCACATTTGAACATTGTATATATTTTGAGATCTGGAGTAGGGCTGGATTATTTATCAATATATCCCCAAGTATCGATATTTTTTTAATATCGCGATAACAGTATTTAAGTTCTTGCTCTACCAATATATCCCTCTAACGATATTTCCTAGTGCGCACAGCACGATCGATCCATATGCCGATAAACAGCGTCCAACGCCAACCACCATATCTTCAAATTCTGCTTCCCCGCCTCACCGTACCACCCCGTAAACACCCAACAAACAGACCGCCGAATATCTTATACAAATACACCTTCACTTCCTCCTATTTACTCACTGACTAAACTCGAAAAAATAACCCAACCGCAAACGATCCGAACACACTTTCTCTTCCTTATTCCTGCGATCAGTCCCTTTGCTTCATTTGTGCGAACTCTCAAATCGAAATCACTACTTAAAAAGTATGACCTTGAACGATAACATATAAAATGTTTCATTCCTCATTCATCAAGTTATCGCAGTAGTATATTATTTCCCAGCTTCTCACATTCGATAATATCCCCACACCAATAATATCGAAGCTGCTCATCGCTCGCAGGTGAAAAGTGAAAACACTGCAAACAGTATATCGCGTTTAGTTCTTGCTATCGGTTCGTTGATGTATTGTTCGGAATTGCATGGATTGTTCGAAATATCGTCAAGTGGTTTTTTTTTTCTTTTTTAAGCAAAGAATTAACTGAAATTGATTCTTATTTTTTAAAAATTGGATTTATTATTCTATCTTCTGCATATGTAAGAAGAAAATATAAGATTTGGAAAAACGTTTTTCCGGTTTTCGATGAATTTACACGTTTTGAGATTTCCTTGCATTTTAATTAACTGAAATTGTCTACTCATTTTTACTTTCTCTTACCCATAAGGTAGAGAAAGTATTGTTTTTGGGTCAAATTTTCGAACGCGAGATTTTGTTATATTTACACGTTTTAAGGTGCCCTGAATACGAAAATCATGTTTTTAGCAAATGGTCTGTGTGTATGTCTGTATGTCTGTGTGTCTGTGTGTCTGCGTGTCTGTCTGTTATCAGCATATCTCAAAAACAAATTATGGCAGAAAGTTCAAACTTGGTATTCTAAATGTGTATCATATAGGGACGCTACAGTAAGCTTTTAGTTAAGATCAAGCAAATGGTTCGTGTACAGGGACAATCAAGAGAATTCTAATACATTACGTCTATGGTGGAAATTGCAGGACAGTAGAGTTTAACGTTTATAGACTGCACTAAACCAAATGAAACGAATATATATTTTTTGTAATAGAGATAGTTAACTGGGAAAAAAAAATTGTGTATGTAGGAGCATCGCCTCCCCCCCTGGGGGGGGGGGGTATACTCATACTAATATTTATTTTTAAAATTTCCGTATATAAGTGAATCATTGATATATATATATATATAGATAGATAGTTAAGTTACGACTTCTGCGCAAAATTTTATTAATCATCTACATTCTAAGTACAACTTCATTTTTCTTAAGCTTATATTTTTATTATAATTATGTATCTTGATGATATACTTTGTGTAAAAAAAACACATATCACCCATTAGCTCTCTTAAAATGTGATTTTGAAATAATTAAATCTTAAAATAGAAAGAATGGAGGACTAACTATTCAGAAATATACTTAAAAGTAATGGTATAAATTAAAAGAAACACAAAACATTGTGTTGCTATTTATGCATTTTCTTTCTTTTTTTTTTCTTTTTAATAAAAAAGATTTGGAAGTAATATACCAGAAAATATAAATATACATATAGAAAACACTTCCCACTTGTATGCATTAAAATTGGTGTTCATTTGTCTTTAAAAAGTAGCAAATATCTATTTTCCTTCTCTTGAAATAAATATCGCAATATATCACCAATATCGATATTAACTTGATGATATATCGCGATATTTAATTTCTGATATCGTCCAGATCTACTGGAGTTGCAATTTAAGACTTCAAAGGAAAAATGTGTTATCGTGTAACTTTTTTTTCTCGAAAACGGCTCGAAGAAATTTTATGAAATTGATATATGATATTAATTTCTTTTGTCTGAGAAGCATGACGTGCGCTGTTTTTCCCAAAAAACTGTTGTTTCTTAAATAATTTAGCTTAAAAATCGAACTATTTTTTACTCCGCCATACATACATTTCTTCTACATATTCTCAGAATTAAGAACAGGTGTCATTCGGTTTTCTTAGGCTGGGGTTGGTTGGTTTAATCTGAATGCAGTCAATAAAATATTTAGATTTTTTTTATCAAATGCAAAGAAGAAACTTCATTGTTTGTTTGAAATATTTATTATATATTTAAAATAAAAGAAGTATTTTTTAATTATAGATATTCTATTTTATTGTTATTCATAATAAAATAAAAAATATTTAAAGCAAAAAAGTTTAAATCACTCATGCACGCGAATTTATACTATGGTCCGTGGTCTTTGGAGCGCATGCGTACTTTATCCAGATCCAAAACTTTTGGCGCTCGCGAAAGACTAGGGCTAGCTCGTTTGGGTTTGCACACAGTATCCCGCCGCTTGTGGCTTTTTTTTTTTTTTTTAATCAATACAGTAGTTTATTGATAAGCATTGTGGATTAAATTTTAATTATGTACGGTTTAACGGCTACTTTGATGATTAAATAGACTGAATAATTATTGCTTGACGTATGTGTTTATTAAATATTTTCACATACAAAGACAATATTATTTCAGTCACCAATTATAAAATCCGACATTTGGGAGTCACACTGCAAGTTAAAAAATATATTTTTTGCACTACCCTTCTATTTTTCAGATAAGTTTGTTTATATATATCATAAGAGAGAGAGAGAGAGAAAAAGATAAAATATAAAATAAAATTACATTAGTTAACTGAAACTAACGGCTATATTAATAAGTTATGCATTACATTTTATTTTTATTTATTTATATTTTACATTCCTCGAGTCACATAGTTTTCTTTACATTGACAAACAACTGTTTTTTCTTGCTTATATATATACAGGGTGCATAGGAAAGTTCTTTTAACCTGAAAATACTTGCGAACGGAGAGTGCTACAGCCACGCAAACGAAAGCAGCTCCCCTGTTGGCAAAATTTGGAAGTTAGCCATTGCAAATCGAAAACGAAAAGAGATAGAGCAAAATTTCAAATTAGAAAGTTTTAGAGCATCAATTAATTAGTACGAAACGATATTTGGTTCACACGGATAAGATAAATTGGCGCCTGTATACTCAAAAATGTCCGTAATCTATGCGCGACTGTTCTACTCTACATATTCACATCTCGGAAATGTAGCAGTGTGAAAATGCAGTTTGTGACTTTGTACTGTACTGTAATGTCTGAAAACTTTAATTTCCAATGCATTTAAAATTTTAGTTTAAAAGGTGTTGGCGCTCGCTTCATACAAACAACATAATCTCATAGCATAAAATTATTGAAGGCAGACGATAATTTTATTCTTAATGTGCGAGCGCTTTCATTTTAAAAATTTTATTTTCTGTGTTGTGGCAATTTCAATCGTTGCCTAGCGATGAGTAGAAAATATGTGTTCTTTTTTGAAAGTGACAAAACAAATGGAATTTTGAATGATCCTAAATGAATGAGATCCTACAAAAGATACATTTCTTAAAAATAAACGTTTGGATTTAGAATTTTGGAGCTGTGTGAGAATGTCAAGCTTCACTAACTTTCAATATTGCGAGATGGTGCTTATTTATGGCGAATGGCAACGAAACGCAACGCATGCTGCACGGGAGTATGCCGTTCGTTTTCCAGGTGGGCCACATCCAAGTGCAGTTACCATCGCAAATGTAGTGCGACGGCTCATGGACACAGGAAGCACTAAAAGTCGTCCGCGTTCTGGCAGACCAGTGAGTGCAGGTATGCGTATTAGAGGTCTGCACGAGCCGGAATTTCGAGGCCCGGGCCCGGCCCGGCCCGTACGAAAACTTTACTTACCCGGCCCGGCCCGTTATGAAGTCGAAAAATGCGACCCGGGCCCGGCCCGTTTATTTTTTAACGGTATATGGCCCGGCCCGGACAAAAAACGATAAAATCAGGCCCCACCCGGCCCGATTCAAAAATATGTAAAATAACATAAAAAAAAAGAATGCCTTTTTATGAAAAAAAACTTTTTAGTATGTGTTTTGCAGAGGTTTTATATAACCAAACAATAGTATGTTCTTCAACAAAACTGCTGAAATTTTACAAGACAATTATATATAAACAGAAATTCATTATTATAGACAAGGCACAAAGACAAACAAAGTCAAATCGAAAATATTAGCATTCATCAAACAATATAGGAAAGTATTTAAAAGGGTTAATACTACTGAAAATGCAATTTCAACCATTTTCTCTTCTATACCATAATGTATCCGAATCTTTCATTTGCTCCGGTAAACAAAACTTTAATGTTAATCCAACCATATTCAATAGAAAAGTTGCTTTTGCCCATGATAAAAAAGATGCTACTTTCGTCCACTGGAGAAAAGGAAAAGGAGCCTTAGAGAAAAAGTTACAGCGGAAAGATTTTTTAGCCTTTATACAACCTAAACTCAACAGATCATAAGAAACAAACCCTCATACACAGTAATGTATCTAATTTCTTTTGTTATGTACACGTACGCAAACTGGTAGGGTCATACATACTATTTTGAATAGGAAGCCATCTAATATTACTTTAAATAAAATATATTAATTTCGAGGCATGCTAAAAATATTTGCGAAAAATCAGATTTCGGACAGACAGACTGATAGACAATTAAATTGACGTTACAGAAACTTTTTTAACAAAATAGAACTTTCTGTGACATACAAGCCTGTAAAATTACGTAAGATAAATGACTGAAGAAATATTTTATCATTTTCCTTTTTCGTTGATTAACGAGGAAACCAGAAAAAGATTCGGACCGACACGGCCCGGCCTGGCCCGGAGAAAATTTCATTCAGGCCCGGCCCGGCCTGAATATACACAAAAAAACTGAGCCCGAGCCCGGCCCGACCCGAGCATGAAAAATTTTTTTAAGCCCGAGCCCGGCCCGGCCCGAAAGCAAATTCAAAATTTCGGCCCGAACCCGGCCCGTGCAGACCTCTAATGCGTATACCGCCAGAGAGTATTTTGGCATATGCACTAGCCCATCCACACAGCAGTACAAGAGAAATCAGCATGGCTTGTGGCTTAACACGGGCCCGAGTATGGCAAATACTGCATAGTCAACATGCACATCCCTATCATGTCACTCTGCAGCAAGAACTGTTGCCACGGCATAATGAGCGTCGATTTGATTGGTGCAACTGGGCATTAAATAATGTTGAAGATAAATCAGATTTTTTGTCCAACATTGTTTGGTCGGACGAGGCACTGTTTCAGCGTACCGGAATACTAAACCGACATAATGCCCACTACTGGGCGCTGGAAAATCCCTCGTGGGGACTATCCGCAAAACACCAAGTGCGCTGGTCCATTAATGTGTGGGGCGGTATCTGGAAGGATCGCTTACTGGGACCTGTGTTCTACGAAGGCACATTAAACGGACAGAGGTACCTCCAACTATTACAGGATATCATACCCGACTTTTTTGATGATATTCCCCTGTCCGCATTACGGGACATGTATTTCCAATATGACGGTGCTCCTGCACACCAGCCAGCTGGAGTGCGAAGCTTTCTAAAAGATTGCTTTGGACAACAGATTATTGGGTATGGATATGGTAGTAGTATTGAATGGCCTCCACGATCGCCGGACCTGACTCTGATGGATTTCTTCCTGTGGGGTTACATAAAAGATCAGGTTTATGCAACTCCACATACAAGTCTGCTGGATCTACGTCAGCGTATTACAGATGCTTTCAATAGTGTAACACCTTCCATGCTGAAAAATGTGCATGCAGAATTACTCACACGAATGCAAACGTGTATTGTGAGCAATAGCGAACTTTTCGAACATTCTCAACATTAACTTTTTATCACTATGAGACTCAGAGTTTAGTTTACCTATTTTGTTTTTGTGTGTGATGTTATCAAAATGTATTGATGTAAGTACATAGTATTTATTCATTAAATTGTGCATATTTCTTCTTTCCTCTGGCTATTCCTTTCAAATATTTACACAAAATGGAGTGCAACGATTTTGGATATTTTTTGGGTATACAGGCGCCAATCTTATCTTATCCGTGTAAACCAAATATCGTTTCGTACTAATTAATTGATGTTCTAAAACTTCCTAATTTAAAATTTTGCTCTATCTCTTTTCGTTTTCGATTTGCAATGGCTAACTTCCAAATTTCGCCACTAGGGGCGCTGCTGTCGGTTACATTAGGTCAGGCATAGTCGCTTTACTATACCGTTACCTCACTTGCGTGGCTGTAGCACTCTCCGTTCGCAAGTATTTTCAGGTTAAAGGGACTTTCCTATGCACCCTGTATAAATTGTGTTTTAATAAGATAATTATAATTTTTTTTCACAGAAGACTAGATTTTAATAACTATTTAGTGTTGCTTTATTCAGGGGTGAAACCTTTCAAGGGCTATCCCTGAATTCAGAGTTTTCGAAAATTTTGCTTTCTCTGAATTTCATGTTAAATTATTTTGTTTTTGCAGAAATTCCTCATTTTTAATATTTAATTAAAATGTAGTTGTTTCCTTAAAATGTATTAAGAACTCTTCAAATATAACGTATAATAAGTAGCCATGTAATATATCACTAATAAGTGTGCCCTATCTGCATGTAGTTTTAGTTTTCAGGGTTTTTGTGGCCATTGCTATTTGGACCATCTGTGCAATTAGTGTGGAGGCTATTCGGACCTTTTCCTTGTTGTGTTGGTCATAATAATGATTTTGCTTGTTTGATCTTGAATTTTCTCTGTAATATACTAATGCAATGCCTGAAATTTCAACTCCGATTACGCTCACCTCAAAAAAAGTTATACTCGCCACAAAATAGGGTTCTCTTTTTTTTTTTTTTTTTCTGTTTTACGCATTTTGGGTTTTTTATTTTTTCTAACTATCTGAAATGCTTTTACAAATATGCCTAAAATTATATATATTAAAAGTGTGTCGTATATCATCATGTCTCATAATCATCTATAATCAAATATCATTATAATGCATTGTATTTGAGATCTGAAAAAAAAAGGTTAAAATATCTATAAATGCGAAGAGCCATTAAAGAAAAAAAGAAGAGAAAAAGAAAAAAAAAAAAAAAAACTTTGTCAAACAACATCCTGTGAAAATCTTTTTATTATGCAAGATTAAGCTTCCTTATTTATCTATTTATATATTTAACTTTTTACATCAGAAATGTCTTTTTCGTCCATTTTATTTTTATGATCAGACGGAATGTCGATGTGTATAACTTGTTCATTGTTGCCATTTGAAATAGCCATTTCGGAATTACTTTTTCGATAAAATCGTTGCTTACAAATCATAACAAGCGTAAATTCTTGGCGTTTCAGGAAAAACTGGAAAATGTTAACTGTTTTTTGATCATTATTCAACAAAATAAACATAGGCAGTATCTTTAAAAGGGCTCGGGCTCATTTTCATGCGCCAATATACCATAGGCAAACAACTTTCGAATTTTTTTTTCTCTCGGATTGTGGGCGACAGGCAAAGAGGCTCCCTGCTTGTCTATTCTCACTCTGCTTAAAGAAATCACAGTGGGAGAAACGAAACTGCCTAGAGATTAAAACTTTTATGCGTGAACTTTTATGCATTTTTCCTTTCTCAGGCTGGGACGATTGTTGGGCAGCGCGCACACAGACTCGGCACTCAGAGAAGAGAAAATGAGAGGTTAAATACGAGGTTATAAGACGGCAAGATTTTGCCATATTTAAATCTATAAAAAGAATGTTTTCTGTCACCTTATCATGTAAGAATTCTATCTATAACTAGACCAAATTTTTTCTCGCCACAGTAAAAATTCCACTCACCCCTGGCAAGCGGAAATTTCGCGTTATGTACTAATGATTTTGCTGGATTCAACTACAAATTCAAACTTTCAACATTTTGAAAGTGTATAATGCGATTGATCTACAATCCATGTTTATTTCAACATTGCTGTTAGAAAGCATTTCAAAATAAGTACAAAAGTCATTTTCAGAAAAAACATACACATATTTGTATAGAAAATTGGGTTTGGTGTGCATCGAATTATATTGGATGGGTTTAATTTTTTTAAAAGAAGGATAAGAAATAAAAAGCCAAATGGCATCTATGTAGTTGAATATGCAGATTTATTCATATGTTATACATTTATTCATATTCATAAACAAACATATTACAAAGATTTTTTCAAAGATTAAAAATACTCATTTACTAAGATCTGTTTTCATGTTACATTTTTAATTTTTATTATTCAATTTTCAAACTTTTTATTATTGCCCTTTTATGAAGAATTTTAGCATCATTTAGAGTACAAAATTTCTGTGAAAATAATTAATCTCTACCCCACTCCCTCACTCAAAAAAAAAAAAAAAAAAAAAAAAAAAGTAAAAAAGATAATTTTTCATGCACGGAGAGGAGACACATTATATTATTTCTAAATTTTACTCTTATCAGTGCTAACTTATTTTCCTTCCAAAAGATGGTCTGAATAAATCGCACCGACTGTCCGATTAGCCACTTCGACGTGTTTGCAGGTTTCGTTTGGTAGTTTCATCCCTGTTTATTAAATTTTTCACATTTAATAATTTTCATATTAAATATAATTAAGAATATTTTTAATTATCGTCTCACTACAATGATTACAGTGTTGCATTGTTAAAGTTTTCAGAAATTTTTTAACATTTTATTTTTATTTATTTATATTTTACTAGCAGGCTTTGCCCGCTTCGCTGGTCATTATATCGAAATGAATTCTCAATATTTCATATCGTTTATAATAATAATAATAATAATAATGAATCTCAAAAGAAAAAAAAAAAGAAAGAAATCAGTCAAAATGTAAGTTAAAGCTGGTAGCGGTTTCCTTGCTCCCCAAAATTTCGAATCTCGAGTCCCAATGCCTTCGGCAGTACCTTACATAATTTTTACTCCCCCTCCCATTCGGGTAATATTTAGTTTTGCTAAATTGCCTCCCGTCAAAGTGCATACTGCGTACACTTACTCATCACCCACTCATCAAAATTCATCATTCTAAGGTAATCTGGAGTATATTTAAGCTTGAAAACGTGTTTTTTGCCCCTGCCAGCCAAGAAGAAGGGAGAGGGGTAATTTCACAAAATCCCTTTACAGTGCATCTTGCATACACATACCTAACCAGACATTAAAAAAAAAAAGAATAAAAAAAAAATCGAGATATTGAGATTATTTGAAGCAAAATTATGTATAAAAACGTGTTTTTTACTCCCTGCTCATAAAGGAGGGACAAAAGAGGGAAAATTACAAAATCTCTTTATACTATGAGTTAGATACATATAACCACCCATGCATCAAAAATCTCCTTGCTAAGATAATTTAGTGCAGAGTAAATTAACGTCTCCAGTAAATATTCAAATTGAGGGTATTTTTCTATGTTCGATGCAGTGAATCTTATAACATATTTTAGTGTGCAGTTATATCGCTGAGAATTGACTTTGTGAAGGTACCTCGTTGCTAAAAATTGACTTTGTGAAAGTGCCTCAATGCGGCACTAAATTTGTTCTGAATTCACCTCTGATCATTAAGGTGAAATATGCAATAATATAGTGATTTTCATAAGAATTTCAAAAAGAATACTCTGTTTTCAATGCCGATATTTCTGGATCAACAAAACTCTGTTAATTTTGAGCAATGTTATTATACTATTATAAGAAAAGTGTTTTTTCAAAGTTTTGTACTAATTATTTACAATGCTATTACTGTATGTATTATAACTGCAGTGAAAACTTTTTATTTTTAATTAACAAATCACAAAACAAAGACGTATGTAGGTTTAAATAAAATTAATATATAGGAAAAAAGTTGTCAATGCAAATTACGAATATTCCACGAAACTTTGAGTATATATCAGCCAGGCCGGCCAAAGCTTTGGTCTTACCAAAGCTTCATTCCATCTCTAATTTTTACTGTATATTTACCAAAAAATCTGCTCAACGTTCAAAATTTTTCAAAATGTAAAAATTGTTAAGTATCTGTTTAATTTTTTTTTCCACAAACTGAAAATTCATTAATAAAACTGTATTTTAATCCTTAATAATACTGTTATATGTTATTTGTTTAAAAAATTTAGATTTTATTACTAAATGTTTTCATACTAATGGCTGAAATCAAATATTGGAAGGAGTTGGTTATTGGTGTTGAAAATGCCGAGTATTATTTTTTGAAATTCCTATAAATATCCCTGTATTATTCCATATTTGATCTTAATGATGCTAAACAATCATGAATTATACTTCAAATTAATCTATTATGAATATATTTATTATATTTTTACAAGAAATTTGCTCAACATTTAAAAGTTTTCAAAACGTTAAATCTGCGAAGACATTTTTTTTTTCATAAAAAACTGAAAATTCATGAATAAAACTGAATTTTAATCCTTTATAAAACTTTTATCTATACTTAATCTATATAAATGCGAAAGTTTGGATGGATGGATGGACGGATGGATGTTTGTTACTCAATCACGCCACAACGGCTAAATGGATCTGGATAAAATTTGGTACAGAGATAGAGAGTAGTCTGGAATAGAACATAGGCTACTATTTATACCGGAAATTTGATTAGATTTTTTTTAAATTAATTAAAATATGAAAATAATAAACTGGTAATTGACTTAATATAAGCCATTTAAAATTTTAATTGTTGCCAAAAAACGTTTACGAGATATTTTTATTTATTTATTTATTGTTTTCAACATAAAATGAAATATGCTTTCACGCGAAAAATAAAAAATTACTAAATGATAAATTGGTCGATGAGAAAATGACACTTTATAATTTTAAAATAAAATAGTAATATTACAAATCTAACATATTTCTTCTGAATTTTATTTCATAGCATTTTTTTATATACCTCAAATTCAGATTTTTTTTTTTTTTTTTTTTTTTTTTTTTTAGTACGGCGGATGAAACACGCTTGGCATAAAAGCTAATTCTAGACATTTTTTTTAATTTTGATGCTGAAGTAGATCGGACATTTTTCGCCGAGGAAAAGATAGAAAGAAATACGCAAGTGAAGTGATGACGTTACTGGCCGTTCGTGGATGCAAGAAAAATATTTCCTATGTTAAACGCCCATTGGACTTTTTGTAAAAAAAATATTAAAAATCGAGGAAAATTATTTCCCGATTTTAATCCTCATATTTAGGTATAGATATGCATTAGTTATCATGTCCACGCGTTGTTATTTTTGTTGTAAAATTGACAAAATTTAAATTTTTAATTTCAAAACTCTAGACAAAAAAATGGCAAACTTCCATATTCGATTGAAAACAAATATTTCATTTCAAAGGATGATATTAACACAATAAATATCCAACTAATATACTAATTAAAAGTAAAATGATAAATATTCTATCATAATTTGAAGTCAAATTTGTTTTCAAATGTCTAAATAAAGTATCTGATATAAGATACTAATATGTTGCAGCGGAATAGATTTGATATCGGTCATCCTTGGCAAAAAAAAAAAAAAAATATCGCCAATTTATCTGGCGAACATAATTTATTCCTTTCAAAAATCATGGTTATTTTAACAACTTATATTAAAAGAGTAATGAATGATATGAAACAATATTTCGTACAATGCATATTACGAAATTATACATCTGGCATGTTTATTTTCGTATTACGCTTTTGACCCCAAATACAATAAGCGCCAAGAACGACAGAGTTTTGAAATTTAAAATTAAAATTTTGTCAATTTGACAGCAAAATAACTCAATCTAACACATGCACATGATAACTAATACATATATATAAACCCAAATATGGGGATTAAAATCGGGAAATAATTTTCCTCGATTTTTAATAATTTGTTACAAAAAATCCAATGGGCGATTAATATAGGAAAGCATTTTCTTGCATCCACGGACGGTTAGTGACGTCACACTTCGCTTGCGTATAGGAACAATAATCGCATAAATTATTCTTTGGTCTAAAACGGCAACAAAAATTCAAAAGTCGCCGGCATGAAGGCTGTACCATGATCAAGTTTACATATTAATTAATTTATTTATTTTTCTATATAACAATTACTATTAACTAAGCATGAAGTATAATATAACCCCAAAATAATAATAATAATAATAATAATAATAATAATAATTGTCTCATGCGATAGAAAGAGCCGATCATAGCATATTTTAATATTATATGTGGCTTGAAATTGCTGTCATTCTATGGTTGATCGATTAAATCAAATAAATATAGGAAATAACTTGAAAGCAAATATTATGTACATCACGTACACGGAGTAATAAGACAGGAGAAGAAGGTAACGCTGAAATTTTGTGATGTTGTTTTATAATGTTTACAGAGGGCGCCAGCGTACAATACTTCCTTCTCTCCAGCTTCCGCAATGTTATTCAATGGGGAAATGTCTCGTTTTAATTACTTTTTAAAAATAATATCAAGCTGAAAAAAGTTCGATTGAAAGCAAATTTCATTAAATAGAGTATTCTAACCAACATGTTTTTTTTAAGAGCCATTTTATACTAATTTTACTTTGAAAGAGAGCTTTTAAAAAATGGCGATCCTTATGAACCGAAGCTAGCTAAAACAGACAATTGGGAGGAAGGAGAATGGATGAAATTTTGTAAAGAAAAAAAATTAACTTACTTTAGGTGCAGAAAACACGAACTCGGACATTATTTCTCTCCTGCGGCTTTTTTTCTTTTTTCTTATCACTATCATAGCCTGTTCTACAACTAGGAACGAAGCATTTATTTGAAACATCTGAATTATGCAGTTTTAAGAACTTACAAAAAAATTAAATTGCTTAAAATAAAAAATTTAAAATGTACTCCAGCAAATTTCTATTAAAAACAACACTATATCCGCGCCGAGGTAGGGAGTAATGACAAGTGGCGCCCTCAATATTTACCAAAACTTTACATCACAGTTTCGTAGCTTTCTCCCATTGGACCTTCAACTCCTATTAATATTACTCCGTGATCACGTATAATGTTGTTCATATGTAACTGGGATTCAGATATAAAAGAACTACTTCAAATTTTTCGATACTGTCCGTATCGAAACTGTCATATATGATAAGCACCCACATGGAAGCCCACGGGTAAACTATTGTCGCTGGCAATAGGGACAATCACCGGAGATTGAAAGGACGAACAAGTCGCTGCCGAAGCCAGCGGGAACTCAAAGCGAGCTTTTGACCGATTTAAGTTTTTTTTTTTTCATAGAGCTATATAGAAAAGAGTTTGCCAGCGAAGCGGGCAAAGCCGACCAAAATTGTTTAAAAACTAAAATATTATTCAACAATTCACCGGGAGATGAAAAAAAAAAATCATTTCTTTATAAAAAAAAAAAAAAAAAAAAAAAAAACTTAAAAATTTGAAACTCATAAATATTATATGAATTTCATCACATAATTAAAACTTTAGTTCACCAGTCACCAAATTATTATTAGAACCAGATTAATATTGTGCAATAGTGAACTAAAATCATACAAAGAAAGGTTTCGTAATACAATTCATAATTGACGACCCATTTTTTTATACTTCCACAACGCAGTACTTTTTTAGTATAGGATCCCTATGAACGAATTTTAAATTTTTATCGCCATGCTAGCGATAACTTTTTATTTATTAGTGCTAGAGGCCTATTTCAGTCGGTACAGTTGTCGAATTTTTTATACGTCACTCTTAATTAGTGCTAAGGGCCTATTTCAGTCGGTTTATTGAATGGCGATTTATTGAATGAAGTCCCCCCAAGGCCCAACTTTGACATGAGTCCCCCCCCAGGCCCAACTTTGACATGAGTCCCCCCCAAGGTACCCCTATTTCAGTCGGTACAGCGTTGTCGAATTTTTATAATACACTCTTAATAGTGCTAAGGGCCTATTTCAGTCGGTTTATTGAATGGGGATTTATTGAATGAAGTCCCCCCAAGGCACAACTTTGACATGAGTCCCCCCAGGCCCAACTTTGACATGAGTCCCCCCAAGGTACAACTTTGACATGAGTCCCCCCAAGGCCCAACTTTGACATGAGTCCCCCCCAAGGTACCCCTATTTCAGTCGGTACAGCGTTGTCGAATTTTTATAATACACTCTTAATAGTGCTAAGGGCCTATTTCAGTCGGTTTATTGAATGGGGATTTATTGAATGAAGTCCCCCAAGGGCCCAACTTTGACATGAGTCCCCCCAGGCCCAACTTTGACATGAGTCCCCCCCAAGGTACAACTTTGACATGAGTCCCCCCCAAGGCCCAACTTTGACATGAGTCCCCCCAAGGTACCCCTATTTCAGTCGGTACAGCGTTGTCGAATTTTATAATACACTCTTAATAGTGCTAAGGGCCTATTTCAGTCGGTTTATTGAATGGGGATTTATTGAATGAAGTCCCCCCAAGGCACAACTTTGACATGAGTCCCCCCCCAGGCCCAACTTTGACATGAGTCCCCCCCAAGGTACAACTTTGACATGAGTCCCCCCCAAGGCACAACTTTAACATGAGTCCCCCCCAAGGCACCCCTATTTCAGTCGGTACAGCGTTGTCGAATTTTTATAATACACTCTTAATAGTGCTAAGGGCCTATTTCAGTCGGTTTATTGAATGGGGATTTATTGAATGAAGTCCCCCCAGGCCCAACTTTGACATGAGTCCCCCCCCCCAGGCCCAACTTTGACATGAGTCCCCCCCAAGGCACACCTTTGACATGAGTCCCCCCCAAGGCACAACTTTGACATGAGTCCCCCCCAAGGTACAACTTTGACATGAGTCCCCCCCAAGGCACAACTTTGACATGAGTCCCCCCCAAGGTACCCCTGTTTCAGTCGGTACAGCGTTGTCGAATTTTTATAATACACTCTTAATTGTGCTAAGGGCCTATTTCAGTCGGTTTATTGAATGGGGATTTATTGAATGAAGTCCCCCCAAGGTACAACTTTGACATGAGTCCCCCCGCCCAAGGCACACCTTTGACATGAGTCCCCCCCAAGGTACAACTTTGACATGAGTCCCCCCCCAAGGCACAACTTTGACATGAGTCCCCCCCAGGCCCAACTTTGACATGAGTCCCCCCCAAGGCCCAACTTTGACATGAGTACCCCCCAAGGTACAACTTTGACATGAGTCCCCCCCAAGGTACCCCTGTTTCAGTCGGTACAGCGTTGTCGAATTTTTATAATACACTCTTAATAGTGCTAAGGGCCTATTTCAGTCGGTTTATTGAATGGGGATTTATTGAATGAAGTCCCCCCTCATGTCAAAGTTGTACCAACTTTGACATGAGTCCCCCCCCCAAGGCACACCTTTGACATGAGTCCCCCCCAAGGTACAACTTTGACATGAGTCCCCCCCAAGGCACAACTTTGACATGAGTCCCCCCCCCAGGCCCAACTTTGACATGAGTCCCCCCCCAGGCCCAACTTTGACATGAGTCCCCCCCAAGGTACAACTTTGACATGAGTCCCCCCAAGGCACACCTTTGACATGAGTCCCCCCCAAGGCACACCTCCCCCTCATTGGGAAAAAGAGCAAAAAAGGTTGTTTTGCGGCTATAAGACAGTTTGGACTTCCAACGTTATTTGTTACAGTATCTGCAGCTGAAACACATTGGTTTGATTTAATGAAAACTTTATCATGGAATTTAGATCGTCACGAATTAACTAAAGAAGAATTTGTCGATACTAACAAGTTTAGCAGTAGGCCTCTGGCACTAAATTAAAATCTGTCAATGTCAGATTTTCATGTTTTAAATAATGAAATAATGTCGTGTCTGTATATATTTTTTATTTTGGCATTTTATTTTTGCTTTCAGTGAGTTACAAATTTTTTTTAGTATACTTTATCAGACTCTGTTTTGCACAGCACCACAATGACAAGGTTTCATTACATTACATATCATGATGAAACAGTCAGTTCCCACACATACACATCAAAATTTCCACGTGAACGAAATCGCGGGTAACAGCTAGTATGTTAATATTTAAAAATGAGTAACAAAATCTATTTTTAACTAAAAGATTTCTCACTAATGGCTAAAAATTAATTTTTGCAAGCTACCCAATATCGGCGTTGCAAACAATGTATTATTTTTGAAATTCCTATGAAAATACCTGTGTTATTGCATATTTCATCTTAATGATGCTGAACTATCATGAATTATACTTCAGATAAGTCTATTATAAATATTTTTACTATATATTTACAAAAAATTGCTCAACGTTCAAAAGTTTTCATAACGTTAAATCTGCGAAGAATTTTTTTACTTTTTTTTCACAAAAAACTGAAATTTCATGAATAAAACTTAATTTTAATCCTTTTTAAAACTTTCATCAGTTATATATTTCAAAAATAAGTAACAAAATCTATTTTTAACTAAAAGGTTTCTCACTAATGGCTAAAAATCAATTTTTGCAATCTACCCAGTATCGGCATTGAAAAAAAGTGCTGTTTTTTGAAATTCCTTTGAAAACCCCTGCATATTTCATCTTAATGATGCTAAACTATCATGAAATATACCTTAAATAAGTCTATTATGAACATTTTTATATCTATTTACAAAAAAAAAAAATTGCTCAACATTCAAAAGTTATCAAAACCCTGAATCTGCGAAGAATTTTACTTTTTTTTTTTCACAAAGAGCTGAAAATTCATTAATAAAATTGAATTTTAATCCGTAATAATACTGCTATGTTGTATTTATTAAAAAAAAAAAAAAAAAAAAAAGAAAGAAAGAAAACAAATTAACTAAAAGATTTCTTAATATTGTCTAAAACCAATTTTTGGAAGCTACCAGATATTGACATTAGAAAAAAAGTGTTTTTTGTGAAATTCTCAATGGCAGCTATGTGATAGAAAAAAAAGAATCAACCTACCCTTCCTATGAGCTGGAAGGACTTGTTTTAATCTTTGGATCAGTTGATCATTAACAACGGGTTAAAAGTTTGTGACGCAGCATTTTTTTTCGATATGAATTGGAAATATGGGTCTTAAAAGTAATGATATCAAATTTTGAGTGACGCTTTGCTATTAATTGATATATATTACATAGATTTTCTTATTTCATCATTTTTTTTCTTCTATTTACATAACAGTGTATACATAATATTTTCAACTTCTGCACGAAAAAATATATAGAATTTACTCCCTGATACTTTTTCATCTGCACCTCGTGAATTCAAAATATGAGTTTTAAAAGAAATGAGATAATTTCTGTGACGCCTCCAGTGTTACTTTAAAAGATTTATTTTTAGATTTCATTACAATTACTTTTGTTTTGTTGAATAAAGTATATTTACACATTGAAATAATGCTTTTAATTTTCAAATATACTGTCAAATAATCACACTTTTACTGAATTTATATTATAAATTTAAATTATCTAGTTCAATAAATGGATTTGTCTATTGCGTCACGCTATCCAAAACTGTAAATAAAAATTATGTAAATGTTTTCTTTGCATCACACAATCTCTTTGCAAACATTTTCACTTAGTACTATGATACAAAGTAACATTTACATAATTTTTACTTACAGTTTTGGATAGCGTGACGCAATAGACAAATCCATTTATTGAACTAGATAATTTAAATTTATAATATAAATTCAGTAAAAGTGTGATTATTTGACAGTATATTTGAAAATTAAAAGCATTATTTCAATGTGTAAATATACTGTAATTGTAATGAAATCTAAAAATAAATCTTTTAAAGTAACACTGAGGCGTCACAGAAATTATATCATTTCTTTTAAAACTCATATTTTGAATTCACGAGGTGCAGATGAAAAAGTATCAGGGAGTAAATTCTATATATTTTTTCGTGAAGAAGTTGAAAATATTATGCATACACTGTTATGTAAATAGAAGAAAAAAAAATGATGAAATAAGAAAATCTATGTAATATATATCAATTAATAGCAAAGCGTCACTCAAAATTTGATATCATTACTTTTAATACCCATATTTCCAATTCCTATCAAAATAAAATGCTGCGCCACAAACTTTTAACCCGTTAAGGGTTTTTGTTCTGATATATATATGCATATAAAGCATGCATTAGTTATCACAATGATTCTTGGCCACTGTACAATGATAGGACCCTAATTGTAAACTTAATTCACATGAAATTGTTAAGTTTCGACGGGCACCAACGAACCTTTGTTTAATTCTCAATTAACACAGTTAGTCCTGTACTTACGGAGTTTTTATTTCATGGCAGTCTTTTACTTCATTTACAGCACATATGAAACCCAGAGTTTTCTCTTTCATATTTAGTATAAGAGGCACTTCTTTTGGTAAGTTCATGTCAATAGTAACAACCAAGTTGTAGGGTCCTAGTAGAGTAACTAAAGTATCGCCAGTGTTTCTTTTAGCCATGTTTATAACCCAATTATATTTAGAAATATTTTCTCTGGAGAGTTCTACTTTAGTCCAAAAAGTTTCAGCACCTTCCGCTTCTGAAAAGAAAAAATATGCATAAATCATGCTGAGTTTACAAATTGTGACAAAAATTTACTTTCTGTGAGAGAAATTGCTATTTATTATTATTATTGTTATTATTAATCACCTCATTTTTAATAAATTTGAGATTATGCGAGAATAATTCACTTAACGTGAAAGGGAGAAATTTGTTTTCAAAATTTCAAGTCACCCTGATAAGATAGATCAGTTTTAGATCTCGAAAATTGGTATTTAAAAAAAGAATCCTTTACTCCCTTCTCCCCCCCCCTTCTTTTTTAACTCGCTATGTAAACTCTGCTTTATATGTCTTTACGCGTGTATTAACTTTCTCTTACAGGAAAATTTTTATTTGTCTATTTCATTAGGTCAATTCTATGTCTTCTGATCACATTATCTCCAAACAGTGCATATAATACGCGTAATAGTGGGTAATGGAAGTCGTGTGGTTGTTTCACACTAGATTTTTTTTAATATAATAAATAAAATATTTCGTTGAAAACTTTGAGCTTATATTTACACTTAGACAATATTTAAAAATAATTTTGAAAATTCAGTTGATAGGTCTTGGTTTTTGAGACCTTTCAGAAAAGCAGTGGACACGATTTCTCAAAAACTAACGTACCTATCTTATTGTACCTTGAACGAAGGATTTTTATTTTATTCGATTTAAACAAATTTTACAAGGCTATACGTGGTGTAAAATATACTGAAAATTGTATTGTTTTTGCATACAATCCTGCCAAAAAATCAAAATTCAATGTTTTTAAAATCCTTTGTTCAAGCACTTGTTAATTCTATTTTGAAGAACTGAGCTAAATTTCAATAAGATAGGTACATTAGTTTTTGAGAAATCGTGTCCACCACTTTACTTAAGGATCTCCAGAAACCAGAATCCACTATCTCAATTTTCAAAAAAATTTAATGGGAATTTTATAAAATATTGTTTAAGTATTGCTCTTTTATATGGTAAAAATTTTGAATAATTTTTTTTATTTACTAGCAGGCTACACCCGCTTCGCTGGTCACTGTTTTAAAATGAATCACTATAGTTAAGAAATTCTCAAAATTGCATTAATTTTTATCATGTGAAAGAAAAAAAGAGAGAGAGAGAAATTCTGATTGGAAAAAATGTCGGGAATCGCGCGCGCATTTATGTTCGACACTCTTATTGAATTACAAGGGAAAAACATAAAAAAGAAAAAAAAAATCTTCTCACATCGGTTGAATAATCGGTCCGCCCCCCCCCCTTTCCTGCGGCAGCGTATACAGACGTGCACGGCATGCATAGTCCTTCACCTACCGCTCCCGCCCCTCCAAATTATTTTAGACCTTAAAAATACTGGCAATCGTTCTCTCGGGCTTTTAAACATAATAATACTAATTTCTAACATTCTATCTGAATTTCTTTCTTTTTACCTCTGCGCCCATCCCCCTTCCTGCCCCTCGTAATAAATCTGTACTTTTGAAAATATCCGCAATATATTTATCGGACCTCAAAACCTAACAACACCAATTTTCAGCGCTCTAACTCTTATTTATACTCTGATTACTACTCTGATAATCCAAATGTTGAAGTAATAAAAAATTTGAAACAGCCAAAAAATGTCAAGGAATTACAGAGAGGTTTGGGATCAGTTAACGTTTATGCTAGATTTATTCCAAAATATGCCGAAACAAGAGCTCCTTTAAATAATTTATTAAAGAAAAATGTCCCCTATGTTTGGGATCAGAAATGTGAAAAATCCTTCCAAAAATTAAAAAATGCTCTTATAAGTAAACCTATTTTAAGACTTTATGATCCCAGAACTCCCTGTCAGTTATTTATTGACGCCTCGAGTTATGGTGTGGGATAAGTTGTTAAACAGGTGGATATGAATGGTACTTTACACCCAGTGGCATATCGTTCAAGAAAACGAGATTATGAAAAAAATTATGCAATTACGGAATTAGAATGTTTAGCAATTATTGATGTCTTAGATAACTTTTATCATTATTTGCACGGTCAAAAGTTTGTCATACATACGGATCATGCGTCTCTCACTTGGTTAAAAAATGTTAAAAATTTAAGAGGAAGATTATTCCGCTGGTCCCTTAAACTTAGTATGTTTGACTATGAAATTAAATATAAAAAAGGATCAACAAATATTGAAGCTGATATGCTATCTAGATTGCCTGTTTGGAAAATGTGTCACACCATGTACACCTCCTAGACTTAAATGAAATTAAAGAAAACCAGAAAAAAGAAAACATAGGTATTAACATTAAGAAAATTCTTGAAATTGAAGATGTAATTGTAATTAAAAAGAAAGGTTTGTATAAGATAATAGTCCCGATGTCATTAAGATTACCCCTCCTAGAGAAAACTCACACTCAATTTGGACATCCAGGAATTTATAAAATGATAAATTTAATTACACCACAGTATTATTGGCCTAATATTAATAAAGATATTGAAAATTTTGTAAAACATTGTCATACCTGTCAAATAAATAAAAAATGTAGACAAAAACGGCTTGGTTCATTACAGGAAGTACCGCCAACAGGTAAACCTTTTGAATGTTTGTCTTTGGACACTGTTGGTGGGCTGAACTACTAAAATTCTACAAAAAAAATATTTGCATTTGGTCGTGGACCATGTAACCCGTTATGCGTGGGGATTTCCATCAAAAAGCGTTACTACTGAAACTTATACAAACATTTTAAAACAACTTTTTCAAATTCAAGTACCTAAAAAATAGTTAACACATAGGAATGCAGCATTCACGGCATCCCGTTTCAAAAAATTTCTTCGAAATTATTATACAAAACATTTGTTAACAAGTAGCCATCATCCCGAATGCAACGGGAAAATCGAGCGCCTCAATCAGACTATTGTTACGCGTCTAAAATGTAAGGTTAACTCTTCTTCAAATAAAATTTCCTGGACTAAATTAATTGGTGAAGTTTTAAATCAATATAACTTAACACCTCACTCTGTAACTCAATTCCCACCTAGTTATTTATTATTAGGAGAATTACCATATGATCCATTATTAGTAAACAATAGTTACTATCCTTCAATTGATAAAGCTAGAAAAATAGCAAAAGAAAAAACAATACAATATCATAAAAAAAAACAAAATCCGATTTGATGCTCGATTTCTCCCTGTTAAATTTAAAGTTGGTGATGAAATTATTTATGAAGAATTCCAATATCCCAACACACGTAAGTTAAGTCCACCTTATTCAGGCCCTTATACAATCTTAAAACAAATATCTGAGGTTAATTTTGAAATAGACAAACCCAGTCCCCATTTTAAAAGAAAGTCATAAATTGTTCATTCATCTAAGTTAAGATACTATAATAACCCTCAAAAATTCAAATTAAGTCATGAATAATTTTCGTTAGGGATCAACTCCATGCCCCAGTTATTTTTTTTTTTATTTATTATTCTCGTGATCTCCTGATCTTCACCACTATAAAGTGAGCAGAGAGCACGGGAAAATGATTTGTTTTTGCCCTCTGTAGAAATTCGCCAGTTTCCACCTTTATCCCAACTCACCTTTTTGGAAAGACTTGACTTCTCACAATTTCTAAGGTCAAGTTACCCACAAAAAAAATTTTTTTTTGGGCTTGCCAATGGCTAACCAAACTATGTTGATAACAATGTAGTATTTTAAAACAATTAATTACTAACAGAAAGTGATTAAGTTGGTTTTGTGTAAATTGTTTGTAAAAAGAAAATGCCTAGTAGTACTGGTATTCTTAGTATTAGTAGTATTATTAGAGCTGATTAAACACTATTGTGTTTATTAAATAGTTTTATGTGTCTGTTAAATGTTATATTTATGAAAAAATTATTTGTGTTAGTACGTAAATAAAGTTTCTAGAAATTGTTAAAAATGTACTATGATATAATTGTTTTTCATATACTTTATGTTTTATTAAAAGATCTTTGCATTATTAAAAAGATACACAAAAAATGCCATTTGTTTACAATGTGCTGTTGAAGTTACAGTGTTATAATTATTGTTATACATATTCTATATGGACTCAATAACCAAGATCAGACTTTTTACAACAATTATTTATTGTCAAAGATCAATGGTTATTATTCAAGGCATTCAAAAACTTTTAATGGCCAAAAGGAACCTTATGTTTTAAAGACTTTCCTCAACACAAACTAGTTTGTAAGAAAGAAATATATCTTGTCAAATATGTTACGCCGACAAACATGTTATGTTATAATTTTTTTTTCAGTATGTCATACGTTTTCATACATTATATTAAACTTTTCTTATGTTTGTAAACAAGTGCTGTGAACACCATTATCTGTATCAGGCGAGCACGTTGACCAGTCCAACATATAAGTAAATAAATTAAAAAAGAAAAACTAATTTTTTTTTATAAATAAAGGGAAAGGCCATAACTCCTACTTAAAAATGATAACCTAGACAAAAGTGTTTCCTGAAATATCTTCTTTCTCTGGGTGACTTCCCACATACTTGCAGGCAAGTATGGGGAAGCGTCGGCTTGGAGGGGGGGGGGGATATGAAAGGATAAAATAAGCAAAATTCTAAATTAGTATTTAAATTAATATTAAGTGACATCTTAATAGTATTGGCTCAGAATAAATCTTAATTTTAAGAACAACTTTGTGAGAATTCTATTTTAGAGCCCCAGTAAAGTTAGTTTTTTAGCAAAACACATCGTAGCGCGGGAATCGGAGTTAGAAGAAGTTTCATAATCAAAATTATGCAATAGTCGAAATAAGCGGCAATGCATTGCGAAATACGAAATCCTGGATATCCGGGTCAACCAATAAGAGAATGTGGGCTGGATTTTAGCTTACTTAATTATCCAATAAGAATTCATATTAGGAGTTTGACCTCTCCCCCAAATATCCATATTTAAGCTGGAGCACCCGAAAATCGGCGCCTTTTTCATGGAAGTATTTGCTTAATTAGTGCACGTCAATAAAAAGTTTATTTTAGCGGTCCCAGGAGGGGGATTGGTTCGTGGTTCCGCCGTTAACGGGACGATTTCGGCCCGACTCGGCTACGGATCTGTACGTCAGCGTGCTCAGATTGATGAACAGTTAATAACATGTAAAATGACTAAGTCTTCAATAAACGACTGCATAAACTATTTTGGAGTATTAGTTATTTGAGTGAACGTGAACTCTCTTAAGATGAAGTGACTGTCATAAATCATCTATTAAAGAACGATATGTTACATATATATATATAACAATTACCTTCTTTCCAGGATTTGTAAGCGTCAATTAAAATAGTCAGTTCCTCCTGTTTTGGTTCATACAGTTCTGAATTGTGCATCTTCTTGCAAAAATCAGACGCAGACTTGAAGTTAAGTTCTTGATTGTAGAAGACAAAAATATGATTATTGAAGTAAAAACACACATCTGGAAAGCAATTGTTAATTTTTATAATGGAGAAATTAATGACATAATAATATTTTAAAAGCATAAAATGATGTAAATAGCTAAATTTCTCTTAAAACTATTGAATCGCTAGATCATTTGGTTGAACATTCCGTTTGCATTACTCTTTGCTAAGCAGTTACCTCTCTGTGTAAAACTATATGTATTGGAGAATCTATCCGTATTTCTTAATTCGCTATGCAGCATCACACCATTAAACTTATCATCTTGAAAGTTGATACACTTATTAACCAAGACAAAATCTAGTTAACGCCATACACTTTACTTTAGACGGCCAATTAGTTCAAAAGATATTAATTAGTAGATCTGCAGATCAGAAACCTCAAAGTCTCATCTGCATTACTGATTACTGAGCAGATCATTCTTATTTATTTCATATTATTTAAAGAAATCATATATATAATATATATAATGGGCTCTTCCCACCGTCATCTGCTCAATCACGTGATAGAGGAAAACGAATAATCGAATTCTGAGAATCGAATTCAATTAAATATTGTTCTTAAGAACAAAAATGTTAATATTTAATATAAAATAAAATAAAAATAATATTGTGCATTTGTAAGCGGTAGAATAATTGTATTTGTAAATTTAATAATTTTTAAAGAACACTTTATGTGTTTATTTATTTTCACTTGTAAGAATCGATTTTTGTATGTTTTTGTGTAACTGTTACATTAACTGATCTAGCAATAAATAATAGCTTGTTCTTGTGGAATGTTTATGGATTGTACATTGAAATTTTAGAATGTTTTCATTTAATTTAATCGCATAAAGGTGTTACAACAAGTTAATTAACTTAGTTACTGGTCTAAATGGATTTACGTAGTACGATATTGCACTGTCACTGATTTAAGTACCAAATATCAGAGTATTTAACATGTTCTTCAGGAACATCAATAACAAATATAATCTAAATGATGATTGTAAATCTATACAGCAAACAAAAGATGATGAATAATGATATAAAATGGATTAAAAATGATGATGTATATAAAAATAACACAGATTAAATACGATTGATCAAAAATAAGAATAGAAAATATGTTATTTCAGCAATCGCTCTAGATAAACAAGACTTCGTCTGCTATTTGTTTTTCCTCTATCATGTGACCTCTGACGTCAGGTGGGAAGAGCCCATTAACTCGATACATAAACAAATATGCTTTGCCCCTCCCCCTGAAATCCCTATTGTAGCTATCTGTCGATATTTATCTGTCTATATATATGTACCTACATATATTTCCTTAGAACTCATAACCTTGCATTAATTCCTTGTAATTTATAAATAAATGTTCCAAATTTGGTGCCAAATGATTGAATAACGTAGCAGAATTTTTTTGTGTAGCTCTGTTACCTAATCACTAATAGCATGTCTAACATTTTCTACAGAATGGAGTGTAAAACAACTCAAGTTGGTGGTATGACAATGTCGAAAACCAGCTGACAATGTGCATTTTCCACGATACTGCAAAATACGGATGCGATCTTCTTAATGCTGTGACAAGAAATGTAATTCCACAAAAAAATTATTAAAACTAGGAAAATCTTCGACGTCTAAAGAGAAAATTTTGAAAAACAGACAGCTTTTTCGCTAGCATTTAGCGTACCGTCTTTAGTGAACAAAGAAATGGGAGAAAAGTGCTCGTATATATTGGAAAGGAAGCGAATTCTTATCTACAAATAGAATTACTTGGAATGTGGTGGGGATTGGCCAATAGGAAATTGATAAACTATAGTTGTGGAAAATATAGAAGAAACTAAGAAAATGTGGACTGATGTAAATTTTCTAACAATCAGACAAATGGGTACAGCGAAATCACAATTAACAATATTTTTAAGATTTTTATAGTTGTAAAAAAGATCGAAAGAAATCGAGTTCCTGAATAGATTTAGGTCTGCAGATTATTTTGAGTGAATCAAATTTAAAATTATGGTTTTTCTCTCAGCAATGTTTAGAAATGGCCGATTTGTTGGTTTCTTGTTTACGGACATATTAACTAATATATAAATATATATATATATATTAAGACTTCGTTTAGTTTGACCAATGTATATTAAACCACATTGTCAGGAAATATTACAAATGCCCCAAGAATTAAACATATCTATAGGACATTTTGACTGAGAAAAGATAAGTTTATTGGAAGGCGAAAAAATATTTAAAAATCATATTGTTTGAGAACTTTAGCTATGTCCTGACTTGATTTAGGAAAATAGGATAAAACAATCCTGATATTAGAAGAGACTGATTTAGTAGGCAAAGTACAGGGGAGATGTAATTTTATGATAGTTTACCTATAAAGGGGTATAATATTTGTCAATTGCTATGGCTTTCAGGCATTTGATTACAAAGCTTAATAACACAAAATCGCAACCAATATTGAGGGCACGGTTAACAAAAGTAAAGAAAGCTGCAAATTTTTTGGAAGGTGTATGACATGAACCCGCATGGAGAAGTAGCGAGACAGCAAAATGTTTACTATAGTCGGTTGTGGAAAAGTGTTTTTCAGTGTGAGAGATAAGGGTGTCAAGAAAGGAAGTGAATCATTATTTCCTATTTCATACGCGAATTGGATATTACTGTCTGTAGCGTTTATAGTTTGTAAGACATGGTCAATATTGTGATGAAACCATCACAATCAACCTCAAAAAAAGAAAAAAAAAAAAAAAAAGAAAAAATGCTACATGATGACAGAAACAGTGGCTACCGCTTGATAATCTATATACATTCGCTGGGTACATGTGACAGTCCTAAAAAAAAAGTTGGATGCATCAGATTGTCTTAGATCAAGTTATTCGGAAAATCGACAGTTTTCATTTGTTTGAAAGAATAAAGTGCAGTCTTCTCCAGTCAACATTTTCTAACCGATCATTAAATTTAACAGGCCGAATTAAATTGGTGGGAAAGGGCTGGAAGAGATTTCTTTTTCTACTTAAACGGAAAATCTTATTGTATGGCGTGATGAATGTTTCTGTTCGTTTGGAAATACATTGAAAAATTAATCTTGCTTACAATGTTCAATAAATTATCTTTATTTCCTTTTACATTTTTACTTAATAGTAAATTGTCTTCGTATGTACAGTCGGTAACAAAAGTCTCCGAACACTAGCAAAAACTTTTATATAAAAACAGTACACTTAATACAGTTTTGTTTAATAAATCCTTGTTGAATCCTGTTCTTAGTCAGTCTAAAAACAGGATTCGACAAGGATTTATTTAACAAAACTGTATTAAATGTACTTTTTTTACATAGGAATTTTTAATAGTGTTCGGAGACTTTTGTTACCGACATTATAATGTAGAATAAATAAATATTAAATGTTCAGTAGTGAGAAATACAAACATGCCAATGAGATTTTTGATTTGTAAATGCACCAGGTTTAAAAACAAAACGCGCCATTTACTTTCTGAGAACTAAATAGAAGGTCAGTCCAGAAAGTAATGAGACCGAATTTTTTGCACCAAGCAGAATGCCAAAGAAGCAAAATTTGCGGGTGATATAGATGGTTGGGATTGTCAGCTACAGATTCTGGTGGAAGTCAGTTGGCGCTTTGGTAGCGCTCAGATCGTTCATGAAGCAGACACATGTTTGAAAGTGGCCTTAGGTTTTTAGAATACAGCAGCGTATCGAGCAGAGATACGCTTTAAAGTTTTGCGTAAAACTAAACAAATTGGCTATTGAGACGTTTGCCATGTTACAGGAAGTTATGGGAAGTATTCTTTTCTAAGGCTCGAGTGTTTAAGCAGCAAAAAGCCTTCAAAGACGATAGACAGGATGTCGATGACGAACAACGTACTGGGCATTCATCAAGTTCTC